>CAWUFW010007351.1:0-600000 GCA_963921515.1 Calotriton arnoldi | reverse complement strand
TTCAGAGAACCTAAGCTCTAACTTTCTATCTTGTCCCCATGGGAAGTTATACTTCTAAGGTGTTACAAAGACTTGCCCATGCTATCCTATGGGGCAGATAGCCTTTCAATAGAGAAAAACGAAATAGACAGTATTTCACTATCAAGACACGTCACACATCCAGTACATGTCCTACCTTTCACATACATTGCACCCTGCCCATGAGGTACCTTGGGCCTACCTTAGGGGTGACTCATATGTAATAAGTGGGAAGGTTAGGGCCTGGCAAGTGGGTGACCTTGCCAGGTCGATATGGCAGTACAAACTGCATGCAGACACTGCAGTGGCAGGTATGAGAACCCTTTTAAAGGCTGCCTGTGTGGGTGGCACAATTTGTGCTGCAGGCCCACTAGCAGCATTTGATTTACAGGCCCTGGGCCCACACAGTGCACTGTACTAGGGTCTTACGGTCTTACTAGTAAATCAAATAAGCTAATCATAAAAACACCAATCAATAAACATAATTTACATAGGGAGCACTTGAACTTTGGCACTGAACAGCAATGGCAAAGTGCCCAAAGCATCTAGACCAGCAAAAACAAAATCCAGCACACAGCAAAAATACAGGAGTGTTGGACTTGGCCCTTTTTGCAGGGTCATCCCTGAACTTTTTGCCTTCCTCCTGTACTTTTTCTGACCTGTTTTTGTTGGTTTTATAACTCTGGGCACTTTAACACTGCTGATCAGTGCTAAAGTGCATATGCTCTCTGGTATAAATTGATGTATGGATTAGTGACTCCATGATTGGCTGCTTTGGTTTACTTGTCAGACCCTAGTACAGTGCACTGCGTGTGCCCAGGGCTTGTAAATCAAATGCTGCTGGTGGGCTTGCAGCACTGGTTGTGCCACCCACAGAAGCAGCCTGTAAAGTGTCTCTCAGGCCTGCCATTGCAGAGCCTGTGTGCAGTCTGGTACTGCCATGTTGACTGGGCAAGTACACCCACTTTCCAGTCCCTAAACCTTCCCTTTTCTGCATATTAGTCACTCCTATGGTAGGCCCAAGGGCAGGGTGCATTGTAAGTATAAGGTAGGACATGCCCTGGTGTGTGTGGCATGTCCTAATAGTGAATTACAGCCATTTTCGTTTTTCACTATTGCAAGGCTACCTGTTCCCCACAGGCCAGAATGGGCAGTTTGATTATTACATCTTATAATCCTAACTGACTCAGGGAACTAGGTAGAAAGTCGAGTTTAGTATGCCTGAACTCAGAATGATAAAATACATCTTTTAGTGAAGTTGGTTTTAACATTCTGTGTTTGAAAATACCACTTTTAGAAAGTAGGTATTTTCTTGCCTAACTATTCAAGCCTGCCTCTGCTAGGTTGTGTATTCCTTGTCTGGAGCTTGAGTGACAGGGGCTGGGGCATTCCAGGAGACAGGGTGAGTCAGCACAGGGCTGAATAGAGAGATCTGCATGTAGATGGGTGGGAGGAGTTGCACCTGGGACCTGAATAGGGCTGTGCCTTCCCTCCACAATGCTGGCTCCACCTCCTGTGGTGCGTCTGATGTCACTGGCCTACACTGTGAAAGGAAAGAAGGAGTCCTGTCAACAAAGTACTCCAGGACTGACCAGAACTGGTTTGGACTAGGCAAAGGCCTCTGTGCCTTCAGAGAACAAAGGGAAAATGAGTATAAAAGAGGGGACCCCAACCCCAGAACTTTAGATCACTTTGGGAAACAAGAAGAGCCTTTGCTGAGGAGAGGAACCAGAGAAACTGAGGAGGAGACTATCCCTAAGCTGAGTGCTGTTTGGAGGATTGTCCTGCAGTGGTTGCCTGACTGCCAAAGAAAGGAGAAAGGACTTTGTGCTACTTTCAATTCAACTTGTAAAGGATCTCCAAGGGCTTGAGATAGAGCTTGCCTCCTGCTGAAGTCTCAGGGACAACAGACTTCACCAACCAGCTTTCCCCTGCCTTCCCTTGTTGGGAATTGAAGTGCCTGCTGTTGAGCTGGCCCTTCTGAGAGACTGCGTGTCGCTGGGAGCTGGAAGCGCGACTCAAGACGAAGAAGCGTGTCGCCGCCGCAGCCGTTGTCGTCGCATCACCGGAGAAGAGTGTCGCCGTCGCAGCAGACGCCGTTGCATCACCGGGGAGGCGTGCCGCTGCTGCCGCTGTCGCCCCCGCATCACCCGAAGGGCCTCGCATCACCGGAGAAGAGTGTCGCCGTCGCAGCAGACGTCGTCGCATCACCGGAGAAGCGTGTTGCTGCCGCAGCCGCTGTCGTCCCATCACTGAGGAAGCGTACCGCCGCTGCCGCTGTCGCATCACATCACTGAGGCGCCCCGCATCACTGGAGAAGAGTGTCGCCATCGCAGCAGACGCCGTTGAATCACCAGAGAAGCGTGTCACAGGGCCTGTCGCGGCTCAAGAAGATTCACCGAATTGCTGCACGGCCGTCGGGCGTGCACGCATCACCCCTTCGTTGTCGCAACATCAAGAAAGCGCCATCTTTTGTTTCATTGCACCAGATCTTCATCGCATCACGGCGCTGCTGGTCGCATCGCCACGGAAGCGCAGTAAGAAACCGACGCATCATCTCCCCACGCGGAGAAGAACCAATGAATCCCCTATGCAGCCGTAGAGACCCGACGCATCACCGTTCTTGCGTGTAAGGAACCGACGCATCACCTTCCCTGCAACACTTTCCTTGTATAGCGTTATGCATCCAAAGGTACATTGAACTCAAACTGTCGCATTTACCATCCAAAGAGAACTAAGCTAATTCTACCATTTTTAAATACAGTATTGTGGATTTTTGTCGTTTGTGGTCTTGTGTTAAGTCTATATAAAAATACTTATTTTTATACTACAACTTGTGTGGTGTCCATCTGTAGGGTTGTCACTGGGTTACTGTATGTGTTCACAAATGCTTTACACACTGCCTCTGAGATAAGCCTGTCTGCTCGTGCCAAGCTACCAAGGGGGTGAGCAGGGGTTATTTTAGGAGCGTACCCCCTTACCCTGACTAGATGCTAGGGTCCCTATTTGGTCAAAGGTACCTACCTCTGCCAACTAGAGACCCCCAAATCTAACATTGGTGGCAGCGGTGGGATTCTGGACTTGCATTTGTGACTCACATATAATGATTGGGGAACACTACTAGTGAATGCAGACCAAACGCGACCACATACTTTTGGTAGATTGATTTTCCTGGGACTTTCTATTTTTGCCAAGAACTGCCAAGTTTAACCACAATGGATAAAGCAGCATCCATCGCATCTGTTGATTTTGATTGGGAAGAGGAGAAACTAGAATGCTACAATGTAAAACAGCTAAAGCATTCTGCAGGAGATTTAAAGTTGCTATGACCGGTCTCTCCAAGCAGGATGAGTTCCAAAAGGTGCTGAGGGCCTGGGTGGAAGCAAGGAGCATCCCTGAGCGGGTGGAGGGGGCTGAAAATGCAGATGAGCAGCTGGAAGGGCCATTGGGTCCAGGGGGAGGAGAGTAACTTCCCCAGCAGGTAGCAGTGTTTCTGCCAAGGGCCTGTCCCCAGAAGAGCTGGAGGACAGGGAGAAGAGTAGGATGCATGAGATGGAGCTGACCAAGCTCAAGTTGAATGGGCAGTTAGAATTTGAGTTGCAAACTAGGAAATTGGCCCTAGAGGAAAAGAGGATGCAAATGGTACATGAGTTGAGAATGAGGGAGCTTGATTTAGAGCTCGAGAGGCTTGAGGCCATGAGTGTCTCAGCCCAGCAACAAGAAATGTGTGTAGCTCAGAGAGTGAGCTTTGCTGAGTTGGAGGGGGAGTCCAGCTCAGATGGTGGCAGCAAAATTATGTTATCTAGTGCTGAGGGAGTAGTACACACACCCAGAGATGTGGTGCCTGACTTGAAGGAGGGGTTAATATACACAAGTGGATTCAAGGATATGAGGTAGCTCCAGTGGTGCGCAGTGTCCCTGAGGTGGATTGGGTAACTGGCACAGGGGTTCATAGTCCTAGTGGTGGGAGGGACACTCTACTGACTCTAGATGAGAGGTGCAGGGAGAGGGGTTCTCCCATGGTTGAAGTCCTGGTGTGTGAGTGTGAAGACCGCCCAGAAGAGTGTGGGTTGAGTGACAGAGACAGTCAGATACTGTCTTGCCAGTCTCAGGAGAGTGGTGTGGGGTACGTGTGCAAGGCACTGGATGGTGAGGTGAAGGATAGTTTGGTGGGTCTGTGTGATCCAATTGAGGGAGAGCATATTGTAAGTCCCTATTTTCCAACACCTGGTGGGGTGCGAGTTCTCTGACCCCAGGGAGCTCACAATGGAGGCAGACCTTTTGGTGGATCCCAGAGGGTCTGAAGAGGCATTGGGGAGTGACCCTAAGAGGAGTGGCTCAGGTGTCTTCCAACCCAGAGTGGTGGGAGAGGTTCAGTGTAGCCCAGCTAGGTCCCGTGGTAGTGGGAGGGGTGTAGGGGCTCACGTCCTGTCTCTGCGGAGAAGGAGTGAGTGTGGGGCTGCGTGTCCCAAGGTGCCCAAAACCCAGTCTCAGGGCCTGGAGGGTTCCTTAAAGGAACACCAGGTTGGGGGCCTAGGCTATACTAGCAGGCCATTTTAGGAGGATCTCCAAGTGTCAGGAGACCCTGGAGCATCTGTAAACGGAGCTCCAGTGGTTCTGGTGTCTGGGGGTGCCGCTCCAGTTAGAGGGTGCAGAAGTCCAGAGTGAGGGGTGAGAGGGGGAAAGAGTCCCCAGTGGAAGAACCAGTGGGTCAGGGGCCAGCCAGAAGGGCTGAGTCACCGGTGAAGGACCATGGTGACACCACTTCTGTCCTGGGGGATCTTCACGCACTGTCAGAGGGACAGGGGCCGGGAGATCTGCGCCAGGCAGACTGTCACACGACACATGAGTTATGTGTCACCCTCAGGGGGTGCATGCGTGCTCCCAAGGAAGTCCTGGTGCGCCAGGTAGGTGCTCAGCTGCAGGGTTTAGTCCCTGGGTTGGGAAGCCAGGTTCAGGTGTTCTGACCTGGAGGGTGGGACAACTGTAAACAGTGTCCTGACCGGTTTGTCTTCTGGGAGTACCGCCCCTGATGGGAGGGGGCAGTACTCTGGAAGGGGGTGCAGAGGGAGGGAGTCCTCGCCTCTGACCCCGGTTCAACTGGAGGGTTTAGACCCTAGATTGGAGGATCAGGTTCAGGGTGTCCCCCCTGACCTGGACACCCAGTTGCAGGATAGCACCCCTGAACTGGTGGGCGAATTGTTCAGGACACCTGCCACAGGTGCCCTGGCAATTCTGGAAGGGGATACCACTCCAGGTGGGAGGGTACAGAGCCCCAACGAGGAGGAGGAGGACCGGGTGTGGGAAAGCCCATCCCAGTCTCCAGTCCAGCCGCCGGGTACAGGCCCCGCGCTGGTTGATCAGTGTCAGGATGTCATACCTGACCTGACAGGAGGGAGAGTGGACAAAGGGTGCCAAGCACCTGGGGCTACTGCCCCCCGCTCTCTGACGCCACAGAGGGTTGAGAGCCCTGAGAGGCATAAGGCCTGGGTCTCATCCCTGACCACTGTCAGTGGCCACTGTGGCTTGCTGTCTGTCTGTTGGGACACACCTGTGAGCAAGCTAAGGTTAGGGGCTGCACAGATGGTGTCCACAGGTGAGGAGAAGGGTTCCCCATGGGTTAGCTTGGTGGGCCCTGAGAGTATGGACAGAGGGATTCCAATAGGTTCAGATTGGCGTAGAACTGGAGTATGCCCCTGCAGTTGCGGGCCAGGTCCAGGTTCTATCGCCCAAAGCAGGGAAGCCCATCGAGGTAGTGATTGGTCTACCCTGCGTTTTGGCTGGAAGGGGGTTGTGTTGGACTTGGCCTTTTTTGCAGGGTCATCCCTGAACTTTTTGCCTTCCTCCTGTACTTTTTCTGACCTGTTTTTGTTGGTTTTCTGACTCTGGGCACTTTAACACTGCTGATCAGTGCTAAAGTGCATATGCTCTCTGGTATAAATTGATGTATGGATTAGTGACTCCATGATTGGCTGGTTTGGTTTACTTGTCAGACCCTAGTACAGTGCACTGCGTGTGCCCAGGGCTTGTAAATCAAATGTTGCTGGTGGGCTTGCAGCACTGGTTGTGCCACCCACAGAAGCAGCCTGTAAAGTGTGTCTCAGGCCTGCCATTGCAGAGCCTGTGTGCAGTCTGGTACTGCCCTGTTGACTGGGCAAGTGCACCCACTTGCCGGTCCCTAAACCTTCCCTTTTCTTCATATCAGACACCCCTATGGTAGGCCCAAGGGCAGGGTGCATTGTAAGTACAAGGTAGGACATGCCCTGGTGTGTGTGGCATGTCCTAATAGTGAATTACAGCCATTTTCGTTTTTCACTATTGCAAGGCTACCTGTTCCCCATAGGCCAGAATGGGCAGTTTGATTATTACATCTTATAATCCTAACTGACTCAGGGAACTAGGTAGAAAGTTGAGTTTAGTATGCCTGAACTCAGAATGATAAAATACATCTTTTAGTGAAGTTGGTTTTAACATTCTGTGTTTGAAAATACCACTTTTAGAAAGTAGGTATTTTCTTGCCTAACTATCCAAGCCTGCCTCTGCTAGGTTGTGTATTCCTTGTCTGGAGCTTGAGTGACAGGGGCTGGGGATTCCACGAGACAGGGTGAGTCAGCACAGGGCTGAATAGAGAGATCTGCATGTAGATGGGTGGGAGGAGTTGCACCTGGGACCTGAATAGGGCTGTGCCTTCCCTCCACAATGCTGGCTCCACCTCCTGTGGTGCGTCTGATGTCCCTGGCCTACACTGTGAAAGGAAAGAAGGAGTCCTGTCAACAAAGTGCTCCAGGACTGACCAGAACTGGTTTGGACTAGGCAAAGGCCTCTCTGCCTTCAGAGAACAAACGGAAAATGAGTATTAAAGAGGAGACCCCAGAACTTTAGATCACTTTGGGAAACAAGAAGAGCCTTTGCTGAGGAGAGGAACCAGAGAAACTGGGGAGGAGACTATCCCTAAGCTGAGTGCTGTTTGGGGGATTGGCCTGCAGTGGTTGCCTGACTGCCAAAGAAAGGAGAAAGGACTTTGTGCTACTTTCAATTCAACTTGTAAAGGATCTCCAAGGGCTTGAGATAGAGCTTGCCTCCTGCTGAAGTCTCAGGGACAACAGACTTCACCAACCCGCTTTCCCCTGCCTTCCCTTGTTGGGAATTGAAGTGCCTGCTGTTGAGCTGGGCCTTCTGAGAGACTGCATGTCGCTGGGAGCTGGAAGCGCGACTCAAGACGAAGAAGTAGTCGCCGCCGCAGCCGTTGTCGTCGCATCACCAGAGAAGAGTGTCGCTGTCGCAGCAGACGCCATCGCATCACCGGGGAAGCGTGCTGCCGCTGTCGCCCTCGCATCACCCGAAGCGCCTCGCATCACCGGAGAAGAGTGTCGCCGTCGCAGCAGACGCTGTCGCAACACCGGAGAAGCATGTCGCTGCCGCAGCCGCTGTCATCGCATCGCTGAGGAAGCGTGCCGCTGCTGCCGCTGTCGCATCGCATCACCGAGGCGCCCGCATCACTGGAGAAGAGTGTCGCCGTCGCAGCAGACGCCGTCGCATCACCAGAGAAGCGTGTCGCAGGGCCTGTCGCAGCTCAAGAAGATTCACTGAATCGCCACACGGCCGTCGGGCGTGCACGCATCACCCCTTCGTTGTCGCAACATCAAGAAAGCGCCATCTTTTGTTTCATTGCACCGGATCTTCATCGCATCATGGCGCTGCTGGTCGCATCACCACGGAAGCGCAGTAAGAAACCGACGCATCACCTCCCCACGCGGAGAAGAACCGACGCATCCCCTACGCAGCCGAAGGGACCCGACGCATCACCTTCCCTGCAACACTTTCATTGTATAGCGTTACGCATCCAAAGGTACATTGAACTCAAAGTGTAGCATTTACCATCCAAAGAGAACTAAGCTAATTCTACCATTTTTAAGTACAGTATTGTGGATTTTTGTTGTTTGTGGTCTTGTGTTAAGTCTATATAAAAATACTTATTTTTATTCTACAAGTTGTGTGGTGTCCATCTGTAGTGTTGTCACTGGGTTACTGTATGTGTTCACAAATGCTTTACACACTGCCTCTGAGATAAGCCTGTCTGCTCGTGCCAAGCTACCAAGGGGGTGAGCAGGGGTTATTTTAGGAGTGTACCCCCTTACCCTGACTAGATGCAAGGGTCCCTATTTGGTCAAAGGTACCTACCTCTGCCAACTAGAGACCCCAAATCTAACAAGGAGGAAGAGGCAAAAAGGACAGGGGAAACCATGCCAAGGATGCCAGGTCTAACAGTGCCCTAACATATAGTGTACCCTCATGTATGTGTGTATTTTCACTATGTTTTCCACAAATCACTGGCCCTTGACCTGGTTAGAAAGAGCCCAGGGACAGTCAGAATCAGTTACCACCAGAACCAGCCAGCAAACAAAATGGAGGTGCAGAGGGCACACAGGATGACTTTGTAACACTGGCTCTATGGATATCAGGCTTAAAGCTAATTAAGCTGGGTATGGGGGCGTCTGGTAACAATGTGCATGTTGCTTAGCCTTCAGTAGCTTGCGATGATTTTCACTGATCAGAAGTAGCTCTCGCTACAGAAAAGATTGGAGACATGGATTAAATGTATAGCAGGAGTGCTGAAAAGTGCAAGTACTGTACCTGGCCATTTAAACTATGGCAGAATAAATGTGAAAAAGCATTTTTTTTTTAGACCGGGAAGAGCTTATACATTTTAGGCACAGGGCTGGACTAGCTATTTGGATACTGTAGGAAGCTAACTCTGTATATGGTATGCCACTGGGTGGTTATACTGTTCACAGAGTCAAGAGATTCCCCCAGAAGTATACAGGGCTCAATACAAACCCAAAGTGCTCTGTTTGTGGTAGTGTGGGCAATCAGCCTTAGGCCTAACACAGAGGAGTGTAAGACATTTGTTGTGCACACAATGACCAATACATGACAAACTTCTCAAAAAGGAGATCCACATCGTTTTTATAAAAATAAGCTTTGCTCAAGATTTATTTTAAGGCCGAGATCCTCACAAAAAGATAAGTATGTTTTTAAATAGAAATTCTTTTCAGTTTCAAAAGGGGACACAGTGCAATTTTCAGTCTTTGCAATGTTAACCTATGGAGGAAAACAACAATGCGGTTTTACAGGTAAGTAACTAGGTAAGCACAAGCACTGCACCAGCAGCGGCTCAGGGGCGACAGACACAGAGGTCAAATTTAAAGATCAGGCCCAATGTTACCCAATGGATACTGGAGGTGCTTGGAGATACACTGCTTGAAGGTAAGTAGATTGGTTGCGGGGCTCAAGCTTCGGAGTTTAAAACAAGCACAGGGGGGGGGCACAAGGCAGCACCAAACTTACGCCACCAGCAGCACAGGGGCAGCAGGGTGCAGGGTGTAAACATGGGGTTGGGCGCCGAATGCAATTCAATGGAGAAACTCGGTTTGAAAAATAGGTTGTAGGCGACGAACTGGAGGCATTGAAAGTCTTCTTTGCACAGCGTCTTCTTCATCCTTCTTCTTCTTAGGTCGGCAAGAACTAGTTTCAGGTTCTGAGGGAGCCACCTAAATACTAGATTTAGGGGCGTTATAAGGGAGTGACAGGTAGGGCAATGTGCACCTAACCTGGGGTGTCTGCACCATCAATTATGTTACCCTCCTGTAGAAAGGAGCATAGTCCTAAACCTGATTGGAGGAGTCCCCCCATCTGAAAGGTGTGCCTCACCTCACCTTAGGGGTGGAGTTGGCAGAGGTGGGCACACCTACTATTCTTCCTAGTTTTTTCCGTCATTTTCCCCACCCAAAGTGGGGGTCTAAACCCGGGCTGCCATTGCTGCTAGCAGCAGAGGCTGGGGGTTGCATTACAAAGGCAGCAGCCTTTAAAGCTTCCCTCTCGAGCATTGTGGCCACTTGTGGGAGGAGGTGTGACATCTCTGCCCAGGATATGCTGTGTTTCTGGTCCCAGAGAGCAGGGACTCTCAACCCAGGGGTTCAGAAACATGTCTGGTGGTGCTAGGCTGCCTAAAGCCAGTCAGTGACCACACCAGGGTTGGTAGGTTTTCATGAGTACATGTTTCAATACATCCCACACTGGCATCAGTGTGGGTTTATTGAGAGGAGTAGTTTGGTACCAAACACTCCTGTGTTCAGAGAAGCCTTCATGGTGCTGTGGAACTCAAGTTGTTGAGTTTCCAGCCCATGCACTTTCAATGGCTTCCCTGGCACTTACAATATCTAAGAATAGACTTAAATATTGTCCCACACCTGTGGTATCTTGCACCGTGCCTTAGGGCTGTAAGGCCTGCTAGAGGACTGACTTACCTATACCTTAGGCAGTGCTAGTTGGCATGGCACACAGGCAATGTGCCATGTCAATTTTGTCATTTTGTTTGCACTAGGGTATGCATGCTGCAGTGGCTAGCTGCATAGCGGGCCCTGAGGGGACCCTCTTCAGTCCCATTGCCCTAGATACACAGGTGCCATTTACTAGGGACTTACAGGAGGCCTTAAGGGCCAATTGTGGAACAGATTTAGGGAAAAAGCACTGGCAATGGGGACATTGTTGGCAGGGACCCAGCGCACTACAATTGAAACCACATCAATTTCAAGGCAAAAAGTGGGGGGGGGCTAACCATGTAAAAAAAAATACTTTCTCCCAGATACTCAGGCATTTCTTTGGTGGGTTATAAGGCAGTGTTCCGAAATATCCTTCGTAGACAAACGCAACCGCTGAGGCCCTTAGCCCGTGGGCATATTCAAATGCTGGCTTCAAATGAAGACTCCCAGTGTCTTCATCATTAGGAATTTACCTGTCTTCATTGCATAGGAATGCTTTTCTCTGACTCCCTATCCTACATGTCAGTTATTTATAAAAAAAGATTTTGCCTTACCCACTGTTGTTCCTTTACCAATTGGACATCCATCTAAACCTTACTATAATGTTTGTCATCATATTGAGAAGTTATCCAACCGCCTGTAATTGTTGGATGCATTCCTTGGATCGGCTCTGATGCGTATTTAGACTGACTTTATCGTGATGGTCCTAGCATTATTTTTCAACGTGGCTTTCCTGATGAAGGCGTCAAGTTCGCCGAATCGCGCATAGATATATTGAAGAACCATCATTGAATGATTTTACAAGCCACTATTTTGTATTGTCTTATCCTGTATATATTTCACTGTCCTTATTCTTTTATGTATTGTTTGTACACATTGTGATGTTGTATTGTTCTGTGTGAGTACTTAGACGTCTACTTGTTATGAAATTTCAAGGTATATACAGTTGTTCCAGCTGCATGTGACACTGTAAATATACATCCTAGGTCTGAAATTGATGTGTCTTGTTTTGTCATTTTTTGTTACTGTATTTCATATGTCTATTTATACAGAACTTTAGAAATTATGTGCTTTGCAGCCATTTTAACAATAGCTTTGTATTAATAAAATGAATCTTTTATAGTCACCAGTGGTATATTGATTCTATTGCTATCACCCCAGATTTATGGTCTGATATTTCCTTAAGACCAATTAGTTGCCTAGGGATTCTCTTAATGAACCATTATAAGGTAGGTGACTGCTTTTAGGGAATGATTCGTTGATATAGCCCTAAGACAGATAAACTAATATATTTTTAAATCAGTACTTTAACTTTTATCGTTTGCAATTTATAATGATACATTGTAAACAGTAAAGATTAAAGCACTGTATTTCTGACGAAAAAGCGGTGCATAATTTTAAGAATACTCCTTTGACTCCTGGTGATGCAGGGAAATTACAATTTTATTGAAATATACTCTAAGCTATCAGGGTGCGCCTGAAAGGCACCACTTGCTGCTGATTTTGATACCAACAAGGTAAACTCCAAGGCCGGTAAATTGAGTACATTCAAACTGGTAACAGTGACACTTGTTATTTACATTGGTTAGAAACCGCACATGTGGTATGCAGCACTATATAAAATACGTTATTGTTATTAGCATTATTATTAGTCAGCAGTAGACTAGCACAGGTATTAGTCTCTGGCTTTATTTTCTACTGATTGTCAATGCACTCTCTTTTTTTGGGACAGAGGACCATATTTATCAATATTTCATGTAACGCAACAAGCCATCTTGCTGGGCTGCATGAAAGGGAGAAGGCAGTAATGTGCTGTGTTTAACATTGCGTTCCTGCTCTCTGCCTGAGCTGGTGCACAAACTGCGCCTGAAAGGCACCACTTGCTGCTGATTTTGATACCAACAAGGTAAACTCCAAGGCCGGTAAATTGAGTACATTCAAACTGGTAACAGTGACACTTGTTATTTACATTGGTTAGAAACCGCACATGTGGTATGCAGCACTATATAAAATACGTTATTGTTATTAGCATTATTATTAGTCAGCAGTAGACTAGCACAGGTATTAGTCTCTGGCTTTATTTTCTACTGATTGTCAATGCACTCTCTTTTTTGGGACAGAGGACCATATTTATCAATATTTCATGTAACGCAACAAGCCATCTTGCTGGGCTGCATGAAAGGGAGAAGGCAGTAATGTGCTGTGTTTAACATTGCGTTCCTGCTCTCTGCCTGAGCTGGTGCACAAACTGCTGCCTAGCTTCAACTATGGTGCCAGTGCACCTGTGTTGTAGGCAGGAAGAAATACCTTCTTGCACAAAATCAATCTTTGAGGCATATTGCTCTTTCTAAGTGTGCTGCACTAAGCATGCTCTAGATTTATCAAGCCACGAAGGGCCAGGCAAGGTAGCCTTGTGTGGGTTGGTAAATCTCATTTAGGTTTTGCGTCGCCCTTGCGTCCCCTGCGTGCTGCAAGGATGATACAAAACCTTGATAAATATAGGCCTAAGAGTTTTTCTATTGCAAAAATGTATAATACTCCTATTCAGTCATGAATAGGCCTGTCTATTTACTGTTGTCAATAGAGGTACGCGTTGACATTGTGACCATGGTTACACGTAGTTGTCATTACCCCTCGAATCTCTTTAGCAATCTGCATGAATTGCATATGTATTTTTGAGACTTTCTCTTGCAGTTTTTTAAGCACACGACTTCACTTCCTGTGATGTAATTTGGTTAAAAGTTACATGCTGTCACATCCTGAGATATCATCGAAGGATTTTTTTTAATACAATTTTATTGAATTTTCTGAAGAAAACTGAGCAAAAAGACAAGGAAAAAGGCACATAGACAATGCAGCATCTGAGAACAGTTAAGAATACTAATTACATTGTTAAAAGGTATATGGGAGTGAAATATCTTATAGATGAAACCATCGTGTAATACAGTGGTAGTAAAACCTGGACCGGCGCTGACAGTGAATACAGCCGGATGAAGGATGAATCAACAGCCGCTGGGAATTGTTGTCAAGACTTTCATATAGCACAATCTAGTCGGGCTGCTGTAATATCAATTGGATAGCGTTTCCATAATCAAGCTAGGAAAATACTATGGACAAGACTAAAATGTGAAAGCCCTCTAGAAGCAGAAAGTGTTTGGATTTTTTATTAGCATTTTGAGTGTACTTCGCAGATTTTGCTTTGTGCTCATTTTGTTAAGACATGGGCAAAAGAGATCGAGTAACACACCCAGTGGCTTGACATTATCAGGTAGCGCAGAAGCAAAGTCTTCAATGTGCTGAATTTTGTGTCGTGAGCGAACAAACCACATTTATTCCAGAATGAGTTTGAGAAGGTTCACAAGCATTCATTTGTTCAGATTTACAAGGCAATTTTTAGTGAGCACATGATGTGAAATAATGAAATTTAGGTAAAACTCTGTGTATCAGCTGCATATTCATGACGATCAGTCACACATTTCAACACATCAACAGATAAGTATGCACTTCTTGCATGCAAAAGCTGGGTCACTGCCCACTTGCCCTTTGAGGCGATTGGAGAGTTCTATAGGGCTCGTTTCAGATTGTTCCCAATCACAGGGATGTTCAGGCCCTTACAGCATTCCAATTATCCCAGTCTACTATTAATACGGTAGGTCAAATTGCAAACCACTGCGAACTGGAATTTTGTGAACCGACCTATTAGTAGGTACGTCAGTTTGCAAAATCCCACACTTGTGAACAGAGCAATTATATATCTGGCCCATAGAGCAGTTTTGTGCAGCAGGTCATTGCAGATAGGTGCATCTTATGTGAGTAAGTAGTGACACATAAATGCCTTCCATGCACTTTATGCAATAATTTCAGTGGATACTGAAAAGAGCATGCTATGCCCTCCCATGGCAAAATAAAATTCCATCATAAGATGGCATTGACTAAAAAGACATTTGTTAAAGGAAAGCCATAGTTTTCTATGTACATCACAAAATGACGTGTTATAAAACACAAAGGTAAAAACTTAAACATATGCCTTACAATCCAAAACATTAAAAACACGGAAATTTACCAGTATGTACCAATACCAACTGGAACTAGTGACAAGGCATAGCTCTGTAAACAATAAATATTGGCTCTAGTGCAGAGTGATGCTCAATGTTAGGGGTTGGTTCAGAGGAAGGGCTAGGGTATCAGAAGCGCTCAGATTAGGGCTGAATATATGAAGTGCTCAGATTAGGGCTAGAATTAGGATCATAAATTAGAGAGGTGTTCATATGTATGTATATATGCATGCATCTAAATAGTGTTTCAATAGTGCGAACATTGCCAAAAGGCAATTGAGAGCTGTCCATGGTCAATTACAAGAATAAAGTCAATGAGGTGAGCCTTCAACCCTTTCCTAAATTGGAGCAGCGTTGGGGCAGTCCTGATGAGGATGTCGTTCCATATCATGGGTGCATGAATGGAAAAGGCTTTCTATTTTGTTTTTCTCTTCTTCTGTTTTTTCACTTCTTGCTGTTCAGGTGTACTGGCTACGAGTGTGCTGAGAACCACCAGAGATGATGAGCTTGTCCACAAGCAGAGGTGCTGGACATGATAGCTTCATAAATGATGCAGCTGATTTTGAAGATGATGTCGGCAGGCAAGGGGAGCCAAGGGAGTTCCATCAGCATGGGAGTGATGTTTCTTCAGACCCTGCATGAGATGCACCATGCAGTATAGGATGTCCTGAAGGGGTTCCAGTGTGGAGTCTGGGTGGCCATGGAGTGAGACATTACAACTAATCAAATGCTAGAGTTCAAGGTATTGAACAATTGTTCTGAAGTTGCTTTCTGAAAAAAATGGTTTGACTCACTTTAGAAGAGAGATCTGGTACCAGGCCATCTTTGCTTTTTTGGCAGTGTGTTCCTTAAACATGAGGTTGGTGTCACAGGTGAATCCAAGTGACTTGCCATGTAGTGAAGGTTAGGGTTAAAAGTTGTCAAGTATCATGTCATTGAGCCAGTTTTGTACTGTTTCTTGTTTGCTGTTCTCGGCCAATAACAGGAATTTTGTCTTGGTTTGGTTGAGCTTCCAGTAGGTGTTGGACATCCAGGTGTGGGTGATGTACAAGCATTGTTGGAGGCATTGGGTGTCTGATGCAGAGGAGACTTTCAACTAGAGATGTATAGCATCGGCATATTGGTGAATCTTGATGCTGCTATTTGTGAATAGAGCACCAAGTGGCTCCTTGTGAAGGTTGAAAATGACAGGAGGCAGTATGGAGCTCTCGGGCACTCCACGAGTGATCGGGATCTCTGTCCCCTGGTGATGCCCTTGTGCACAAATTGATGTTGGTTGGAATGGTAGGTGGAGAATCAGTAAAGAACATTGCTGGTGAGTCCCACTCAAAACACCAAGATGCCTGACACTCTAAGTTTTGTTTCACATGGAAGAAATGCACCAAGTTTCAAACTTCATTGTCTGAATATAGCCATTTTGTCTGGTAGAGGGGGGTATTTTTCACCTTTGGGGCTACCATTATTCCCAAGAAGTTGATTTGTGCTTTTATTTCACTCACAAGACTCCTCCAATTGTGTTCTACAGAGGGGGATTGGCGATCGAATCAGTCCTCAGAAACTGGTTTACAATAGTGACGTTTCCTGGAAATGCACTCCCATTGGTCATCCTACACTGTAAGCTTTCTACATCCACTTATATGGATTGTTTCTTAAACAGTCTCATGGCCATGGAGAGTGCATACACCTGCAAGCTGGATTTATAGCTCAGCAGAAGTGCAAATACATTCATATTTCCTTTCAGTCCATCCTCTCTTCACCTCATTCTCGCAACCCCTCAACCACCTGCTGTTACAGGTCACGACCTTTACCTCTAGGGTAGCCTCTGGCAGCCTGGCGCCTGAAAAGCCCACTCCCAGTCCCGCCTTTGAAATACCTCACAGAAAACGGCAGGAGTTCTTTTACATGAAGCCTTCCACGAGGAGTGGTTTGCATAACTGAAGCAGGTCCTCTGAGCTACACAAGGTAATTTAGTGTAAAATAGCATAACGTGGCATATGGAAACGTATTCTAAACTATCACAATGTAGTGTTAAACACATAAAAAGGCCATAACACAACTGAACAACATAACACAATGTAAAACATAACTTAACATCTGTCTTTTAGTGGTACATATCGAGTGCTGGTGTGCGAAAGTCAAAATTATATATTGACTTCTGTTTACATCATAATGGCCCTCAGTGTCAGCTGGAGGGAGAGCTCTGGGGGGAAAGGCTCTGGTCCATTCTGCGTGGCTGGATCATCCCTGGGTTACCAGATGTGGGAATGCCGGAACCAGAATTTTAGAGGACGTGGAATCTCCGGAGGGTTTTTCAAAACCACACACCTAGGAAAATTCTGAAACACTTGCCGTGCATTGATTGCATCACATGTGTTGAGCTACATGCCCTGCAAACATAAAGTAATGACTAACTGAAATATTTATTTTCGTTTACGTTCCGTAAAAGATCACAATTTACTGTAAACTCTAAACGTCCTACAATGCTATATTTTTGCACGTGTGTTTAAAATTGTACTTGTCAGTTGGCATGTTGTGCAAGAGAGGAATGGTTAAAAAAGCCATGTAAAATGAGTTTTCGCGGCTTGTCTAAAGAAAGAGGTGCGGCCTCCATTAACGTGAAAGCGCAGCATGGGGTGCTATGACACAAAAAATATTTGCAATAAAATAGGTCTCACATTTGGGAGAGTTTTAGATATTGGCATTGTAAATGCCAATAGCTCAAACTCTCGTAAATGCGAGACCTATTGCATTGCAAATGCTTGTTAATGAGAGAGGTTTGGGAATGGTAGAAATATGCTGTTGGCAACAAATGTTTGTCTTTCACTGCCTCCAATTTTGTGTCTGTGAGGACATTGTGTTTTTATTCAAAGTATTCCATTCAGAGGACACTTTGTACAGTGCATCAGTAAACGTTCTATATGTGTTTAATACAATTAAATATGATTGTCTGTGTGAAATAATGAATTTGGTAGATTTAATTTGCTATAGGAACCTACTACCTAGCCACTTTTTATGAAGGACAACAAATTGATCAAGCAAATTCTTTGAAGATCAATATCAGCTGCTGTAACAAAAATGATTCCCCAACGCTGTTTCGTAATCCATAAAATACGAACAATTGATTCAATAAGTTGTATGCTTAAATAGGAACTTGTAGCAGAAAATGAATGGCAGTGACATTTTTGCACAAAAAATGTCCTCATGAAAATGAAACATTTATTTGTACCTCAGATGACACTGTGTGTTGTATGGATGAATGTCTTTTGAATACATGGGTGGCCTCTAGAAAAGCCCTCATCTGGGTGTCCATGGTCTGGCCTGGGTTCAAAGGTTTCTGTACAGTGTTTCTTGAGCAGGAAGGCTGGTAGATGAGAGGCCACAGACCTGGATCAATAAGCCTGTTCTTCCCTGAACAAGCTCAGAAGGTCTTGCCTTTCTAAGGCCTTGCAGGGCACAGACACTGTGCATGACGGGGGCCATCATAAGTCTCCTGACCGACTATGTGACTGCAAACAGTGAGTCAGAACGTTTCAAGATCCAACTCCTGTGTGAGTTTGAGAGAAAGTGGGGGGATGACAAGTTTGTTCACTTGACTATCAATAATTCAATGAACAGTCCTATATCAACAAAAACGCCTCTGGTAAATGTAAAGTGAATATTGAAACCATGGTCTAATTACTCCAATTTGCAAGTGAGCCAAATGTGTTTCAAAGAAAAATGAACAAAAATGAAATGGTCCTCTATATGTCTGACACTTCATTATTGTTGCTGGGATACAGGCAGTAAAATATAGATCCTCCAGCCTCTCCACATCCTCCAAAAGGGTAGCACTGGGGACTGCTTCTTCTATGGCGATGAGACTGATGATAATGATCTGTTCAAATCCAAGGGACTTTTATTGGTAGTCCTCTAGGAGTAGTATGGTCAATAGACAGCATACACATTGCATGTTGCTAAATGCATCAGTTAAACAGTCAACTTCTTGCACCAACTGAAAGCTTTCCTGGAATATTGCTTTGTTCAACCCTCTTGTTATAATCAAGAAGAAGGTTGGACTTTTGAATTTCTCCCAAGTGACCTCAAGCCCTCATAGAAGTGTCTTAATGTGAATTTCAGTTAGAGCTTGGGTGTTCAGCAGTGGCGGCTCGCAGAGGGAGTGCTGCGGGGCAGTGGGGCGGGGGAGGGGCTGGGTGGGGGGGTAGTGGAGTCGGACATACAACGGGCAGGAGTAAAGTAAGTAAATAAATAAATAAAACTATTTACCTTGCGCTCGCTGCATCGCCGAGTTGGCGATGCAGCGAGCGCAAGGTAAATAGTTTTGATTCACTTTTTTATTCTCAATCCACTCAAAATGTAGCAATTACACTAGCAACCCAGGTGTCCTATAATACCCACGCTTTTGCTAGTGCTTTCCTAGGCTGTCTTCCCTGTACTCTAACATAAAAATTCCAATTCATAGAGCCAGCCTCCCATTAGGTTTTGTGTTATTAAAAGCCATGCTACCCAACTCTTAAGTGCATAATCCAATTAAATATGTTTTTTCATCTTACTCAACTTGCTAAAGCTTGCTACTAAACATTTGTGAGCTGCAGTTTCCCTGTGCCCCACATTGCAGTGATCCAAAGACTAGGAGGTGGTAAGAAGGCAGACTAGTGCTGTCTCTTTCCTGAAATTTAAAAAGCGATTTTCCCTACCAGTGATTGCATCATTTTGAACTGTTTTTGCTTGTGGTTGTTACAGTTTAAAAATTGAAGTTTTTAACATGCACGTGATTGCATCATTTTTTCACCTGTTTTGTTTAGAAACTTGTGGTTTTTACTTGCCTGTGTCTGTTTGATTTAACCTGTTGAATTGTGGGATTTGCAGTCCAAAATCTGTTTTTTTTTGTTTCCCCTCACATTTCCTGTGACCACCTGGTTTTCCCTCCTAATTTCTCCTCCCCTGCTTTGGGTTCAGACCTGTATGTTAAGCAGTCCACCCCCAGCTCCCGTTTTGTGTTAGCAAGTGAGTGAAACCAGATTCCCCCCTCACCTCCTTAGTAACTGGAATATTCTACATCAGAGAGTGAACAGAGGGTGATATGAGACAAAAGTAACCTTCTGTGAGCTGTTTAAGCTGTCTTTTTTAGGGATTTTGCACTCATTTTATAGCTAGGAGAGTGAGTAAAGCTTTATACAAACAGTATTGTTAGAGGGCAAAATTTGTTAGGCCCTTACCTGCAGAAGTCCAAATTGTGGATTGAGCCTGTCTTTCTCCTAGGAGATTCTGAATTGAGAAGCAGCTTTCCAGTCCCCCTAGGCAGCAGCCTAAGCTTGCTGATTGGCTCCCCAGCTCCCAGGCAACCCGAGCCCTCCTTTCACACCTGCTCAGGCCCCTTAAGCGTTTGTTGGGTGAACCCCAAAACTTTCACCTCCACTTTGTGAGCTGCAGTTTCCCTGTGCCCCAGATTGCAGTGAACCAAAGACCAGGAGGTGGTAAGGAAGCAGACTAGTGCTTTCTCTTTCCTGAAATTTAAAAGGTGATTTTCCCTACCTGTGATTGCATCATTTTTAACGGTTTTGCTTGTGGTTGTTACAGTTTAAAAATTGAAGTTTTTAACATGCATGTGATTGCATCATTTTTTCACCAGTTTTGTTTAGAAACTTGTGGTTTTTTACTTGCTTGTGAATGTTTGATTTAACCTGTTGAATTGTGGGATTTGCAGTCCAAAATCTGATGTTTTTTTCCCTCACATTCCCCGTGACTACCTGGTTTTTGCCTCCTAATTTCTCCTTTGCTCTGTGCTCAGACCTGTATGTTAAGCAATCCACCCCCAGCTCCCATTTTGTGTTAGTAAGTGAGTGAAACCAGATTCCCCCTTTCCCTCTTAGTAACTGGGATATTCCACATCAGAGAGTGAACAGGTGGTGCTCTGAGACAGGAGTAATCTGACGTGAGCTGTTTAATCTGTATTTTTTAAGGATTGTGCACTCATTTTACGGCTAGGAGAGTGAGTAAAGTTTTATACAAACAGTATTGTTAGAGGGCAAAGTTTGTTAGGCCCTCACCTGCAGAAGTCCAAAGTGTGGATTGAGCCTGTCTGTCTCCTAGGAGATTCTGAATTGAGGGCCAGATTTCTAGACCCCCCTGGGCAGCAGCCTAAGCTTGCTGATTGGCTCCCCAGCTCCCAGGCAACCCTGAGTCCTCCTTTTCACACATCTCCCCAGGCCCCTTAAGAGTTTGTTGGGTGAACCCCAAAATATTCACCTCCATTTTGTGAGCTGCAGTTTCCCTGTGCCCCAGATTGCAGTGACCCAAAGACCAGGAGGTGGAAAGGAGGCAGACTAGTGCTGTCTCTTTCCTGAAATTTAAAAAGCGATTTTCCCTTTTTTTGCTTGTGGTTGTTACAGTGTAAAAATTGAAGTTTTTAACCTGCCCGTGATTGCATCATTTTTTACCTGCTTTGTTTAGAAACTCATGGTTTTTACTTGCCCGTGACTGTTTGATTTAACCTGTTGAATTGTGGGATTTGCAGTCCAAAGTCTGTTGGTTTTTTTTCCCTCACATTCCCGTGACTACCTGTTTTTCCCTCCTAATTTATTCCCTTGCGCTGTGCTCAGACCTGTATGTTAAGCAATCCTCCCCAGCTCCCACTTTGTGTTAGCAAGTTAGTGGAACCAAATCCCCCCCCCTTCCCCCTTAGTAACAGGGATATTCTACATCAGAGAGTGAACAGAGGGTGCTCTGAGACAGCAGTAATCTGCTGTGAGCTGTTTAAGCTGTGTTTTTTAGGTATTGTGCACTCGTTCTTTGGCTAGGAAAGTGAGTAAAGTTTTATACAAGCAGTATTTTCAGAGGGCAAAGTTTGTTAGGCCCTTACCTGCAAAAGTTCAAAGGATGGATTGAGCCTGTCTGTCTCCTAGGAGATTCTGAATTGACTAGCAGATTCCGACTTCCTGGGCAGCAATCCTTGCCTGAGGTCGCAGGGACCTTATATAGTCTGCTATTGGATACTACATGTGTGCTTGATTGGTAGTTGCATCTGGTGTTTCTATTGGATTAGGGTTAGTGTTCTCATTGGTTGGGTATTTGAGGTTACTGATTAGTTCCTGAGTCAATGTTTCTATTGATGTAGGGCTTAGGGTTAGTGATCTGATTGGTGGATAGGTTTAGGGTTTTGGATTGGTTCCTGGGGCAGAACTTTCTATTGGACATATGGCCTAGGGTTTCCTGTGTTATTGAATGCTGGGACTAAGGTTGGGACTAGGGCTAGGGTTAGGCTTTCTATTGGACATGGGCTTAGGGATTCCTGTGTGATTGGCTGCTGGGACTAGGGTTGGGACTTGGGTTGGGATTTAGGCTTTCCAATGGACGTAGGGTTTAGGGTTTTGTGCCTGAGTGAGTGCTTGGACTAGGGCTATCATTGGTTGCAAGGTCTTGGTCTCCTATCGGTTCTAGGGTTTAGGGCTAGTTTTGTGATTGGTTAGGGCTAGGGTTCCCATTGGCTGAAGGGGTCACCTGATTACTAGGGCTATATAAGGCTAGGTCTTAGGGCGTCTCAGCCCGGGCGTCGAGGCTAAGGGCGGAGAGTACAAGGGTGAGTGCCTGTTTGAGACTGGTCGGGACTAGGGCCAGAAATGCTGCCCAAATTTACAGATACCAGCACCCACCCTACACCACTCACATCCACAAACCGAGTAACACACTCACGCCGAATATACTCTACTCATTTACTACAAACTAACCCTACGCACAATTCAATGTCTCAGCACCCACTACAAAACCACACAAACCATGCCTATGCACCCTTCTATCCCAGCTCCCACACATTTGCACCATCACCTACAAACAGTACACAACTCTAGCCTATACCACTAGCCAATCCACCCATGACTAACACAACTCAATTCCACACCACACTGAACTATATCTCAACCAGAAACACTACCTGCTCTAATTACTCCTAACAGACCCCTTTTTGTCACTAGCAAACCTATATTTAGCCTTCCATCATTTCTCGAACCAACACCCTTCTCCTCTTTGTACCACAATAAGACAACCACAAAACAACTACACTCCATCCCCCTACACACAACATACACCCCACTCACAAACACATCACCATGGTAATACTTATCATCACAAACAACAAACATACACCCACCTTTCAAATTACACAAATGAACAAACTCCAATACCAAGCTGTCACTCTTCCACCACACCCAACACATATACAGCATCACAGCAACTCTCTTTTAACCACCTCTCATCCATTAGACAATTTAGAACCTCACTACATGACCCACATGCTGCACCACCACCTCTAACTCATACACCTTCCGCCCTAAACAGACACAAACAAAATAAGCAACGTGCCACACCTCACAACTTCACTTCTCCATGTCTACTGCACAAAAAGGTGACACTACAAAAACAACACAGCACACCAACTCACTCTCAAACACCGTCTCCACCATCTACACATACAGACCCATCAATATGGCTTCTTGGCCTGCTGGACGAAGAACACAATACAGAAAAGCTACATGATTGCTATTTTCATATACCTAATACCAACACTAAGGACACACCAGCTGCAAGCCCACAAAATACTGCTCACTCCTCTACAAAACAAAGTCACACTTTCTCCAAAGCACATTCTCTAAACTGTCTACTAATAAATGCTCAATCACTCTCTAAGAACAAACCTCATATCCACAACCTTCTCACTGATGCAAAACCAGACATACTAGTCATAAATAAATCATGGTTGGGAGATGATATGGCTCCAGTCCTGCATGAAGCTGATTGTCCACAATCTACACACATCGCTTGACACATCCTAGATGTCATTTTTGATAATACAGACCTAGTTACCTTTCAAACAATGAATCCAGTCACATGGTCAGACCACCATTTGCTTGCCTTCCAACATAAAACAACACTAAGCGACGCACCTAAAAGCACCTTACATGCATCCATCTATCGAACATGGAACAAACTCAATTTGGAACACTTAGAAACACAACTAACATCCAGTAGAGATCTAGAAACAATAAATTCAGTTAAAAAACTATATGAGTGGCTACAGCAAGCTTTTGATATCCTGATATCACTAAAAAACAGACAACAGAACAAAAGAAAACAAGCACCTTGGAGAAATACAGCGATAAAAGAGATAAAACAACAAATTCGAAAGCTGCAACATGCCTGGCTCAAAACAAACGCCAGCCAAGACAAACTTCGCTTACAGAAAATTAACAGATTATACAAGTGTATAAAATTCTCAATGAATTTTGTAAACCAAATTTCTTAGAAGTAGCTCATCCCATTACTCAAGAGTTCACAGACAAACTGGCAAATCATTACACAGACAAAGCAGACACGTTGGACTCATACTTGAAACAGAGACAAAGCATCAGCACTAACCCTTTTACAAAGCTGCAATCCAAGAATACTCTAACCCAGCCTCTCCATTCCTTCCAACAGATTTCACACAATGAATTTATGGATCTGGTCAAAGCTATCAGGCCTGCCAGTAGCCCTTCGAACCCATGCCCACCCCGAAATCTTCAAGACAATTCTTCTAACAACCTCTGCTGCTACTCCAGTAAGGAGAACCATCAACAACTCCTTAACTACCGGAATATTTCCATAGGAACTCAAAAAGTCATATATACGCGCATTACTGAAGAAAACAAACTTGGACCCGCTGAACCCTGACAACAACAGACCGATTTCAAATGGACCTTTCCTGGACAAACTGATAGAAATAGCAGCTTTCACCCAGATGTCACAATTCATTGAAGAGAATGCCATACATTCAGACTTCCAAACAGGATTCCGTCCAGGAAGAGGCATCGGGGATGACCTGAAAAACGCAGTTGACTGCAACGGGGTTGCTGCACTACTTCTCTTGGATCTCTCGGCTGCCTTTGACATGGTTGACCATAACACTCTGATACAAAGACTCTATGAATCCGGCATAGAGGGGACTGCTCTAGACTGGATCGCGTCCTACCTTCGCAACAGAACTAATGTCATCCATACCCCACCTTTCTCGTCCAAACCGTACTTCAATAAAGCAGGGGTCCCTCAAGGCTCTATTATCTTGCCCATGCGTATCAACATCGACATGAAGTCATTACCGGCACTGATCGATCAATTTCACCTCATGTGCTATAACTATGCAGATGACATGCAAATACTCCTTTCTCTCAAATGCCTCAAAGACATTGGAAACTCGCCAATTTTCAGTTGTCTCAGAGCCGTGGATCAATGGATGACATGGAGCCACCTCAAATTGAATGCTTCCAAAATGGAAATACTCACGTGTGGCAATTGGAAACATTATGACCCACTCGCCACGTGGCCTGATGATCTGGGAACACTGCCTAAAATATTGAAGGAAATAAGATGCCTCGGAATGACCATGGACTCCAAGCTATTGATGAATGCCCAAGTGGACAGACTAGCAAGCTCAAGCTTTGTTGCTATAAAAACTCTGCGTCGAATCTTCCCCCATTTGGGATTTCCACACAATGATTCAGAACTCGGCTGCCTGACTACTCTTACATATAAAACCTCATCTCTCCTGCCTTGAAAGCCCTGCATTGGTTACCGGTTGCCAGAAGATCCACGTTCAAGCTGCTTTGTGTCATCCACAAAGCGATACATGGAATGGGTCCGCTTTTCATCAGGAATAAAATCACCAAACACATTCAACAAAGGAACCTTCGCTCTAGAGTGGCACCTTGCCTCAAAATCCCAAGATAAAAGAAAAATACAATAGGTGGCACATAATTCTCTGTTCAAGAAGCCAAACTATGGAACTCTTTACCCCCCAGCATAAGATCCACGGATAACCACCTTATCTTCAGAAAACGACTCAAGAATTGGCTCTTCCCCACATAACCACCATACGCAAACAGACAGAAATATAAGGCATATCTCTCTGTATATAAGCATTTATTTGTAATATACATATGTACCTATATATGTGTATTGCTGTGTATAAATGTGTGGAATACCTATGTTTAAAAAAAATATATTATATATAGATATTCATTAGTTCTGCTTATCAAATGTACATATTACTGATAGTTACATTATACTATGTTTTTAACATGTATATAAGTGATTGCATAAGTAAGTAAATCTTTTTATCATAACTATTTATCTACAATTGCTACAGTACTGATCTACAAAATATATATACATATATATATAAAAATTTAAAAAACTAATTTAAAGTACAACACTTGAAAGCCAGAGTTTATTTAATGCATCTTTAATCTACCTATACTACCTTCCTTTAGGCCTTCTATGTACTTATGGATCTATATCTTTATTACTTTTGGATCTATATATTTATTACTTTTGCTTTTCTTCTAATTCAGCACATCCAATGCACTACCCTATTTTTCACCCGATATCACTCTCATTATATTCTCTAGCTCAACTCTCTGACTCATCTCGAACCTCTTTCTACTGCTCTTTCCAATGCCCTAGCCTCTTTTTCACCCTATATTTCTATCAATATATCCATTACCTACACTCTCTCATTCATCCCAAACACCATACCACTACTATGATCCCCCAAATAATCCTTACAAGACTCTTCCCTACTCCACCCCTCCTTGCATCATCTGATACCTCTTTCTACTATTCCGATCCCCCAAAACAAGCCTTTCTAAACCCTCCTTCTGACTCTGCCCCCTCCACCTCCCTTTTACTCATCCCCCTCCACCTCCCTTTCACTCATCCCAAGCCTCCTCCTATTGCTATGAGCTACAAAACAAACAAACAAAAAATTCTAAATCCTTCCCTTCTATCCCTCCACTATCCTTTTCAATCCAAATAACAGACTAACATGTCCACCACTCAAATTACTTTCATATTTCACTATACTAATTCACCATTAACACTGTATGGGTTTCAGAGTAGCGTGTTACTTGCCGAAAAGGCACTTCAACATCCCATCAGGGGTAGCAAGAGCTATATAAATGCAAACCTTTTTACCCTCTCTATCCCTCCACTATTCTTCTCAATCCAAATAACTGACTAACATAACCACCACTCAAATTACTTTCATGTTTTCACTACACTAATTCACCACTAATCATTTATGGGTTCCGAAGTAGCGTGCTGCTCGCCGAAAAAGCGCTTCAACACCCCATCAAGACTAGCAAGCGCTATATAAATGCAAATCTTTTTCCCTCTTCTATCCCTCCACTATCCTTATCAATCCAAATAACTGACTAACATATCCACCACTCAAATTACTTTCATATTTCCACTATACTAATTCACCACTAATCCTTTATGTGCTCCGGAGTAACAGGCTGCTCGCCGAAAAAGCGCTTCAACGCCTCGTCAGGGGTAGTAAACACTATATAAATGCAATTACAATACAATACAATACTCTTACAGGCCCTTTATGAATCATCCTGAAACAACCAACTCTCTATTGGTAAACGTGAAAGGAGGGCAAAGTCCTTTCTATTTGCCCTTATTGTATCTGAATATTCTCAGAATATGCTAATTTGATTCCATTTTAGATGTCTTCTGGTCAAGTCACAAAGGCATGTAGGAGTACATTAAAGAGTACTATCAGAGTACTACTTTATGTGCTAAAAATGCCTTTGTGAATAGACCCCTAAGTGTCTTCTCCAGATGCACATGGTTCATCGATTGGCAATAGCTTGCTCTAAGGCAGTGGTTCCCAAACATTTTCGACCCGCGGCTCCCTTCACCCATTGGCCATTGCCCGTGGCTCCCCACTGTTACTTTTTTTGGAGGGTGGGGCTGATGTAAACCCGGCCTTAGGAGTACTTGCATTTTCTCCCATAAAATAATTGGATGAAGCTGATGAAGGTATTAGAATCATATATGCAGGGTGTTTCGTATTACTAAGGCAGCACCTCTAATAAAATATTCCTAGTTACACTTCTTTGCCAATGCCTTTTTTAGAGTACCCTCCCAAACTTTATCCCACTTACAGTGCTAGATAGCACCCCTATGCATGTAGGCCCCAATGCCAAAGTGTTTCTGCTCTTGAAGAATATTTGCATGCACTTCCATTTCTACCCATGTCTAACGTGCCAACGCACCTCTCTCAGCAGGGTGACTCATGATTTTTTAAACCACATACAGCTTTATTTTTGCTGTCTCCTACCTAAAAGTGCCTCCAAATCAATGCAAGTAAAATAAATTCCTCCTATTTTTTTTTTTTTAAACGTACATCTTTCTTGCTTCGAAATGTTGGCATTATGCCATTTATGGTGTTTTACTTCCCCGTGCTCAAGGAGAGAGCAGACCTGTCTGCAAATGTGTGTATACTGAAAGAAATGTGTACTGGAAGTACTTATGATTCAAGTACAAATGTCAATACTTAATACTTAGTGTGCTCAATAGACAGGACAACTGTATTTTCCTGATAACTTGCATTGGTGTAAAATGCATTTGGGAAAAAACTAAACTATTAACGAGTCTAACAAAATAAATCGGGCATCTTCCGCTTACTTTGGGAGTGTTGGAATGTGGGGATTTAGTGAAATATGGAGGTCATCCCCCTCGACATGCCATCAATTAAGCACTACGTTTTTTACAGCTTTAGGCATGTCACTTACAAATCATCGACATCAAGCGTTTAAGTCTAATTAGTTCAACTGAAGCCAACAACCCCTTCAACATTAAATGCATGCTTGGTGCACGGCTCCCCTGGCTAGGTTTGACGGCTCCCCAGGCAGCCACGGTGCACAGTTTGGGAACCACTGCTCTAAGGTGTTTAAAATCATTTAAAAAAGAGGCATGCCCTGGATACTGAGCCGGGATAATCAATAGAGTATGATGCAGTCCCTGCCTCTGATGTGGTACCTCATGCCCAAATGATCCTCCCTTAACAGCCATCCAGATTGATATTCCTCCCCTTAAGAGCTTTCTAGTTTACATCCATCAAAACCCAATTATTAATCAAGCCCACCTCCCTTCACAAGCAAGGTTGCAAGTTATGGTTTTCCCGCATGATATATTTATGGCTCGAGTTAGAGCTTCTTTGTAGTGGAAAATGTGTCAATTTGCTGATAATTGTTCATCACACAGGAGACTTTAATCATGGCAGAATTCCCTCTGCTGTAAGTGAAGTTAAATCGGCTGGTTGATTATTGTGGATTTATAACCCCAATGAATTCCAGAGTTAGGGTAAATACCTCTGTTTCTTAAATGTTGAATCGTGTAATTAAGTTCTTTCACATTCATTCCATGCATACGTTTGGTTTACTTCCATTCACAGGTTAAAGTTTGGGAATAAATAGTTCGGCTTGGTCTTCTGATTTAATATAATGGTTTACTGTTTCAGTTTCGAATAGTTTTGTAGAGGTTTGCCCAAAATACAACTGGCATCCGGCACGTGTTTCGTCTCATATGCTGGTGAGCATGAGGATTTGGCAAGGCTTAAAATGCAGTGTAATCTTTTAAGCTTTCAGTAAGAATTAAGACAAATATGTCCGGTCACTGGTGATTCAGTGGCACAGCAACCATGATACTCCACACATGGGCAGTGCAAAGAAAATATGTATCTGGGTGTAAATGTATTTTGAAGGATAGGTTTATAAGGAATAAAGAGATAGAGGCCTGTGAATTTTATACTTTGGAAAGTGGGAGGGAGGGCTACATGATTTTACGGTAAGGGTGTGTGCACCTAGCTTAACAGCAACCACACGCATGCCATCACTGTGCATACAAAAGTGCATACAAAAGTGCCGACACTGCACACAATCACCGCAACAGCAACCACACGCATGCCATCACTGTGCATACAAAAGTGCACCTAGCTTAACAGGTCCTATGTGCATACATCACTGTGCATACAAAAGTGCACCTAGCTTAACAGGTCCTAGCGGGGTCATAAATAAACCTGAAACAAGTGCACATCACTGTCCTATGTGCATACATCACTGTGCATACAAAAGTGCACCTAGCTTAACAGGTCCTAGCGGGGTCATAAATAAACCTGAAACAAGATAATTGTTTCACAGCAATGTACATGGAAATCTGCTCCTGGTACAGCTTTCCATTTGTTTTCCTGGGAATGTACACTCGCTCATAGGTGTAAATCTGCAGATTTACAATATTCGTTGGGAATTGGACCCTTTATCTTTCAGCTAGAAGCTTTTCATTAAGCCATCACTTCCACGGATATTGCTTTACTGCACCTCGGTGCACCTTGCACTCATCTTCTCTCTTTTGACTTGCTTTTATCACATTCCGAGCATATAGCGTGTTAGAAAGTCACCGGATGAGAGCGGTAAGCAACTAGTTAGGGAAGAGATTGCACAGGAAGACATTGAGATTTCAAAAGTAGTCATAAAGGCTGCAACTGCAGATAGTATATGGTAGTCTTGATAAATTCCTCTTTTCTTATGTCTATTTCTGTACTGACCATTCCCAGATTGTTCTCTCATTTGTCTGCTACCAAAAAACTTGCTGAAACCTTAAGTTCTCCTTCCTTACAAGCAGGTCTTCGTATTCTTTAGACTTTGCTTTGAAATCCATCTCTCTTCTACCTTTCCCTTCTCCTGCTCCCCATGTATTTATGCTAAATATTCCAATTTTAATATGAAATTATGGGGCATATTTTCAAGGACTTGTCGCCGACTTATCGGCACTTTAGCGCCGCAAAAGTGGCGATATACATTCATCGCCCCATTCACAAGCTGGTGCAAACTGCCGATATCGCCACTTAACCAGTGATAGCTGCCGCAAAAAACATTGCCACGGATGAGTGCGACAACTAACGCTAATGACCTTAAGTCGGCATTTGATCTTGTTCCGCGAGCCAAACTCTGGAATGTCTTACAAGAGCTAGGGATGCCGACTGAATTACTGACACTCATCATTAGATTACATGAGGATAACAATGCCAAAATTAGATGGGGGAGTCAGGGTGAAGTTACTGAAGCGTTCCCCGTAGAAAGCGGGGTGAGACAAGGATGTGTGATGGCTCCGACGCTATTCTCATTATATATTAATGGAATAGTGAATTGGATGAGCTCTAACCACGTGGACGCTCCAAAATTAGCAGGAGAAAAAATCCCCATACTGTTATTTGCGGACGATACATTGATCATCTCCAAGACCCCAAGCGGACTACGGAAGGCCCCAAAAATGTTTGAGGAGTTCTGCTTACAGCGAGGTTTGGAGGTCAATGTGGCGAAAACAAGATTAATGGCATTTAATACACAAAGGGCCTTAAAGGGGGGATTCCAAATGAATGGAAGTCCGCTTGAACAAGTTAAAGAGTTCACTTATTTAAGGGTTAATATTCAGGATAACCTGAAATGGAACCACCAGGTTGAATTAGCATCTCTCAAACACAGGCAATTGTCGGGGTGTTACACACAGAATATAACATCTCTTATACGAAACCCATTAGCCCAGCATTAGAGATCTATAATATGAAAGTTATTAGTTCAGCCCAATACGGATCAGAACTCTGGGGGTGTGAGAACATATCTGTCCTTACATCCTCAGAAAACAGGTTCTTGAGGAAAATTACCAGGCTACCCCAAAGTACCCCAATGTGCCCGCTACTGTATGATCTAGGGAGGAAACCTATTGTGGCAATAGCCAAACTACGTCCCCTTTTGTATTGGCAGAGAATATGGACTACACCTGAACTTGCAGGATATGCAGCAGGGTTTCAGGATATAATCAGGGCCGATACCTCTCACCGTATAAAATGGTTATGGGCGGTCAGAGACATTTTATCCAACATTGGCCTGATTTTATTGTGGAATGACACAAACAAATGAGAGGGGCCCCTTTACCACCAAAGGAGTAGGGCACCAAATAGACCGTTGTCAAAAACAAACCCCCTTTGGGTATACTTAGTACAATAGAGCAAAACCACTCAACACATCCAAATTATCACCAGAACATGACACCACCACCATCGAAAGGCCAAGTGTATCTAAGGTATAAAAATATTTTATTTAAAAATTGACGAACAATAATCAGAAGCAAAAAATCATCATTATACAATGTTAAAAATGGATAGGCATATACACATGGTTAAAAATACACAATTGATCATAGGGAGAATATACAAGAAAAATACTTTCTATTCATCAAAAGGCACATAAATTTGATCCAGATCATTTGTTCAACACATATAGTTGTTATGCGATAGATTTTTAGCAAAAACAAGTCACAATTTTTAACATTGTATAATGATGATTTTTTGCTTCTGATTATTGTTCGTCAATTTTTAAATAAAATATTTTTATACCTTAGATACACTTGGCCTTTTGATGGTGGTGGTGTCATGTTCTGGTGATAATTTGGATGTGTTGAGTGGTTTTGCTCTATTGTACTAAGTATACCCAAAGGGGGTTTGTTTTTGACTACGGTTTATTGTGGAATGACCCGAGAAACTCTGCCTTCCCAACTAAGAAGGTTTTGAAAGATAAGTATTGGGAATGGGTCCAGTATAACGCATACAGAACTAGTGAGCCTTCCTCCCTAACTGGCCATTTTTTGGAATTCAAAGTTATCCCGAAGTTGGAGTCATACTGGGATCAAATCACTAAGCCGCTTGATCGGAAATTGTATTTCCAGTTTAGGGTAGGTACACTGCCATTGAGAGCATTTACTGCTAGTTGGAACGCACTTAGTGATAAAGCGTGTCCGATATGCAAGGATAGCATAGAATCATTGGCACATCTATTATTTGTTTGTGCTGGATATGGTGTTCCACGTCGTGTCTGGCTGTTACCGATTTGCAAGCTCTTAGGGACTAGAAGGGCTTGTGATGCCGAAAGAATTCTGCACACTGATACAACAGTAACCATCGTTATATCAATGGCTAAATATGTAGGGTGGTCGTGGGTACTAAGATCCAATTCCCTGCGACAAGCCTAAGAAAAGTGAGGTACTTACTTAAGTTACTCCGGTAGATGTAAGATTGAACCAAGAGTGTAACTTGATTGGTAACACATTGAGAATTGTAAAATTTATCATGCTTAAAAGTAGGTTTTAACATAATCGATTTTAAAGACATTTGTAAATATTTTTCTTTTTAAGGCTACTTTTGTATGTTGTTTCATTCAGGCTATGTATTGCATTGTGGTAAATGTTTTATTCGTTTTCTATCTGTATTTGCTAAATGCTTTTATGACTCATTCAGTCGAATAAAGCTGTTTGACCTGACCTGATATGCAGAGTAGGCGTTCCCGTGCAAAAACACACGAAAACACCACTCCGCGATATTCTCAACGACCAGCCAGATCTGCGATGCGACCCTGAAACAGGCAATAAGGCGCGTTAGCAGCAGGGATTTAACACCTGCCTTCTGCTGGTGCTAAGCAGGACGACTACCTGCAGTATGAAAGGGAGCCCAGCCCAGAGCCACATCTGAAGACCAACAGATGCCATGGAGCCAATGATCATGCAGCTCGGAGAACCAAGAGGGCCGCAACACCCACCACCACCACTCCCAGGCCCCCCGCCCCCACGGACCACCACCCCCCGTATTACCACCTAGGCAGTGCATGACAGCGGACGACTCTAAAACGCACCAGCCCCAGAGACCCAACGCCAGAGGAAGCCATTGGCCAACACAGGCCCAAAAGGACAACCATCCACCGCATCCTGACCCACATTGCCCACAGACTGACGGTACCAACACAGCGGAAAACCTACATCCCCCCGCAGACAAAACAGCTGGCTGTGCTGCACCCGTTGGCCCCTGGTACCTTCCAACCAACAACTGCTGGAGTCGGAGGAGTCTCACAGCCAGCCCCATCAAACCCCCTCACATATGTCATGGATGCATGTCCACAAAAGCAATGGCGTGCCCCTGTATCAGCACCACACGAAAGTTCCAATTCGTAGTGTACCTGCGCAACCAACCCCAACGCCAGCCGTGCTAGACGCCTCCGTGCCCCAGACCCAAGATCGTAGCAACCGAAATGTGGGTGCGCCAGGTCAAGAAGTCCAGTAGTCAACAGTAGTGTCAAAACAGAACTTTATTACAAATACACAAACAAACAAAATGAAAAACTCAGCCAACGCATTCCATTCCCAACGGGGAACTTCAACAAGGCAACGTGTCTTCAGAAACCTGTGGGAGAATTGGTGACAATGGTCAAACTTCCGTATAGCCACATGCCTAATCTGGTACAGTGTACTGCACTTGGACAAACCGGAATGCTCACAGGCATGATAAACCATGCATGAGTAGACCGCAACAGAAGTTTGTGTGACCGTAACCATCGTAGGAATGAAGAGGAAGGTAACGTCCACACGAATTGCTGTTAGGGTCACATCATGCAGGACTCATCATACCTGAAAGCACCACGTGTGTGTCAGCTCGATACCCCTGCCCCTCACTCCCCCCACACTGCGCAGGAACATCTTGAGACCACGCAAGGGAACTACGCCATAGCTGGCGTCACGCACGTTTTGGGGGCAATTCACAGCACACGTGTATGACTTGTGCCCCCTGCCGACACTGCACACAATCACCGCAACAGCAACCACACGCATGCCATCACTGTGCATACAAACGTGGACCACTGTGGCCTGTCCACCAATGTCGTCTCAAACTCCCCAGGCAGTGTGCATGATCCCCACATGTCCGCAAGTCCGCCACCAACCAGCGCTCTGAGGATGGCCCCCATGGAAATGCACTGCCCATCGGCAAGTACCAACTGAACACAACACACACCTCAACTCCACAATCCCCAACTCACAACTGTGGGAATGCACACATCACCAATCCACCACCAAAGTGACTACTGTGTGTGTCTCAGTCTCCGCCACAACCTGCCCATAGGCCTACACACACGCGGCCGACCACCATCAATGGGCACATCCACACTGGAGACGAGGTGGCTACATCCCAAACCAATCCACGCACATCACGAACATCGCATGCAGGGCCTTGTCAGCAAGGGCGGCACCCCCCACCCAGCCACGAGTCCGCCGCCGTGACCGTTGGTGCCTGCGCGACCCTGTGCGCCTGATGCACCCCAGCCCTGGTCCCCAGACCGGTCCTCTGCCCAGCGATGACTGGCCGACCCTGCGCACCCAGACCTCAATGCTCACCTGCTGCCACCGGCGTGTCTCCAAGAGGGCCCACCACGTGCCGGTGCATCCTCCTCAGCCGATTGCTGGATTCCCCGCCACAGGCCCCCAGCGCACCCTGCGGCACCGCACCGCGGAGTCATGTGTGTGCTGACTGCTGCCTGCGTGTACACTGCGGTCCAGCAGGCCACACCGTTCAATTTGAGTCTTGATTCGCTGGACGCCGTATCGAGGCCAACGCATCATCGCAGGCTGCACACCCGCTCAGCTCTTCAGGTGCCACTAACCCTGTGAAACGCAAGTCATCGTCACGTGGGATTAGGCTCCTGCCAGCCGCAGTGCAGCGGGTGCCACTGACCCTGTGCAACACAAGACATCGTCACGTGGCGGTAGGCCCCTGCCAGCCGCAGTGCTGCGGGTGCCACTGACTGGCTGATGAGGGCTGTTAGCCCGAAACCAGTCCCAGGATGCTTGTTTCCGGTCTAGGGAAGACATGCCTTGGCAGTTCGGGCTGGACTGTTCCCATGAGGCACAGGGTCAAGACTGATTTGCATATTGCTGTGTCTGAACTGGGGTGGCAAAGTGAGCTAAAGAAAGATGATGGATTCAACCCAGATCTGTGACTGGGGGTGAGTGTCTGAAAAGTTTCAGCGCTCCGTCCATCATCTCCTTGTGTTTGCTTTGTTCGCCCTAAGTTGGCAGGGTATGCCCAGACGTGGGTCACTTGCTCACTTTGCCACTGGATTCAAGCTAGCCTGTCTGATGAGGGCTGTTAGCCCGAAACCGGTCCCAGGATGCTTGTTTCTGGTCCAGGGAAGACATGGCTTGGCAGTTCGGGCTGGACTGTTCCCATGAGGCACAGGGTCAAGACTGATTTGCATATAGCTGTGTCTGAACTGGGGTGGCAAAGTGAGCTAAAGAACGATGATGGATTCAACCCAGATCTGTGACTGGGGGTGAGTGTTTGAAAAGTTTCAGCGCTCCGTCCATCATCTCCTTGTGTTTGCTTTGTTCGCCCTAAGTTGACAGGGTATGCCCAGATGTGGGTCCCTTGCTCACATTGCCACTGGATTCAAGCTAGCCTGGCTGATGAGGGCTGCTAGCCCGAAACCGGTCCCAGGATGCGTGTTTCCGGTCCAGGGAAGACATGGCTTGGCAGTTCGGGCTGGACTGTTCCCATGAGGCACAGGATCAAGACTGATTTGCATATAGCTGTGCCTGAACTGGGGTGGCAAAGTGAGCTAAAGAACGATGATGGATTCAACCCAGATCTGTGACTGGGGTTGAGTGTCTGAAAAGTTTCAGCGCTCCGTCCATCATCTCCTTGTGTTTGCTTCATTCCCCACACACGCCAATAAATCTGTAACAAAAATGTGATCCTAGACATTAAGGCCTCTACCTCCTTCGCGCTGTGATGCAAGTAACAGAGGAACGTAGAATGACGTGTCTTGGACCTGCAGGCTGTGTTTGCCTCATTATTGTAGCACTTCTGTGGCATTCAAACAGGTTTTACTTGTGCATTTTCTTAGCTCCTGGTCACCTTATATAGGTAGTCTTTTTTTAAGTTGTGTATAAACTGTTCTTCTTGAAAACTAAAGTTTGATGTTTTACTTTTTATTCAGGCATTTTTAGTGAGTACAAACCTTGAAGGGTGTGTGGAAGGAAAAGGAACGGTAGAGAGCTAATGAGGGAAGGGGTACAGGACGCACTGGAAACTACACACACAGAAGAGCAGGACTCGAGATAGAGGTGAAAGGGGAAGGGGCAGGATGGGTCCAGCTGAGGTCAGGGGTGAGGAGAAGCTGCGGGGCGACTACACACAGAATTCAGACATTTACCTCACATATGTCACACATCAGGAAGAAGGTCTTAGAGATGCTGTACATGACAAAAATGAGAGACAGAGATGCAACTCACGCTCAGCAAGGATTAATTACACTCAAACTCAGTAAGCAGTGAAAGGAATATCTTTGATAAATAAAAGGTCTTTATTTTCAAGTAGGAAGGAAGGCTAGGGCCGTTGAATTGGCGATATGCACAAACTTCATGAGGCCTGGGGCAAAGACACTTGTCCCAACACTACAGTATAGAACTATATGAGGACAGCATGGGGGGCTGTGGCCATGCTGATATGTGAGGATGAGTGTGGATGTTGTCTGTAAACATTGTGAACTGTTGGTCGCTGTTTCAAAAAGTGAATCAAATGAGGTGATCGTTCAGCTAACGTAACAGTGTATCAAGCACGCGACATGTCTACTCTTTTTCCTCAGTGGGCCTCTAGGTTTGACCCACAGTTTCCAGCAAAACAGCACAAAAGCAACAGTAGTCACAAAACCCACCAAGCAGCATTCAGGTATCCAGCCAAGACTAAGGTGTTGCAACTGGGGTACAGTTAAGCAGCAGACCAGTTAGAGATGAACTCTGTCAAGGCGATACAGGGGTCTGTTGCTGGAGTGAGACCGTTGCACAAGGTGAATTCCCTTGGGCCACCAAAGTTCAGGAGCATTTGTCTTAAACTAGCCAGCCATAATTAGGAATTGAAGTTGGCAAGGCTCCCATGCACCCCACAGCACAGCTGGACCCATGAGCTCTCTGTTTGAGTCTGATGAACTGAGATACAGGGTTCAGTCCTACACGTTTTAATAAATTGATATTTTAGAAAGCATAATGACTAAATACACTATTCATAAAGTTCTGGGATCAAGTCATGTAGTCTCAGCCAAAGGAACAACACATCTCTAGTCCATTCTTGATTTGAAATTCAAAAGATACAAGCTGCCCTCGGATCAGAGATGGTAGCAGGTTGAACAGAAATTATGCAAGATGACTGCACTTGCAGTTCTGCAACGCTTCTGTGCTGAACCTAGAGGGCGGTGTAGCTCCATAAACGCATGTGATTAGTGGCTGAACGGTAACAGTATTCTGCTTTAGGGGGTCTGGAGAGAAGCCAGAGCTAATCAAACTGCTATCTTTATTTGAAATCCCAAACAAATGCTCCAGTCAAGGAAGTGGCCGTGCGGTGTAGATTAGCTTGTGAGTGCAGGGGCTGTATTACAGAAAGTACTCCAGGGGCACTACAAGCATGTGCATTAGCTTTGTGCGCTCCCAGGGCACTTTGGTTTCACAGAAGCGGCCCCCTTCTGTAATACAGATAACGCTGGCCCACATGTAGCGCCATAGTTATCTCAAGAGGGCATTCACTTGTTTGCATTGGGGCGTGGCCCCATGCAAATGAGGGAATCTCTTTACCTCTGAGCCCGCACCATATTATGGACGTTGGTGCAAAAGCAAAGAAGCTGTCAGGACGCGCATTGAGCGTGCGCCACAAAAAGGTGGTGCCCTGTCAGCGTGCCCCCTGATGGTAGCCCTCTGGAGAGGCGTAAGGGGGTCCTATGGACCCGCCTACAAGAGGATCTCTTTCCCCTCTTCCAAGTGCAGGCAGCATGCCAACTGTACTGAGAAACACAGAGCGTCTTTAAAGCAGCCGCTCCATATTTCACTTAAATGCCCAAGGGCAGCACAAGTTTGCGGTTGTCATGGGGGCAACACATTCACTGTAACAGGGCGCACTTTTCATGTTTGCGCACGGCGCAGCTATTTAAAGGTGAGCAGTGGCGCAAACAGGAAAAGTGTGCTTTATGTGTAATAGGGCCCCTGATGCTCTCAGATGATGTCAGTGTCGAACTGGGACAGATAATAGACCTCAGGCACCAAAATAAAATTGGCAAATCAAACAGCTCATAATGACAACCTGTATAGGTGTTTTGAAAGGCATGGGAGACTGCATGCATTTGTGCTTGCTGCAGGCAATGTATGTGGTTCTATCCGAAAAATTTACAGTAAAATAAAACCCGGCCCACCAAGTCAGAAAACAGGCCCAAGAACAGCCAATAAACCGCACCACACACTGACCTGTCAGACCAGCCCTTCTGTCACAGCCAGATTGCCCCATAGTCCAGTCCAACCCTGGATGCTGTCAGCTGAAAGGTGAGGCTGATGGTCTTAAATGATTATGGCAAAATTTAAGTTTAGGGATGATTAGGTGTTGTGAAGGGCAGGCTGCAAGTGGGAGATTTGAATCTTCCTTCTGCACCAGACATGAAGGGAGGATTCGATGTAGTGTAGGTAGAAAATACATCTGCATGTTATCATCTCTAAATGGGAAGGATGCCCATGAGTACCTCCAGTTTAAGTAGGCCCTACAGGACACCATTACTCCTGAACAAAGTCTCCCAATCTCACAATACCTTTGTATTATTCCCCACACATGCCACTCTGCAAAGAGCGCTATATGAGGTAGAAGAAAAACACCAATTCTTGTGAATAGTATGCAGTTTACAAAGCACAGGTCCTCTTCTATACAGAGGTTGTTTTACAAAGAGCCTTGCCCCTAACCCTTAATCACCCAGTTGCCTGGTGTAGGAAGCAGTGCTTAATTTGTAAAACGTTTGGTGGCAGGGCCCTTCTCAGGAGGCGACTGCATCGTGTACCACCCATTGCCCCTGCCAGTGCTGCCAATGACAGTACCAACACAACGAGTAACCCTCACGCTACTACAAGTGTGTCAATTCAGACTATTCCAGGTCACTCAATGCAATAAAAATGGCCACATGTTTAAAATATATTGAATTATTAAACACCGTGTTATGTGCTCATCTCAAAATTAGACAAACAGGGCCAATATGAAGTGGTCTGTCATAAGTGCTGGTGCGGTGAATTAAGTGCCAGTGCTGAGCACCGTAAACCACCAGCACAAATTAAGCATTGGTAGGCGGACAAATGTCTTAGCACCTCGTGTAAATTCCAATGGGGTTAAACACAAATCAAGCCCAGAGCAGGTTGGCTGGTACAGTTTCAACAGAACTGCATGAAATTGTGTCCATCACATTATTGGAGGAAAAGAAAATAGAGGTTGAAGATGGAGTGCTGGAGCAGCATGGATTTTAGAAGAGGAGCAAATGAGGAATAAACAGCCAACCAGTAGAAGGAGAATGACTAGATAGTTGTTTAATTTGGAGGGCTGAGCTTAAGGCTATTGTATTGTAATTGTAATTGCATTTATATAGAGCTTTCTACCTCTGACGAGGCGTCAAATCGCTTTTTCGGTGAGTAGCACACGTCTTCGGACCCCAAAAGGGATAGTGGTGAATTAGTATAGTGAAATATTAAATTAATTTGAGCAGTGGATATGTTAGTCTTTTATTTGTATTGAGAAGGATAGTGGAGGGATAGAAGAGGGAAAGGTTTGTATTTATATAGTGCTTGCTTCCCCTGATGAAGTGTTGAAACACTTTTTGGCGGGTAGCACACTACTCCGGAACCGAAACAGGATTAGTGGGGATTTGATATAGGGAAATATGAAGTTAATTTGGGTGGTGTGATACTGCGCTGGCACTTTGTAGAAGAATCCAGGGCACAGACTGAAATTCAGCAACGTTCATTTAAGCATGTGGCTCGCAAAGTTGCAGTTACTTGTATAAGAGATACAATGGCACCCAACTAGCATAACTTACCATATGCACTCATGCTGCCCTGACTTCCATATGTTGCACCATAACTTCCAGTTAATGGCTGGTTATTCGGACTTCCAAAGCTGGTCTGGCTCCCTATTTCAGTCTATGACTAATCTAGAAGAGAAGATGCCATGGATGGCCTTCGCTGGAGCCATTTAAGGTGTGATCCCCTTACACTGAGATGTAAAGCATGGAACCATAACAACATCGGATTCCAAAGAGTCTTTGGGACAACGGTCATGAGATGAAAACTCAAAGGGCTTGAGTGTCATTTGCGCTCTCTCATCTGACTATCCTTCCAACCAACCTTTCAATGTTGGCATGCGATCCACATGACAGGCAATAGTTTCTGTAACCTCTTAGCAAACATATGTTAGTGAAATATGTGAGTGTCAACTCTGGCTACACTGTTACAAGTGAACACCTAACCAGATCTATATCCCAGGTGAACACGCCATCGGTCATATCACAAGCGGCATTGCATTAGTATCGTTGGAAATCCATCTGTCCGCCAAGGAGGGCTAGTGACCTCCTTGGTGGACCAGGCATTATTGCCTTTTCTGGTTCATCACCTAATGCACAATGAATCATGAGTGTTAGGGGGTTGTCAAGCATTGAGCTTTTGAGCCAGAAGCTGTTCTTTCAGTTATCACTTCAATCTCTCTTGGGCGTTCCCTGCATGTTTTACTCCTGCACTTCACTGTGTCTCAGTTCAGTTTCTGTGTATAGTGGAAACTATTGTCAAATGTTTTACTTTTCACGTGAGAAGCCCTTAGAAGACACAGATGTGGGGGAGTCAGTGGTCGGATACCAGAGCTGAGGGACATCTGAAAGGAGAGATTCAGACAGACTGAGCCCTCTGGGGCTAGTGAACCATAGGTCATCAGCATTTACGTCATTAGAGCCGGCCATGAAGGTCAATTTTACAAAATGTCAGCAACATCAAAAGTGAAATTACTCAGTCTTTGACCCCGGGATGACATCACAGAATAGACATTCTGCAGCAAAAGAGGGAGAGGAGAGTCAATACATAACCTCCTAATAAATTACGTCCTCACAAAGAATACCAACATTTTCAAAATAAAAGTAAGAAAATGCAAAAGTTAGGAAACTAAACGTAAGAAAAAAGCAGGGAGTCCTAAAAGGTTTTGAAACTATAAAGTAAATTTAAAGTGAGCTGCTGGTGGCCGGAAGCAGGCAGCTGCTGGTAAGGAGAAAACAAATAGGGCCTTGTTTAGAGTTTGGTGGATGGACTACTCAGTCAAAACATGACAGATATCCCACTCGCCATATTACAAGTTGGCTACAATGCACTTGTAATACATGGACAGGACATTGGCCATGTTTGTGTTTCAGCATCCTGTCAGCCAAACTCTATAGAAGGCCCTTTGTCAAGTTCTGTGCTCTGTTATTTGTGGTTCTATTTTGGGTTCAGTTTGATATTCTTTGTCCCACCTTTCCAATTACCCTCTGTATCCTGGGATCATTGACAGAATATTGAGGACAAAAATATTGTTGGACAGAATATCCTGTCAAAAATATTGAGGATCAAAATATCGAAAAGGTAACTGTAAGTGCAGATTTGCTATTCTTAACTTCACTTATACGTACCTTGAAGATATGCATATCTTCAAGATACATATATGTGGAGTGAAGTATAGTAAACCTTTGCATACCCATAGAAACTCACCTTCACAATATTTTTGCCCTCGATATTCTTGACACAATATTTTGTCCACACAACATTAGGACTCAATATTTTGTCCAAACACTGTATCCTTGTCTACAATAGAAATCAGTGAGATTCCATGTAACACAAATGTTAACAGGTTTTATTGCAGTGTAATAACAATCCACCTTTTAAAGTCTATTGACTTTAACATAAGCTTTTCACAAATGATGTCAGGCCTACTGCCTTTGTTGTAACTTTTCAGAATAAACAGAGAGGACCTATAGAATCTGACATAACTTACTCCAATGTGCCCATCAGGCCTATAGCCTTGGCCACTTGCTTGCCACAATATCCAACTCAATCCTACTGTATTGAGCTTCTTAAAGCTGTCTTTTATTGATGACATAAGGTCTGGCAACAGCTGCACTATCAAGCTAGACCTAAAAAGTGGAGCCTAGTGCTCTGACCTGATATGGCCTCCTGGTTGGTGCTGCTTTGCTTCTTAAGTATTCTTAGATCTCCCTGGAAGAATGCACCACTAACGCTAGACTACTCATATCACAGGATAGCTTGCCAATCAGTGCTCAAGGGCCATAGCAGGGTTTTCAAAGTTTGGTCAAGAAAACAGCTACCAGTTACGCTCACGGGAAGAGGTCTTTGCCATGAAAAAATCAAAATCCTGTGGAAGTTTCTGCCAGGATGGCTAGTATCATAGTAGTTCCTATTCCCACTATAAATTTTCTTTCAGCTTTCATGAAAGGCATCCTCTTTGTGTGAACATTCCAATGAAGCAGGAATTTCATTATAGTGGCCAGAGCACAAGTCATATTCTACAAGTGTTTGTCTAGTCATGTTTCTTGTGTTTTGCTTTGCATGCAGTTTATTTAAAGACTATGGCTTCTGCCCACACCTTGGCCATGCGCCTCTCAATGGTATGGTACTAATGCTGTCCAGGTGGCAACATGCCCCTGAAGTGGTCAAAAGCATACTGGGCCATCACAGATCACACCTGGTATTGTTTTTGTGAACTAAAATAAATAAGACCAAAATGTTGAGCTGGGAAAAATGGTAAAGAAATCAGATTTAGCATACATTCTGAAAAGGGGGAATAACCACAAAAATGTGCTGAAACACAAAACATAAATTCTTATTTTACAAAAACCAGCTTTTATCAAACACACTGTCACTGCTTTGCTGTACTCTACTCTCTGAGGCTATTTTGCAAAGGTGATATACTGCAAAAGATGTATGGTATGTACTTATAAATAAAATGCATTGTCCCAAATCGCAAATATATGCTAATAGTTGAAACCAAAGATGAAAACAGAAACCTAATAGAGTGCTTTATTGGTACAGGCTCTAGTCCGAAGCCAGTTGTATGGAGGAAATGTAGTCTTGGCAGGTCTTCCTAAATACAGTCTGGTACCACTAAAATCAATGTTACATGCAGCTGCTTGACACCCATTCTAAGACACCTCCATTGCTTACCCCATGAAATGAGATTTTACTTCAAGATTGTTTGCTTCACCCATAAAGCATTATAGACCGGGCACTATTTTTATCTGAATAACTAGAGGCCCCAGAGACTCTAGGAGCAAAAGGGGATTAATTCTGGAAATTCCAGTATTCAAATGATACAAATCAACTAAACAGACTTTTTCTTACCTAACATGTTCATAGCAACTGAAGAGGATCCTCCTACTCTTCCATAAGGAACTTAAAACCCACACCTTCAAAATGTAACTACTTAACTAATATTATTCTAGTGCCTCATTTACATCGATCTATACTGTCAGAAATTGGATTGTTCGTTGAGGGGCTGGAAACTCTTCTCAAGGAACAGCCACAGTCCCTGTCAAGGTGAAAGCTGGAACCAGCACTTTCTGGTTGACTGAAGGGAGGCCAGGCAGAACCTACCGCTCCCATCAAGGACGGGTGATTATACTCACTGTATACCCTGTGCTCACCCTTGGGTAGCTTGGAACTGAGCAGACAGGCTTATTCTTAGAGGCAATGTGTAAAGCAAAGGCACAGCAGTCACTTTATAAATACACTGAGCATCACAAAAGAGACTTCACACAAGATGTATATAAATAACATTTAATTAACACATTTGAAAATATTACTAGCAGTTCTAGGCCCACTCGTAACGTTATAATATCAAGTATGTGCACTGTGGACAAATCCTCATCTAAACCCCACCCCCCCCAATAGAGAGAGCACCCTTATGCGGTGTGACACGCTGTCCACCCCAGGCCCACCCCAGCAGTCTTGATAATGCAATCTCACACAGTTATAGGGTACACCCTGGGTCACAACTATATCAAAAATTTGTACATTAACGAAAATTACTTAGAGGATCATCAAGTTTGCAAAGTGAAATATAAGAGGAGAATTTTTATATTTTTTAATGTGAGTATAATAGTGATAATAAGCTTGAAACTTTACTCGATGCGAGCGATGTATAACAATTGCACCATTCTAAGATGGCGACTACGAGTAGGGGACGTCACCTAAAGTGTTAGGATCACGTGGTAGAATACCTACTCACGTTACGCGGGAAATCGGTAAGCTAAAAACAAGTCCGCGGAGGAAAAAGAGAGTTGTTTACCATATTGAACACACGCAGACCCAGAACTGAAGGGCTACATAATATAACGAACTGTAAGCCTTTAGGATAAATAAAGATAGGATAAATTAGAACTTTAAGCCGCACAGATAAAGAACGGGAGATATACTTATTATTCTCCTTACTTTTCAGGTCACAGGCCCCCCGGCCGAATTTTAATCGAACGTGGGAAGTTGTTTAGCTCCCCGTATAAACCTATGCGGATTTAACCCTACAGCAGGTAGATTTTTATAACTATCATAATACCTAAAGTAACAGATTTTACTGAAATAGCGAATACAAATATATTTTGTGTGATAGGTTTGATTCAAACAATAAGTATACCGAAGCTTCAGGACACGGGGCTGATGAACCTTAATACCCATGCACATCGTATTGCACAATCAAAAAGTTGTCGTCTTGTAAATTTGTGGAACAGGTACGCCCTTATGGAATGAACTTAAGTAACGCAATGGGCGAGTTATTACATTTTCATTTTTTCATTCAGGTCCACTATGTTTATTGTTTACTGGCAGGTCATAGGTGACCCTGTAGTCAAGACGCGCCTGATGAAAACGGGTGCTCTATCAAGTCAAAACCGGTGCGTGTACCACCGGGATGATTAAATAGGAAATAAAAACTATAGTTGTGGTCATTAGGAAGAATGAGCGGATTGGTTGATGTGCTTATCAAAAATGGCAAGAGGTTTTTAACTAATCATTTGAGTGGAGTTGACGGATACAGGAACACTTATAGCAAGCATGATACCTAATTGGAGTGATACAATGTACATTTTTAAATTATATACGTTATTAGATTTGTAGGAACAAAACAGATTACATATGTTTTTCTTTTAAATAGGTCTGACGATCGAGTGTAGGAGAGGAAAGAAAAAATTGTTTTGGTCCTGAGGAAGGTGGTTCCATTGTTTTAACTCACCGAAACGCGTTGACGCCTTGTGTTGTCATTAAATTTGTTTTGTACTGAATCATTTTCTGACAAAGAATTGCTCATTTGCATGATGTTAAGTTTATATGCTTTCACAAATTAATGCATTTAATGACAAATGTGATTGTCATTCTGAAGTCCTTTCCGATTTTTAGATTATGAATTGTGTATTATATATGTTTTTAGCTATTGTTTAGTAGATATTTGAGATAAAGAACTTTTTATTAAATGGTATTTATAAGTGTTTCGATATCCGGTCTATTTTTGTGCCTGTGATTTATGGTTGGACATATGTGAGTACATGTGGAGTGTTTGTGAATTGATGTACCAAAAGGGAATTATATTTTTGACTTTGAGTCATACAAGAAAATAGAACACTGTTTAGCAGCACCGCGGGCCGGAGCCCCGTGGATAAACCCAATGTCAAATTAATTGTGCTTGTGGAGGTCCACAGATGATCACTCACACTCACTCTGCACCACTACACAGTGCGATAGGTATCAGCCAGTCCGTACGGAATGATCTTGCACATATATGCACTCAGCCAACTAATGCGGTGCCACTGGAACCCAGTAGGTCAATGGATGAAACCATGCAGACTAAGTGGCCCCAGCCTCCCTCCACCCTCTAGTTCCCCCCTGATTGTCCTATACCCCCGGATGGAAGATAACCAGCCCCTTCTCCCGGAATCTAGGCTGCGCATGGCCAAAATCACACTTAGTATGGGTCCTCAGGAAGCAGGTGGGGATATGTAGCAAGTTTTAATTAGGAGGTAGACATAAACAAGGGGAGTTTAGCAGCCACTTGGGAAGTTCACCTACAAGTCTCAAAACACAAAGGAGTCGCGTAGTCCCTTGACCCGCTTCTGAACTGTCTCTGAAGCTTTCCTTCAACCCAGTCAATCTCGTTCTTTACTATCTGGTGCCCTGATGTCTTCCGGGGGGGTAAGGTGTGGAGAGGGCAGTTGGTCCGCTGTGATGAGGGTCACAAGGTAACAACCAATGAAAGGGGGGGTAACACAGGTGAGCCTCTCAATAGGAGGAGGCACCCCGATAGGTACACAATGATCAGGGTTGTGCCCAGGCAATCCGTGCACAGCGTCCAGTACGTGTTGGTATGGGTCGTACCAGATTTCAAACACAAAGAGTTGCAAATTCCACACCTCCCTGGAAATGAGGCACAATGACAGGTGCACGCTGAGATGTATTGCACCAGGCAATTCTGGTCACACCCAATGAAGAGTTGCAATTCTGTACCTCCCTGGAAATGAGGCACAACATCTGGTGCACGATATTACCGGTTGCACCAGACCAGTCCGGTTACACACTCAGGCACAAGTTCAGCAGAGTCACATGAGGTAGAATGAGGCACTACTACGGGCACATCCCCACCTCCGAGGGTTGCACCTTGTGAATTAGACACAGCACGGAATGAGCATGCAGTTGGTGTGTCGCACAAGAGAGATGTGGCACGATCGACAAAACAGGCCATGCGGGGCTGCCAGCAACCGGTGAATCCACTCACCGCCAACTAGATGCTTATTGGTGTCAGGGTCCTTGCAGAACAGGAACCACACGCCTTAGATGCAGACAAGATTTCTGGGGCTCCGCATTAGACAATCTGGTCTACAGACATTAGTCTGTTTCAAATTCCTAGTGGCCCGATAATTAAGATCCATGGTCGAGAAACAAGTAGAACACAAAGGAACTGGAAAGCAGTCACTTGCAATACAATGTCTGAAATTCTCATGCTCTCCACGTCCCCTTTACACCTTGACAATAACGAGGCCTTGGGAGCTTTTGGCCTATTGTCCTCTGCTCCACTTAAACAAACGTCTCAGGTGTCCACCAGAGGTCATGCCCCCTGGTATTCTGATGAATTGCGTCAGGAAAAATCCAAATTCCAAGCATTTAGAACACAGGTGGAGCATGACAAAATGTTCTTCAGACAAAGAAATATATAGGAACTCACTAGTAAATCATATTAAGGCAGCACCAAACTTTATATCAAAAATAAAATAATCAAGGGTGGGAACTCCACTAAGGAGCTTTTTAAAACATTGAATGATTTTGTGAATTTGAGTGCTTGTAATAATTCTATCCCCACTTCTCAAGCGCTGTGAGACTCCTTAGCCGATTTTTTTGAGGACAAGATTAATATCATTTATGATAATTTTCCTGCGGCCCATGATCAACAGAGCTGTTACATAGACCTTAGTCTGCCTCCATTAACTAGTTCCTCAGAATTAGCGGAATCTGAGCATTACTCGTTGGACCAGTTACAAGCCTTGATGGTCGGCACTAAATCGGGCTCCCCACAGGATATCTGTCCTCCTAAGTTCATGGCCTACTTAACTTATTATATTGCTCTTATGGCTACTGACCTTTCTAATCTCTCTCTTGCCTCTACTTCTGTTCCGGCTGAATGGAAGTCTGCCTTAGTGTCCCCTATATTGAAAAAACCTAATGCCAATCCTAATATCTTTTCCAACTATCGCCCTATCTCTTTGCTCCCTCTTCTGGGTAAATGTCTTGAATGACATATAAACATACACCTTCTGCCTATCTGCAAGAATACAATATCTTGGACCCCTCACAATCAGGCTTTAGAGCAATGTACAGCACGGAGACCACACTAGTGGCAGTCACAGATACCATCAGACTGTCACTTGATGCAGGTATCCCTGTAATGCTGGTATTGCTTGATGTGTTTGACACAATCTCTCATTCCATCTTAATACACAGATTGCACGATGTGGGTATACATGGCAAAGCTTTACACTGGCTCAGGGATATTGTTAGTAATTGGACCCAAACCATCTTTATAGACTACTTTAGTTCCTTCAGGATAGTAGAGTCCCGATGGTTCTTCTCCTAGCCCAACACTGTTTAATGCCTAAATGTCCCCTCACTCAAATAGTCAGATCTTGTGGGTTTGAGATCGTGTCTTACGCAGATGACACCTAATTAGTCATTACTTTGGGCCCGCCTCCAGATATGGTTAAGACACGTTTCCAGGACGGAATTAGGAAAATTGCTGGGTGATGTCTAACAACTGTCTCCAGTTAAATAGTGATAAAACTGAGATAGTGCTGTTTGGCAAGGTTCAGGAGGTGTGATCACTGGATTTATGGCCTGCTGAATTAGACCCGGCTCCTTGTCCAAAACAAGTTGTTAAAAATCTTGTGTCCAGACACTGTCTATGATGGACCAAATGAATGGTATTTGTGGCACTTGTTTCTCCACTTTACGATTTCTGAGAAAAAAATTTCAATGGCTTTCTTCCTCTGCCAGAAAAACCCTTGTCCAGGCACTGATTATCAGCCAACACAAAGAGATGATGGACGGAGTGCTGAAACTTTTCAAACACTCACCCCCAGTCACAGATCTGGGTTGAATCCATCATCATTCTTTAGCTCACTTCGCCACCCCAGTTCAGACACAGCTATATGCAAATCAGTCTTGACCCTGTGCCTCATGGGAACAGTCCAGCCCGAACTGCCAAGCCATGTCTTCCCTGGACCGGAAACAAGCATCCTGGGACCGGTTTCGGGCTAACAGTCCTCATCAGCCACGCTAGCTTGAATCCAGTGGCAAAGTGAGCAAGGGACCCACGTCTGGGCATACCCTGCCAACTCAGGGCGAACAAAGCAAACACAAAGAGATGATGGACGGAGTGCTGAAACTTTTCAAACACTCACCCCCAGTCACAGATCTGGGTTGAATCCATCATCATTCTTTAGCTCACTTCGCCACCCCAGTTCAGACACAGCTATATGCAAATCAGTCTTGACCCTGTGCCTCATGGGAACAGTCCAGCCCGAACTGCCAAGCCGCCTGGACTATGGGAATGCACTCCTAGTAGCAATTAACGATTTGTTACTGACAAAGCAGGTAGTGCAGACCACTGCAATTCAGTTAATTTGTAACCTACCCCCCGCTCGACTTCAGCTCCAATGCTGCAAGCCATGCACTGGCTACCTATTAGGAAGTGGGTAATTTTTAAACTGTGTTTTCTAACCCACAGGGCACTAACTAAGGGTCTTCCCTCTTATTTGCATGTCAGACTTAGCCAATACCAGCCTTCAGGTTTGCTTCATTCTTCAAATCATGCCTTATTAAAACTCCATCGTATCTGCACCTGGAGATGGAGAGGCAGATCCTATTCTCATCTTGCTCCTCTTCACTGGAACTCTGCAAATAAGGATAGGTCAGGATTTCTCAAAATTTATAAAACTTTTGAAAACATTGTTGTTTTAACTGTTTACTTGCACTTGCCTGTTTCTGGTTGGTAAGCGCCAAGGTACACCTTAGGGTGTGAGTCGTTCGCTATAATAAATGATTATAACATAACATAACAAGTCTTAGTTCCACGCTCACACTGCACTACCAGTTGGGATTTAGTAGCCGATGAGGGCACTTAAGAGGGCACCGCTCTCCAGATCTCACAGGTAGATGGTGTAGGTCCCTCGCGGGAGATCTTTGATGTCCCTGAGACCAATGGGAGAACAAGAGGCCGGCAGTCGGGCCCTTGGAAAGCACACTTCAGGACGCCACACTTCAGCAAATCTTTGGTCCAGGCCAGCCACTATTCAGAAAGGGCATGGGGTCCCCTTAATGGTCAGTAATCCTCCATGTGCACAACAGAGTCCTCTGGCAATGTGCACCACACAGTCCGGATTCTCCTGTCCAGTGTCCCCACAAGTGTATTGTATCTCACCCCCTTTGCTGCAGGATGGCACCCGTAGTTATACCTTTGTGTGTCTTTGAAGTTAGGGGTGGTTGAAGGGGTTTCCTTTGAACCACAGATGTCTCCCCTAAATTGTAGGCCTGTCTGCCATGAGGCCGTGGAAGGCAGATCTTAATCTTTAGTGGGGCCATGATCCGCCCCCTCGAGGTTCAGTTTCACAGCCTCTCTCTCCAATCTTTTCCATTCTGCCCTCAAATGGCAGAGGTCTGCCATTCTCATGGGATGTCCATGGTTTATGGCTGTCACATGGGGAATGCACTGATGTGCTCCCCCGACCCCTGGTGTCCACCTGAGCAAGGTACCACAGCCAATGAGACTCTTGGAGCCTAGAAATGTCCATATTCTATAAGTGGCATTTATAAGCGAGTTATGCCAAAACCCCCTTTACCAATGGAAAGGCTTTGGCAGGGTGAATCCATTGATAGGAAACATCCTGAGGCTGCTCCGCTGCAATGCACTATTGCAGCCCGAAGTAATGTCAACCACTTCCCCATGTTAACCTATGGGAAGAGCAAGCCTCATAGGTAGTGAACACACACACCGGTATTCCTCACTACCTGGGTGCATGTGGCTAGTGCGCACACAAACCTGCGGTGGCAGGTTGGACACATAGTCCCCAGCACCAGGGATGCAAGTGCGTCCGCCCGCATCTGCAATGGCACACTGGTCATGAGTTTCACTAATATGTTTGTCAGTGCTCACGGAAAAGCCTGTGATGGCAGGCGGCACACACAATCACGGACACCATAGGTGCGGGTGCACATATCCATCAGTCTGCAATGGCAGGCTGCTCATAAGTTTAATCATGAGAGATGCCAGTTCATACAACCCGGTCTGCGATGGCAGACCGGGCCATTGGCTCACGCCGGCCCTAGCACCTTGGGTGCGAGTGCGCAGTCACCACCCTGCCCACCAGCTGGGCTCGGGTAGACCCCATTACAGGTGCGATTGCGCACACACAGCCTGTGACAGTGGACTGGCCGCCTTGCCACTACCACCATGGGTGCCTGCAGACGGACACAGGCCTGCAAGGCAGGCCTGACCAGAGTGTTAGAACACTGGGGATCAGGTATGCGCTCTTTGGCCGACAATTGAAGGTGGGGCATCTATCCACAATGCCACATGTTCCAGGATGCATACTCAAGCCTGCAATGGCAGGCTAGACACATATTAGAAAGAGCATAAGGGCTGGTGCGCACACCCTGGCCTGTAATGGCCCGCTGGGCGCTTATTTAACACTGCAAAGGTAGAAGTGCGCACTCCCAGGTCTGCATCGGCAGACCAGTCCATGTTTCTGAACACTATGTCAGCACCTCTTCCTAAACTGTGTAGGAAGGCGCTCACACTTACACACTGCCTTGCCAGTGAGGACATGCTCAGGGCCCTGAGGCCACACAAGAGAATCGGCAACACCCCAGGAGTATCCCTTGGGAAGAGCCGAACTCCAAAGTAAGAGAAGCTCCAAGTGGGTGGTTTCTCACTACCTGAGCAGGGAACATCCACATGTACTCACCCGGCCTTAAGCTTACCACCCCCACTGTGCCTGTCAGGGCTTCCCTGGGGGGGCTGCCCTCATGGTATGGGATGACTTAGTCAGGGTTGGCTGAGGCATAAGGGATGCCAACTTAGGCAGGGGTGCAATGGCGCCCCACAGGCTTGCAATGGCAGACCCGATACAGGCTTGACTGGCTATCCGGTGTTTGGCACACCCTGTGCCATGCCCCTCTACTAGCCAGTGCTGTACTCGCCCCGGGTATGTGGTGTACCTGTTTACGGGGTGCACAGAGGTACGGTACCTAAACCCATCATGTACGCATCCCCTGCCCAATGCTGGCAAGGCGGGCGCACACACCTTCCCTCTGCAGTACAATGGGAAGGTATGTAGATTCCTACGGTCATGTGGAGAGAGTCAGCAAAGAATAGAAAGAAAAAGCAAAATGTTTAGGGGTACATTTCCCTAAGAAGGGCCATGTCCAACATGACCCCCTCTAAGCCGAAAGCCAGAGCAGTTGAATCCTTCCCTTGATAAAAGGCCTGGCTCAGGGTGATAGAGCCTGGGTGATGGCTCACCACTGCGGTGGTACCCCCCCAGCTGAAGGCCCCATGTTCCCAGTAGGATCACTCTTACCTTCTCTCGGGGCCCAACCCTGGGTGGGACCCCCTCCATCCCATGGGCGGTACTTCCTCCCAGGCACTTGGGCCACCTTAGTTCACTGGAACAGCTCCAGGGCGAGGGCGCCGACAACCACCAGCCTCCCTATCCCAGCACCCAGCCACCCAAAGACATTTGTCCTCAGTGACACCAGTAAAGGATGGCCTCCTATACATGGTCCTCCAGCTCTGAGTCCGAACTCGAGGCCTGGACACAGGTTAGGGGTAAGTTCTTTCCCTGGCCCTCTTTCTTGGGAACCAGTACCACCCATTTGGGATGGTTACTTTCCAGGCCCTGGACTGGGGGGGTCACCAATTTTGGTGACCCCTCCCCATCCTCCTGCGATGGGGGACCCTCCATCAGGGAATTTGTTCCTTCCAGCACAGGCCAGCTTCTCCACCTGGCCATGGGGCTGGGTATAGGGTTTTATGGGCTGTGGCCTGCCCCCGACTCCCACCTCACTTTGAGAAGTAACATGAGGCTTCCAGGTCTTTAGCCCGCTCCTGACTTCCTTTCCACTTTGAGAAGAAACATGGGTTCCATTCACCACCCAGTTCCATGGGTATCTGCCTACACTAACATGCATCTCTCCCACATGTGGTGGGGAGAATGCTATGCTAACTGACTGAGGACAATCCCCCCAGGTCTTTCGAGTATAAATTAAGAGATCCCTCCCCTCAGGAGTGGATGGTTTGGGTCCTCCCCCAAACTTCTTAATCAAGATGGTTTTCTTGACCGGGTAGCTTACCATGCCCTTCCCTGTCGGCAGGGGGGGGCATCTCCCCCACCTTAGGTACGGACTGACGTAAGTTACCACCCCAGATTTCCTCAGGGATCCCGTGCGCCTTTAGAGTCGCATCATAGGTTGCCAGCCATTTCTTGATGTCCCCCCCATATAAATTTTGATATCATCTTTTTGGAGATGTGACCTCTATTTTCACTGTCAGGACCTGTAGATGCGCTGCCACCATTGCTGCAATTTGACCCTATTTGTAGGGTTTGAACATCCAATTCTGGGCCATCTTTTTGTCTTCCACGGCTAGCCTCTTCTCAGTCAGGGCTTGATCAGTTTCCAATTTGGTAAGGGCCTGCTATTTTATCAATTTAGCAAGGGCTAGGTCATGCTCCGAGTCCTGTCTGGCAAGATCTAATTTTAGCGTCCTTTCCTCCCTTATGTCATCCAGCTCTTTAGAGGACATGCCCCTGGAGGACACACTGCTACCTGGGGCCAAGGAGGCCCCCGTCCTGCGAGACCAAGGCTCCCCCGTCCCCAGTTAGTCCACTTGGAAACACCTGGGTCAGCTCCAATCCCTCCCCAAACTTAGGATCTCTCTCACCATTCACTAGCCTTTCTGGGTGGGCCTCTGCCCATGCTCTCAGGGATTTCTGAAGATCCGCTTTTGTGGCGCTTCCCTTTTCAAGCACCCCCCCTCTCCCGGAAGAACTCTTCAAGATGCATCCCTGTTTATCGGTCAAGATCAGCCACCTCGAGCAAGTCCCCCTTAGGTAGATCCACAGGCATGGAGGCAAACAAGCGTGAGCAGAAATAGAGTTCTATAGTGAACAACAGATACCGACCCTGAGTCCAATTCGTCCCTTAGGCACACAGTAGAAAACAAAGAAACACTTTTGCCTTTGTGAAGTCGTGGCATGCAATCATTCACCACACACTGCAGTGCAAATGCACGTCCTATCCCACCGCTGCCACCAAATGTTGGAACCAGCACTTTCTGCTTGGCTAAAATGATGCCCCCAGCCAGGCAAAACCTACCGCTCCTGTCAAAGGCGGGTGATTACACTCACTGTATAGCCTATGCTCACCCTTGGGTAGCTTGGCACTGAGCAGTCAGGGTTATTCTCAGAGCCAATGTGTAAAGTAAAGGCACAGAGGTCACTTGAGATAAATACACTGAGCATCGCAAAAGAGACTTCACGCAGGATGTATTTAAATAACATTTATCTTCAACACATATGTTCAATCATTATAATATGAACTTCACAAGATGGCTGCCAGGATGGAGCATGAAAAGGGAGCTCCAGGGTTTGGGATGAAAATCCTACCTTAACCCCTGCCATTCACCCTTTCACCCTTCTGCTGCCTAGCATGCTTACAGACTGCATGTTAGAGTGGTATTCTCTTTGAACAGCACTCGCCGTGATAGATGAGTTCCACCAGCTACGGGTCAGGATGCACTCCAGCACCAGGATCGGATGCAGCTCTACAGATGAGGTTGAAGTGGAGATCCAGGTCTAGGACGTTGATGACGACTCGACGCTGACCCATCAGCGAGGCATGCTGGCCTCCGTGATCCTCGTTTGTGAGTGGGGAGCCAGGATGGAGACGGCTCGGAGGGCATGTGATGCTGTGATGGTCATTTGACTTTGCGATGGTTCCTTGCCCTCCAGGCGGAGAGGCATGTGTTGAGCCCTGATCCTCCTCCTACCCCCTTGACCCACCGACGCCTCATTGTTCGGGCGCGGCACCACTCCGGGAGAGACGCAGGGCATCGGATCAGCTCTCAGCGTGCCGAGGGCACTGTTGAGCGGGTTGGGCCCAGACAGAGGATCCTACCGCCCTCAGCCTGTTGGTTGAGTGCACTGCAGAGCTTCTGCGGTGGAGTCACGGTGACCGTGGGCGCCCCCTGTGTTGCTGCCAAGAAGGAGCGAATTTCACCCGGTCAGTAGTGGCGCCTCACAGGAGGCATTTGGGCTTATAACATTTGAGCATATAACCAACATCGCGCCCTCCCCACCTTTTTGTACGCATGTCGTGCAGGGTGATACAGACATGACCTGATCACTTGGGGAGGGGAAGAGTTGGATGTCAGATCGGCTGGCAGGCTTCTTTGCAGACGCGCTTTGTGATTTGCTTGAACTGGGTTGTATGTGCTGTTACACATTAGTCATCAACCATCGAGTGGGGTGATATCTATAGACCTGATCCATGTGCCCCTGCCGCAGGATGTGTATATGACTATACTACACAAAACAGACAAAATACTCTTGTAGTCAGTGGCGTAACGAAAGTTTAAGGGGCCCCCCTGCAATGTACTCGGAGGGGCCCTGGCTCCGGCTTTTATCTAGAGCACTCAGACCGGAGTACTGTGCTGAGTGGGCCCCCTGGAGCCGGGGGGCCCCTGCACCACGGGGGATTTGGGGGCCTGTGTTACGCCCCTGCTTCTAGTACTAGAAAGATCCTGGCTGCAAAACTGAGGTAGGACCAGCTCATTTAAAAAAAGACAGGAGACTATCAATTTCAGCCCAAGATAGTCACGGAAAGTAAAGGAGGACTACAGCATGTTGACCTTGCATTGAAACAAAGGTAGGACTTCTTACTTCTTACCTATTAGGTCCTGGAAGTGGACATCTTGGAATGATCTTTCTGCAAGGCCAATCTTCTTACCATGCTCTCTCATGAAACCTCCACAGGCTCCCTGATTAACTAAATCATTATCAAGTCCCTTACTAAATATTCCTACTCTAAATGAGAATATAATTCACATTTAAACAGGTCGTCTGATTCTCAAGACCTCAAAGCAATTATAATTAATAGTGTAACATGCAACTTCCATATAATTAGCCCTCGAAAACCCTTACCCAACTTCTAATCTCCACCATGGCTCCTAATATCACTAGCCCCAATGAGGACCTGCTGTCACTGGTGGGGCACAATTCTTATAAGATTGTTTACCCATCAAACGTGTTGAAAAACACTGCAAAAACTTTAAACGTAACCTACTTAAACGGCACCCGGAAACGCTGGTCTCGGATACCTACTTCTACACATCTAAAGGCATTGTTGTTAACGACCTAATCTTCTTCACTAACAGGAGAGCCCAATGGAGACGAGCCTTTATGTCCATGCTCAGATCCAAACCGATAAGGAAAACACCTCACGGTTTCAGACTGTCCATTAGACCCTCACCATTCCTCAAAGCTAATCTTACAATATCACTATACAACAATGGGAACATTCTTATACTAGCATCAGATCAACACCTGGAGCAGTTTGACAAATTATTTTTGAGGATCAAAATCTCAATGGCTAACAATGCACCACCAAATCCTCCACCCGCAGCTACTAGCTCCAACCACTTTACCCCTTTTTCATCACTTACTAAAACTCAACATGATCAACCCCCCTGCACCAACAGTGAATACTCAATGGTTGAACAAATGCCTCAACTTGCACCTAAAATCTGCATGAACACCAACTTATCGAACCCTCTGGCACCCTCTACACCTATGGCATTGAATCACAATGATCACCCCCTTACAGCTCGCAACAATAACAAACGGTAGAGCGTTAGGTCCACTACCCACCCCTCATCCACGTCAATTTTGCCTCGGGGTGAGCCCCGTCCTTACAATCTGCCTCCAAAACCACGGACTTCAACAGTCCCTCAACTCAAGATTCTTAGTGAAGGAAATATTCTGACACCTCTTCCTCTCCTCACTGCATTACACCAGCCATTAACACACGAATGCCCATTACCTCACCCACTACTAACCCCCTTCCTTATGAGAATTCCACACTTCTCACCTCCACTCTCCCCCCCCTGAGGGATCCCTTATACGGCCTACCCCTAAACCAGTCACAGTAACTCCTTACCCACCCTCCATTGAGGATAAGCTGGCTGACATCAAGAAGGCTCTTCAGATAGTTAAAGAGGGCCTCCAGAACATATTACATTTCTCGTTGAAAATGGAGAAGCTATGGGATCTCAGTTCGACCGCAAAAACTAACCAACCCACCCTCCCCGCATTGAGCAAACACCGCCGGAAGGAAATCTCGCCCATGAAAATTCCAGTGAACACAGACTGGATGTCACGGTCATATCCCAATCACCACCCAGGCCACATAGAATTACAGTTCACTTGACAAATGCGGACATTCACTCCCTGCTATTATCCTACGGAGCAGCGTATCTTGACCCTTCTCCCTCAACTTTCAATATTCAAACTATTCCCTCCAATCCGTTTAGAGAATCCACGGTCAGTCTCAGATCTATGAATAAGGAAAACCTATGAACTGCACACACATCACACCTCGAAAGTGTTGTAAGCAAAGGTCACATCAAAACGATCCTCATTAACTGCAGATCGGCGGTAAAACATGCAGCGGATATTGCCGACCTAATACTCATGCAAGACTTAGACCTCCTGATATTAACTGAAACTTGGCTTAATGACACCTCTACACCAATCTTGGACATCTTAGTTCAAATTGATAGACCAGTTAAAATCGGGGGTGGCATCTCTTGCATCCATCGGACCAGTTTCTCCTTGAGACATGCACAAGCAACCCCGATGTCCTTGTGTGAACACCTACAAATCAAAATCCTGAACAATGACCAGTTAGCATGCACACTCCACTTGATGTACCACCCCCCTGGAGACAATCTTCTGTTCATCGAACAAATAATGGAGACCATATCAGTTAACTCCAATCAGCTCCCTAACCATATCTTCCTCGGGTGACTTCAACTTACACAGGAACGACGATAATGACCCTTTACTATGCACTTTCAAGGTTTTCCTCTCTGACCTTAACTTCATACAATCATGCAACAGTCCTACTCATAACAAGGGTGCCACCCTTTATCTAATCATAGCCAACGACAAAGTCATACAACTGGATGACATATCACCATTTGACTGATCTGACCATTCCCTAATCTCTTTTTTCATCCTGGAAAGAGCGATGTTTAGACAAGAACAATCGCGTAAGACTAAACAATAGTCTAGAGATTTGAGAAACATCACTGTAAATGATCTTACCTGCATGAGCAATATTCTTCTCTCCCCCCCATCCAACACAGCAAATCTGGATGAACTCACTGATCACTACATTTATTCCATGATGGATATTTTCGACTCACTTGCTCCTTTGCAGCTCAAAAGGATCTCCATCAAACATTCAAAACCTTGGTTTAATAGCTCTCTTAATGAGGAACGACATAAACTACGGCTTGCTGAAAGTTCCTGGAGAAACTCTCCTTCCATAAGTAGCCTCAAGCTATTAGGGATGACAAGAAGTGCCTATAACAAACACATCTGTTGTGACAAAACTGATCACTTTAAAGCTCAGCTTGATAAGGCCAACAACAGACCAAAAAAACTCTTCGAAATCATCAAACAACAAGCAAACCACTCTACCAATCAACTCTCCATACTCAAGGACTCAGTTCAGTTCAGTTCAAAAACCAAGTTTATTTGGACTATACAGTCCTTAAACATATAAAAATCGTCATAAAATACAATGCCTAAAAATCACAAATTACACAATAGAACCATATCATAAGATTCAAGTTAAAATTGTTCATTCTTGACTTTCAACCATAAAACATATCCTAACACGTATCATAAGTTAAGGCAAGTATTCATTATTGGGCCCATTTCGAATTTCTTTAGCTTGTTAAATACTCTACCCTAGGGCACAACTTTAAATGCATCATCATACGATTCCAGGGTAAGGACATTAATCCTTTTTTCAACCGAATATCCTACACATATCCTGCAAAAGGCGAACTTTAGGATGCTAGTCACATTTCAAAAATTCTTTTACTTTTTGAATAAATCTTCCCAGAGCACAGGCTTTATCCAAATCCCTCATTTCTAGTAAAAGTTCTGCTCCCTGTGCCCTGTTTTTTATGCTATACTTTAAAAAAATTGGGCGTAAAATGTATTTCCGTATATCTAAAACCATGTGGCAATCCAATAAAATGTGTACGATATCACATGTTGTCCCCAGAGAACAGTTACATTTCCCATTACTATCGATCATTACTCTTTTTACTCCATTGTTGGAGTAGCAGGGGTTAACACCAATTCTCAGCTTTAAAACTTCTCTTCTCAGTCGTCGTCAGAGTAATCTATCGATGTAGGGGAAATTAAATTAATTTTGCCATGAAGTAGCCATAAAACATACCGATTTTTTTCCCCTGAGGTACTCCTGATCCTTGACTCGAGAGGTTTCTTTGCCCAGAGACCTAAGTTCCCTCCTCTCAGCCTCAATTTGTAGGGACAGGGGGCTAATCTTAAGCCTCATCATTGTACAAGCTTTTATCAGAGTTTCTCTTACCCCTTTTGCCCTTGTTAGATTGCTCCTCAATATCTCGTTTCTGCACCACTGTGAGACACTCAAGGACTCACTCCCAAGTGGTGAAAAGTTCTCCTCACACTTTATGGAAAAGACAAGAAAGATCGAGCTAGAACTACAACGATCCTTCCCTGACACGCAGAATCCGGCCCAATCCTCTCCCTATACAAGGCCTCTTCGGGCGAGCTCTCTTCTGGCAGGACTTATGGTCTGCACTCCCAAAAATTATGCATCATGGAATACATTCATACTACCGGATGACACAGAACTGCTTAACGGGAAACGACCTTTACATCACGGTGATTATTACACCACAATGCCATTACAACGTGTCGTTACAACGCGGTCGTGACAACGACCACGTTGTTAGCACGCAATGCCATTACTACGCAAGTCATTACATCGACTTGCAGTAGATGACGCGCTAACATTAGGAATAGTATAGTTTACTATTCCAACACCTTCCCTACTGTTGCGTAGGCTGAAGTTGGGATAGTAAATTATATATTTCTAATGTCAGTGCGCCATCTACTGCAAGTCGATGTAATGACTTGCGTAGTAATGGCATTGTGTGGTAACAACGCGGTCGTTGTAACGACCGCATTGTAATGCCACGCGATGAAATGCCTCGCATATAACGAGTCATATTCCTGCTTAACATCATAACTTCATTAAAACCTTCAAATCATTTCAAGGATCCTTTGCCCGCCAAGTTCTTCAAAGAACTTTCCTCTTCCATCTTTCCTCTGAGGTCTAAGATTGTACATGAATCACTCGTGCAAATCCTGATCCCAGATTGCCTCAAGATCGGACAAGTCACCCCCATCCTAAAGAAGCCAAATGCAGATTTATCTAATCCTAACAACTTCCGTCCTATTTCCAATATCATGACCTTAGCCAAACTACTTGAGAAGTGTGTAAACACACAACTCTGCAACCACATTGAACACTTTCTGCTACTAGACCAATACCAATCAGGCTTCAGATCTGGACATAGTACAGAATTTGCTCTAACACACATCGTTAATGATGCCCTTAGGTTACTTGACGAGAAAGAACCTTGCCTACTTATACTACTTGATCTTTCATCGGCATTTGACAGGGTCAAACATGACAACTTGAATGACCTTCTTGATAAAAAGATGGGCTTATCAGGTCCAGACTTAAATTGGTTTGCTTCATTCCTTCAAAATAGAACACAAGGAATCAAAGTCAACCATGACCTTTCAATAAGCAAGCCAGTCTCAATTGGAGTTCCACAAGGATCTGCATTTTCACCCACACTATTCAACTTGTACATGGAACCTCTCACTGAAATTCTGAAACACAAACATACACTATCACATGTACGCCGATGATACTCAATTGCATTTGAAAATTTCTTCACCACACGACATCAATGCTCTCAACTCTGCTCTTCTGAAAATTCAACAGTGGCTATGTCATAACCACCTTAAGCTAAATCCCCTCAAGATAGAATTCCTCCTGATGGCCCCCCACAATCATCCTGCACCCATTTAAGAGTGGCTCAAACAACTAACAGCCCTCAATTGCACCCCACACATTGTTGACTCAACTAGATCATTAGGAATAACTTTGGACAAATTCCTGAATATACAATACCACATCAGTGCAATAAGAGGAGCTAATCACCATTTGTACACTTTAAAGAAAATCAAACCATTCCTGCCGCCTGCAGACATGCAACTAGCAGTCCAATGCCTAGTTATCTCCCATTTAGACTACGGAATCGTTACCCTGGCCGGTCTACCCAAAGCTAAACTGGCCCCTTTAGGGGCCACTTTGAACTCGGCGGCCAGCCTCATCACGGGATCTAGAAAACGTGATCACATCACACCACATCTCATCCAACTCAATTGGCTGTCGATCGATGCAAGTATTAGGTACAAGATAGCCTGTTTGACACACAAAGCGCTGCATCAGAACACTTCTACTTGGCAAATAAGCTTGAACTATCAGGTGGGAATCGAGCCCTAAAAAGCTCTTAAAGCCACAAAACTTCAAAAAGAAGAGAACCTACAATTGTGCATTTTCTGGTCTTGCTCCATGAATATGGAACGCTCTCCCTCCCCGTATCAGAACAAACCCTTTGACCGCTGCTTATAAAAGTGAAGTCAAAGCATTTCTCCTGAATAGCCACCTGTGACAATAGACCTGTAACCTTGCAAGCCATCTGTATTTGCTTCACAGCATTGACCCACTTATCTACCATGCATTGTGCATCTGTTGTAACTACATTTATCTCTATTATTTTCTGCATTGGTGAATGTGATGTATCCTCCTTTGTTACCAGCGCAACTTTTCAATCTCAATATACAGTGCTGTGATAACCTGATGGGCCTTGTTCGTGCTATATAAAACCTTTCAAATAAATGAAATAAATAAAATAAAAAATAAATCATATACTTTTGGGCATAAAACACATTTGAACTATTATTAGCAGTACTAGGCCCACTCATATCGTTATGATAGCAATAGTATGCACACTGTGGACAATTCCTAATCTAACCCGCGCCCCCCAATAGAGAGAACACCCTTATGTAGTGCTACATGCTGTCCACCACAGGCACACCCAAGCAGTCCTGATAATACAGTCTAACACAGTTTTAGAGTACACCCCGAGTCACAACAATATCAAAGATATGTACATACAGGAAAATAGAACACTTTTTAGCAGCATCACAGGCTGGAGCCACGCAGGTAAACCCAATGTTGTGAATTACAGGCGCTCCACAGACGATCACTTCTACACACACACACCCTCTCTCTGCACCGCTACAAGGTGTGACAGCTATCAGCTAGTCCATACGGCATGCTCTTGAACACATACGCACTCAGCACCCTAATGCGGTGCTACTGGTACCCAGCAAGTCAATGGACAATACCCTGAATACTCCGTGGCCCCAGACTCCCTCCACCCTCTAGTTCCCCCTCGATTGTCCTATACCCCAGGATGGAAGATAACCAGCTCCTCCTTCTGGATACTAGGCCGCACGTGGCTGAAATCACACTTAGTCTGGGTCCTCGGGAAGCAGATGGGGATATGTGGCAAGTTTTAATTAGGAGGTAGAGGTAAACAAGGGGAGTTTAGCGGCCACTCATTGTAGGAAGGTGGAATCTGACTATATGGTTGCCCCCACTTTTTTTTATGGTGTTTTGCTGGTTTATGACTTAGTTGGACTGGGATCCTGCTATTCAGGGCCCCAGTCTATCTGCTTTCTCTGTAAAAAGGTTTCCATGTGCCTTAGGCACATCTCTGATTGGAATCTGGAGTGCCCTTATAAGTCCCTAGTATATGGTATACTATGTACCAAGGGCATAGGTACCTCAGAGGCCTGCCAGGGGCTGCAGCATGTATTATGCCACCCCTGGAAGGCCATCCAAACTGACACCACAGGTCTGCTACTGCAGCCTGGGTAAGGTGGTGCATGCACTCCTTACTGTGATATAGGTTACCTATATCACTAAATACATACACACATATAAACCTATAAGTCACTCCTAAGGCAGGCCTTATCAATCCTAAAGGCAGAGTGCATGGTCCTATGTGAGAGGGTGCCCCTGCATGAGCAGGGCCCCTCTGCAGCGTTCGGAGACCATCTCTGATGCTGTTTGTATTGCAGCCTGACCATATACTCTTAAGCGCATTATATCCTCGCGGTAAAATGCTAACTTTGGAATGGCTGCACCTAAACATGTCGTGTTTGGTGTCAAACATCTTGGAATACTACCCCCCGCCAATCCTGGTGGCGGGGGTAGCATTCCACCCTTCTAGAGGGAAAGACATGTTAACTCTGGCTTACCCGGTAACTTCTTTCTGAAGCCCTGGCATCACAAAATGGATGCTCCTGCCACAGACACAAGTCTGGCCTCCTGCTGCTGGACGAAACTCCGGCAGGGGAGGCCTGGACAATAGGTTTCCTGTTGCAGGGAGGTGTGACCACCTCCCCAGACAGGATAATGTGTATTGGGGCTGGGTGGGTGCACTCTTAGAGTGCTTTGAAGTCCTGCACTGGGGGAGCAAAAGGCTCCTCTGTGCATATGCCAGTTCAAACCAGCTCAGGGGCTACCTGCCCCTGCTCTGGCGCGAAACTGGACAAAGGGAAGTGGGTGTAGCCACCCCTCCCTTGACCCTCCCATAGGTGGGGTCATAGAGTTAGTCCCTCCCTGTTTTACTGGTTAAAATGGGGAACCCTTGCCACAGCAAGATTAGATTATACCTGGACGAAACTCTGAAACTGAATCCTGGACCTTCGACGCTCTACTCACGATTAGAGGACTGAAGAATCTCCCTTGGGGTCAAGGAGTGACTCCCCTGCTTGGCAGGCACCAAAGAAGCATCTGTCCGGTTCGCATCACTGAAGCTCCCGTCGGATGCCGAAGTCATCGCATCACCAGAGGTGGATTCTCAGACTTCCTCGAGGCTACCCTGAGTCCACAGTAAAGCTGATGTCCGTGGCTATCGTGGGTGACTTGAGACCGTGACCCCTGGACACCGAGCACACTTGCAAGTGCACCATCTTTTGGGTCTCCCAAGAAGTCGTGCTTTGGGCTCCGAGTAGCCCTATCCTCCAGCACCACCTGCACCGAAGATCACTGGCCCCCACTCCACGAGTGTCCTGTAAGCCAGCTCCACGTGTGGCATCACGAGGCTCCTTTGCGGTCGCTAGCCCATTGGCTAGTAGCCCTTAATGAAGGCCAATCTTTTCTTTACTTGGCAGTCTGGTTGCTCCAGGCCTGCCCTCACTTACCCTTGCTGGGTGAGTTCCCCAGACCTTGCTGGTCTGCATCATCGACGATCTACATCTTACTCAAGACTTGCCGTTGCCAAGGCTTGTTGGGTCCAATCTGGTCGCCGACACCTCTGCACTCGACAGACATCGAGCAGCAGCCCGAATCCTGCTCCTGGTCGCCGACAACGCCTCCCGGACCTCGTGGCTGAAGAGTCAAGACGACCATCAACGCACCTGAAGCACTCGACATCGGTGGGCATCTGTCCATCGCCTCCCTGGTCACTGGCTAGTGACCCAGACTCTGTCCCCTCTGCTTTCAGGTTCTTCAGAACTCCGATCCACTCTTGGATCCACCTGGACACTTTTCTCCTGGTCGCCAGCAGCACTTTGCAGCAGATCGCCATACGAAACGACGACGAAACCCGACCCCGAAAGGCACCTATGCACCCGGCTTCCCTGGGTGAGGTAACACGAGTACTCCGGTGCTCCCGTGGGTAGAGACTCTTCAAAGTCCTAGATCTCAAAGGGTTTTGTCCTAGTCCTCTTTTAAGTGTCCCTTTCCTCTATTTTCCCGATCCCGACTTTCTCCATAGAAGTTAACGGCGTATCGCGGTTGTGTATTTACACTGCACGCGTCTCCCGTGGGTCCCCTGTGTCACTACCTTGGGTGGTTCCTTGTGGTCCAAGCACTTCTAGAGGCTCTAGGCCTAGTGTCTAGTTCAGTCGTGGTTTGCATACCACTTTATTGGTATATGGTTTGGTACGCCCCTAGGGCCCAAACGTGTATTTGTGCTATTACTGTAACTTAAGATCTTATAACCTATGTATTTCGAACTCTAGCCTCATAAAGAGACTAGAGGGGTGTGTTTAGTAATAAATACATATATTTTGAATATATACCTGGTGTGGTGCTCTTTCATTTGGTCACTCAAGAGATTATAGACTGGTAAAACAAGCTGCTTTACATTCCTTCAAGACTTAGCCTGAAGGCTGCTCTCCACAGCTACCACTAGGATAGCTTTCAATAAGGTTGTCTTTAACCTACCTACCATAAGAGTCGATTTGGACTGGTGCAAGGTGCCCACTATAATTAGTGGACAGCATATGCCAGGCCAACTTCTCACATTGGTGTGCAGCGTGTGGGATTCCAGCTTGCTATTGTTTTACCAGATAATCTCAATTGAATTGATCAACTGAAAACCACTAAAGGTACCTAAGGTACATATAATTTAAGCTTAGAATAACAGTAAGTTCTACTGAACTTAGAGTTGTGTGTTAAGGGATAGCACAACCCTTTCTACAACTCAAGAGAGTTTAGTAGGCCACACTAGAGTAGGTAGTGCATACACCACACCACACTAGTAATGTCCTTAAAAGCAGGATCCAAAGATGCCTTGCAGGAAGCCATTGAGCTTCCACCCTCCAAGTATGACACACTCCCATTCTTGGAATTAAGAGCTTTGTGTAACGTGAGGAAATTAAGGACAGGCCAAAGTCCCACCACCCAACACCTCCAGGAGTTGTTGGTGGCTTATGATCTCAGTAAGTCCTCAGAGACTGAAGGGGTAGGAGCAGAGGGTGGGCCAGCAGATGAGGAAGGGGCCAGGGGTACCACTACCCCCAGCCCCCCCCTCTGAAACTGACCAGGAGGGTGACAATGACCCTGACCTGGAGAACCCAATCCCTTCTGGGGAAGATGAAGATGAGGATCTAGAGAACCACACCTTTGTCCCCCAGGAAGGATTATGAGTGTGCTCAGAAAGTCTAGGTCTCCTTCTCAGGAGTCTAACCACTCTGGCACCTCAATAGGGAGCTCTGTTTCTTCTCACAGGAGGGAATCCTCTCATGAGAGAAGAAAGAGACTGGTCCAGTATGAGGAAACTCAACTAGAGATCAGGAAGAAGCAATTGGCTTTAGATAGAGAATCCCTAGATCTCCTTAGAGAGAGAAGAAAGTTGGGACTAGAGTCCCATGGTGGCAGCCATGTCCCTAGAGATAGGGAAAGGTCCTATGACCATAGAAACCTAAACAAGATTGTCCCTCCCTACCAGAGTGGGGATGACATCCACAAATGGATAACTGCACTGGAGAGGGCCTGTAAAGTTCAGAAGGTCCCCCAGAGGCAGTGGGCAGCAATCTTGTGGCTCTCCTTTGCAGACAAAGGTAGAGACAAGCTCCTCACTGTAAGAGAAGAGGATGCTGACAATTACACAGTCTTGAAGAGTGCTCTGATAGATGGGTTTGGCCTAACCACTGAACAGTATAGGTTGAAGTTCAGAGACACCCAAAAAGCTCAGACTCAAGACTGGGTTGATTTTGTAGATTGTGCTACAAAGGCTCTGGAAGGTTGGATACATGGCAACAAAGTGCATGACTTTTTAGGATTGTACAATTTGATTATGAGGGAGCAGATCCTTAATAATTGTCAAAACCAGCTTTTGCACCAGTATCTGGTGGACTCTGATCTGACCTCTCCCCAAGAATTGGGAAAGAAGGCAGACAAATGGGTCAGAACCAGAGTAAAAACTAGAAATCAGGGTGGTGACCAGAAGAAAGATTCTACTAAGTCCCAAGAGAAAGGTGGGGATAAATCTAAGGATAAGTCCCCTACAGGGCCCCAAAATTCCTCTTCTGGGGGTGGGTCCCAAACTCCTTCCTCTCCTGAAAAGAAACCATATTGCCATGTCTGTAAAAAGCCTGGGCACTGGAAAACTGATCCCAGTTGCCCCAGGATTGGCAATAAAGAAAATGTTCCTCCCACAACTACTACCACCCCTCCTGGTACTACCAGTAGTAATCCTCCAGTTGGGAGTAGTGCACCCAAAAAGTTAGGTGCTTTTGCAAGAGGAACAGAGGTGGGCCCTAGTTTAGACAGGGACCCCTCAACAGACTCCTCTGACTCTGATGGTGGTATAGGATTTGCCACCTTTACCATGGGTCCCATAGCATTGGGCAGGTACAGACTGGAGCCAATGATTAATGGTCAGAAAGCTGTGGCATTTAGGGACACAGGGGCTAGTGTCAGCATGGTGGCAGGGAAACTAGTCCCCCCTCACCAGCTTTTACCTGAGTTTAAATACCAGGTGACCAACATTGATGGTGTCAGAACAGATCACCCCATGGCCATAGTCAATCTCAGCTGGGAGGGGGTCACAGGCCCAAAAGAGTGGCAGTGTCCCCAACCCTACCTGTAGATTGCCTGATGGGCAATGATTTGGAAATTTCAGCCTGGGCTGAAGTTGAACACCAAACCCATCTTAGGATGTTGGGCGTCCCTGCAAAGGTTAGTGGGGCTGTGATGGCCACAGCCCCAGCCCAAGAATTTGGAGAGATGGAGCCTGAAAGAATGGCCCACTCTCCCCCAAAAGAGAGCACAAGGGTTGAAGAAAAGTCTTCTTCCCCCAGACAGTAGGTAAGGGTCAGCCTCCTCAGGGAACTGACCCTACCCCTAGTGAAGGAACTGCCACAGAGGTAGTCAGGCCTGGCCTGGCCACACCCCTGATGGCAGAGGACCCTTCCAAGGTGGTACCCAGTCTGGAGCAGGTAACCTGCCCCTCTCTACCCTGCCTCAGTCAGCCCAGGGCTGCAGAGGTCAGGGAGGTCAGTGGACCCCCCCCGGGCCCCCTGTCCAGAGGAAGCCCTTCATCAGCAGATTAGGGGCACCCAGTCTAGTAGCCCTAGCCAGGTGAAAATTCCTCTACACACTGAGGGATCCCCCATACCTTTATGTAGGGACCTCCCCCAGAAGGACTCTGGTAGGCAAGGGCAAACCTGGGACCAGAAGGTTCCAAACCTGCCATGTCCCTCCAGTGTTCCATCCAAAGGGACCCAACCCCCAGCTGTAGGCAGCCAAAGGTTGACCCTTAGAGCAAAGTGCAACTCAGTCATGGAAAGACAGGCATACATGGTGACCAGTGATCTGAGGAAGCTGAGGCCAACATTCCTAGGGCCTCACTTCCCTACTCAGACACCTCACCAGCCTTGTACTTTACCTAAGCACACCAGAGGTAGTGATTCCCCATGGTGGAGACCCTCTCATACCCTTAGGGTGAGGGATTGCTTAGTGGACCATAACATAGGGGGCAACCATGCTAGTGCAGGTGCTTCCTTATATGGCCACTTAGTCAATATAGGCTCAACTGGCCAAGGTTAGCCTTATCTCCTTTCGTTTGGGGGGTTATGTAGGAAGGTGGAATCTGACTATATGGTTGCCCCCACTTTTTTTATGGTGTTTTGCTGGTTTATGACTTAGTTGGACTGGGATCCTGCTATTCAGGGCCCCAGTCTATCTGCTTTCTCTGTAAAAGGTTTCCATGTGCCTTAGGCACATCTCTGATTGGAATCTGGAGTGCCCTTATAAGTCCCTAGTATATGGTATACTATGTACCAAGGGCATAGGTACCTCAGAGGCCTGCCAGGGGCTGCAGCATGTATTATGCCACCCCTGGAAGGCCATCCAAACTGACACCACAGGTCTGCTACTGCAGCCTGGGTAAGGTGGTGCATGCACCCCTTACTGTGATATAGGTTACCTATATCACTAAATACATACACAAATATAAACCTATAAGTCACTCCTAAGGCAGGCCTTATCAATCCTAAAGGCAGAGTGCATGGTTCCTATGTGAGAGGGTGCCCCTGCATGAGCAGGGCCCCTCTGCAGCGTTCGGAGACCATCTCTGATGCTGTTTGTAGTGCAGCCTGACCATATACTCTTAAGCGCATTATATCCTCGCGGTAAAATGCTAACTTTGGAATGGCTGCACCTAAACATGTCGTGTTTGGTGTCAAACATCTTGGAATACTACCCCCCGCCAATCCTGGTGGCGGGGGTAGCATTCCACCCTTCTAGAGGGAAAGACATGTTAACTCTGGCTTACCCGGTAACTTCTTTCTGAAGCCCTGGCATCACAAAATGGATGCTGCTGCCACAGACACAAGTCTGGCCTCCTGCTGCTGGACGAAACTCCGGCAGGGGAGGCCTGGACAATAGGTTTCCTGTTGCAGGGAGGTGTGACCACCTCCCCAGACAGGATAATGTGTATTGGGGCTGGGTGGGTGCACTCTTAGAGTGCTTTGAAGTCCTGCACTGGGGGAGCAAAAGGCTCCTCTGTGCATATGCCAGTTCAAACCAGCTCAGGGGCTACCTGCCCCTGCTCTGGCGCGAAACTGGACAAAGGGAAGTGGGTGTAGCCACCCCTCCCTTGACCCTCCCATAGGTGGGGTCATAGAGTTAGTCCCTCCCTGTTTTACTGGTTAAAATGGGGAACCCTTGCCACAGCAAGATTAGATTATACCTGGACGAAACTCTGAAACTGAATCCTGGACCTTCGACGCTCTACTCACGATTAGAGGACTGAAGAATCTCCCTTGGGGTCAAGGAGTGACTCCCCTGCTTGGCAGGCACCAAAGAAGCATCTGTCCGGTTCGCATCACTGAAGCTCCCGTCGGACGCCGAAGTCATCGCATCACCAGAGGTGGATTCTCAGACTTCACCGAGGCTACCCTGAGTCCACAGCAACGCTGAGGCCCGTGGCTATCGTGGGTGACTTGAGACCGTGACCCCTGGACACCGAGCACACTTGCAAGTGCACCATCTTCTGGGTCTCCCAAGAAGTCGTGCTTTGGGCTCCGAGTAGCCCTAGCCTCCAGCACCACCTGCACCGAAGATCACTGGCCCCCACTCCACGAGTGTCCTGTAAGCCAGCTCCACGTGCGGCGTCACGAGGCTCCTTCGCGGTCGCTAGCCCGTTGGCTAGTAGCCCTTAACGAAGGTCAATCTTTTCTTTACTTGGCAGTCTGGTTGCTCCAGGCCTGCCCTCACTTACCTTCGCTGGGTGAGTTCCCCAGACCTTGCTGGTCTGCATCATCGACGATCTACATCTTACACGAGACTTGCCGTTGCCAAGGCTTGTTGGGTCCAATCTGGTCGCCGACACCTCTGCACTCGACAGACATCGAGCAACAGCTCGAATCCTGCTCCTGGTTGCCGACAATGCCTCCCGGACCTCGTGGCTGAAGAGTCAAGACGACCGTCAACGAACCTGAAGCACTCGACATCGGTGGGCATCTGTCCATCGCCTCCCTGGTCACTGGCTAGTGACCCAGACTCTGTCCCCTCTGCTTTCAGGTTCTTCAGAACTCCGATCCACTCTTGGATCCACCCGGACACTTTTCTCCTGGTCGCCAGCAGCACTTTGCAGCAGATCGCCATACGAAACGACGACGAAACCCGACCCCGAAAGGCACCTATGCACCCGGCTTCCCTGGGTGAGGTAACACGAGTACTCCGGTGCTCCCATGGGTAGAGACTCTTCAAAGTCCTAGATCTCAAAGGGTTTTGTCCTAGTCCTCTTTTAAGTGTCCCTTTCCTCTATTTTCCCGATCCCGACTTTCTCCATAGAAGTTAACGGCGTATCGCGGTTGTGTATTTACACTGCACGCGTCTCCCGTGGGTCCCCTGTGTCACTACCTTGGGTGGTTCCTTGTGGTCCAAGCACTTCTAGAGGCTCTAGGCCTAGTGTCTAGTTCAGTCGTGGTTCGCATACCACTTTATTGGTATATGGTTTGGTACGCCCCTAGGGCCCAAACGTGTATTTGTGCTATTACTGTAACTTAAGATCTTATAACCAATGTACTTCGAACTCTAGCCTCATAAAGAGACTAGAGGGGTGTGTTTAGTAATAAATACATATATTTTGAATATATACCTGGTGTGGTGCTCTTTCATTTGGTCACTCAAGAGATTATAGACTGGTAAAACAAGCTGCTTTACATTCCTTCAAGACTTAGCCTGAAGGCTGCTCTCCACAGCTACCACTAGGATAGCTTTCAATAAGGTTGTCTTTAACCTACCTACCATAAGAGTCGATTTGGACTGGTGCAAGGTGCCCACTATAATTAGTGGACAGCATATGCCAGGCCAACTTCTCACATTGGTGTGCAGCGTGTGGGATTCCAGCTTGCTATTGTTTTACCAGATAATCTCAATTGAATTGATCAACTGAAAACCACTAAAGGTACCTAAGGTACATATAATTTAAGCTTAGAATAACAGTAAGTTCTACTGAACTTAGAGTTGTGTGTTAAGGGATAGCACAACCCTTTCTACAACTCAAGAGAGTTTAGTAGGCCACACTAGAGTAGGTAGTGCATACACCACACCACACTAGTAATGTCCTTAAAAGCAGGATCCAAAGATGCCTTGCAGGAAGCCATTGAGCTTCCACCCTCCAAGTATGACACACTCCCATTCTTGGAATTGAGAGCTTTGTGTAACGTGAGGAAATTAAGGACAGGCCAAAGTCCCACCACCCAACACCTCCAGGAGTTGTTGGTGGCTTATGATCTCAGTAAGTCCTCAGAGACTGAAGGGGTAGGAGCAGAGGGTGGGCCAGCAGATGAGGAAGGGGCCAGGGGTACCACTACCCCCAGCCCCCCCCTCTGAAACTGACCAGGAGGGTGACAATGACCCTGACCTGGAGAACCCAATCCCTTCTGGGGAAGATGAAGATGAGGATCTAGAGAACCACACCTTTGTCCCCCCAGGAAGGATTATGAGTGTGCTCAGAAAGTCTAGGTCTCCTTCTCAGGAGTCTAACCACTCTGGCACCTCAATAGGGAGCTCTGTTTCTTCTCACAGGAGGGAATCCTCTCATGAGAGAAGAAAGAGACTGGTCCAGTATGAGGAAACTCAACTAGAGATCAGGAAGAAGCAATTGGCTTTAGATAGAGAATCCCTAGATCTCCTTAGAGAGAGAAGAAAGTTGGGACTAGAGTCCCATGGTGGCAGCCATGTCCCTAGAGATAGGGAAAGGTCCTATGGCCATAGAAACCTAAACAAGATTGTCCCTCCCTACCAGAGTGGGGATGACATCCACAAATGGATAACTGCACTGGAGAGGGCCTGTAAAGTTCAGAAGGTCCCCCAGAGGCAGTGGGCAGCAATCTTGTGGCTCTCCTTTGCAGACAAAGGTAGAGACAAGCTCCTCACTGTAAGAGAAGAGGATGCTGACAATTACACAGTCTTGAAGAGTGCTCTGATAGATGGGTTTGGCCTAACCACTGAACAGTATAGGTTGAAGTTCAGAGACACCCAAAAAGCTCAGACTCAAGACTGGGTTGATTTTGTAGATTGTGCTACAAAGGCTCTGGAAGGTTGGATACATGGCAACAAAGTGCATGACTTTTTAGGATTGTACAATTTGATTATGAGGGAGCAGATCCTTAATAATTGTCAAAACCAGCTTTTGCACCAGTATCTGGTGGACTCTGATCTGACCTCTCCCCAAGAATTGGGAAAGAAGGCAGACAAATGGGTCAGAACCAGAGTAAAAACTAGAAATCAGGGTGGTGACCAGAAGAAAGATTCTACTAAGTCCCAAGAGAAAGGTGGGGATAAATCTAAGGATAAGTCCCCTACAGGGCCCCAAAATTCCTCTTCTGGGGGTGGGTCCCAAACTCCTTCCTCTCCTGAAAAGAAACCATATTGCCATGTCTGTAAAAGCCTGGGCACTGGAAAACTGATCCCAGTTGCCCCAGGATTGGCAATAAAGAAAATGTTCCTCCCACAACTACTACCACCCCTCCTGGTACTACCAGTAGTAATCCTCCAGTTGGGAGTAGTGCACCCAAAAAGTTAGGTGCTTTTGCAAGAGGAACAGAGGTGGGCCCTAGTTTAGACAGGGACCCCTCAACAGACTCCTCTGACTCTGATGGTGGTATAGGATTTGCCACCTTTACCATGGGTCCCATAGCATTGGGCAGGTACAGACTGGAGCCAATGATTAATGGTCAGAAAGCTGTGGCATTTAGGGACACAGGGGCTAGTGTCACCATGGTGGCAGGGAAACTAGTCCCCCCTCACCAGCTTTTACCTGAGTTTAAATACCAGGTGACCAACATTGATGGTGTCAGAACAGATCACCCCATGGCCATAGTCAATCTCAGCTGGGAGGGGGTCACAGGCCGAAAAGAGTGGCAGTGTCCCCAACCCTACCTGTAGATTGCCTGATGGGCAATGATTTGGAAATTTCAGCCTGGGCTGAAGTTGAACACCAAACCCATCTTAGGATGTTGGGCGTCCCTGCAAAGGTTAGTGGGGCTGTGATGGCCACAGCCCCAGCCCAAGAATTTGGAGAGATGGAGCCTGAAAGAATGGCCCACTCTCCCCCAAAAGAGAGCACAAGGGTTGAAGAAAAGTCTTCTTCCCCCAGACAGTAGGTAAGGGTCAGCCTCCTCAGGGAACTGACCCTACCCCTAGTGAAGGAACTGCCACAGAGGTAGTCAGGCCTGGCCTGGCCACACCCCTGATGGCAGAGGACCCTTCCAAGGTGGTACCCAGTCTGGAGCAGGTAACCTGCCCCTCTCTACCCTGCCTCAGTCAGCCCAGGGCTGCAGAGGTCAGGGAGGTCAGTGGACCCCCCGGGCCCCCTGTCCAGAGGAAGCCCCCATCAGCAGATTAGGGGCACCCAGTCTAGTAGCCCTAGCCAGGTGAAAATTCCTCTACACACTGAGGGATCCCCCATACCTTTATGTAGGGACCTCCCCCAGAAGGACTCTGGTAGGCAAGGGCAAACCTGGGACCAGAAGGTTCCAAACCTGCCATGTCCCTCCAGTGTTCCATCCAAAGGGACCCAACCCCCAGCTGTAGGCAGCCAAAGGTTGACCCTTAGAGCAAAGTGCAACTCAGTCATGGAAAGACAGGCATACGTGGTGACCAGTGATCTGAGGAAGCTGAGGCCAACATTCCTAGGGCCTCACTTCCCTACTCAGACACCTCACCAGCCTTGTACTTTACCTAAGCACACCAGAGGTAGTGATTCCCCATGGTGGAGACCCTCTCATACCCTTAGGGTGAGGGATTGCTTAGTGGACCATAACATAGGGGGCAACCATGCTAGTGCAGGTGCTTCCTTATATGGCCACTTAGTCAATATAGGCTCAACTGGCCAAGGTTAGCCTTATCTCCTTTCGTTTGGGGGGTTATGTAGGAAGGTGGAATCTGACTATATGGTTGCCCCCACTTTTTTTATGGTGTTTTGCTGGTTTATGACTTAGTTGGACTGGGATCCTGCTATTCAGGGCCCCAGTCTATCTGCTTTCTCTGTAAAAGGTTTCCATGTGCCTTAGGCACATCTCTGATTGGAATCTGGAGTGCCCTTATAAGTCCCTAGTATATGGTATACTATGTACCAAGGGCATAGGTACCTCAGAGGCCTGCCAGGGGCTGCAGCATGTATTATGCCACCCCTGGAAGGCCATCCAAACTGACACCACAGGTCTGCTACTGCAGCCTGGGTAAGGTGGTGCATGCACCCCTTACTGTGATATAGGTTACCTATATCACTAAATACATACACACATATAAACCTATAAGTCACTCCTAAGGCAGGCCTTATCAATCCTAAAGGCAGAGTGCATGGTTCCTATGTGAGAGGGTGCCCCTGCATGAGCAGGGCCCCTCTGCAGCGTTCGGAGACCATCTCTGATGCTGTTTGTAGTGCAGCCTGACCATATACTCTTAAGCGCATTATATCCTCGCGGTAAAATGCTAACTTTGGAATGGCTGCACCTAAACATGTCGTGTTTGGTGTCAAACATCTTGGAATACTACCCCCCGCCAATCCTGGTGGCGGGGGTAGCATTCCACCCTTCTAGAGGGAAAGACATGTTAACTCTGGCTTACCCGGTAACTTCTTTCTGAAGCCCTGGCATCACAAAATGGATGCTGCTGCCACAGACACAAGTCTGGCCTCCTGCTGCTGGACGAAACTCCGGCAGGGGAGGCCTGGACAATAGGTTTCCTGTTGCAGGGAGGTGTGACCACCTCCCCAGACAGGATAATGTGTATTGGGGCTGGGTGGGTGCACTCTTAGAGTGCTTTGAAGTCCTGCACTGGGGGAGCAAAAGGCTCCTCTGTGCATATGCCAGTTCAAACCAGCTCAGGGGCTACCTGCCCCTGCTCTGGCGCGAAACTGGACAAAGGGAAGTGGGTGTAGCCACCCCTCCCTTGACCCTCCCATAGGTGGGGTCATAGAGTTAGTCCCTCCCTGTTTTACTGGTTAAAATGGGGAACCCTTGCCACAGCAAGATTAGATTATACCTGGACGAAACTCTGAAACTGAATCCTGGACCTTCGACGCTCTACTCACGATTAGAGGACTGAAGAATCTCCCTTGGGGTCAAGGAGTGACTCCCTGCTTGGCAGGCACCAAAGAAGCATCTGTCCGGTTCGCATCACTGAAGCTCCCGTCGGACGCCGAAGTCATCGCATCACCAGAGGTGGATTCTCAGACTTCCCCGAGGCTACCCTGAGTCCCCAGCAAAGCTGAGGCCCGTGGCTATCGTGGGTGACTTGAGACCGTGACCCCTGGACACCGAGCACACTTGCAAGTGCACCATCTTCTGGGTCTCCCAAGAAGTCGTGCTTTGGGCTCCGAGTAGCCCTAGCCTCCAGCACCACCTGCACCGAAGATCACTGGCCCCCACTCCACGAGTGTCCTGTAAGCCAGCTCCACGTGCGGCATCACGAGGCTCCTTCGCAGTCGCTAGCCCGTTGGCTAGTAGCCCTTAACGAAGGCCAATCTTTTCTTTACTTGGCAGTCTGGTTGCTCCAGGCCTGCCCTCACTTACCCTCGCTGGGTGAGTTCCCCAGACCTTGCTGATCTGCATCATCGACAATCTACATCTTACTCAAGACTTGCCGTTGCCAAGGCTTGTTGGGTCCAATCTGGTCGCCAACACCTCTGCACTCGACAGACATCGAGCAACAGCCCGAATCCTGCTCCTGGTTGCCGACAACGCCTCTCGGACCTCGTGGCTGAAGAGTCAAGACGACCGTCAACGAACCTGAAGCACTCGACATCGGTGGGCATCTGTCCATCGCCTCCCTGGTCACTGGCTAGTGACCCAGACTCTGTCCCCTCTGCTTTCAGGTTCTTCAGAACTCCGATCCACTCTTGGATCCACCCGGACACTTTTCTCCTGGTCGCCAGCAGCACTTTGCAGCAGATCGCCATACGAAACGACGACGAAACCCGACCCGGAAAGGCACCTATGCACCCGGCTTCCCTGGGTGAGGTAACACGAGTACTCCGGTGCTCCCGTGGGTAGAGACTCTTCAAAGTCCTAGATCTCAAAGGGTTTTGTTCTAGTCCTCTTTTAAGTGTCCCTTTCCTCTATTTTCCCGATCCCGACTTTCTCCATAGAAGTTAACGGCGTATCGCGGTTGTGTATTTACACTGCACGCGTCTCCCGTGGGTCCCCTGTGTCACTACCTTGGGTGGTTCCTTGTGGTCCAAGCACTTCTAGAGGCTCTAGGCCTAGTGTCTAGTTCAGTCGTGGTTCGCATACCACTTTATTGGTATATGGTTTGGTACGCCCCTAGGGCCCAAACGTGTATTTGTGCTATTACTGTAACTTAAGATCTTATAACCTATGTACTTCGAACTCTAGCCTCATAAAGAGACTAGAGGGGTGTGTTTAGTAATAAATACATATATTTTGAATATATACCTGGTGTGGTGCTCTTTCATTTGGTCACTCAAGAGATTATAGACTGGTAAAACAAGCTGCTTTACATTCCTTCAAGACTTAGCCTGAAGGCTGCTCTCCACAGCTACCACTAGGATAGCTTTCAATAAGGTTGTCTTTAACCTACCTACCATAAGAGTCGATTTGGACTGGTGCAAGGTGCCCACTATAATTAGTGGACAGCATATGCCAGGCCAACTTCTCACACTCATGAAGTTCACCTACAGGTCCCAAAAACAAAGGAGTCACGCAGTATCTTGACCCGCACCGCATTGTCTCAGAAGCGTTCCTTCAACCAAGTCAATCTCTCTCACTACTACCTGTTGCCTAGATGTCTTCGGGAGGGTCGGGCGTGGAGAGGGCAGTTGGTCTGCCACAAATAGGGTCACAAGGGAACAACTGATTAATGAAGAGTAACACAGGGGAGCCTCTTGATAGGAGGAGGCGCCCTGCGGTAAACGATGATCAGGGTTGTGCTCAGGCAATTTGGGCTCAGTGTCTGGTGTGCATTGGAATGGGTCACACCAGACACTTTAAATTTCAAACACGAAGAGTTGCAATTCCGTACCTCCCTGGATATGAGGCACAACATCCGGTGCATGATGATACAGGTTGCACCAGACCAGTCAGATCACACACACAGGCGAAAGTTCAGCAGAGCCACATGAATGAATGAATAAAATGCCATTTATCGAGCACCTGGTTACACCAACGGTGTGTCCCCGCGCTGGAATCAGACCATTTGGGATCGAGCAGAAGGGCAATATGCAGCAATAAGACCTAAGACAGAGACCTAAATAGCCAAGTTTTTAGTTGTTTGCGAAAAGCTTGTTCTGCCGAGCATGCTTTCAGCGGGGTCGGTAGGGAGTTCCAAACTTTAGCAGCCAAATAGCTGAAAGAACGAGCACCCATTCTAGCTTTCCGGGTTCTGGGAACCTTTGCCTGCAAAGTTCCGCATGACCTGAGGGAGTGAGATGGGAGGTTAGGCGTGATTAGAGAACGCAGGTAGCTGGGTCTGGTGTTCCACCAGATTTTGTGGCAGTAACACATTGCTTTAAAAGTGACTCTTTTTTCAACTTGTAGCAGAGTAAGGTATTGAGTGCTTTCGAGGCTGCCGATCTTCTAGGGAGCCCTAATACCAGGTGAGCTGCTGCATTCTGAATGCGCTGGAGTTTCCGCAGACTCCCTTTGTTAGCACCCAGATATAGGACATTCCCGTAGTCCAGTTGCGATGTGACCAGTGCATGCACAATGGTCTTTCTAGCTAGTAGAGGTAGAAGATCAATCAGTTTCCTTAGCATTTTAGGAATAGCGAAGCACTTGCCAGCAACTATTCTGATTTGGTGATCGAAGGAAAGATCCAAGTCAAACCAAATCCCAAGATCTTTTGTGGTTTTTCTGGGAGTGGGGATCTGACCCAGGGGTGTGGGGCTCCATGCTGATCACCATATAGAGGGTGATTTCCCTACTATCAGCACCTCTGTCTTATTGCCAATTAATTTAAGCCAGTGATTAGCCATCCAAGTGGCTAGCTCTTCTAAGCATAAGGAGAAGCGGGAGGCTGCAACTTCGGGGTTTTGAGATAGCATGACTATAAGTTGTGTGTCATCTGCATATGACACAATAGTCACCTTGTGCCATTCCACAATATCTGCAAGTGGGTCAATATACATGTTGAACAAAGTTGGGTTTAAAATAGAGCCTTGAGGGACACCTTGCGCTAAAGGCATACTTTCCAAAAGGAAAGGCTTCTGAGACACCTGAAAGCTGTGGTCATGGAGATAGGAAAATAGCCAGCGGAGCGCAGTGCCTACAATCCTGCAATGGCTGAGTCTTTGAGAGAGGAGACTATGGGAGACCTTGTCAAAGGCCGCACTTAAGTCCAAAAGGATCAGTGCAGCCGTTTAACCTGCATCAGCGCATTTCCTTAAAGTTTCAGTGGCTACCAAAAGAGCTGATTCCATCGAGTATGATGTCCTAAAGCCGGCCTCAGTGGGATGGTAAAGATCATTTGTGGTGATATAATTAATCTGTGAGTTGGTTGAGTACCACCTTCTCTACTATTTTGGCAAGAGTCATGAGTAAGGAGATAGGACGTGATAGCACATGAGGTAGAATGAGGCACTACTATGGGTACACCCTCATCTCCGAGGGTTGCACCCTGTGAATCGACACCACACGCAATGAGCACGCAGTTGGCGTGTTGCATGAGAGAGATGCAGCACGATTGACAAAACGGGCTACGCGGGGTCTCGCAATCGGTGAATCCGCTCACCATTGACTAGACACTTATGGGTTTCAAGGTCCCTGCAGTACAGTAACCACACACCTTGTATGCCGGCAAGATTTCTGGGGCTTTGCACTAGAAAATCCGGTCTCCTGTCTCCAGACACAAGTCTTAGTTTCACGCTCACACCGCGCTACCAGTTGGGATTCAGTAGCCGATGTGGGCACTTGAGAGGGCCCCACTCTCCAGATGGTGTTGGTTCCTTATGGGAGATATTTGTTGTCCTTGAGATCTCCCAGAGAACAGGAGGCCATCGGTCGTCCCTTGGAGAGCGCACTTTAGGGCGCCACACTTCAGCAAGTCTTCGGCCCAGGCCAGCCACTATTCCAAAAGGGCATGCGGTCCCCTTCACGGGCTGTATACCTCCATATACAGAACGGAGTCCTTTGGCAATGTGCACCACGCTGTCTGGGTTCTCCGGTCCAACGTCCCCAAGAGCGTATCTCACCCCCTTTGCTGAAGGATGGCACACGAAGTATACGGTCCTGTGTCTTTGAAGTTAGGGATGGTTTAAGGGGTTTCCCTTTGATCCACAGACCTCTTCCCTAAATTGTAGGCCCGTCTGCCATGGGGCCATGGAATACAGATCTTAATCTTTAGTGGGGCCATGATCCGGCGCCTATAGGCTAAGTGTCACAACCTCTCTCTCAAAACTATCCCATTCTGCCCTCATATGGCAGAGGTCTGCCATTCTCATGGGATGCCATGGTTTATGGCTGTTGCTTGGGGAATGCACAGATATGCTCTTCCAACCCCTGGTGTCCACCGGAGCCAGGCACGATGGCCCATGAGACTCTTGGAGACTAGAAATGTCCATATTCTATAAGTTGCATTTCTAAGTGAGTTATGGCAAAACCCCCTTTACCAGTGAAAAGGGTTTGGCAGGGCAAATCCATTGATGGCGAACATCATGAGGCTGCACCGCTGCAAGTCGCTATTGCAGCCCGAAGTAATGTCAACCACTTCCCCATGTCAATCTATGGGAAGAGCAAACCTCATAGGTAGTGAAAACACACACTGATATTCCTCACTTCTTGGGCGCATGTGCGATAGTGTGCACACAGACTTGCGATGGCAAGTTGGACACATAGTCCCCAGCACCAGGGGTGCAAGTGTGCCCACCCACAAAAGCAACGGCAGACTGGACACGGGATTAAATAATACATGTGTCAATGCTCATGCACAAGCCTGCGAAGGCAGGCGGCACACGCAATCAAGGGCACCATAGGTGGGGGTGCGCACATACAGCGGTCTGCAATGGCAGGCTGCTCATGAGTTTGATCATGATAGATGCCAGTGTGCAGACCCCGGTCTGCAGTGGCAGGCCGGGCCATAGGCTTACCGAGGCCCTAGCACCTTAGGTGCGAGTGCATGCTCGCCAGCCTGCCCGGGCCTGCCGGACCATCGGTGCAAGCATGCAGAAACAGGCCTGCAACAGCAGGTCTAAAACGGGTATTAGAACACTGGGGATGCAGGTATGCGCTCACCAACCCGCAATGGCAGGCCGGAAACCTATCCACAATGCCATAGGTGCCATAGTTCGTCCTCAAGCCTGCAATGGCAGGCTTAACACATATTCGAAACAGCATAAGGGCCGGTGTACACACGCCGGCCTGTAATGGCAGGCTGTGCGCAATGGTCAACACCACACAAGTACAAGTGTGCACTCCCAGATCGGCGTCTGCAGACCAGTCCATGTTTCTGAACACCGTTTCAGCGCCTCTTCCTAGCCTGTTTAAGGAGGCGTGCACACTTCCTCTTTGCCTTGACAGTGAGGATGTGCTCAGGGCCCTGAGGCCACACAAGAGAATCTGCAACATCCCAGGAGTATCCCTTGGGAAGAGCCAAACCCCAAGTGGGGGGTTTCTCACTACCTGGGCAGGGAACATCCACATGTTCCCACCCGGCCTTCAGAGTACCAGCCCCCTTACGCCCATCAGGGCTTTCCACGGGGGGTGCTCTCATGGTATGGGATGACAAACTCAGGGTTGGCGGAGGCGAACGTGATGCCAACATAGCCAGCGGCACAATGGAGCCCCACAGGCATGCAATGGCAGACCCAATACAGGGTTGACATGCTATCCAGTGGGTGGCCCATCAGTGCTATGTCTGACTGCTAGCCAGTGCCGTTCCTGCCTCAGGTATGTGGCGTACCTGTTTACTGGGCATACAGAGGTATGGCACCTAAACCCATCATATATGCACCCTCTCCCCAATGCTGGCAAAGTGGGCGCGCGCACCGTCCCTCTGCAGTACTGGGGAAAAGTGCCCAGATTCCTACGGTCATGCAAGAGAGTCGGCAAAGACTAGGAGGAAAAAGCAAAACGTTTTGGGGTAAATTCCCTATGAAGGGCCATGTCCAACAGTGAACCACTAAAGTCACTGAATTAACCAGTGCTTAACCCTCTTGTAGATTGACACAAAAGTAGTCAGGCTTAATTTAGAGATAATGTTTGGAGAATTTATGCAGCACATAAACTGTAATGAAATGAAAACCGAGCACAAGAAAATCCCCCATCAATTTTGAAAAGTAGAATACATTTTAATAATTGATTTGACACCAAAATGACAAAATCCAATCCACAGAACTGGAGTTCTGAATTTTTAAAAAGATCAAAGCGCCAGCAACTAACATCCTGTAGCATGAGACCGGGTCAGAGTTGAAAAATATGGGCAGGCACCTATCGGATACAAGAAGTGAACTGGGCCCGGTCAGCGCTTATTTTCATAATAAGAAAACATTTTTGGGAAAAATGTCTTTGAAGGTAAAGTTCGGGGCAAGGCTACAGGGGGTCTCTGAGGAGGAGGCGTCATAGTCGGGGAGCTGCTGAACAATATTGCGGGAAGATTTCCATGTTTGGACTTTTGGAAGTTGAAACCCTGCAGTGGGATGAAGCTGCAAGCTGTAGCTGACGAGGGCTCCAAGAGTCCGGATACCCCTTCTGTGATGGACTGCTGAACAGGATTTGCTGTTGCGGAGAAGAATGTAGCAGGAGCTGCTGCGAAGTCAGGCCGACCGGTGATACACCTTGGGCAGATCGAGGAGCAAGTAGGTCCCTGTCTCCTCTTGGTTCTCAGAATACTTTTTAGCCAAAAGTTTTCTAATTCCCCAGTTTTGGGTTTTGGCAATCTGGGCATCCTTAGCACCTCTACCAAGGGTCCAGGACTGGGAGGCATCCCTTGAAGGGTCAGGACTCACTCAGGCTGGGTCCAGGTATGGGTTCAAGATGGTTGCAGCCTTTTCTGTCCCTGAGGCTCTGACCAGGAGACGATTCAACTTGCACTTTAAGTCACTGTGGTAGACCTGGGTTCAAGCAGTGGAACAGGGCTCAAGCAGCACGGCAGGCTTCTGAGGGTTCAAGGAAGGCCACAGCAGCAGGCACATGTTAATCTATGGGAAGAGCAAACCTCATAGGTAGTGAAAACACACACTGATATTCCTCACTACTTGGGCGCATGTGCGATAGTGTGCACACAGACTTACGATGGCAAGTTGGACAATTAGTCCCCAGCACCAGGGTGCAAGTGTGCCCACCCACAAAAGCAACAGCAGACTGGACACAGGATTAAATAATACATGTGTCAATGCTCATGCACAAGCCTGCGAAGGCAGGCGGCACACGCAATCAAGGGCACCATAGGTGGGGGTGCGCACATACAGCGGTCTGCAATGGCAGGCTGCTCATGAGTTTGATCATGATAGATGCCAGTGTGCAGACCCCGGTCTGCAGTGGCAGGCCGGGCCATAGGCTTACCGAGGCCCTAGCACCTTAGGTGCGAGTGCATGCTCGCAAGCCTGCCCGGGCCTGCCGGACCATCGGTGCAAGCATGCAGAAACAGGCCTGCAACAGCAGGTCTAAAACGGGTATTAGAACACTGGGGATGCAGGTATGCGCTCACCAACCCGCAATGGCAGGCCGGAAACCTATCCACAATGCCATAGGTGCCATAGTTCGTCCTCAAGCCTGCAATGGCAGGCTTAACACATATTCGAAACAGCATAAGGGCCGGTGTACACACGCCGGCCTGTAATGGCAGGCTGTGCGCAATGGTCAACACCACACAAGTACAAGTGTGCACTCCCAGATCGGCGTCTGCAGACCAGTCCATGTTTCTGAACACCGTTTCAGCACCTCTTCCTAGCCTGTTTAAGGAGGCGTGCACACTTCCTCTTTGCCTTGACAGTGAGGATGTGCTCAGGGCCCTGAGGCCACACAAGAGAATCTGCAACATCCCAGGAGTATCCCTTGGGAAGAGCCAAACCCCAAGTGGGGGTTTCTCACTACCTGGGCAGGGAACATCCACATGTTCCCACCCGGCCTTCAGAGTACCAGCCCCTTACGCCCATCAGGGCTTTCCACGGGGGTGCTCTCATGGTATGGGATGACCAACTCAGGGTTGGCGGAGGCGAACGTGATGCCAACATAGCCAGCGGCACAATGGAGCCCCACAGGCATGCAATGGCAGATCCAATACAGGGTTGACATGCTATCCAGTGGGTGGCCCATCAGTGCTATGTCTGACTGCTAGCCAGTGCCGTTCCTGCCTCAGGTATGTGGCGTACCTGTTTACTGGGCATACAGAGGTATGGCACCTAAACCCATCATATATGCACCCTCTCCCCAATGCTGGCAAAGTGGGCGCGCGCACCGTCCCTCTGCAGTACTGGGGAAAAGTGCCCAGATTCCTACGGTCATGCAAGAGAGTCGGCAAAGACTAGGAGGAAAAAGCAAAACGTTTTGGGGTAAATTCCCCTATGAAGGGCCATGTCCAACAGTGAACCACTAAAGTCACTGAATTAACCAGTGCTTAACCCTCTTGTAGATTGACACAAAAGTAGTCAGGCTTAATTTAGAGATAATGTTTGGAGAATTTATGCAGCACATAAACTGTAATGAAATGAAAACCGAGCACAAGAAAATCCCCCCATCAATTTTGAAAAGTAGAATACATTTTAATAATTGATTTGACACCAAAATGACAAAAATCCAATCCACAGAACTGGAGTTCTGAATTTTTAAAAAGATCAAAGCGCCAGCAACTAACATCCTGTAGCATGAGACCGGGTCAGAGTTGAAAAATATGGGCAGGCACCTATCGGATACAAGAAGTGAACTGGGCCCGGTCAGCGCTTATTTTCATAATAAGAAAACATTTTTGGGAAAAATGTCTTTGAAGGTAAAGTTCGGGGGCAAGGCTACAGGGGTCTCTGAGGAGGAGGCGTCATAGTCGGGGAGCTGCTGAACAATATTGCGGGGAAGATTTCCATGTTTGGACTTTTGGAAGTTGAAACCCTGCAGTGGGATGAAGCTGCAAGCTGTAGCTGACGAGGGCTCCAAGAGTCCGGATACCCCTTCTGTGATGGACTGCTGAACAGGATTTGCTGTTGCGGAGAAGAATGTAGCAGGAGCTGCTGCGAAGTCAGGCCGACCGGTGATACACCTTGGGCAGATCGAGGAGCAAGTAGGTCCCTGTCTCCTCTTGGTTCTCAGAATACTTTTTAGCCAAAAGTTTTCTAATTCCCCAGTTTTGGGTTTTGGCAATCTGGGCATCCTTAGCACCTCTACCAAGGGTCCAGGACTGGGAGGCATCCCTTGAAGGGTCAGGACTCACTCAGGCTGGGTCCAGGTATGGGTTCAAGATGGTTGCAGCCTTTTCTGTCCCTGAGGCTCTGACCAGGAGACGATTCAACTTGCACTTTAAGTCACTGTGGTAGACCTGGGTTCAAGCAGTGGAACAGGGCTCAAGCAGCACGGCAGGCTTCTGAGGGTTCAAGGAAGGCCACAGCAGCAGGCACATGTTAATCTATGGGAAGAGCAAACCTCATAGGTAGTGAAAACACACACTGATATTCCTCACTACTTGGGCGCATGTGCGATAGTGTGCACACAGACTTACGATGGCAAGTTGGACAATTAGTCCCCAGCACCAGGGGTGCAAGTGTGCCCACCCACAAAAGCAACAGCAGACTGGACACAGGATTAAATAATACATGTGTCAATGCTCATGCACAAGCCTGCGAAGGCAGGCGGCACACGCAATCAAGGGCACCATAGGTGGGGGTGCGCACATACAGCGGTCTGCAATGGCAGGCTGCTCATGAGTTTGATCATGATAGATGCCAGTGTGCAGACCCCGGTCTGCAGTGGCAGGCCGGGCCATAGGCTTACCGAGGCCCTAGCACCTTAGGTGCGAGTGCATGCTCGCAAGCCTGCCCGGGCCTGCCGGACCATCGGTGCAAGCATGCAGAAACAGGCCTGCAACAGCAGGTCTAAAACGGGTATTAGAACACTGGGGATGCAGGTATGCGCTCACCAACCCGCAATGGCAGGCCGGAAACCTATCCACAATGCCATAGGTGCCATAGTTCGTCCTCAAGCCTGCAATGGCAGGCTTAACACATATTCGAAACAGCATAAGGGCCGGTGTACACACGCCGGCCTGTAATGGCAGGCTGTGCGCAATGGTCAACACCACACAAGTACAAGTGTGCACTCCCAGATCGGCGTCTGCAGACCAGTCCATGTTTCTGAACACCGTTTCAGCACCTCTTCCTAGCCTGTTTAAGGAGGCGTGCACACTTCCTCTTTGCCTTGACAGTGAGGATGTGCTCAGGGCCCTGAGGCCACACAAGAGAATCTGCAACATCCCAGGAGTATCCCTTGGGAAGAGCCAAACCCCAAGTGGGGGGTTTCTCACTACCTGGGCAGGGAACATCCACATGTTCCCACCCGGCCTTCAGAGTACCAGCCCCCTTACGCCCATCAGGGCTTTCCACGGGGGGTGCTCTCATGGTATGGGATGACCAACTCAGGGTTGGCGGAGGCGAACGTGATGCCAACATAGCCAGCGGCACAATGGAGCCCCACAGGCATGCAATGGCAGATCCAATACAGGGTTGACATGCTATCCAGTGGGTGGCCCATCAGTGCTATGTCTGACTGCTAGCCAGTGCCGTTCCTGCCTCAGGTATGTGGCGTACCTGTTTACTGGGCATACAGAGGTATGGCACCTAAACCCATCATATATGCACCCTCTCCCCAATGCTGGCAAAGTGGGCGCGCGCACCTTCCCTCTGCAGTACAGGGGAAAAGTGCCCAGATTCCTACGGTCATGCAAGAGAGTCGGCAAAGACTAGGAGGAAAAAGCAAAACGTTTTGGGGTAAATTCCCTATGAAGGGCCATGTCCAACAGTGAACCACTAAAGTCACTGAATTAACCAGTGCTTAACCCTCTTGTAGATTGACACAAAAGTAGTCAGGCTTAATTTAGAGATAATGTTTGGAGAATTTATGCAGCACATAAACTGTAATGAAATGAAAACCGAGCACAAGAAAATCCCCCATCAATTTTGAAAAGTAGAATACATTTTAATAATTGATTTGACACCAAAATGACAAAAATCCAATCCGCAGAACTGGAGTTCTGAATTTTTAAAAAGATCAAAGCGCCAGCAACTAACATCCTGTAGCATGAGACCGGGTCAGAGTTGAAAAATATGGGCAGGCACCTATCGGATACAAGAAGTGAACTGGGCCCGGTCAGCGCTTATTTTCATAATAAGAAAAAAATTTGGGGAAAAATGTCTTTGAAGGTAAAGTTCGGGGGCAAGGCTACAGGGGGTCTCTGAGGAGGAGGCGTCATAGTCGGGGAGCTGCTGAACAATATTGCGGGGAAGATTTCCATGTTTGGACTTTTGGAAGTTGAAACCCTGCAGTGGGATGAAGCTGCAAGCTGTAGCTGACGAGGGCTCCAAGAGTCCGGATACCCCTTCTGTGATGGACTGCTGAACAGGATTTGCTGTTGCGGAGAAGAATGTAGCAGGAGCTGCTGCGAAGTCAGGCCGACCGGTGATACACCTTGGGCAGATCGAGGAGCAAGTAGGTCCCTGTCTCCTCTTGGTTCTCAGAATACTTTTTAGCCAAAAGTTTTCTAATTCCCCAGTTTTGGGTTTTGGCAATCTGGGCATCCTTAGCACCTCTACCAAGGGTCCAGGACTGGGAGGCATCCCTTGAAGGGTCAGGACTCACTCAGGCTGGGTCCAGGTATGGGTTCAAGATGGTTGCAGCCTTTTCTGTCCCTGAGGCTCTGACCAGGAGACGATTCAACTTGCACTTTAAGTCACTGTGGTAGACCTGGGTTCAAGCAGTGGAACAGGGCTCAAGCAGCACGGCAGGCTTCTGAGGGTTCAAGGAAGGCCACAGCAGCAGGCACATGTTAATCTATGGGAAGAGCAAACCTCATAGGTAGTGAAAACACACACTGATATTCCTCACTACTTGGGCGCATGTGCGATAGTGTGCACACAGACTTGCGATGGCAAGTTGGACAATTAGTCCCCAGCACCAGGGGTGCAAGTGTGCCCACCCACAAAAGTCAACGGCAGACTGGACACAGGATTAAATAATACATGTGTCAATGCTCATGCACAAGCCTGCGAAGGCAGGCGGCACACGCAATCAAGGGCACCATAGGTGGGGGTGCGCACATACAGCGGTCTGCAATGGCAGGCTGCTCATGAGTTTGATCATGATAGATGCCTGTGTGCAGACCCCGGTCTGCAGTGGCAGGCCGGGCCATAGGCTTACCGAGGCCCTAGCACCTTAGGTGCGAGTGCATGCTCGCCAGCCTGCCCGGGCCTGCCGGACCATCGGTGCAAGCATGCAGAAACAGGCCTGCAACAGCAGGTCTAAAACGGGTATTAGAACACTGGGGATGCAGGTATGCGCTCACCAACCCGCAATGGCAGGCCGGAAACCTATCCACAATGCCATAGGTGCCATAGTTCGTCCCTCAAGCCTGCAATGGCAGGCTTAACACATATTCGAAACAGCATAAGGGCCGGTGTACACACGCCCGGCCTGTAATGGCAGGCTGTGCGCAATGGTCAACACCACACAAGTACAAGTGTGCACTCCCAGATCGGCGTCTGCAGACCAGTCCATGTTTCTGAACACCGTTTCAGCGCCTCTTCCTAGCCTGTTTAAGGAGGCGTGCACACTTCCTCTTTGCCTTGACAGTGAGGATGTGCTCAGGGCCCTGAGGACACACAAGAGAATCTGCAACATCCCAGGAGTATCCCTTGGGAAGAGCCAAACCCCAAGTGGGGGTTTCTCACTACCTGGGCAGGGAACATCCACATGTTCCCACCCGGCCTTCAGAGTACCAGCCCCTTACGCCCATCAGGGCTTTCCACGGGGGTGCTCTCATGGTATGGGATGACCAACTCAGGGTTGGCGGAGGCGAACGTGATGCCAACATAGCCAGCGGCACAATGGAGCCCCACAGGCATGCAATGGCAGATCCAATACAGGGTTGACATGCTATCCAGTGGGTGGCCCATCAGTGCTATGTCTGACTGCTAGCCAGTGCCGTTCCTGCCTCAGGTATGTGGCGTACCTGTTTACTGGGCATACAGAGGTATGGCACCTAAACCCATCATATATGCACCCTCTCCCCAATGCTGGCAAAGTGGGCGCGTGCACCTTCCCTCTGCAGTACAGGGGAAAAGTGCCCAGATTCCTACGGTCATGCAAGAGAGTCGGCAAAGACTAGGAGGAAAAAGCAAAACGTTTTGGGGTAAATTCCCTATGAAGGGCCATGTCCAACAGTGAACCACTAAAGTCACTGAATTAACCAGTGCTTAACCCTCTTGTAGATTGACACAAAAGTAGTCAGGCTTAATTTAGAGATAATGTTTGGAGAATTTATGCAGCACATAAACTGTAATGAAATGAAAACCGAGCACAAGAAAATCCCCCATCAATTTTGAAAAGTAGAATACATTTTAATAATTGATTTGACACCAAAATGACAAAATCCAATCCGCAGAACTGGAGTTCTGAATTTTTAAAAAGATCAAAGCGCCAGCAACTAACATCCTGTAGCATGAGACCGGGTCAGAGTTGAAAAATATGGGCAGGCACCTATCGGATACAAGAAGTGAACTGGGCCCGGTCAGCGCTTATTTTCATAATAAGAAAACATTTTTGGGAAAAATGTCTTTGAAGGTAAAGTTCGGGGGCAAGGCTACAGGGGTCTCTGAGGAGGAGGCGTCATAGTCGGGAGCTGCTGAACAATATTGCGGGGAAGATTTCCATGTTTGGACTTTTGGAAGTTGAAACCCTGCAGTGGGATGAAGCTGCAAGCTGTAGCTGACGAGGGCTCCAAGAGTCCGGATACCCCTTCTGTGATGGACTGCTGAACAGGATTTGCTGTTGCGGAGAAGAATGTAGCAGGAGCTGCTGCAAAGTCAGGCCGACCGGTGATACACCTTGGGCAGATCGAGGAGCAAGTAGGTCCCTGTCTCCTCTTGGTTCTCAGAATACTTTTAGCCAAAAGTTTTCTAATTCCCCAGTTTTGGGTTTTGGCAATCTGGGCATCCTTAGCACCTCTACCAAGGGTCCAGGACTGGGAGGCATCCCTTGAAGGGTCAGGACTCACTCAGGCTGGGTCCAGGTATGGGTTCAAGATGGTTGCAGCCTTTTCTGTCCCTGAGGCTCTGACCAGGAGACGATTCAACTTGCACTTTAAGTCACTGTGGTAGACCTGGGTTCAAGCAGTGGAACAGGGCTCAAGCAGCACGGCAGGCTTCTGAGGGTTCAAGGAAGGCCACAGCAGCAGGCACATGTTAATCTATGGGAAGAGCAAACCTCATAGGTAGTGAAAACACACACTGATATTCCTCACTACTTGGGCGCATGTGCGATAGTGTGCACACAGACTTGCGATGGCAAGTTGGACAATTAGTCCCCAGCACCAGGGGTGCAAGTGTGCCCACCCACAAAAGCAACGGCAGACTGGACACAGGATTAAATAATACATGTGTCAATGCTCATGCACAAGCCTGCGAAGGCAGGCGGCACACGCAATCAAGGGCACCATAGGTGGGGGTGCGCACATACAGCGGTCTGCAATGGCAGGCTGCTCATGAGTTTGATCATGATAGATGCCTGTGTGCAGACCCCGGTCTGCAGTGGCAGGCCGGGCCATAGGCTTACCGAGGCCCTAGCACCTTAGGTGCGAGTGCATGCTCGCCAGCCTGCCCGGGCCTGCCGGACCATCGGTGCAAGCATGCAGAAACAGGCCTGCAACAGCAGGTCTAAAACGGGTATTAGAACACTGGGGATGCAGGTATGCGCTCACCAACCCGCAATGGCAGGCCGGAAACCTATCCACAATGCCATAGGTGCCATAGTTCGTCCTCAAGCCTGCAATGGCAGGCTTAACACATATTCGAAACAGCATAAGGGCCGGTGTACACACGCCGGCCTGTAATGGCAGGCTGTGCGCAATGGTCAACACCACACAAGTACAAGTGTGCACTCCCAGATCGGCGTCTGCAGACCAGTCCATGTTTCTGAACACCGTTTCAGCGCCTCTTCCTAGCCTGTTTAAGGAGGCGTGCACACTTCCTCTTTGCCTTGACAGTGAGGATGTGCTCAGGGCCCTGAGGACACACAAGAGAATCTGCAACATCCCAGGAGTATCCCTTGGGAAGAGCCAAACCCCAAGTGGGGGGTTTCTCACTACCTGGGCAGGGAACATCCACATGTTCCCACCCGGCCTTCAGAGTACCAGCCCCCTTACGCCCATCAGGGCTTTCCACGGGGGGTGCTCTCATGGTATGGGATGACCAACTCAGGGTTGGCGGAGGCGAACGTGATGCCAACATAGCCAGCGGCACAATGGAGCCCCACAGGCATGCAATGGCAGATCCAATACAGGGTTGACATGCTATCCAGTGGGTGGCCCATCAGTGCTATGTCTGACTGCTAGCCAGTGCCGTTCCTGCCTCAGGTATGTGGCGTACCTGTTTACTGGGCATACAGAGGTATGGCACCTAAACCCATCATATATGCACCCTCTCCCCAATGCTGGCAAAGTGGGCGCGTGCACCTTCCCTCTGCAGTACAGGGGAAAAGTGCCCAGATTCCTACGGTCATGCAAGAGAGTCGGCAAAGACTAGGAGGAAAAAGCAAAACGTTTTGGGGTAAATTCCCCTATGAAGGGCCATGTCCAACAGTGAACCACTAAAGTCACTGAATTAACCAGTGCTTAACCCTCTTGTAGATTGACACAAAAGTAGTCAGGCTTAATTTAGAGATAATGTTTGGAGAATTTATGCAGCACATAAACTGTAATGAAATGAAAACCGAGCACAAGAAAATCCCCCCATCAATTTTGAAAAGTAGAATACATTTTAATAATTGATTTGACACCAAAATGACAAAAATCCAATCCGCAGAACTGGAGTTCTGAATTTTTAAAAAGATCAAAGCGCCAGCAACTAACATCCTGTAGCATGAGACCGGGTCAGAGTTGAAAAATATGGGCAGGCACCTATCGGATACAAGAAGTGAACTGGGCCCGGTCAGCGCTTATTTTCATAATAAGAAAACATTTTTGGGAAAAATGTCTTTGAAGGTAAAGTTCGGGGGCAAGGCTACAGGGGGTCTCTGAGGAGGAGGCGTCATAGTCGGGGAGCTGCTGAACAATATTGCGGGGAAGATTTCCATGTTTGGACTTTTGGAAGTTGAAACCCTGCAGTGGGATGAAGCTGCAAGCTGTAGCTGACGAGGGCTCCAAGAGTCCGGATACCCCTTCTGTGATGGACTGCTGAACAGGATTTGCTGTTGCGGAGAAGAATGTAGCAGGAGCTGCTGCAAAGTCAGGCCGACCGGTGATACACCTTGGGCAGATCGAGGAGCAAGTAGGTCCCTGTCTCCTCTTGGTTCTCAGAATACTTTTAGCCAAAAGTTTTCTAATTCCCCAGTTTTGGGTTTTGGCAATCTGGGCATCCTTAGCACCTCTACCAAGGGTCCAGGACTGGGAGGCATCCCTTGAAGGGTCAGGACTCACTCAGGCTGGGTCCAGGTATGGGTTCAAGATGGTTGCAGCCTTTTCTGTCCCTGAGGCTCTGACCAGGAGACGATTCAACTTGCACTTTAAGTCACTGTGGTAGACCTGGGTTCAAGCAGTGGAACAGGGCTCAAGCAGCACGGCAGGCTTCTGAGGGTTCAAGGAAGGCCATAGCAGCAGGCACTTCTTTGAGAGCCCTTCCGCAGGTCTAGAAAGTGAACTGAACTGAGGTTCCAAGAGTCCTATTTTTATACCTGATGCTTCCTTTGAGAAAGTTCTAGACATGCTTGGAATCTCCTGCCTCCCCTGCTCTGGTTCCCGCCTGGCTGCAGGCACAATGGACTAGTGTGAAGGTAGGACACAGTCTATTGATTTGCAAGGGATTCCGCTCCCCCCGATCCTGACAGTGGTGGCTGTTAGAAATGGGGTTTCTGGTTGGCTAGGGTATACACCCTGGCCAGGCAGAACCCACCACTCTAGTCAAAGTAAGCTAGATACACAAATCACTTAACCTGTTCTCACACTCTGGTAACTTGGCACAGAGCATGCAGGCTTATCAAAACAGGCAATGTGTAACGTACCTGTGTAACACACACACAGTAATGCAATGAATACATCACAAAAAGACTCAACACAGGTTTATAAAAATGCATTTAAAATATGCAGATAATATCACAGTATGATAAATATATCCTCTTCTTTTAGGTGCTTTATGATAATACAAAAGAAGGGCAAAGGAACTTCCTCATGGTAGGAGCACCTGCATAGTACTCCAACAAATTCTCAATGTTCTCCTGCCACCCGCGATGTCACGTAGGCTGGGTGCACAAACCTCACAAGCCTCAAGAATCACAGTACCTTTTCTCAGCGAAAACAAAGGCCGTCATTCAGGGAGTCATGCTGAGGATTGCGTTTTGGAAGTAGGTGGTGCCCGACGTTACCCAACAACGGTCCGCGTTGGGGGCGGTGAAACAGGCAAGTCCTGGATTGTCATGGCAACCATTGCTGACAGGCCGCGGGTCACGTTTGAAGTGTCTGGCCGGGGTGTCTCCTGTAGATGCAGGCACTCAGGCTGGCACAGCTTGTAACTCTCGATCTCTGGATCATACTGGAATTGTGTCCCTCTGCGCTGCAGCATCAGTGGTAAAAGCAGGTTGTTCACTCGGTTCACAAGGCAGGTTGAAGCTCCAACCTTCCCTGATTGTTGCCACAAGTGCAATGGCCGGACTCACGAGTGGTAAAGTCCCACGGCAGCAGTACACAGATCAAATCTTTAATGGCCCTGAGATTTTGAAAACAGGAGGGAAGCCAGAAAGCCCTTGGAGAGCACTTAGAGCTTCAGTCACAAAAAGGTAGCAGGCAGCAGGCTAGCACACCAAAGCAGGTCACAGAGTGGCAGTCCCTCTTGCAGCACAGCACTCAGCAGGCCAACATAGCAAAGCGGCATTCCCTCCTGACAGCACAGCAGTCCTTTTGGCAACGTTCAGATGTAGATCCAGCGATGTCTAGTTAAAGGTCCCAAAAGTGTCAATTTTAAGGGGTCAGCACCCCAGTACTTATACCCAAAAATGCCTTTGATGTAGGGGGTGACTTCAAAGGAGCCCTTTGAAGTGCACAAGGATGCATTTCTACCCAGTCTTGTCTGCCAAACTATCTGTGGGAAGTGATCAGCACTTTGTGTGTGGGCAGAACACTACCTATTCAAGTGGAGTGTGAGCCCCTCCCATCCCTCCCAGCCCAGGAAGACCCATCAGAATGCAGATGCAGTTGAGTGTCCTGTATTGTGGCTGTCTACAGGGAATGCACAAATGGCTGTCACCCAGCCCAACCCAGACGTGTATTGGAGACAGGCTGTCAGGCGTTTAGAGCAGTAAGTGTAGAGAAATGTCCACTTTCTAAAAGTGGGACTTCTAAACCAGTAAGATTAAATCCAACTTCACTAGTAAGGAGGAATTATCATTTCTTTTTTGTTTAAATCTTTTTATTAACATTTTTGCACATTTTAAACAGGCAATCCGAGCAGTGCTCGTATATCATGGAAAAGCGACTGTTAGCAGTACAGAGTCTAGCACCACATAACAGAAGAGGAGCAGATAAATTATGCAATAATGGCTACTAGGGGTCCAAGGACCGCGTCTATCGAGAGTGGGCGCCAGGGCCCAAATGCTGTCCCACTAAGCGGTGCATAGACAGTTCAGGCATGGTGCAAATTAAATCAACTGTGAACATAGGTTACAACAAAGGAGGACAACTTAAATCAAGGAAGGGTAAGAGAGTCGCTTGAGACCTGCCGCCATGTGTAATATAGCCGGGGAGGAAGAGTGGGGGGGGCCCTGGGCTCACCGGGCCCAATGACGATGGGAGTCTGTAAGAGAAGGATCATATGTTCCTGGGGGCCTGCGCTACTCAACACCCATATGAGAGGGGGGAGAACCCGTGAGTATCAGACCCAGACAGCCTGCCCGAGTCCCTTGTGTTGGTGTCCAGTTCCTGGAGTTTCAAAGTCATCATGTCCCACTGAGGTGCCAGGGGGAATCTACGGAGGCCAAGGAGGTCTTCTCTACGGAGCGCCACCCCTTCCGCTTTAGCCCAGTTAAGCAGGGATCGGCGCCATGCGATTGTGTGAGGTGAAAATGATGACTTCCATCGTTTGGTAATCAAGCGTTTGGCCGCTATAAGCCCCAGGTCCAGAAATCGAGTAGTGGCCCTGTGCTTCTTATTTCTGCCAAACAGATGCAATATGTGAACCTCCCAGCTGGGTGGGATAACACGGGAGGTGCAGGCTGTCAGGGTGGTCGTCACTTCTCCCCAGTACGTGTTTAAGACCGGGCAATGCCAAAGCATATGGAGAATGTCAGCATCTAACTGCCGGCAGCGAGGGCAGATCGCATCTGTGCGATGGAAGTACCTGTTGATGAGGGCGGGTGTAAGGTAAGCCCTATGAAGCATAAAGAATTGAATCTGCTTGAACCTTTGGTTATGCGGGATATTGTGGAACTGCCCCGGACAGTGGTCCATTCCCTATCTGTGAATGCCCTTCCCAAGTCCTCCTCCCAGAGATGTCTGAGCCGAGTGAGATTGGCTTCCGTGTGTTGCCAAATGGAGGATGCAAACCAGCGTGTCAGGTGTCTCCCTGTGCCCATCACGTGAAGGTATTGCAAGGTGTAGTGCATGGGTGGCCCTTGGGCAAGTGTACCCCACTTAGACGTTAAGGAGGCTATAAGTGCTCTATGCAGCAAAAACTGCCCAGGGCGTAAGTTTCCTTCCGCTATGAGTTCCTGATATGGGAGGAGGGAGCCATCCTAGAAGAGATCTCCTATGTCTTGGATGCCCTCCGAACCCCAATGTTGTAATTCCGCCACCGTGGTGTATGCACCCCCACGCGGGGTTCCCAGCAATGGGATAGCAGGGGCGTAGGGGATGGTGGCTTTAGTGAGAAAGAGACTCCTCTGAAAACACCGATAGGCAACAGCAAGTAGGAGTGCGTCCGGAAGTCTGGGCTTGGAGCAAGGATGAAAGATCTGCAAGAGGGCACCCTGCGTCAGCGGAGGTAATAGTGAAGCAGTGTCTGGTAAGTGACGAGATGACAACCACCTAGCAACCCATTGCAGCTGAGAGGCTAAGTAATAATGTTCGAAATTGGGTACCGCTAGGCCACCCAGCTCCGACAGGTATAATTTCCTCATGGACAGTCTATGGCGCGAAGCTCCCCATATAGAGTCCCTCTCTGTCCCCTCCCATTGCTTGAAGAAGGGGAGGAGATAACAAGGGGCAAGGCAACAAAATAGTAGAGGAGGCGGGGGAGGACCACCATTTTGATAAGGGCAATCCTCCCGGAGATTGACAGGGGGAGGGTCTTCCAGAAACCCATCTGGGATCGAATCGCCGTAGTGGCCCGGAGAATATTTCCGTCAAAAAGGTCAGCCTTAGTGCGGTATACTCTAACGCCCAGATAGCGGAACGGGTCCACCTGCCAAGCTACTGGGGTACCCCCCAGGACGTAACCTGGGTCGTGCGTCTCTTTTAAGAACGGCGAGAGAATTGATTTTGCTGCAGCCCCGAGGCGCATTGAAAGTGGGTGAGGGCCTGGTCAAGCACGGGGGGATGTTATGGAGGTCTTGGACGTACAGCAACAGATAGTCCGCACAGAGCGAAATGGTGTGTATGCCATCTCCCAATGCGATGCCCATGTCAACGTGGGTGCGGATATGAGCCGCCAGCGGCTCTACAGCCAACGCAAACAAGAGCGGGGAGAGCGGGCATCCCTGACTGGTCCCCCGCCTTATCCGAATGGGGTCAGAGACATAGGGCCCCATCCGAACACGGACAGACAGATTATGGTAAAGCAGCCGCACCATACTGAGAAAATATGGTCCCACTCCAAAGCGAGTCTGAACGGCGAACAGGAAATTCCAGGCTAGAGAATTAAAGGCCTTCTCGAGGTCCAACACTATGCAGCCTGAACGGGGCCAGTTGCTAGGAGCGTATTCCACTACCCAAAAGTAGCGACGTATGTTCAAAGCAGTATTGCGTTGGGGGGGACGAAGCCATTCTGGTCGGAGTGTACTAAATCAGGAACAAGCGGGGCCAGCCTGTTAGCCAAAATTTTTGCCAGGATTTTATAATCCGTGTTCAGGATTGCTATTGGGCGATAGGAGCCAGGGGATGTTGGGTCCTTACCGGGCTTCAACAGTGACACCACGTTGGCTGTACACATGGTCGGGGGTAGGACCCCTTCTGAGATCGCCGTATTGAATAGGTAGAGTAGGTGCGGTACTAAGTGTTCTGCGTAAGTTTAAAAAAATTCCGCCGGGAGGCCATCGGGGCCCAGTGTCTTGCCGGAGGACAGGGAGCACAACGCATCTCTCACTTCGTCTTTCGATAACGTGGAGTCCAAGGCAAGAAGCTGATCAATGGTAAGAGTGGGATGCTCCACTGTATCCAGGAAGGACGCCACATCTTGTGCACTTCCCACTAGTCGGGTCTCATAGAGCTTTGCATAGTGTTCAGTCATCAATGCATGGATGTCCTTCTGGGTGCCTCGCTCACAACCCCGTTCATCGATCAGTAGTTGTATTGGGCGCTGGGGGTGCTCCTGCCGAATTAAATAAGCCAGAAGTCTCCCAGCTTTCGCCGCCATAGAGTGGGTGCGGGCCGAGTGCGCCAAATAGTTATGGCACCTCAGTCTCTCCAGCAGTGCCAACCGTTCGGTATGGGCAGCATCTAATTGCCCCTGCAGGTCTGAGCAAGCGGCGACCCTCGTTTCGAGGTGAAGCAATTGTCCCTCAATGGTGGAGAGTGAAGTGTCTAGTTGCCTACGGACACTCCAAGTTAGCACCAGACAGTGGCCCCGAATCACCACCTTAAAGGCTTCCCACTCGGTCAGAGTCGACTCCGTGGAAGCCGTGTTGAGTGCAAAGTAGGAGGCCACCGCCGCTTCCAACGAACCTCGAAAGGTTGGGTCCTCCAGGGCAGCTGTCTGTAAACGCCAGGCCGGGGTAGGGGGAGGTCACGCCTCCCAGGCCAGGTGCATTGACAGAGGGTTGTGGTCCGGATGCGTCCGACCTAAGTAGTCTACGGACTGTATCAGGGGGAGTAGAGCCGCTGAGGTGAGTATGCAGTCAAGGCGTACATACAAATTATGAACCGGCGAATAAAAAGAATAGACGCGGGAGTGTGGGTGGCGTTCACGCCAGGTGTCTGAGAGTGCCCAGTTGTCCATCCAAGATTTCAGAAGGTGTGCATTGGAGGAACTACAGTGGTAGTAAGGGGGGGAAAGGAACGGTCCAGGGAGACGTCCAATACTGCATTAAAATCGCCACCCAGGAGCCACGGGGTCTCTTTCCATCGGAGTAGTGCCACTGAGAGATCGTTAAGGAAGGTGCCCTGTGCAGTATTGGGTGCATATATGGATCCCAGTATGACGGGTTGGCCATTTAGCCGGCCCTTCTCTAAGACATAGCGCCCCAATGGGTCGGTCAGGACCTCGTCCTCCTCCCATGGAACCCCAGCCTTGACCCATATTACCGCCCCTCTGGCCATGGATGAATAGTTGGTACTGTATATCTGACCCCTCCAGTGTCGGCGAAGACGGGAGGCCTCCACTGTCGTTAGAGGAGTCTCTTGCAGTAGCACCACACTTGTCGCACGGCGCTGCAAGTAGGCATATATGGCATACCGCCTGGAGGGTGTATGAATGCCCCTGACATTCCAAGTTACTATATTGAGATTAGTCATGGTGACGAATGAAACCAGTGGGCCCCACCCGTGTACAGTGCCCCCGAGTGTGGTGAAATGCCCCAGGGGGGAGTGTGTGTGTGGGGGCGGCAGGTCTGTGGACGTAGCGACTCGTGCAGGGGGGAAAGGTAATAATAATAAGATATAACTGCTGAAGAGTCAAAAATCAATATCAGAGCGGATCCCCACCGTGGGGAACTGCCCAAACAAGCACGCCATGTCATGACAATTGTACTAACGTCGTTGTACAACTTCGGAGGGGTAGACCAGTGAGAGAGAAGAGCAGATGCAAAGGCTATCCCCTATAGTTACCCCAAGAAAACAGGAGATAAAGCATCAGAGAGTAACTAAAAGAGTCATGGCCCAGAGTGACAATGTGTCCCAATAACGGCCAGGTTCAAATAATGCCATCTGCAGTCTGCGGGGTGACGTCCGGGAGCGGGGGGAAGTCCGTATCCATGGACCATTCAGGTGTGGATCCGGTGTCTCCGGATTTTGGCAGGGAGCTAGCAGAGCCGGCCAGGGACGGAGATCTGGTAGACTAGAGAGCCGCCACCATCTGCAGGGCCCCCTGGCGCTCCAGCCTGATTTGGTCAGGGTTTGGGGTGACCACCCTTGGATTTGTGTCCTTGTTCCTTTTCCCGCATCGGCCTCGGCGGGGGCGCTCGCGGGGTCGGGACTCATCTGACGATTTGGGCGCCGCCGCCAGTCCCTGTTCCTCGAGCCAGTCCCAGGCCTCTGCGGGGGAGTCAAAGTATCGGGTGTTACCATCTCTGATGACTCGCAGGCAGGCAGGGAATAGCAGGGAATATCGGAGATCCAGATCCCGGAGATGTTTCTTCACTACGTTGAAGGTGGCTCTTCTCCTCTGAACCTGGGCCGTGTAGTCTGGGAAGAGAGAGACGGTGACGTTATGCACTTTAGGACCGGGGTGTTTACCAAGTTCCCGCAGGATAGCATCCCTGTCCCTGAAATTCATAATTCGAAACAGGAAGGGGTGGGGACGAGCCCCCGGCGGCGGCCTGCGGACAGGTATTCTGTGGGCCCGCTCCACCACGAATTGTGGGGAGAGCGATCCGGGGGGCATCAGGTCGTTCATCAAGGTCTCTGTGAAGGTCTCTGGGTCTCGCCCCTCCGCCCCCTACGGCAGACCAACTACACGGACATTATTACGACGCGAACGTCCTTCTGCGTCATCCACCTTCTCCTCCAGGGTGCATACTCGGTCCAGCAGATCTTGGAGCGCAGAGGAACAGCTCCGAGACCGGGGTTGAAGGTCTGCAAGTGCGGCCTCCGCATCACGAACCCTGTCGAAGAGCTTGTGTTGGTCGGCCCGAAGGAGCGTAAAGTCAGAAGTGATGGTGTCCATCCGGCCCTCCAGGGAGGTGCGGGTCTGGTCCAAGGATTTGCCAATCCGCTCAACCGCCGCTAGGACAGTGTCAAGCTTGGTTGCAATATCAGGCTGGCTCATCGCAGTTGTGGGTCCCGGTGCCACAAGTGGCGCCCCAGTCAGGCCTCCGGGGGGCGCGTCATGGTGGGTATTGGTGCGTAGGCGGCCCATGACAATTTGCTGAGCGCTCCGCATAGGGAGCGAGGCCAGGATGTCAGACCTCTGCGGCCTCCCCAAATGGTGGCCGCACCCGCATTCAGGACCGTTGCCTCTGCAGGGTGGTGCTGCTCCAATCCGTGAGGTATCCCCCCGTGGTCGCGGCAACCACAGGACCCCTCTGGACGTCGGGGAGCACCCTCCGTGGCCCCGCAGAAAGTGTGTCCGATGGGGTGAGAAGGGAGGCACCCCGCCCCCGCAGATATACGGCACGACGGCCAATTCCGGTCCTAGAAAGGATCACTGAGGGCCGTCTGCAGCGACCTCAGCTTGGAGACTCTCCGGGCCGCCCCACACAAGGCGCACACACCCACCGGGTGATGCCCCCCGGCCGATATCCCGCGAGCACGTACAGATGGGTGGCCCTAGGCCCGACCGACCCCCGTGGCCCCCACCAACAGGGTTGATCCCGCAGCCAGCACCTCGCGGGCTCCCTGCCGCAGCAGTCACTCCGCTAGAAGCGGGAACAGGAAAGTGCAGGGGTTCTTTTACAAAATGCCGCGCACTCGAGTCCTGCCCCCGCACGGGCCGCCAGCCGCGTGTCACTCACTCTGGTCGCGTCACAGCCCACAGCTGGTGCCGCGTCAAGGGCCCAGGCCGCAAAGAGGGACCACACAGCAATTAGTCCGCTCACCAGGGGGGCAGAGTATGCGGCACTAGAGTTCCTCCGGTAGCCTCCACGTCCACCACAGGAGAGGGGCCCTAGTGGTCCCCTCTCTCCTGCACAGACACCGCGGCCCTCACACGTCTGTGCATCTTCCCAGCTGTCCCGCACTCAGCCAATATAGTCCAGGTGGGGGCCCTAGGCCCGACCGAACCCCGAGGCCCCCCGCAGGGGAGATGGCACAGCCCACGGACGAGTCCGCCGCTGCGCAGTACCTGCTTGGAGGATTTCTGGTGCTAGGGCACTACAACACCCAAAATCCCTGTTGGTTGCCGAGGAGGTGAGACCATCACAGCCCATGGGCCGCCGCCTCACGCACTGTACCCCGGCGGGGGCCCTAGGCCCGATCGACCCCTGTGGCCACCCACTGCAGAAAGACAGTCGACTCGACCCCCGCGCAGGAGCCCGCACCCAGCAGCCGCGCAGCAACCTCCATGCCGTGCCCAGGTGGGGGCCCTAGGCCCGATCGGCCCCCGAGGTCCCCCGCCACAGGAGAGATGGCACGGCCCCAGGCACATCCAGAGCACTGCCTCACGCGATGCACACACCGGTGGGGACCCTAGGCCCGACCAACCCCGTGGCCACCCACCGCGGAGAACAGTTGCTCAGCAACCTCCCCGCCGTGCCCAGACGGGGGCCCTAGGCCAGACCGACCCCCGTGGCCCCCCGCCGCAGAGCAGGCGCTGCAGCCGCAGTCCGCGTGCCTACCGTCACAGACAAGGCTCCTCCGGGCGTCTTTAGGTAGCCGGCTGCAACAGCCTCTGCAGCAGCGGCTCAGGCCCTCATGGCAGGCGCCCCTCGCGGTCCGGTCACGGGTGACCCCCGCCGCCTCTCAGGTCACCCACCACGACGTGCCGCACTCTCCGCGCCTCCGCCGAGTCAGGAAGCAGCAGCGGGAGGCAGACCCGGGAGCACCACAGGAACCGCCGCAGCAGCTCGGGCCATAAAGTCTTCCCCCACAGGCCGTTCACTCGACTAGGGCCAGGCTCCCCCAGCGCCGCAGGCCGCACCGCCCAGGGCAGCCGTGAAGCGTCGCCAGGGTCCAGGTGACCCTCACCAGGTGCCGCAACCCCTTGCCGTCATGGTAGGTGTGAACTCAGGCGAGAAGAACTGCCATTTGAAGGGGATGCCCAGGATAATTAGGGGATTAGACGCGGAGCATTAGCAAGACGCGTCCGCCATCTTCGGCACCTGGCCACGCCCCCCCAGTAAGGAGGACTTATCATTACCACTCAAAAGATATGAAACATGATAAAGATACTTCTCTCTGATCTGGAATTACCACTTAAACTGGTATAGTGGAACTCCTAATGCTAACCTATGAGAGGGTTAGGCTTCACAGCAGTGAAATACAAATTCAGCTGTTTGTATCTACTAGGACCTGTAAAACATAACAGTACATGTCCTCCTTTTTACATACATAGCATCCTGCCCTTAGGGCTACTTAGGGCCTACCTTAGGGGTGACTTATATATAATAAAAAGAGAGCTTAATGCTTGGCAAGAAGTTTTAAATGCCAAGTCCAAGTGGCAGTAAACTGCCCACACAGGCACTGCTGTGGCAGGCCTGAGACAGGTTTGAAAGGCTACTTCTGTGGGTGGCACAATCAGTGCTGAAGCCCACTAGTAGCATTTAACTGACCCTGGGGATATGGTATACCACTTTACAAAGGACTTATACGTAAATTCAATATGCCAATCAGTTATTGTTGGTTTCTCATCCATGTATTGCTACCCCTATCTACTCTTCTCCATTTTTGGAAAGTAGACTTTCGTGTAAAGATTTCACAAAAATGGTGCCTGTGCTGATCTAATTCCTATACTACAAAGCCAAAATGATTTTCTTTATCTGTTTGATCTAGTTAGCCTCTGTTCCTCTGGGTTTTTTTTTATTTCATAGCGCAAGCATACTCATCCAATGCTTTTCTCATAGATGTTTTTGTTAGTTTAAAGACTGAGAAAGAGCAGGGATTTTAACCTTTTTGTTGCTTTCTCATCTATGGGTTGCTACCCCTATCGACTCTTCTCCATTCCTTGAAACTCGACTTTCGTGTAAAGATTTCACCAAAATGGGACCTGTGCTGCTTCTGATATCGCCCTAAGCCCCCTGTGCCTCTCATGGTGATTTCAGGATAGTTCTCTTTCCTTTTACACCAATAGTTTCTCTAACTAAAAATTAACTGCATGCCAACTATGCCCTGATAGTGTTCTAGCGAGACTTACTCTGACTGTGATGAGTTTGAGGGTGGGCGTTAGGGGAGGGACACCTAGGGAGTCAGAAGAGAGGAGACAAACCAATTATTAAGTAGGGAGCTTCATGATGCAGAGGGTCATGCATGGAGGGCATGTTGTAATCCGGTCTGAGGTCCTGCGTGAAGTTTTCATTGAGAAGGAGTGTTAGTGCTGGTGTTGCACAGTGGGGTTGCTATGCTGATGGTGGTCTAATTATCGATGCAAGTGAAACGGATAGTGGAGAACAAACAATAGGCCAAACACTCATGGACAGCCCCGCCCGACTGTTTTTCCTGCCCACTGCACAGCTGGATGGCATAGTCTATGTAAAGTTAAAGGTGGGTCCTTCCATTTTATGGGGTACTCGTAATGAGGACCTTAATGATTTGAGTAGCCTTTGCATGCATACATACATCTGCTTGAACAGTAACTCTCATATGGTACTGATATCTACGATTGGATACAGCGCAAAAATGGGGCTACTTGAGACTGTATGATTTCAAAAAAATCATTTTTGTAAACAGTAGTAATTTGAAAGCACTCTCCTGTGAGAATTTCCAAAGAGCTCAATAGCAAATATTGGCTTATTGCCCCATAGGTTAAATACATTAGCATTCTGTTTTCCCCAGCTTTTTCCCTAGGTGTAATGTAAATCAAAGCATAGCAATGTATACTGGAAGGGTACTAGACATTGCATACAAATCCTTGCAGTATGGTGTAAGGGTGTATGCGTGACTCAAGGCATCCTAAAGTGCACCAGGACTAGAGGACAGAGCAACAGTGTTATATCTTAATAGCCTGATGGGGTTCCCCTTCTTGCTTCATTTCATGCAAAACATTGCAGCAACGTTGGTTGCTGTGCTGCATTGCAACCTTTCTTACTAGATTTGCACCTGAATACTCAAGTCGTAAATAATCTTCTCTGAAAGCCCAATCCTGGAGAACAGCTGTATAAAGGCCTATAACCTGACCATGGAGAGGAGGAAACGGTGATCCTTAGACTAACCACTTTCTGTGTCAGGCAGATACAATATGACTTTGGGTCATGAATGATAGTTGTCACACACACATTTTCGGGGCAGGGACATTAGTTTTAGTCTAGACCACGTGGTTTTCTAGAAATATCACATACCACCTTCTGGTTTATGCTGGGGTCCTGTCAAAGATGTTTCTGTGAAGTCACTGTACATAAGGATATTCTCCCAGTACATAGTACATGTGAGCATCATGTCCCCACTTTGCTATGGCTGGTTGAGCAGAAATAGAGTCTTATTTTGAGAGCAGTCTCAGGGGAAACTGGATGATGAAAGTTTATGGGTGAACTAGAAACTCGCCCCAAGGGACCCGTGCTGTCGTGTGGCTTGTGTGCACCACGGTGGCACAGCTAAATCTCACTGTGTAAACACTCATCTAATCTCACAGCTCCACATTTTAACATCCACGTGACCAGCTATCTTTCTCATCCATTCAAGTACTCCATAAACAGCATGATAATGATCTGGCCATTCCTGAGTGGACAAAAACAGAGAGAAAAGTACCTTTTGCAGAGATGGTCGGATAGAAAGAAAATATCCCATCTCCACAGTTTTTTTTTTAGTTTTGTTTTCACACAGAACCTTTCTGCAAACCCACAGAGTCTGTACTAGGCAAGTAGACTTCCCACTCTCTCCCCTGACCTGTGAGAAGATAACATTTAGTAGATTTCCATCAGGTCAAGTTTGCGTAAGGCCTGGTTGACCCATACCACCTAAGTGCACTTAGCATTTTTTTAGCCAGGAAAAACCAAACACCTGCAGTGACTAACCAAAGCCTTCGGACTGAAAGGACAGGATTAATTAAACCTGATGGATGACCAATGATAATTCTGCAGTTAGTGGCACTGCCTCAATCAGCAATCACTATTGCATTCCTCCCTTAAGTCAAATTAATTTATCAGTTAATGAACTCTAATGAGAGAACTAAAGTTTTCTCAGGCTGGACCAAAAAACCCAGAACTACTTTATAGTTTGCTTATTCAGACAAAACATATTTAATGCAGGTAGAGGCCCTTTATCGCACATCTAGTGGTGTTCACTTTGGAATATAGTACAATGTAGGTATTTTGTAGGTCTGCTACAAAGACCACTGGCAGAAAGATAACTGCAGTTCTGTTTCAAGCATCAACACATCATTTTCTATCCAGACCTGCATGTCTATTTTGGTATTAAGTGTTTCCTTTATGGCATATAATTTCAGTCACATACAATTATAACTTTGAGCTTTATACTGCAGGGATGTCTCATGACCACGTGCACACGCTGCAGGCTACTCTCTTTATCTGGTGATTTAACTCCAGTGAAATGGCTGGAAGAACCTGCTTTGCATTCCTATACATCTGACCGAATACACTCATCACAGGTGGAACTTTCACCCCGAGGGGTCAGCGTAGCTTTGACTTCCTGTGTCACAGCTGATTATGTCTGCTGATAGTTTTAGATTCTACCCTAAAAAATGGACATCCAGTTTACATAAGTGAATTTGAAAAATCCAAAATTATTAGTCGGTGGTTGTCAAGTTTGTTTTTGCTTCCACTTTTCACATTGTAGGTAGAAACGTTCTAAAGAGCAATCAGTAAAGCCAATAGGTCAGACGTTTTATTGTGACAACTTTTTATGTGTTGAGCATGTGGATAGTTGCGCATACTGTTTAGTAATATTATGTATAATGAGAATCAATAGCACTTTCGACAGGCCCATAGGAATGAATGGGAAGCCATTCGCAATTTGCGAGTACCAAATAGGTACTTCCAAATTGCGAATGCAATTTGAAGGGTGCTAGGGGGCCTTAAAGGCCACCCTGCTGCACCCCCAAATTTGGCATCTGTGCTCATGTGGCGCACACATATGCCCTAAGGGCAAAATTTGCGATTACCTATATTGCAAATGGGTTGCCTAAATACCGATCGCAAACGGGCCGATTTGCAGAATCGGCCCCTTTGCGACCGGCATTTAGGCAATTGAACCCAAAACCCATTTGCAATATAGGTAATCGCAAATTTTGCGATTACCTAAGTTGCAAATGCCTTTAGGGAATAGCAAATTGCGATTCCCTATTTGGGATGCATCAAAGCCTTTCAGTAATGCGACTTCACATTTAGAAACGCTAATTACCATCAACTGCAAGTTGATGGTAATTTGCAAAAACGTTGAAAAATGCACAAAAGTGCATTTTTCAAAGTGCCATGTGGCGCACACATATGCCACATGGCACTTTGAAAAATGCACTTTTGTGCATTTTTCAACGTTTTTAAATTACCATCAACTTGCAGTTGATGGTAATTAGCGTTTCCTAAATGTGAAGTCGCATTTACGAAAGGCTTTGATGCATCCCAAATAGGGAATCGCAATTTGCTATTCCCTAAAGGCATTTGCAACTTAGGTAATCGCAAAATTTGCGATTACCTATATTGCAAATGGGTTTTGGGTTCAATTGCCTAAATGCCGGTCGCAAAGGGGCCGATTCTGCAAATCGGCCCGTTTGCGATCGGTATTTAGGTTGATGCATGTGCCCCTAAGGTTTTGTCAGGCCAGACCTAGAAACCAAGACAAATCTATGTAGCTACTATACATTTCACTTATTCAAAATAAACATTTTTATGGCAACTCAGAACATAATTCCACAAATTTCTACATACTGAATACTTTTAATTGGATATTAGAACAAGCAATAGAGTCATACATTAACATTTGTTATACATTGACATGGGTAGAAAAATCATGGCTGGAATACTATGTACACAAGGTGGGAAAGGCAAGGGGCACTAAAAAAGATTTTAAAACAAAGTGGGCCACATGCATCAAAGTCAGGATTTGCGAATCCTAAATAGCGAATTTTAAGAAATCGCTATTTAGGAATCGCAAATCCCTATGCATGTAGGAATCGCAAAACAATTTGCGATTCCTACATATTCCTTAATTGCGACTCGCAAATTGCGAGTTGCAATTAAGGAATAGCTACCCATTCATTCCTATGGGCCTAGAGGCCCATAGGAATGAATGGGAAATGCATGCGCAATTTGCGAGTACCAAGTAGGTGCTCGCAAATTGCGCATGCAATTTCAAGGGTGCCAAAAGAACACCCTGTTGCACCCCTGAAATTGAGATGTTACCACATGTTGCGCACATACATGCCCCAAGGGCATGTGTGTGTGTAACATGAAACTTTGAAAATTGCACTAAAGTGCATTTTTCAAAGTTTTTGCAAATTACCATCAAGTTCAAATTGGTGGTAATTTGCGATCCCTAATTGCGAATTCGCAATTTGGAATTGCATCATGCATTGCATTTAGGGAATCGCAATTTGTGATTCCCTAAATGCATTCGCAATTTAAGTAATCGCAAATTTTGGGATTACTTAAATTGCGAATTTGCATTTGGGTTGATGCATCCCAAATGCAAAAATACCGGTCGCAAAGGGGCAGATTCTGCGAATCTGCCCGTTTGCGATCGGTATTTTCGTTGATGCATGTGCCCCATAATCACACAGTGGTAAAATTCACAATTTCAGAAGGGTTGTAACTTGCATCCCAGGTACAGAGAGAACATAATAAAAGTGCAAATTAGAGGGGTATCATAGAGCTATACATAATCTAGAACATAGAGAAATGTTAATTCTTAAGAAAATGGTCCAACAATTATATATAACCTTCTAATTGATTTATGTTCTTGTGTCTTCAATTTTCCAAAAGAATACATAAAATCCAACAGCCAACACGTGTTTCGCTTGATACAGACTTTTGCAAGGCTACAATGAGTACAGAACATTTAATGTATTTAAACAGATTAAAATACATAACATAGAAGTGTAGTGCCCATACCAGCCAGGAAAAAACGTGCCAAGACAACAAAGAAGAACAATACCATGTGCTTTTTGGTTATTGGGCTAGACTTATAGTGCCTGTCACCCAATCGCTAAAAGCCGATAAACGCTAAATGTGTTAGAAGATTCAATCAAAAGAGCACAGACAAGTGTATCAGTGACATTTTAATTACAACACCATCGTGCTCAAACAACAGGTCAATTAGTGGTCGCTTCTATAAAAGAAGATTACATGCAGAAAAAATGTAGCTACCTTAGCTTGTTTATATAACTTCCCAGCGATGTTAGGCAGAAATCGAATCATAGCTTAGTACAAAAAGTACTGTAAAGAAATATCGTTTTTTCAGACTCTGGCCCGATTACGAGTTTGACGGTGCTGCGGCGGGACCGCCCGCTGCCGCACCGCCAAACCAAGTGAGGACCAACCACTGTCCTATAATGACTTTTTTAGTCATTGGCGGGCATTTCCTTTAGCAATCCTACAGCGGTGCCAATAAAATAGGCACCACAATGGGAACGTCAAAGGAAGTTTCAGCACGGCATGGACTAGAAAGTCCATGCTGTGCTGGAACTTCTGTGCATGCACACAGGAGGGCACATAGTGTGCCCCCTGTGTGCATCCACAAGGTGTGAGGCTCAAGGGGGCCCTGCAGGTCCCCTTTCTTTCCTCACCACCACTGCTTTCATTGAGGAAAGACCTCCATGAAATCAGTGGCGGTGATGAAAGTCGTAATATGCTTGGCGGAACCCTGGCGGTCGTGGCAAGCATATAGATGCCTCTGGAGCGCTGCTCCACTGCCAGGGAATGGTGGTTCCCTGGCGGAGTCGACAGTCCCAGGTCACACGACCAATAGGGTAGTAATGTGGCGGCTGCAAGACCACCACCTTCGCGCCACCACGAGTATGTCGGTCTTCAGACCGACAGACTTGTAATAGGGCCCTAAGTGGGATGCTGGACCCGTATATTTATTCTTTCTTCTAAAAAGAAATTCAGTGTACACCTGCGCCAAAGTCGTAAAAAAATGTGGTCTGCTTCAATCCGCTGAAAGATGTAGTAGTAACTCTTTGTATTAAACACAACTGTTGAGAGCAACTTAGACGCAAATTACCTCTATGTCCCTCGTCCTCAACGCAGTCCTCACCAATGAGGTTAGTTGCCCAATCCCAGCACATGAACAGCACAAGAAACAAAACAGGAAATGCTACTTCACCACACCCACCCTTAGCTGGGTACTACAAGAGTGTAGCCCTTCCCCCAATACTTCCTGTTTTGTTACCTGTCCTTTGCACATGGATAGGAAATGCTAGGAGCTTTTGCTGGGCATGGACTCCCTTCGATGTAGGAGTTTATGTCTCCTTGCCAGGCTTGGGTATATAGCTCCTGTCAACTTGGAAGCTGCACCAAAGGGGATTTTGGAATTGATTCCCGGGCAATCTATTTGGCATAGGGATGACAAACTAGCTTTATGAGTACAAAGGCTCAGATTCATTTAATCTGAACTCGTTATTGATGGCGCTGCTTACCATTTTGCCCACTATATGTTATCTCCTCGTCCTTTGGTTCCCTCCCACCAGCAGGTTCCGGAGGGTGCATAGGGATGGGCAAGTGGCCTCCCCACGAGCAGCAAGTGCAGCAACAGATTATTTGGACCAGCGGACCGACTGTTCGGTATTGCTATTATGTCCGAGCATGCACCTGGTATTTCCCTGGTCATATTCACTTCTGAATCTCCTTCCTTCATGCATGCATGTGGCTCATTTGGGAGGAGCGAGGTTAGCCCACTAGTGTTTCAGAGGCATCTCACGCATAAAAGCACATTTTTGTTTGGTGTCTTTTGCATAGAGATATAAGGTGAGTGGCTGAGGCATATTACTTTGTGTGCTTTTTACTAAAAGTATTGTGTTTGAATTAAGACCTGAGTGACAATTGACAAATGCTTACTGAAGAGGAGGCATGTGTCTCCTCCTCCTGCTAGATCCTCTTCCAGTGGGTCTTCATCTCCTTTTCCTCCTCAGAGGAAGAAATCCTCGCCAGATGCAGAAATGATCAGGAAATTGGTGATGGAAACGCTGGTATCTTTAAAAAAGCAGAAGAAAGAAGTGCATAACCAGGCAGATCAGGAAAGCTTGTATTCTGACCTTTTGAACTCAGATTTGTCAGGGGGGTCTTCCACTCCTCCTCCTGATCATAAAGAGAAGCATATTTAGAAGAACATGTTACTTTCCCATATCAAGGGCAATATGGGTTTTCCTAATGAGGAGGTAGCTGAATCTTACAAGGATGCTGTTCTGTGCCAGTTTAAGAAGCCTGATAATATGGGGGTTCCCATCCATCAGCATGTCCTTGATGTGGTTCTGAACGAATGGAAAGACCCTGATAAAATTAATATTCTTCACTTAATGTCAAGGTTGTATCCATTGGAAGGGATGGAGGAGACTCAAACTCAGTGTATGTGGACTCTGTGGTGGCTAGCCTAGTGTGTTGTTCCTCTATGGCTGAAGACCGTGTTCTTAAGGATCCAGCAGATATGAAAATTGACTGAGCCCTAAAGAAGGTTTACTCTGGTTCCCAGTTGGCCCTTAACAATGGGAATTATGGAGCTTATACTGCACAGTCTTTATTACCTGATTTCAAGGAACTTTTCAGATCTATGCATGAGGGTATGCAGTGCCCCAGCCTGTTATAAAAAATGGAAAAACAGGCTGAATTGTTGTCTGATATCTCCTTTGGTGCTGTCCGGGTGGTGGCACTGTCATGTGCAGCATCTGAAGCTGCAAGACAGAGGTCCAGATGGATGACAATTCCATTTTGTGAGTCGCAAATTGCATCGGTTTACGACTCGCAAAATGGAATGTACAACAGTGTCTCAGACAATGTTTGCGAATCCCAATTGGGTCGCAAACGACCTGCCTCATGAATATTCATAAGGAAGGTCGCAATTTGCGCCCCCATTGGGAATCGCCAGCACTCACAGGGATGGAGGCCTGCTGGGGGTCAGCAGACCACCATGTCTGTGACTGCTTTTTAAAAAAAGCAGTTTTAAAAAAAAATGCAGCCCGTTTTCCTTAAAGGAAAACAGGATGCATGTAAAAAAGAAAAATGAAACGTTTCTGTTTAATTTTTAAGAGTAAGAAGTGGTCCACTTCCAGTCACATAAGGGAAAGGGTCCCCTGAGGATCCCTTACTGTTTGCGAGTGGCTTACCACTTTTTTGAAATCAGTGGTAAACTGCGAGTGTTTTGCCACTGCAATTGCGGTCGCAAAACAATCGTACATAAAAGTGCGACTCGCTATTAGTAAGGGATGCCCTTCGCACGCCCCTGCCTAATAGCGAGTTGCAAACCCTATTTTGCAAGTTAGTAATAGGTTACCAACTCAAAAAATAGGGTTTGTATATTGCACAGGCCTATATTGCAGTCGCAAACGGGCCGATTTCCCGTTTGCAACTGCAAAAAACGGTTGTACATCTGGCCCGGAATCTTTCTTAAAAGATTGGAAGACGGACTCTACTCAAAAGAATGCAGCTTTGAGAATTTCGTTCAAAGGGGATAAATTATTTAGGTTCTGAGTTGGTGGAAAACCTACATAAAATATTTAAAGAGAACAAACACTCCTTTTCTTTTCACAAACAGCCCCTTCCTAAAAGTTATTTTCTATTCAAGACAAGATCTTTCAGACAGCGTTCTAGGAGGCAGCAGAACATGGAACAAAGATCAAGATTCCAATCTGGATTCTCCTCCAGAAAATTCCAGTGGAAAGGCAAACCAGATCCACAGAACGCCAATCAGTGCTCCGGACTATCCTGGAAGGGTGGTAATAGATGGTTCCAAGTGCAAGGTTGGTGGCAGAATTCAGTTTTTTCAACAAGCATGGGGCTCAACAATGTTGGACAGATGGGTTCCAGAGATAATCCAGAGAGGATTCGAGATCGAGTTTGTCTCCCCTCCCGTCCCTTTGGGAATCATTATCACTCTGCTCCCAGGTCCCTCAAGAAACAGGTGGCTTTGAAGGAAGGAATTATTTCATTAATTCAAAAGAGAGCTATTGCTCTCATCCTAAAGGGAGAAGAAACTTACTCAAACGTGTTTCTGTTTCCGAAGGTCCATGCAGGTTTTCGGATCGTCATCCGAAATCCTTGAACTACTATGCGAAAAACATTCCTTTTAAAATAGAGACACTACAAAAGATCATTCCTAATGCATGCTTATCTGCATATCCTGATGTGCAACTTGCATCAAAGATTCATCTGGTTTTGTGTTTGGGGCTGTTGCAGGGATTCTGCACATACACAGAACTATGCGCAGGAAAACAGGACCTCAGTGAATAGGGGTGTACCAACCTAACACATCAGTACCCAAAATCCCAAACCGACTAGCTATAATGTCTCATTTGTTCTCCTCCAAAGATCAAGGAGCTACAAATGATTAGACAACCCAGAACACAACACTCCCGACTCTCTCAGGAATCGCGGGAGCAAGACGTACTCTTTCGCTCACTCACTCATACTTGTCCACAACGAGAATAGGCAGAGTCACTGAAATAGTTCAAAATGTGTATTTTAATTATCGTGCTCTACAATACAGTATACGTGCCACTACTAGCAGCAAAATGCATAAACTCAGCACAGTTAGCATTGTTACAATTCCATAGAATACAAAGGAAGAAGTCATTTTATAAAAACTGTGGAAATAAGGGCCTATAGGCCTGGCCACCCTCCCCTTGACTAGAAGAAGTTTATTTTATAAAAAGGACGATCTCTGGGCTTTGACAGCAGACCCCATACCTTAAAGCCTGAATGTAAGGTTTACATCATAGGAACAGCAGAGCTCTTCTCCATGGAACGGCTTTCTCCAAGTATGTGTTAAATCAACATGCAACAACGTACTATCAAAGCACGGGTCTTCAGTACTGCAGCTGTGTGTAGCATGTTATGTCTAGGTGCTAGGGACTGACCAGAACAGAATAACAAGGGGCATTGTTTATCGACCTTGCACATCGTGTTCAGACTAAACTCCAGGAAAGGCAGAGAACCCGAAAAGTAACCCGTTCTCATGTGAAAGGCACAAACAAAGTCTTGCAAAAACAAAGTCATGTAGTAGCGTGCGCAAAAGCAGCATCATGGCAGCAAAGCTCATGCTAATTTAGCAATGTCGATAATGTGCCTAAGAACCATATAACACCCTCCCCTTGGTAAGGTCATAGGACATAGACAAAGGAAAAAAACAGAGCTCACCAGTCAAGCAGAATTCAAAGCGTTTGAAAAAAAAAAACATAAATTGGAAAAAATCGATTTATTTCACAAAAAACAAAATATTTTTTTTCAAAGTTGTCAATAGGGCTTATTGAAGGGGAGCTGCCTCCGGGACAACAAAGTTATTATGAAGGAGGTGGTAAGTCCATCAAGGTGTGTGAACCGAGGAATGCAATTCCCTCCAAAAGATCATCCCTATCGTTGGTAAAAAAGAGGGATGCCATCCAATTAAGTAAGTCGAAGGAACAAACGTGCTCCTCGTAATCAGACGCCTCTAAAAACATGAGTGGGCAACTTGCGTAATATTCGATGAAACTTCGTTGCAGGACGGTCTGCGCAGCCGCACAGACATCCCATTCAGCCAAAATTCCAAGTGCAGCCGCACGCGCCATACGGCCATCCTCAGAACAAGCCTGGTCATGGGCCTCTAAGGGACCCATCAACTGGTTAAAATCCAGGACTGGATGGGACGTATTGGAGAGGCATATATCCAGTGCCCAATAGAAGGGGCATCGCCGACAGTAAAACACTGGTTGCACGCAAGTGAAATAGGCAAAGCGAAAAGTTAATCCATAACTGACGCCAAGCGTGGCTAATGGCAAGCATCCAAAACCTGTTGCATGCGATCACAGTACAGCTGCAACTGGCCTGGTCTGTGAATTACCACAAGATGAGCAGCCATTGCGCAGCAGGAACAGGAGAAGCAGGATTCCAGCGCCTAACGCCAAAATTAAGGGAAACCCTCCAAAGACCCTGGAAAAAATAGAATGAATAAAACCCGGTATTACTCCAAATATAGTCTGAAAAGAAGTCACAAGGCCAGATCCCACACATTTAAAAAAATGCGCAAGGTCTGTGGTGTCAGACGCATTAAATATTTGGTGTATTAGCTCTCCAAAATGCAGTGGGAGGTTGGTGTTCAGAAGGGACTGTATCTCACTAGAAGTCCTAGCCACCTGTAACTCGAAGGTCTCGCGGGCCGAAGTGAGAGCCACCTCTTGTTGAAATAATAGCGCTTTGAGCCTGCTCAATTTGTTGAAATATGTTTTCAAAGTCGGAATGGAAGGCCAAATTGAGCTATCTAGACTCCCATGCGGGGGCGGAAAAAGCACATTGCTGCAACATGTTACGCGCTGAGAAACCGTTACTAAATACGGGACTCATGCCCGTAAACCACAGCAGTTTTGGTTGTTCAAAATAAGATAACTGCCATTTGTAAGCAATGAAAAAGCGGGAATTATTGACGGCACTGGAGTCCCTTTTAAAAAACAGGCCAGATTAGGCGCGGAAACGTTACAAGCGCCGTGCAACTTAACGTGTTTCCAAACAAGGGAATGTCCTACTGTGGAATCGCAGTCCTCCCCTGTTAGAAAAACTTCCTTACCCTCCCTCTGACATCTGTAAGTGAAAGGCAGGGACCACAATTCGTGTAGAAATGCACTACCCAGTGGTTCAAAACGGCCAATCGGAAAATGTTGCATGCATGATTTAAATTGAAATAGGGAAAAAGGGAGAGAGATAACCCCATGAATTAACCAAACAGCAGAGTCCGTTTCCGCTACAGAAAACGGCAAGGGCTCTAATTGTTCAATATGCAATAGTGTATATGCAGCATCTTTCATGGACATAAATCTTTGTTTATCAGTCAGATTAAATGGCAAAAACAAAGCAGTGGCATTCAAATAATCCCAAGGTGCTTTTCCCATTTTAAGAGTTTGCAATGTCCAAGCAAACTGCATAACAGATCGCAACTGATTTTGATCATGATATAACACAGATACATCACTATGAACAATATCAATAACCAATGAAACAATATTATCCAACGTATAAATGCGTGAGGAAAGTGTGTTTCTGCTATTGTCTACTAAGGCAAGGACTTTTTCTAATTTGGCCGGATCAATTTGGCGCAGACGAAATGCAGCTTCCATCTGCAAAAGTTTCTAAATTTCATTGTAAGCGGCATACATAAATCTTTTTGCTCTCGGAGCCCTGGGTCCCAAGAGAAAATCAGCAAAATTAATGTCACTCGACAAGAGCGACAGGTGATGCTTTTCCGATGATAGGGTTGAATGTTCCAACCATTGTTGGAATAATTTACCCACCGAGTATGTGGTAACCGAATGGGAACTTGGATAACGTGGGTCCGGTCTAGTCTGAATAAAACCTGGCGAAACATTATAAAAACGCATTTGACAAGCATTTGTATTAGTTTGACACACCAACCACCCGTAAAAATCAGAGACATTGAAAGTGTCATTTCGAAGCAAAGCTTGCAATGCCTCAATGGTATAATTTGTGTGTGTGCGCCAATCATCATATTCCGCTAAAGACGGACTGGATGGCGTATTTAAATTTTTGACAGTTGCCAGGCCAAAACAAGTTGTTTGGTACACTGTATCATTTAAAAACAAAATATGAGCTGGGATCAGACAGGCACGATGTAAAGCTTCAGTTCCCTGAACCTGCCAAGGCTTCGTGCCCCAGATTGATTTTAAATCAACAGTATCTTTCCAATGATCATAACCCTGCATAGCCAATTTATTTCTAAACAAGTTGGCGTAAATCAATTTTGTGTGTGTCAATATAAATTTGGATTGTGTAGATATTCGGAGTTTAAAGTATTAGGATTCCGGATTAGATATGTCATAATCTGTAAAGTAAGTGAATTTATCCCTAAAAGTTTTAGAACTCCCCTGTATGGGAGTAGGACAATGTTCCCATTATGTATAATTAAAAACAGGTCTTATCGTGTTTGTTTTGTGTAAAAAATGATGATCATAATGCTGATAACAAAATAAATCCCCATAATTGGCAGAATTTAAATACAAATCTTCAGCATCAAAAGCAGCAGAATATTTTAAATCTGAAAATAGTGCATGTACTGCTTGCACATCCCAATCATCCAAATGTATGTCCCGTGTTACCACATCTCCTAGAGAGACGCGAAACACGTATGGTACGCGAAGTACCTCGGTCAGGCCGTGGACTTCGTAGGCTACTTTGTCCCAAACAATGCCATCTGCAATCGGGAATGCTGAAATGTTAACATGAGACTGATCACGTTTCATGATATGGGACAATGTGTGAGGGGCCAGAACTCCATCGACCAAGTTTACAGCAGAGCGTTCTGGCAAATAATGACCATTGATGAACAAAAAGAACACTGTCACAAAACCAATTGACATGAAGAGGAAAATCAGGACAAGCAGCAACCAAATGTAGGTCCAAGGAGGGACCAGGTAAGTCTTTTTGAACCAAGAGAAAAAAATACTTAATTTAGTCGGTGTGTCTGCCAAACTGGATGTCAAGGAAGACGAGCCAGAAGAAAGGCTGGCATGATCTCCATAGTAGCCACTTGTAGGTTGATTTATCAGAGGTGGAAGTGTCGGGTCCGCTTGATGTTCTCCAGGACTGTTCGGCACCTCACTTACGGACTCATCAGGATGATATATATACTCGACATCCATGGTAGAAGATAGAGGTCGGACGGGTGAAAGATCAATGATAGTGTCCATCACTTTCTTAGCCCTACGAGGAGCGGTGGAAGATGATGAAGTCAGTGGAGCCAATGAAATGGCGTTGCACGAAACTGCAGGTGTGACACTATTCAGAATCGGCCACATGGTGTAGCTTGACATTGTCCACTGAAATATATCTGTTGTCTTTGCGACCAGGTAAAGGAGGTAAAATAACTGTACGAGTACCCTTCAGTCCAAGCACTGGAACCGGTGCATGATAAGAGGGACCAAATTCTTTTTTGTTCTCCAGTTTTTCTCGTACCAGATCTCCGATTTTAGGAAGCCAACCGGCAACTGGAATCAGCAGTGCTGCATCAGTGGATGAGGGTAAATGTTCAGTTGCATAGCTGTCACCTGTCTTTTGTAGATCCTGTAACACAGTAGAATCATTATCTACGTCAAAGGTTGCGGCAGCCGCCACAACGTCTAGACCATCAAGGTCTGGCACAAACATTTTAATGCCAAAGAGCATTTTGTATGGGGTCCGCCCACCCAGAGATCATCTAGGGAGGTTATTAAGTGCACGTTGAACCCATAAAAGTGGGCCAGCCAGTTCCTGCCAGTACCTAAGACTAGCTGTCAAGGATTGCTTTAAGTCATGGTTCATTCGCTCCACAATTGAATTGCCCTCAGGCCTGTATGGAGACGAAAACTGCATCAGCACCCCCATTGACTTCATCGCATCCTTGTACGCCTTAGAGGCGAATGCTGGACCTTGGTCAGAATGGAAGGTGCCACAGGCAAACATCCCTACAAAGACACGCAAATCCCTGATGACATTTCGAGTGTCAGCACTGCGTCGTGGCCAAACCCAAAGGAATCTAGTGCACAAATCAATTGCAACAAATATGTATTTATACGCAGTATCAGAAGAGATAGGACCGCAGTGATCAAGATAGATACAGCCAAAAGGTTGATTAGAAATGCACAGCTGTGATTGCGGTGGGCGTGTGACCGTGGATGGCTTGATTTGCTGACAAATGTCACAAGAAAGTACATAATTACGGGTCTGTTTATATAAACCACGCCACCAGTAACGTTGCTGTAAAATAGAGACTGTCACCGACACACCTGCATGTGCAGATGCTATGCCTTCGTGTGCGGTTTTGATCAGAGCTTGTCTGCGGTCCAAGTTGGGAGTCATCCGATCCCCAACGGAAGGAATCAAGGCATAAGGAACTTGTCTGGGTGTTATATGATAAGAGTATTTCGAAGGGAAACCCTGAGGATAAGCAGTTCCCTCCCTTGTTGCAGCTACCGCTGCCAAAATCTCATTATCTATTTTAGTCATGGATCTTGTAACTGCTGCTACAGAACACGTGGCTACTGCAGACTTGGCTGCTACATCAGCCAAAGATTTGCCAAGAGCATGTGTTCCCACACGCTGATGGCCAAGAGTATGTATAACATGTATGAGTGGCAGACGTTGTTTAAGATCTGCCACTCAAACCCAAAGCGTTTTATGCTTAATTGCGCTGCCTTTGGAATCTCGATAATCATTCCGAGACCAAAAGAACAAGTTGTCATTAAAAGACTGGACACTCGAGAGCAAGTACAAGAGCACGCAGCTCCGCCAATTGTGACGTACAGTCTCCAAGTGCCTGAGTGTGCACAATGGAAGACTTAAACTCTCCATTAACAATTGATCCAGCAACAATTGTGCAAGCAGCTGAATAAGCATGTTTGGAACCCGTGTCCAGTTGAGCCGAGCCATCGGTGTAAATGATGCATTGGTACTCCTCATGTAACGGAAGCAGATACAAGGGTGGAGGATGAACGTGTTCATACTGTAAAAACTCCTGTGTTTGTAAAGAAGGATCAAAGATAAACGTGACATCAGACGATGTCAAAGAAGTAGCCCATTGTATCCAACGGGGATGTAGTACTTTCGAGTTAGGTACACTCACCTTAGTCACGGCTTACAAAGCAGGGAAGGGCGTGACCATAAGAATGCATTTGCCTTGCGCCAGTGAGTGTTCTTTTAGAACCGCCATCTGTACTGCCGTTAAGATTTTCTCAACAGTCAAAAAGCGCATTTCAGCAGCAGTGTATAAATGTGATTTGTATGCAATAGGTATTGTGTCTCCCTCATTGAACGTCAAGTATGTGAAACCCACTGTCCCAGAAACTATACGTATTACCAGGTTTGTGGTGTTGTCACGCGTCAACAAGTAGTTAGTTGCAAGCAAGTCAGCTTGCGAAGAATTCAGAATAGAAGTATGTTCCGGAAGCCAGCTCGCAGAAGAAAAAGTTGGTTGTATCAATGCATAGAGCGGTTTGTTACGCTGGGCATAATCGGAAATGTATGTCCTCCCGAAATTCAAAAATCCCAGCAAAGACTGAAGTTTCTTCAGTGTAGAAGGGGGTTGCAATTGTGCACATTTCTCCAAGAAGTGAGGGGCCAAGCCCTTTCCTTCATTATTGAGCTCATAGCCCAAAAAGAGTACCGCCAAATGGGCGATGTGCGATTTTGCAAAATTGAATTTATATCCATAGTCGGCAAAGGACAAAATAATCCTGTTGACTCGTACAAGATGCGGCATAAGCTCATTGTCCATCAGATAAATGTCATCTACGTACGAGAACGCATCAGGGTCTATGTTGTTCAACAAAGACACAATCCGTGCTGCAAATGCCCCGGGGCTATTCTTATACCCCATAGGCAATCGTGTAAATTTTTTCTGATTCCCGACGGCAGTGAATGCTGTCAAATCACGGCTCTCAGGAGCGAGATTGTGACTATAGAAACCATTCGAAATATCAAGTGTAGTTTTGTATTTCTTACGAACAAGATTGTTCACCAGTGCAGAGCTGTGAGTGTTCTGCACCACAAAAGTGCGACAATGACTGTTCAAATTTCGGTAATCCAATACAATCCGATATGAACCATCAGGTTTTGATACCGTAAAGAGAGGATTATTCATCGGTGATGTACATGATTCAATCACTCCTTGATACTCCAACTGTGTTAGAATATCACAAACGGAAGCCTTTGCTTCACGTCTGATTGGATATTGCGGTTGTGGCTGAGGCATAGAGGGTGAAAGGTATTTCATGAGCCGGTGAATCAACATCCCAATCCACCTGATTACGATACACCGCTGGGGCTAGTGCCAGAGCCCACTCAGCTGCGAAAGCCTGTGCATGCTCCTCAAGGACATGATGCAAAAAACTAGGAAGTATCACGTCTTCCCCTCTAGAAGCGGCCATCACAAAGGGTGGAGGCCAATCTGCCTCCGCTAACAAAATGTCATACGAGGAGGCTAGATTCTCCCAGAAAACCGCCTTGATTGGACGAGGTATATCGCCTTCAATTTGGAAAATTATTTCATAGAGTCTATCCGGGGGGGCAACCCGGGTGTCTGCAGTCTCTACTGTAATGAAGGTATCAGTTGCTGTCGCCTCCAGACAGGGACGCAGAGCCTCCCGCACTATGGTAACCTCCGCTGCGCTGTGGAGCAGAGTCACTGCCAATGTCCAATCCAGGAGTCGCGTTCTCACCGTCTGAGGCATACCTCGCTGTTAGAGCGGCAACTTTTTTCTTCAGAAACGGGGGTCGAAAACGAGGTAGATCCTCTTGTTTTCCTTTGACTTCAAACTGTCGAGGCAGATCTCGTCCCTGTGGCGCAGGTTGACTTTTGCTGCGATCTTGGCGTTCCCCTCCTCTGACTTGAGAGCCAGATGTGTCCTGTGAAGAACGAGGAGAACGCTGATCAGGGACTTGAAATCTATCAGGAGACTTAATTTTCGCGCGATCGCGCAAGTCATAAGTACGCTTAGAAGACTCAGGTGTTGGTGAACCTGCACGCGAACCTTGCTTCTGCTGTTGCTGCCCCTGTTTTTTATTTTTCCAGTTCTTTTTAGGAAAGACCGGACGCCCATCTTTATCAGTCTGGGCTTTTTGTTGTGTTTGCGTTTGTGTTTGCGTTTGAGTAAAAGGCTTAACTCCCAGACTATTGCGGCCTATGGTCTTATAAGCCTTTGCAATAATCTTTGGTAATATGCGCGGCTTGTCCACATCAGGGACAGCCTCCAAGCGGTTTGCCACTTGAAAGCTTACTGCATCTCCCTTGACATTAGCAAGGATCATATCAGGAACCACGTCGAACACCCCCACCAATCTCATCCCCAGCTCGACAGCCGCTTCGGCTCCGTGTTCATCTTGAACACGCTTAATCACTGAGGGGAGCACGGTCATGGAGGGAGTGCCGAAACACTTCGAATATACCGCTGCAAACACCTTGCCCCAGGTGTTACAATCAGCCAACTCGGGAAGCAAGTCTTTAGGTAAACTAATTGTCAATATCCTGTGTTTCTCCACAGGAGAGGTATTTGGAAAAACAGCCTCTAGTTGTCCAAATTTTTCAGCAAGCCAATAAGGTAATTCATCCTTATTCTGTGGACGCTTGCCCAGCACTGAATTAACCATAACGGGACTGATAGTCACACCACCAGGTCCCGCAGGCTGCGCAGTAACGCCAGGTCATCCCACCTGGACGTTGCGCGTGATGTACTGTATAACAGCCCTAGGTACGTGTATTAAAGACGTATGTAAGACCCGAAGGTCCCCAATTGCAAGAGTTAAATAACGTGGGTGTGGGGTGTACCCAGCCAACACGGGCCAAGTGGCCCCATCTATTGATAAAGGACCCAAACGGACAGGTGATACTAGGTGAGGAAGGGCGCCATTAAACCAAATTTGGTGTTGCCAAGCTGTAAGCGGAACTTCAAGAGCCCTATAAGGCTGATAAGCGTGAGGAAGGGCCGTGGCAGTGTATTGATGAAACAAATCATCTGTTCCATCCACCGCCGGAAAGGTGACCCAAGAATAAAACACCTCAAAGTGGTAAGCAGGATGAGCTTCCACCACGAAAATAAGCGCAGTACCTGCATCAGGCACTCCATATTGAGCCAAATACGCCTTGAGCGGGGCACGGCTGTGAGCTGGAATATCAACCGCCATCACAATAGACAAAGAATAACAACCTAGAGCACGGCAGAGCAATAATGGGTTATATGAATTAAGAGAAAAAACCTTTTAAAACTTCAAGCTTGAAAGAACCTATAAAAACATCAATATAGGAGGTTACACCGTCACAGCTGTCTCCAAAAACAGAAGTGGGGGTATTGTGGACAAGCACAAGCACTACTCAAGCGTCTCGTAGATAAGAACCAGACCAAACATTGGGCGCCATGTTGCAGGGATTCTGCACATACACAGAACTATGCGCAGGAAAACAGGACCTCAGTGAATAGGGGTGTACCAACCTACCACATCAGTACCCAAATTCCCAAACCGACTAGCTATAGTGTCTCATTCGTTCTCCTCCAAAGATCATGGAGCTACAAATGATTAGACAACCCAGAACACAACACTCCCGACTCTCTCAGGAATCGCGGGAGCAAGACGTACTCTTTCGCTCACTCACTCGTACTTGTCCACAATGAGAATAGGCAGAGTCACTGAAATAGTTCAAAATGTTTATTTTAACTATCGTGCTCTACAATACAGTATACGTGCCACTACTAGCAGCAAAATGCATAAACTCAGCACAATTAGCATTGTTACAATTCCATAGAATACAAAGGGAGAAGTCATTTTATAAAAACTGTGGAAATAAGGGCCTATAGGCCTGACCACCCTCCCCTTGACTAGAAGAAGTTTATTTTATAAAAAGGACGATCTCTGGACTTTGACAGCAGACCCCATACCTTAAAGCCTGAATGTAAGGTTTACATCATAGGAACAGCAGAGCTCTTCTCCATGGAAAGGCTTTCTCCAAGTGTGTGTTAAATCAACATGCAACAACGTAATATCAAAGCACAAGTCTTCAGTACTGCATCTGTGTGCAGCATGTTATGTCTAGGTGCTAGGGACTGACCAGAACAGAATAACAAGGGGCATTGTTTATCGACCTTGCACATCGTGTTCAGACTTAACTCCAGGAAAGGCAGAGAACGCAAAAAGCAACCCATTCTCATGTGAAAGGCACAAACAAAGTCTTGCAAAAACAAAGTCATGTAGTAGCGTGCGCAAAAGCAGCATCATGGCAGCGAAGCTCATGCTAACTTAGCAATGTCGATAATGTGCCTAAGAACCATATAACAGGGCAAGCTTTGCAGTTCAAAGGTCTTTCGGTTGGGCTCCAGTCCTCTCCAAGCATCTTAATGAAGATGGGGCCCTTCTAATAGCACCTCGTCATCTCAAAGGAGTGTCAATATTCCCATATCTCAACAACTGGTTAGTCCAAGCTCCATCAATCTAAACTCACAACCATCATATATCCTTGACCATCGCTTCTCTAAACCATCACGGATTCCTCTTAAATCTTATGAAGTGTCATCTCCTCCCCTCAAGAGATCTTGAGTTATTTGGAGCACGGTTCAACACTCAGCTGGGAAAGGTGTTTCTTCCTATGGACAGAAAGATTCGGCTCCAATAATTTGCTGGGGACATTTTCTGTAAGCAGGACTGCCTCACTGCTCCAATGGTTAAAGGTACAGGGTCATATGGCAGCAGCTGCTTTACAGTCCCATGGCCAAGATTTCATATGAGACCCCTGCTGTACCATCTCCTATACCGTGGTGCCCTGCCATTCAGGAACCTTACCTATGTGGTTTCTATTTCCCTAGATGTCAAGCTTGCTCTTCTGTGGTGAGTGAGCAAGCATAACCTCTGCAAGGGAGCAGTGATGTATCAACACCCTCCACTAATATTGGCAACAGATGTGAGTGCTTTGGGCTGGGGGGCATCACTGGGACACTTTACAGAGCAAGCAAAATGGCCTAGGACAGAGGGATGGAGATTGTCGAATTGGAGAGAATTGATGGTAGTCCTTCGTGCTCTTCATAACTTCAGACAATATCTGTTCCACCACAATGTGTTGATAAGTGGTGTATATCAATCATCAAGGGAGTACCCATTGCTGATCACTGAATGAGTTGACTTGCAGTTTTATCAGTGGGGCAGAAACTCCCCTCCTCTCGTTGTCATCTGTGTACGTCAAGGGCCTGAACAATGTGGTGGCAGACACCTTCAATCAGACATTTCCTCCTTCACAGGATTTGCAACTAACAAAATCCATGTTCATTGCCATTTGCAGGAGGTTTGGCTTTCCCTTCCCGGATCTATTTGCCTCCAGGAGCAGTGCTGTTCTTCCAAGGTTTTGCTCCAGGTTCCCAGAAGAGGGAGCTTGGGTTATAGATGCTCTGTTCTTGAAATGGCCCTGGAAACTACTTTTTGCCTTCCCAGCAATTCCTTTGATTCAGAAACAATTATGCAGGAATCAGCAGGAGAGGGCACAAGTAATAGTTGTAGATCGTTACTGGCCCAGACACAGCTGGTTTCCACTTCTGGGGCGCATGGCACATTGTCTCTCATGGATCCTCCCGCAGTCTCCTGCTCACCAAAGGTCTTGCATGCAGGTTCAGCCTTGTAGTCTTTCCTTCTCGGTTTGGAGATTGAAAGGATGAGGTTGGAGGAACCCATTCTATCACAAAAGTTTCTCCGGAGCTAAGAGTTCATTATTTAGATGAAAAGGTTGAAATAAATTGTGTGATAACTGTGTTTACTAGAAATCTAACTAAAATTCTTTGGAAGTGGGTATATGTGTATGTGTCTTAATTCCTTTGATTTATCGGTGAGCAGTCAAAATATCGAAATAAATATATCGACTACAAAAATATTGATTTTTATATATCGATGGTATAAAATATCGATGTTCTGAATATCGATGTAAAAAATATCGTTTTTTAAGTGTAATAAAAAATATCGAAATATTTAATATCGATTGTCAAAATATCGTTATGTGAAAATATCGTCAAAGTATCATATATGTTTTTTTTTATGTGTTTGTCAAAGTATAATATTTAAATAATGTTAAAAAAAATAATGTGTAGAATATTTTTTAGGAGCGGAATGTTGGGTTTATAGGGGATAAGGGTGGGGAGTGTTTTAAAAATATGGGTAAATATATATTAATAATTTAAAATTTAGAACTTTATTTTTTAAATTTAAATTTCGAAATTAGAAATAATTTTTAAGGAGCGGGATGTTGGGTTTATAGGGGATAAGGGTGGGGAGTGTTTTAAAAACATGGGTAAATATATATTAATAATTTAAAATTTAGAAATGTATTTTTTAAATGTAAATTTCGAATGTAGAAATAATTTTTTAGGAGTGGGATGTTGGGTTTATAGGGGATAAGGGTAGGGAGTGTTTTAAAAATATAAGTTAATATATATTACTAATTTTAAATTTAGAATTTTATTTTTTACATTTAAATTTTGAATTTAAAAAAATTTCTTTTAGGAGCGGGATGTTGGGTTTATAGGGGATTAGGTTGGGGAGTGTTTGAAAAATATGGGTAAATGTATATTAATAATTAAAAATTTAGGAATTTATTTTTGAAATTTAAATTTCGAATGTATAAATATTTTTTTAGGAGCGGGATGTTGGGTTCATAGGGGATAAGGGTAGGGAGTGCTCTTAAATAATGATTCAATATTTATTTGAAAATTATAAATAAGGAATCTAAAATATAAATATAAAATTTAATTTAAAATTTAAATTTTAATGAGAGTGAAACTATGTTTAAAGGGGAGAAGGGTGTGTTGTGTTATAAATAAAATATATAAAAAAATATAAAAGTAAAATATTTCATTTTGATACAATATTTACTATTTCAAGTTATATTTTTAATATTGGGATGTTGGTTTTATAGTTGTTATATAACTGAAGTAATTCAAAAATTATTAAATTATGATAAGATATGTTTTTTTCATACAAGTTTTGTAGTGTTATACTGTTTGTAGTGTTATTATTTAAGTAATCTAGTGTATAGTTTATTATTTATATAATTTTTAATTTAAATGTAATGTGAATAGTAAGTTAATTAAATGTAAGGTAACAATAACTACTTAATTTGATAGTAATTGGATTGGAAATAGTAAATAAATTAAGTTTAGTGTCCAGCACCTACCTCAATTTAATTCTGACTGGAGTGGGAATAGTAAATTAATTAAGTTTAGTGTCCAGCACCTACCCCAATTTAATTTTGACTGGAGTGGGAATAGTAAATTAATTAAGTTTAGTGTCCAGCACCTACCCCAATTTAATACTGACTGGAGTGGGAATAGTAAATTAATTAAGTTAACTGTCCAGCACCTACCCCAATTTAATTTGTATTGGAGTGGGAATAGTACATTAATTAGGTTTAGTGTCCAGCACCTACCCCAATTTAATCCTGATTGGAGTGGGAATAGTACATTAATTAAGTTTAGTGTCCAGCACCTACTCCAATTTAATTTGTATTGGAGTGGGAATAGTAAATTAATTAAGTTTAGTGTCCAGCACCTACCCCAATTCAATCCTGACTGGAGTGGGAATAGTAAATTAATTAATTTAGTGTCCAGCACCTACCCCAATTTAATCCTGACTGGAGTGGGAATAGCAAATTAATTAGGTTTAGTGTCCAGCACCTACCCCAATTTAATTCTGACTGGAGTGGGAATAGTAAATTAATTAAGTTTAGTGTCCAGCACCTACCCCAATTTAATTTGTATTGGAGTGGGAATAGTAAATTAATTAAGTTTAGTGTCAAGCACCTACCCCAATTTAATCCTGACTGGAATGGGAATAGTAAATTAATTAAGTTTATTGTCCAGCACCTACCTCAATTTAATTAGTATTGGAGTGGGAATAGTAAATTAATTAAGTTTAGTGTCCAGCACCTACCCCAATTTAATCCTGACTGGAGTGGGAATAGTAAATTAATTAAGTTTACTGTCCAGCACCTACCCCAATTTAATTCTGACTGGAGTGGGAATAGTAAATTAATTAAGTTTAGTGTCCAGCACCTACCCCAATTTAATTTGTATTGGAGTGGGAATAGTAAATTAATTAAGTTTAGTGTCCAGCACCTACCCCAATTTAATTGGTATTGGAGTGGGAATAGTAAATTAATTAAGTTTAGTGTCCAGCACCTACCCCAATTTAATCCTGACTGGAGTGGGAACAGTAAATTAATTAAGTTTAGTGTCCAGCACCTACCCAATTTAATTTGTATTGGAGTGGGAATAGTAAATTAATTAAGTTTAGTGTCCAGCACCTACCTCATTTTAATTTTGACTGGAGTGGGAATAGTACATTAATTAAGTTTAGTGTCCAGCACCTACCCCAATTTAATTCTGACTGGAATGGGAATAGTAAATTAATTAAGTTTAGTGTCCAGCACCTACCCCAATTTAATTCTGACTGGAGTGGGAATAGTCAATTAATTAAGTTTAGTGTCCAGCACCTACCCCAATTTAATCCTGACTGGAGTGGGAATAGTAAATTAATTAAGTTTAGTGTCCAGCACCTACCCCAATTTAATTTGTATTGGAGTGGGAATAGTAAATTAATTAAGTTTAGTGTCCAGCACCTACCCCAATGTAATCCTGACTGGAGTGGGAATAGAAAATTAATTAAATTTACTGTCCAGCACCTACCTAAATTCAATCCTGACTGGAGTGGGAATAGTAAATTAATTAAGTTTAGTGTCCAGCACCTACCCCAATTTAATTCTGATTGGAGTGGGAATAGTAAATTAATTAAGTTTAGTGTCCAGCACATATTTTAATTTAATCCTGACTGGAGTGGGAATAGTAAATTAATTAAGTTTAGTGTCCAGCACCTATATGAAATTAATCCACACTGCAGTGAAAATAGTAATTTAATTAAGTTCAATGTAAATTGTATTTATGTAAAGTGGAGTAGTTAAAGAAATTTTAGATGAATTACAATTATAAAATATTATAAACATATTTATACATTTTTAATTAGTATAAACATATAAATTAAAAAAACTTGTGTATGAAATTATTAAATAATAAAATATATACTATGATACATTGTTTAATATATTCTAATTTATATAAAGATATATAAAAAAATATATTTATAAAATATGAAATGGTAGACAATACATAGACATAATAATTTTGTAAAATATTTATTATGAAGAAAAGATTGTATGTAAATGAAAGTAACATGTTTTATTACATATAAAAACAATAAATGACAAAATAATAATTGTACTTTATTGCAGTCATTGGGTCATTTGGAAGGGGAGAAGCTCGCGGTTGGAAGCTGCTTCATGTCGAGCAAGGTAAGATTTAATTTCTTTACTTTTACTATATTTTACAGTTATTTTGAAGGTAGTTAGAGTATATTTAGAGTGGTTAGAGATTTGTTACTGATGTTATGATGTTTTATACGCGATAGTTAGGTATAGACTGTTTATCGCGATTTACGTAATAGAGGCCTAGTCAGAAAGGTAAAAATTAAAGTGTTTAATGTGTTTATTTTGATAGTACAATCTTAGTAGTAATGTTATAAAGTGAATTTTGTGTTGTTTTGTGTGGGTGGGAATATTTGGTTTTAATTTAAAGAAGTTTCGGCTGACGGAAGATTGCGTTTTTTTTATTATGGAAGTGTATATTAGTTTTACAAGCTAATATTTTATATACACTTACATAATTTTTGGGTTTTCCTGGAGCGTTTCTTTTTTTAAAGTTATTTTCGGGTTTTTGATGGTTTTCAGATTGTGGATTTATCGATAGAGGATTACATTTTTACTACAGCTGTATTTTTCCATTTTTTGGGGGGGAAACATTTTAAGGATATTTTATTCAAACCTCTCTGGATTATTTTACAAGATGTGGCATTTTGAATCAACAACAACAAACACGGTAAGTTAAAGAAAATTATTTAATTGTGGGAGGTAATTAATGTTATGTTTTATTGTTGTTGTGTTTTATTTTCTCACATATATAATTAATGTGTGTAAAGATATATTTTACTATTAAAAATATATTACACACATTAATTAAAAATGTGAGATAATAACTATTTTTAGATATTGCTAAGAAGTAAAAGAAATTTGTTATTAATTTAATTTTTATGGATATTTTATAGTAGGCTTTTTGCAATCATTTCTAGGTACTCTAGACCTCTTGTACTAGGATATAGTTTAACTTGCTCTTGAAGGTATTGGTACATTTGTTTTGTTTGTTTAGAGGTTTTTGGTTTTAGTTGCATGATAAATTGCTCCATTCGGAGTTCCTGATAGCTTTGTTCTTTTTGTAGTGATGTTATTAGTTTGTGAAGTGTTGGTCTGACTCTTCCTGTGGTTTGTTGGAAGGCATTATGCCATCCTTCAACAGCGTTATTAGTTTCAGCTTGTTGGTTAAGTGTGCTAGTATATACGTTCCACCAGGGAATTTGAAATTTGGGTTGTCGCCTATGGCCAGATCTATGTAATCTGCCAACCCAGGTGTCCTCGAAGTAGTCCAAGAGTGGACTTAATTGTTGCTCATGTTGTTGATAAAAAAGGGCTTTCTAGTAGTAAATTGTAATGTTCAGCAACATCTGTTACAGGTACATAGGCTAATGCAATTAGTTTTTAAATTTCAAATGTAACAGTTGTGTTAGTTGCATACTTTATACTGAGGGTAGATTTTTGGAGGTGCCTCCATAAGCATTGATTAAAATGGTAATAACACCCTTGAATAGAGGTATGTGGGTATGTTTTGAGTATAGCATTTATCATAAATTGTTCAAAATCTATAATAATTTTTTGTGGGAAATAATCATTGGTCTCCTGTTTAATTTTATTTAGGAGTTCTATATAGGTTGCATTGTGTTTGTTAGGCAGCAAGGCATAAATAAAGGGAATGTTGCAATTGTGATGTACTCCATGGATAGTATAGAGTTGGAAGAATGGTTTGGGACATATTGAGAAAGTACCATCCATCATCCATTTTTCAGCTTGCTGAAGTTTTACTAAATTGAGTGCTGTACCAAACATTATTATTCTCTTTTCATTACTTTTATTATCGTAGAGAATAAATGGTTCCTTATTGTAAGTAATAGACAGTTCTGGGGTAATTATTATTTCATCAAAAGTTTTAGGACTTGGTGTGGGAGTTGTTGTTGCCCTTTTTGTACGTGCTATGGTCCTTTTTAATGAAACAATGGATGGCATTTGTCCAGTTGCTTCTTTGGGGATGGTATGCAGCTGTTCTTTTAGAATTGCACTTGTTGGTCTTTGAGAGCTTGTGCTAGCCTCTTTAATAGTTTCTAGTGCACCCCTAACTTCAATCTCTGTAACATTAGGAGGGTGATTATGTTCTCTGGTGTATAGTACAGTTGCTTCTCTGGTAGTAGCATGCCCATAACATTTATTGGAATAATATTTAAAACATTTCCAATTTACTTTAAGCCCAGTTTGTTTCTCCTGGGTGTACACATATCCCATATAACACAATAACATTTTGCCTTTTTGTGATGTAATGAATTGTGCACCTTCTGTCATTGTGATGTTGAGAAATCTACAATAAATGCATATAAGAAATATTAAAATTATTGTTATAGATGATAATCTTTAAAAATAAAACATTTTTAATAATATACTCACAAAGTTCGTATTTAGATGCTTGAAAATGATGTTTTCTTTTCTTCTGTGTTAAATATTCTTAAGTCCTTTTTTATTCTGGGGGAGAAAAAAGTAGATATTACTATTTGACACACAGCATTTTAAAATGGGGTGGGTTGTGGTTTTTTGGGATGGTTTTTTGGTTTGGCTGGGAGTTTTACAGGTTTACTTAATGCATTTTGAACAATACTTACTTTAGTAGGTAGATTGTTTTAAGGGTATCCTCTGTAATTTTGTTGTTGTGTTTCAGTCGTCTGTAGGGGTAATATGAAATAGAATAAAAATATAAATTATTTATTTGAGGATGCAAGTTTAGTTTTTTCAGAACATTACTTTGTGTTATTTAGTATATTTTATTTTACTTACTTTTAGTAGATTTATAGATGTTTTGGGTTGATGATGTTCTTGAATTTGGTAGAAAACCAGCACAGTTTCGCCTTCTTTAGTCTTCTTGGTTTGAGGTGTAAAATAGGAGTAATATTTGTTGCTTTTTATATTGTTTTGTAAATTGTTAGTTTAATTTCATTGGTAGGTTTTAATATTGTGTGTTTTCATTGGTTCATTTATATTCTTTTAATTCTTTTGCAAGTTGTTTTCCTTATATGGAAAACGCTAATTAAGAGTCTGTTTTTTTTTGGTTTTTTTCTGTTTACATATATTTGTTTGTGTGTTATACTATATATGAAGTGTAAGAAAATTATTTTATATGCTGAAAGTGTATATGTATTAATTTTTTCAATAGTGTATTTCATATTTTTATTTTTGTAATGTATTTATTCTTGTAAAAAAATATGTGTTTAATTTAATTTGATATGAAATGTATGTTTAGGTATTTATTTGTATTTATGATATTTAATTTTGTATGTTATCTCAAGTTTAGGAAAGTCGATAATTAGAAAATAACGACATTTTTGCTGTCGATATGCTTGTGGTTGATATTGTAGACATAGGGGCCGATTCCGATCTCGGCCGGTAGGGCTCCGAATCGGATTCGGCTTTACCGGATCCGATTCGGAGCCCTGTTTCCCGACCGAACCGTACGCGGGTCCGGCCGAGCGAGTACGATGCGAAATCGCCGACCGACTCGTCCGGGCGTCCCGACCGCTCCGACCGACTCGCTCCCGGCTCGAACCGCTCCGACCGACTCGCTCGGACTCGACTCGCACCGCGCAATGGAGACGTTTCCCGGCCGGGTAAGTACGATGCGCGCCGCGAGCAGTCCGACCGAGCCGCGCACTCCGGCTCGTAAGAGCTGTCGGAGCCGTACTTTGGGGGTCCGTGTCGGACCCCCTGTACGCGTAGCCGCGCGAGTCGCACACAGGGGGACCCATGGGTCCCCCTACCTGTGCGTGTACGGCGCGACTCGCTTCGCCGCGTACCCGCTGTAGGGGGCGCCCTTGTCCGACTTCGCACCCATTGAGTCAATGGGAGCCCGCGTACGCGTTGTACGACCGGCTCCCATTGACTTCAATGGGAGTCCGACCGACTCGAGTCCGATAACATACGGACGCATCGTACTCGTTCGGTCGGACTGCACGGGTCCGATTCGGTCGGAAATCTCTCCGGGTCCGGCTCGGTCGGAGAAATTTCCGGCCCGAATCGGAATCGACCCCATAGTGTATGTACTTAAATGATGTTCAATATTTTTTAAAACGATAATAATGTGTACGATATTTTAGATGTCGATATATTTGAAGACCGATATTATGGTTTCGATATTATTGTTGTTTTTTAAATAAGTATGTAGTGTCGATATTATTGTTAGCGATAATTTTGTGTCGATAAAAATGTACGGCGATATTGTGTCTGTCGATATTATGTCAGTGATTCAATTTATCTTGGTTTTTCTGCCTAGACCCGTCACATGTTAATTGATTGTTAGGGGTTTTACATATATTGTTAGAATAAATTGATATATTCAGCTCTTCTCTCTTTTTTTTCTCCTACAGACGGACCACTGTTTGTCTGTATCACAAGTTACCCAGGTCCTTCAGGTTAATTTTGGGTCACCCCACTGTTTAGTAATACATTTTAGAAAGTGGACATTTCTCTGCTCTTAACTTCACTTTGTGTGCCTGCAGCCTGTCTCCAATACACGTCTGGGCTGGGTGACAGCTATACTTTGCGCATTCCCTTTAGACACCAATAAACATAAGAAGGGTGGATATTACAGAGGACTCATCTACATTCATCTTTATTCTGAAAGCCTTTCTGTGCCGGAAGGAGGAATTGAAGCTAGCACTTACATCTAAATAGGCAGTGTCCTGTGTCCCACACAAAAGGCTGATTACCCCCCACAAATAGCCTGGCAGACAGGGCTTAGATGGAAGGGGACCTGTGCACTTCAATGAGCTGTTTGAAGTCAGGCTCTACTTCAAAGGCACATTTGGTTATAAGTACTGGGGCTCTGAACATACCAAGACAGTACACTACTGGACCTGGGTAGAACTCTGCAGGAGTAAAGACTGTTGTGCTGTTCGGCTATGCATGCGTCCAACTTTGAAGCACAGTTTCACACTATTTGCAACCATAAGTCTAACCTAAAGGAGATCAGTCCCATTCTACACTTGACGATGCAGAACAACACTTCAACCAGCTCTTACCATACTTAGCAAAGTACTTCTCATCTTTTGAGGGATTCCAGTGCATTATTGGGGCTCTGGGCTCACACCATTGAAAATGTTTGCTTGGAGCCACTCGCAAAGAAAGAACTGTTTCGCTGCTGCTTATGACTATGCATCGTAATGGTACCATGCTAATTACCTCCCTTCCCTTCCCTCCCAGCACCTCTCCCTCCCTCCACCCCCTCACTCCCTTGCCCCCTTCCCATGTTTTGCAGTTGTGACACTTGTCATGTGTTTTCCATTATACATGCCAAGAAAAATATTTTTTTAAAAGTACTTCTCATCTTGTCTGTCAAGCTAGAAATATTGAGAAGGGAGCCATAGCACTCATGTTATGACAGCAATCCACACTAAGCGACGACCAAACATAAACGGAAGCAGCAAGTGCTAGCAGCAGTTCAACAACCCAATGCATGATACCCAACTCCAATTTGCCTAAATAAAATACTACTACCCCTGGCTGGGGCAGAACCCTGACAAAGAGCCGTTCTTCATTCACTTCTTCGCCAGCAATATTCTCCAAACTAAGGGGGTCATTACGATCCGCCCGCCATTTTCGTCCGCCCGCCTAACATTTCCCCCCGCCATATTACGATGGCGGTGGGGACCCAGGCGGACGGAAAGACCGTCTGCCAGTTTTCCGCCGGTAGGCAATCCGCTCGATTGCCTACCGGGCGGAAAAGGCCTGCAATATGGTGGAGGTGCCTTGCAGGCACCGCCATCCATATTACGATGCTGGCGGTCTCATGACTTTCCATGGCGGAGGCTCCGCCATGGAAAGGCATGCGGAGAATGCCTTTGGGGGCCCGTTGCGGGCCCCCAGGTGGTTGGGGGGGTGGGTGGCTGCACTTGGGGGGTACCCATGGTACCCCCCGACATTTGCATGCACAAGGTGGCAGGCACCGCGCGGTGCCTGTCACGTTGTGCGTGCAAATGCACAACATGCCCTTTTGACATTGTGGCGGGTGCTGAATACAGCACCGCCCGCCACAATGTTAAACATACAGGATGCGACCGCCATGGTGGCAGTCGCATCCTAATCGGCACAGCGGGACCGCCGCACCTCTTGCGGGCGGTCCCTTTTCCGTTGCGATGGCGGGCGGACTTTGTCCGCCCGTCATCGTAATGACCTCCTAAGATAATGATTTAGCCCTGTCTAACCACGTCCTAACAAACAGAAACAGGGTCGTGGGTGACTTCAATATCTGGGGATATAAAATAGAAAGGGAACCCCTGGCATTCACAATGTAAGTACAGGACAAGGGAATACATCAAATTAAAGAAGAGAAAACCAGTCTAACCATCATTTTCTTAATAGTCATAATGCATGTATTTTTGTCTGCTATAACATGATATGCAGGAGCAATAAAAAACTCTACTTGCATTTAACATTAATTCTTTTTATTACAGCAACTTCTATAACCCATAATCTATATATATATTTATCATATTCATTATTCATCAATACCTACATCCACAATACAAACTCTATACATAAATCTATATTTCATCAGTATTTTATCAAAACTTTATTTGAATGTCATTTAACGATGTACCCCTCACCCAAAAAAAAATTTGAAAATGTAAAACCTGTCATTCATTCACTCTCATACACATTCATAGTCACACATATCAATGTGTGAGCATGAATGAGTATGAGAAATCTCTGGTAATATTTCCTGGTCTGACATTGTGAGAAAGAGACTCTATTTTTTGGACTGTACTAATGCTGCTGGTTTTTTGACTGTGGTAGAGTCACTGAAGAAGCTGCAACCCTGACCACGGACCCCTTCGGTGTCCAATAATGATGAGAGGGAGAGAACCCCCTACTGTTGGGGTGGTGCATTTCCCTACAGGTTATGGACTTTACAGAGGAGCACAGACCTGGAACTGACCACACCAGTGCAAATGGCCTTTCCAGGGGTGGAGGAGGGCTGCGCGTGAGAATGTGTCTCTTTGTGTGTGGTCAACCTTATTTGTTTGTGGACGGATGTTGCTGTTTTTTTAATGGGATTCTGCTACCCTGGCCCCAGTGCATATGCCCTGAACCCTAAAACATGCTGAAATTTGATTACTTCTATTTGGCCTATTTAACTTTCCTATCAAGCCCTAGTAAATGGTGTCCCAAAATATACCCATAGAATGGATAGTTAAATGTCTCATATGGACTGCAGGCTTACAGTGCTATCCACCATTGTGAAAAAACAAATATGACTCCAGGTCTACCAGTGCAGCCTGGATGCAGCAGTTTCAAAACTGCAGCTCGATCTGTCAAAGTGATCATTTTCAAAAGGAGAACCCCCACCCCCTTTTAAGTATTAATAAGTCACCCCTATGTATGCCTTATAGTCCAGAAGGCAAACTGTATGAAATTTAAATGTTAGACATATATCAAATTAAAGTTAACATGTTCCTAAAGTGATTAGAGCCCAAAGGCTATTTTCAGTGTAGCACCGTAGGCTGGACAATATAGAAAACATGGTGCAGGAATATTAATTATTACTTCTGCTATCTCAGGGAAGGGACCAGCTAGAAAAATAAGTAAATGATTATTTTTTATATTTATTAAAAGCCCAACTTAATTGTGAAGTTAGATTTTTGTTAATTTTTCAGTAAAGGGGACCTTTAGAAAGTTACTCTTTTCATGCCTGAATTCCCTGGCGGCTAATTTTCATTAGCCCTTCAACTGTCACCAAGCTGGGGATAGCCCTGACGAGATATGAAAACTGCTCCCAGAGCAGAGATAATTGCTTAGGTATGGGAAGGTTCCCTTTATGACCCTGGCAGGAAGACCAATTGAGCTGTGCTCAGGAGTTTGATTTACTTCAAAGGGGCACACACTCACAAGCAGATGTCAAATGACACCTGAACAGACTCCTTCATTTGTTTGGTCAGACAGATACCAAAACCACTGGAGGGAAGCTGCCCTCACAACTGGTTTGGAGTGACCACAGAGGAGGGGCTGCTCTTTACCCTTAACACACCTCTGGATGGGCACAAGGGTAGTTGGGTTTCTATGCCTTGGATTTAGTGAGTGAATGGCACTTTGGGGTTGTTTGCAGTAGGGCATACATGAACTGCAGCAAAAGTAGGTAGGATTTCTTTGAAAACCTTTACCCTAGTGATTATGGAGGGTCCAGGAGTCCCCACACCCCCAAGATGTGCCAGGCATAAATGTGTCACCCCAGCACACCATCTTCAGAACCCTCTAGACCTGTGAAAGAACAGAAGTAGGACTGCACCTGCAGTTTGAGACCTGAGGCTTGATCTGAAGGGTTTGACCTGCTCCCACTTGTACCCAAGGCAAAGAAGGGGACTCCAAGGGTCAGTTGGTTGATTTGCTGTGTAAACTACAGGTCACAACAAACTGCAGGAGTCCTTTCTCCTGAAGTGCTCAGCTGACCAGTACCAGTGAGACTTGACCTGAACCCTGCTGTTGGCCTTTACTAGAGAGTGTCTTTACGAGGGATGGGCTTAACTTGCATAATTCTCAATTGGTCCCAAAAATTCAGAGAGATTACGCAGAATTGAGCAAGAAAGTAATTCAGCATTTATCACTATTTTCTTAGTGCACGAATGCCTCTTTCCATCCAAAATGGACACGAAGATGCATTTTGTGCCAATGCACAATGCTAAATGCAAGAGTACATGAATAATGAGCAGCTGTTCGTGCTCGCTACATTTGCACTTTGGTAGGAGTTCCCCCCCAACGTACTTCCAGCATTTAGAGCTATATTCTTAGCACAAAATGCACCTTCGCATCCATAATGGACACATGGATGTATTTTGTGCTAGGAAAAAGCACTAAATGGAACAGAACACGACTAGTGAGCGCTCGCTAAATATGCTGTCATGTTAGGATTTTTTTCCTTCAAATTACTTTAAATTACACAGGGCGGAATCATGTTATTACTGAGCATCAAAATGTAATGCGGAATTACTCCAATTATTCTGGCGTAATTGAAATTACACCCAGGCCTAGCCTTGACCTCCAAGTGCTGTTCCTGAGGTTCTTGGACCCGTAGCTGTGTCTAACAGGACATATCCTATCACATCGGAAAACCTGGGATTTAGAACATTTTTGGACTTTAAGACTTCTGGAGGACCTGGACAAAGCTGCCAAGCCAATCCACTACGGCTCAAACTTACTTGGCTGAAGAACCAGGTTTCCCCCGCTCATAGCTTTTCTCAGCAGCAAATCTGTTTCGGCAAGAAAGTATCTGGCATCATAAAGCTTTTGTTGGACACACACCATAGAAATCTTGATCGGGCAAAGGTGGCAAATGTATCCGGATGGCAAGAAGACTTTTATGGGTGCCAAATTTGAATTTTCCCACTCAAAGCTTTTCCTGCCAAAACCAATGGCTTTACCTGGATCTTGTGCAACGCCTATCCGATGTCGTGGAGCCCTCCTCAAATACAGACTGCTGCTTTGGCCCACTGAAGGATTTTTACTTCTATTTTTTAGATGAAGGGTCAGATTTAATATTTGGCAGTTGGAGTATTCTCCTATGGCCTGGTGGAGGAATTAACATATGCCAGGCCAAGACTACTCCGCCCGCCACTGCGGTTGCTGTCAATGTTCTTTAAGGTGTTTTATTATTTTCAAAAGATAAAATCCCAAAGCAGGATTTTCTTTTTGAAAATAAAAATATGCCCCCCTCACCAAAGGAGCTATCTCCCATGGCAAGGGGGGCATTTGTTTTCACTGCCCCTTACCACCAGGGTTTTTCTAGTGGTGACTGGCAGTGAAAACCAACCTGAATGTCTACCCACCTAAATTAGGTTGGACCTGTAACCATGAGTAGCCCCCGCCATGGTCACATATATGGTTCGCCAGCATCTAATTCAACGGACAGACCATCATCTTGGTTGAAAAGGATACTCCAGTCATTGCAACAGAGTACACTTACCGCAAAGATTTAAGTCAGCCCCGAAGTCCCAAGGTAAAACCACTGATCGTATCAAACCTGGTTGAAGTATCCAACCTTCACTTAATCGCAGTCAGCCTGAAATCACACCTCGGTCCCAGCCTACTGCAAGCAATTGATCCACACTGGCACTTAGTGCTTTTTTACACCATTTTTACTTAAATCTTCTAAAATTCATATCTCCAGTTCCCCATATTGGAATCTTGTCAGTTTGGTGTCATGTTGTATATGAGATTATTCTCCATTTTTATAAATTGGAATTTATATTGTGCTTTAACTGTTCTGCTACTTCTAAAAACTACAAATTTTCTTTAAGTTAAACCTGCCTGCTGTGTGAATTAACTGGACTTAACAAGACATTATTCTTATTACTTGTGGTGGACTACCATCCTCCCCATTTAATAATTCACTTTCTCACAGACAACTTACAGGGAAACCTGTGGTATTTACTGCTAGAATAACATAGCTGATCGATTTTTCCATCAATGAAGGTGCGGGCTTAGCCTTCTTAAAAGGTGTCCCTTTCATCCAATGCAGCTTATTATTCAGTAAACTTTCTACCCAGTACAAACATAACAGTTATATAGAAAAGCGCTTGAAAAGTAGTAGTGACTTACTTTTAAGCATTCTGAAATCTTATTTGCAAAGATGTATGTCGCTTCTCTAGCCAAGTACCCATTCTAGGCATGGACCTGGAATTGCAATTTTGGACTTTTCTGAAAATAACTTTTTGGCCAAGGATTCATTTGATCATGTGGAACCACTCTCTTGCCTATGACATTGTGGACTGCTCAAGTCTTTTGGACACTGACACAGTGTCAGGGGTGACATTGTCCAATGTCAAATACTGGTCACGCAAGGGGAGCAAATGTGCATTCATTGTCAACAGTGAAATCCCCATAGAATGCAACATTGGGCCGCCTTTTCACGAACAATTGTTTTGATCGTTTGATGCCCAGGCTTGACACAATTCAAGAATTTCCTGTAGTGTATCATCCTTTGAAAACACTCTTCTGTATACTGAGGTACAACTTTGACAAATGAAGGCGAATGCCTGAACATAGGACAACAATGGTAAACATGATGGTGTGTAAACAATGGCTACAATTATATGTGCCAAGGAAATACCTTTCTTACAATATATTCATACTCCCAATTTGTTTAACCTTGTACTTTCTATGATAAAGAAAACAATGACACTTAACATATATTTAAATACCACTGCACCTCCATCACTACATTAAGGTTATTTGGACAGCTATGTGGTCTTGACTAAATTGATGCATATACTTTCACTCAAACACAAATCATTACCTTTAGGCTTTATATAACTTTTAGCAAAACGCAAATGTCACACTCACTGACAATGGCTTGGGTCACATTCTAATCCATCACCCAGCCATTGATCCATCCATCATCATCAGACAGTGGCCCCTCATATTCTCCCTCCTATTCTAATTGGAAAGGTCAATCCAAACTGCCAGGTCAACTCTCTTCAAAAGGAACCCAGGCAACCAGATAACATTGGCCCAATTAAGACAATGATCTTTATGACAGACTCCTTTACACTTCACTTCATGTGTTTAAAACAGCAAACTATGCTGTGGGTTGTCTTACTCCTGGTCTGCATACAATTAGTAGTTTCCATGACATGAAGGATAGGGCCAATAGTTAAATTACCTGCTATGATTCATCTTCCACAGTGGGATATTGTTGTACTTGGCCCTTTCTGCAGGGTAAACAAAGATTTTTTTGTTTATTTAGCTTCCTTTGCTGAACCGTTTTTTTTGTTGACTTTGAGCACTCTGTACTCTTTCGCCTGCTAACTAGTGGCACCTGTTGGAAATTCAGAAGAAGGACTGCCGTGCTGCGAGAAGGACTGCCCTGCTATTTGAGGGACTGCTTTGCTGTCTGAAGAAGGATGACGCTTTGATCCCAGGCTATCCAGAGTGACTCCAAGGGTCAGTTGGCTGACCCCCTGTATGAGGTACATGGACACAGCAAGCTTTGAGAGGACTCCCTACTACTGCCCAGCTGGTCCGCTGCAACTGGACCTGCCTGAACCTGCCTTAGCACTGCTGCTGGCCTCTGTTGGAGTTATTCCTGATCCCCAAGCGATGCCCCTTAGTTCCTGGACCATTGGCTGGCATCAATGGGGGCTCCTCCTAAAGAAAAAGGTGAAAATCCTGAAGTTTGGCTCTTCGCAACCACAAAGAGGCCCATTTGTGCCAAAACTCTGCAGTCTGTGACAAATGTCAAAACAAAGCTCAGGTGAGAGCTGCTCTTTGTGCTGAAAGCGACCCTTTGCGACAACGCAAGACCTGCATTTCATGATGACTATGTCCATCTGCTATGATCAACCAACCGAGGCTCCAGTGATGACAAGTTTTCGCGTTACTGTCACAACCGTCCATGGCTCTTGACCTGTTCTTTACGCCTGCTAGTTCTGTCCTCGTCCAACATGAATGGAACTCTTCACGCTGGACTTGAGAAGGTAACTCTTCAGCGGGATTAACCTGGTCCATGTATCAGATTTGAGCTCCATCTGACCTTGTCACTTTCCCCCAGTCTTCCCTGACCAGAAAACACAAGTGGCGCTTACCGCTTCTTGGCGCTATTTTCTATAAAAAGTAAAAAAAGCAGTAGCTCCAGTTCTACTGATTGGATTGTGTTCATCTTGCTGTCATTTGATTTATTAAAATTTACTCTAGTCTTCTAAATTGGGTTGGGATTTTTTCTTGTGTTGTATTTTCACTTTATTACTGTTTGTGTGCTGTATAAATACTTTATATATTTCCTATAAGTTAGGCCTGACTGTTTTGTGCCAGGCTACCAGAGGATTAAGCACAGCTCGATTTAATGACTCTTTCTGGTTCACCCTGACAATGATTGTGGTTGTTACCTGAGTGGTGCTTCCACTCCCTTTAACCAATCACCCAATTTCCTACAGTTATTATACATAGCAAAGCTAATGCATGCCTTCCATTACTTTCCTCTTTTAAATATACACTTTGGGGAAGAGCCACAATACAATATAAACAGCTTTAATTTGAAGTGGCCTTTCTTTGGCTGTGTGGGTTGTTGTGGCCATTGTCACAATATTACTTCAGTCTCATCTGATCTAATTTGATAGTTGTAGTTCACCAATGCCACAAATGTAGTTCAGGGTAGGATATGCTACTGTCAGTAGATCTCACATTAAATGGGTCAGCGTTTAAGAAAAATGAGATCAAGTATGTACTTATCAATATGATTGATCTCATCAGATCATAAAACCTTTTTTTACTGGTAATAGTACTTCATTGGTGGCAAATAAGGTAGTGTTTGGAACAAACACCTTTTACTACCGTATTGTGAAAACAGATTTGTGGAAGTGTTAATGTTTGACCAGAATGTGTTTGTATATTTGTTGTGTTATATTTTTTATGGCGATAATGTGTTGTGTTTTTTGCGCTGTTTTGTTTTTATACTACATTATTGCCTTGTGGTGTTGTGTTCTGTTTTGGTCCTCGTGTTTCATTTTGTTATGACTTTTTTATTGTGCTGTGCACTGTTATATTTTTACTATGTTGTAAAATTCGCTGTGTGTTATGTCATTGTGCTGTATTCAAATTTTGCGTTAGAGCTGTCAATAAATGCATTTCCAGTCAAAAGCAGCACATTATTTGAAAGTTCCAGTAACAAACCATTTACCCATGTCTTAGTTGGAATAGCCTCTGCTGAAGCTATTCAACAATTTTATACACAAGACAGGTCAAATCTTTATATGATATGTCCAATGAGTGCCAGGGCAGCCATTCTGTGAATATACTGTCTCTTTTTCTTTTACTCCAAATGATTTTCTTAAGTGGTTACTTAATGGATGACTGCTTTTTCACTTTACCACAGTGTTTCTCCTAGATCAATTTTCAGGGAACAAAGTTAGAAACAGAAATATGCTAAGTTTAGAATTGGCTGATAATACCAAATAATCCTATTTCTTGGGAAAGTCCTATATCTGGAGCATAAACGATCAGCAGAATTTCCTTAAACATCAGGAATACACGGTAGGGGAAATTCTGACTAAAATCAGATGACTTTCTGTTCCCAGCTCTAAACTCCCCCCTAATGTTTTGTGATGATATAGGCATCAACATGAAGAGCCAGCTTTATCATACTTTTATGCAATGCAACGCAGCAAGACACCTTGCTGCGCTGCATGAAAGGCAGAGGACAGGAATGCGCCATATTTAACATTATATGGTGCATTCTTGTCCTTTCCTTGAGTTGGCGCACAATGTGTTGCCTTGCACCAATAAAGGCACCTTTGCATCATAGTGCAAGGGTGATTGCGTTGTAGGTAGGATTGCATTTTTGCAGGAAGGCAGAATGCAGCACACATAGAAAGCAGAAACAATGAGGAGAAATAGAGTTATTTCTCCTTGTTGCCCTTCCCTTGGAAAGGCGTAGCATTTTGACATATTCCCAGGTTTACCTGTTTTGGTAAATCTGGCAATGCTCAAAACTCCATGGGTGAATGTGTGAGAGCAGCCATACTCCACTCATGGAATGCCTTCCAAGGGCATAGTAACGCACGGCAGCGACGTGTGCTGCCTTGCGTTAGTCGAGATTTACCATGCCACAGACGGTGGTCTTCCGTGGCTTGGTAAATCTCATTCTAGGTTTTGCGTCACCCTGTGTTGATTTGTTTGGGGCTGGGGTGAAGCAAAACCTTGATAAATTTGTCCCTACATGTTTTACACCATGATGTTCTTAGTGACATTGAAAACAAGAGTCATGTGTGCATGTTCTGGGATAACAAATAGTTGAGTTATAAGTGTGAGGCATATCATATAGTGAAGTGAAAGTATCCCTTTCCAGAACTTTCTTGCTAGGTACAAAGTATGCTGCAACATGATCTTTTAAAAATAGAGATACAATACAGGAAGGCTAAAGGTTTGTGAGATCGGTTGAACGATGGACAAAGAGGTTACCAAGGGCCAGATGTACGACCTGCTAAATAGCACCTCGCAAATTGCATCGCATTTCCGACTCGCAATTTGCGAGCCACTATTTGGCATGTACAACAGTGTGTTTAACGCTGTTTGCGATTCCCAATGGGGTCGCAAATTGCGAGGCTCATGAATATTAATGAGCCTCTTGCAATTTACGATCCCATTGGGAATAACAGGCCCTCCCAGGGATGGTGGCCTGCTGGGCTCAGCAGACCACCATGTCTGGGACTGCTTTTAAATAAAGCAGTTTTTTTTTAAAAATGCAGCCTGTTTTCCTTAAAGGAAAACGGGCAGCATTTTAAAAAAAAATGAAACGTTTTCGTTTCATTTTTGGGGACCCCTTCCCATTTGCGAATGCATTACCACCTACTTGAAGTAGGTGGTAATTTGCGAGTGTTTTGCGACTGCAATTGCAGTCGCAAAACATTGGTACATAGCTTTGCAGTCGCTATTAGGGAGGGAACGCCCCTTCCTAATAGCGAGTCGCAAAACAGTATTTTGCGAGTCGCAATTTATCTGCAAGTCGCAAAATACTGTTTGTACATGGGCCCATGCTTTTTAGCGTGCGCAAACGGGTCTAAGACCCGTTTGCGCACGCTAAAAGGCGTTGTTCATCTGGCCCCAAGTGCCTAAAGATTAGCGTTTAGGAGCAGACACAATGGCATGATTTTGTATATGTGCTACTTTACCAAAACTATTTTTATGTTTATACATATTTGTGAGAAGCAATACAGGAACAGAATATGCCTCCTTGTTTCAATATTTATTTTGTTAAATGGTGATGATATGATTACTATGAGCATTGGGAAGCAGAATTTTGTGTCAGTGTGTATTAACAGCTGGAACACTTATCATTTTAAGTAGCCATTCCCCTTTGGACCAACTTTAGTATAATCTTCAAAACTTCGGAAAATACTGAAGACCTATCATTGCCCAGATTAAGCTCCTCCTCGAGAATCAACACAAGGCTAATTTTAAGGTGCCCGGGATTTTGAGCTATAGGAAAGTTCCCTAACATTGGTAAACAAGAGACAGAACCTTGACAAATTTTAAGAATATGCTCATGGGAACCATTTTCATAACAATATGTAAGTGAGAATCATTAACAAAGTCTGTCATTATCTTGAACATCTGAACTGGATCAAGCCCTTCTTTAACCACCGCTGAACATTCTGATACTGTAGAAGGATATAAAAAATAAAAATAGACTGAGCAACATGTTCATGTAGTGACTGAAAAGAACACTTGCGCTTCATTTGCTCCTTTATGCAGAATGCACCAGGTTAATATGTTAGATATTTGAATGCTCAAATTGGAATATTGCTGCAAGTATATGAATTTATAGAACATGCTGCTAATGGGACGCAGGTGAATTCCTGCAAACACACTTGGTCGATGCTCATAATGGTGCATAACCAAAGTTATGAAAGTCAATTTGTCAACAAATGGCATACAGAGTAATTCTCTGATGTCACCTATTTAAAGGTAACCCATAGGTCAATGGCAGATCTAAAGGATTTCCACAAGCTTGCAAGTGTAACAGCTGTTGACAGCATACTGACTGCCTCTAAGCAGCCTACTCAGAAAACTTCCCTCCTGTGCTAAACAAGCATTTGCAATGCAATAGGTCTCCCATTCACGCGAGTTTGAGCTATTGGCATTGTAAATGACAATGCCTTTTATTTATGTTTTGGGTTTTAAAAAATAAATATAAGGCATTGTCATTTACAATACTAATGGCTCAAACTCTCGCAAATGCGAGACCTATTGCATTGCAATAGAGGGCCTTCTCGACCGCTTGTTAGATTGTAAATATCAGAGGAAGAGACCGGCCTGTGACGTCTTCAAAGTAGTGATAAATAGTGCAGTGAAAAAGATGTGTAAGTGTTGTAAATTACACAGACACAAAGTGTGAAGTGAGAGTTACATATGATCCGAGCTATAAACACTAACAAAGCGCTCCAACACTTTTCGCTCTGTGATTACACTGTTGCGGCTCAGGAGAAAGAGCGGGAGGGGGCTATTTCCTGCCCTCTCCGTGATTTGAGTGTGTAGTGTGGCATTGAGTAATGTCATTGCTATCTCTGGCCTAATAAAAAACACTCCAGCTGTAGTAGGGCCCTGGCTTCACCTCCTGGTGCAGGGCGGGCTGTGCTTTATGGCAGGCATAGGGGGAGGAAGGGATGTCTCGGCTGCAGCTCTGGCCTTGTACAGTGCCCCTGCTTTTACTAGTGAGTGAGAGGAGCTGAGGTGGTTGTATTGGTGGTGGTGGTATTGGTATTGGTGGTGGTGGTACTGGTGGTGGTGGAGGTGGTATTGGTATTGGTGGTAGTGGTATTGGTGGTGGTATTGGTGGTGTTGGTACTGGTATTGGTGGTGGTGGTACTGTTATTGGTGGTGGTGGTATTGGCGGTGGCGGTATTGGTGGTGGTGGTATTGGTATTGGTGGTGGTGGTACTGGTATTGGTGGTGGTGGTATTGGTGGTGGTGGTATTGGTGGTATCGGTGGCATTGTTGGTGGTGGTGGTATTGGTGGTGGTGATGGTATTGGTGGTGGTGATGGTATTGGTGGTGGGGTATTGGTGTTGGTGAAGGTATTGGTGGTGGTGATATTGGTGGTGGTATTGGTGGTGGTAGTGAAGGGGGTGGCGGTATTGGTGGTGGTGGTATTGGTGGTGGTGGTATTGGTGGTGGTGATATTGGTGGTGGTGGTATTGGTGGTGGTGGTACTGGTGGTGTTGGTGGTAGTGGTATTGGTCTTGGTGGTGGTGGTATTGGTGGTGGTGGTGGTATTGGTGTTGATGGTATTGGTGGTGGTGGTGGTATTGGTGGTGGTGGTATTGGTGGTATTCGTGTGGTGGTATTGGTGGTGGTGGTATTTGCATTGGCTGTGGTATTGGTATTGGTGATGGTGGTGGTATTGGTGGTGGTGGTGGTATTGGTGGTGGTATTGGTAGTGGTGGTGGTAGAGGTTGTGGAGGTGGTAGTATTGATGGTTGTGGTGGTGGTATTGGTGGTGGTATTGGTAGTGGTGGTATTGGCGGTGGTGGTATTAGTGGTGGTGGTGGTATTGGTGGTGGTGGTATTGGTGGTGTTGATGGTGGTGGTGGTATTGAAGGTGGTGGTATTGGTGGGGGTGGTATTGGTGGTGGTGGTATTGGCAGTGGTGGTATTGGTGGTGGTATTGGTGGTGGTGGTGGTATTGGTGGTGGTGGTGGTGGTGATGATAGTGGTCTTGGTATTGGTGGTGTTGATGGTAGGGGGTGTTGGTATTGGTGATGGTGATGGTGGTATTGTCGGTGGTGGTGGTTTTGGTGGTGGTATTGGTGGTGGTGGTGGTATTGGTGGTGGTGGTATTGGTGGTGGTGGTGGGGGTGGTTGTATTGGTGGTTATATTGGTGGTGGTGGTGGTATTAGTGGTGGTATTGGTGGTGGTGGTATTGGTGGTGTTGATGGTGGTGGTGGTATTGGTGGTGGTGGTATTGGTGGTGCTGGTATTGGCGGTGGTGGTATTGGTGGTGGTATTGGTGGTGGTGGTATTGGTGGTGGTGGTGGTATTGGTGGTGGTGGTGGTGGTAGTGGTTTTGGCATTGGTGGTGTTGATGGTGGTGGTATTGATATTGGTGGTATTGGCAGTGGTGGTGGTATTGGCGATGGTGGTGGTATCGGTGGTGGTGGTATTGGTGGTGGTGGTAGTATTGGTAGTGGTGGTATTGGTGGTGGTGGTGGTATTGGTGGTGGTGGTATTGGTGCTGATGGTGGTATTGGTGGTATTGCTGGTGGTATTGGTGGTGGTATTGGTGGTGGCATTGGTGGTGGTATTGGTGGTGGTAGTGGTGGGGGTGGTGGTATTGGTGGTAGTGGTATTGGTGGTGGTATTGGTGGTGGTGATATTGGTGGTGGTGGTGGTATTGGTGGTGGTGGTATTAGTGGTGGTATTGGTGGTGGTATTGATGGTGGTGGTATTGTTGGTGGTGGTGGTATTGGTGGTGGTGGTATTGTTGGTGGTGATGGTATTGGTGGTAGTGGTGGTATTGGTGGTGGTGGTATAACTATTGGTAGTGGTATTGGTGGTGATGGTATTGGTGGTAGTGGTGGTATTGGTGGTGGTGGTATAACTATTGGTAGTGGTATTGGTGGTGGTGGTATTGGTGGTGGTGGTATTGGTGGTGGTGGTATTGGCAGTGGTGGTGGTATTGGTGGTGGTGGTGTTGGTGGTGGTGGTATTAGTGGAGGTGGTGTTATTGATGGTGGTGGTATTGATGGTGGTGGTGGTATTGGTGGTGTTGGTATTGGTGGTGGTGTTGTTAATAAAACAGGCTTTTGAAAACAACCCGTCAGGTGGCTTTAGTACAGATGACATGTAACACAGATGTGCTGTTGTCAGCTTCAGCCCATTAGCACAGGATTATGTGCTACCTGTAATTCACATGACTTAATTTGCTAATCATTTCTAAATCCATTTTACTTGGGGGGTTGAAACAGACATGAGATAATGCCAGGTTAAGTAGATTGAAAGCGGGCGCCCGTGTTACGGGGGCAGCCGTGCTGCTTAAAAAAACACAAGCGTTTCAGCTGAAGCAGCGCATGTTCGCCCTGCAGTTAGAGAGACTCAATAAAGTAAATAGTGCTTACAGACTAAATAACAGGTCCCGTATAACAACCGAAGTAAAAGGGCCAGTAGCCATTGGAGGTTACAAATGTAGACAAAGCCGTACTAAGGAGGGACTAACAAGCCTATTAACGAATCCGAAGGCAGCATTTACGAACGACAATGACACAAGCCAATGAAAAATATGGGAGGAGAATGGGCACAGCTTCTCTTACATACTCTACAACAGCAGTCCCGCAGAGCGAGCAGCGCATGCACGCTGCCGCTAGGCTTGACCTAAAAATGTGATGTTTCAAGGGCCACTCAGAGTCACTTAAAATTACACTCTTTTTACGTGCGTGCAGCCTACCTTTTCCACTCTTGTCTCCTTAGTCAAACTCTTTCTCCTTTTTATCTGCAACCTCCTCCAGCCAGCCAGATATTTAGTGAGCTCACTTAAATGATTTTATAGAACCTATCAACCGATTCTTATTCAGAAATCCATTTTATCATTTATCAATAAATATTACAGTGAGAACAAACTGATCACTGGAAGATTGCATCTAAGGAGCACACCCTCTTGCATCGTAGTGGCATGGTTCCTGAGGATGGTGGATGCAACAAATCCGGGCATTAGTTGAAGGTGGTGAGTTCCACCTCAAATAATAACCAAAACCCCTGTCAGTGTGAACTCTTAAAGTCACTAAATTAACCTGAGCACATCCCACTGATGGCTATGGCACAGAGCTGACAGCCTTAATTTAGAGTCAATGTGTAAAGTATCTATGCAGTCCAATGCAGTAATAAAGTCAAACAACACACAAGAAAAATCCTAAGCCAATTTAGATAAATACACTATATTTTAATAAATAAAATGACATCCAAACAACAAATCCTACTTGAAAATAAAAAATAAAACAGTTCAGTGCAGAGCTTCTTCATGTTGACGGAGCCTTACACCAAACTGTAAAAAGCACTGACAGTTGTGACGGTGGTTCCTGCCAATGCTTTTAAAATGACTGCCAGTGTGGCTGCCATTTTTAAATTTGGAGGATGGAGTAGTCTCGGCATGGCAAATTTTAAGACCTCTGCCAACCCAACGGAGATTACTCCATCCGCAAAATTTTAAATCGGCCCTCAGTCTCTGAATTGGAAGTCAAAAATCCTCAGTGGGACTAGGCAGCAGGATATGGCCGAAGAGTGCTCCAATTCGTCAGACAGTGGCTGGCGAGGTCTTAGTGAAGTCATTCACATTTGGCAGGAGAGCACTGATTGGGAGAAATTTGAATTTTGCACCCAGAGAAGGTCCCTCGATGGACAGATACCTTTTGGCGCACTCGTCCAGTGAAGATTTCTACATTTGGAGCTCGGATTCTTCCAGTGGGGGAAGGCTGTAGTCTGTAGTCGAGAGGACTCCACAAGGCCACATACCTTCTGCGCAAGGTCCAGCTGAATCAGATTTGTTGCTGCGGAAAATCTCTGAGCCAAAGCAATATGAATTTTTTGCCCTGCTGCAACACACATTTGTTAGATCAACTTGCCAGATTGGGGACAGTCCTCCAGAGATGTTAGAAGTCAAAATGTTTCTAAGTCCTAGGCTTCAGGAAAAGTTAGGAGGAGCACACTTTGTCTCTGCAGTCATTAACAGATGGAATGTCAGGGCTGAAAAAATGGATGAACTACATGTGCTTGGTTAAACAAGTTTCATGATACTTTACTAGGTGCCTAGACCTGCACCAATACTGCATGTACTAGTTCCCTGGGAATGTATTATCAGGCTGACAGTTTTCTAGTTGCCTGTGGGTGCCTCGTTGACTAGGTGTACTCATTATCTGGGCATGCACTAGTTCCCTAGCAATGTGGTAAGTGACTGAGAGTGCACTAGAGCCTCGTTAATTGGTTATATGGTGAGGTGCAAAAGCTTATTTGTGGTCACTTCATGGCAACTGTTACAATTTCAAAACACTACCTGAACACTAGCTTAGTAGCTGCACCGGGGTGGGGCTTGCAGTGCAGTCAACAGAATGAATAACATTTTCAGGTGTTTAAGAGGAGGAAAGCCCCAATAGTCTGACAATTACGATTAAATATGTATGGTTGTAGATCAGGTCCTTGAAGACGATATGGCAAAAATGGGTGGAGTAGTTAGTAAAAGGAGAGAAAGAACATCACAGAGCTTGGTGTATTGTGCAGCCTGTTCTAGGCAACCAATAAGTGACATGTGGTTGCTATTCAGGAAAACAATATGTAGTAATGAAGTCTGGGCCAGGATGTAGTTTCAAGTATATTTATTAAGTTGTAGTTACAAGTTGCGAAGATCCTGTAAAGCAACCCCACCAGGAGCAGTCTCCCTGCTGCTCAGCCCATTATCAACTGTCAACACTCACACCAGGCACCCAAGCATTCCAAGCATGTCCATCACACCAACATTCCACACAGAACACTCACACTGGCTGAGCAGCTAGGAACCAGGTACATAGGAAGAGTATAAGCACAGCACAGCAACAGGATATTACAAAATAGTAATAATAAAATAATATTAAATATTAATCTGACTTCACTTGACTATCAATGTGCGGTCAAGATAAGCACACATGGAAGAGTGTGGGATTAACATTCTAATTTATTATTCCCAGTGCCAGGCACTATGAACACCCAAAGGTACTGAGGTTCTTGGAACAGAATTGTTTGGGTGTGGGTTGAAACATGGATGCTGAGTCTGTGCGAAGCATACAGATCGGGGATTAGCGGGGATCCAGGTTTTTGAAATAGCGTTTTTGGTGAGATATGAGGCCATCTAGGTCTGAAGCAATCCTAGCCTTAGGCAGATGTAAATGTAAATGTCCAGTATTTGTAAAGTGCGAACAATTACCCGAAGATGTCAAGGCGCTGGGGGCCGTCGGGAAGATTAAGCGAGCTATTGCCAAGAGCCACATGGTGCTGGGCTGATCTGCCGCCGGTGATCGAACCGTGAGCCCCCGGGTTCCGGAGTCAGTCGCCCTGGCCGCTGCGCCACACCTCTTCCACAGATTCGAACAATGAAGGGATTCTTCACATCAGTGCTTATTTTTAAAAGCTAAAATATTTTATTATATTGAGCCATTTTGCTTCTCAAACCCTTTCAGTCAATCTTTGATGGCAATCATATAAGTAGATTTCCAATTCTTCGGGTTCCAGCGTTTAGTTCTTAGAGTGCCTCTCAGAGCCGGAGTCAGAACATGGACTTTAGTATTCCAAGAATCCAAGAATGTGCCAGTGATTGTCGATCTATATGTCACTGACTTTTTAGATTCGGACACAAAAAAACTCTTTGAATAATCTCTTCCAAATGTTTAATATCTTATTACATTTTCACAGAATATGCTTCAATGCACCAAGAGGTGTCTGGCAATTCCGACATCAACTATCTGGCCATATTTCCAATTTACTATCTGGCCAGATTCCCAATTACTTGTTTTTTCAGGAGATTAATAAATTAATAGCAAGATTTTATGTTGTGCTAAATTAATATTCCGAAATGTGGTTTTCAGTGTTTGAACTACTTCTATCAAATACTTATTCAAGTAATCCAAATCCATTACTTCTCTCCAGACCTTTTTTAATCAACATTTAATTTTCGTTCCTACTTTGAAAAAAAACTCGCCCAACTGCAATTGTTTTTACTTTGAAGACAGCCTCCTTACCTCCTTATAACATACAACAAGCATAGGTTATATCTTTTAAAGATGCTCCTATCACATATGAACCACAACAGAACCCAACTTGATAATGTATATCTATTTTCTTTGTCCTCTGATACATCATGAAATGATTTAAACTTGGAATGCAAATTGTTTTTTGTTATTGGATTTGTTGGATTTTGACAATACCCTGCTTCTTCCAAGACTCCCAAAATACACTTTTTTCAGACTTGTATCAGTGGATTATGCTTCACCTGGTTCTGTATATGCATGCAGTGTGTAAAAGATACGGGGACAGATCTACAAGGAAGTGCCGCAGCGCGGCAACGCAAGCCCTTTGGCTGCGCCACGCTGCGGCACTTCCGAAGCATAATATGTTGCATTCCTGTGCTTCCCCCTGCGCTGGTGCACAAACTGCAGCCATGCGCCGGTGCAGGCACCCTTGCACCATGGTGCAAGGATGCCTGCGTCATGGGGGAGATTGTTTTTGTGCAGGAAGGGGTACCTTCCTCCACAAAACCAATCACTACAGACGAAAAAACGAGGAGAAATGAAAAATTTCTTCTCGTTGCGCCTCCCCTGGGGAGGCGTAGCAATGACACGCATTTCCAGATTTACAATTCTTCGTAAATCTGGAAATGTGTCTCATTCCATGGGTGTTGCGTGGGAACACCCACAGCATCACCCATGGAACGCCCCTTCCACGCAAAGTGCTGCGTGTGCAGGGGCCATATTTACAAGGAGAGGAAAAGTCATGCAGGGTGACTTTTCCTCTCCTTGTAAATATGGAGAAGTGAAATGCGCCTCCAGTACGTCACAAAAAGTGACGTACTGGTGGCGCAGGGGGCTCGTAAATCTGCCCCTAAGTTTATAATTTGTACTTTCACATTTTCTAGAATTCAGCCCCACCCCTGGCAGTGAACATAGATTGTGGGGCCTAGTCATTGGAGGAACTGGCCTTTAATTTCAGACATTTTAAATATCAAACACTCTACCATGTGGTCAACATAGTGTCCTTAGTAGTGATTTAATCATATTGAAAAGCAGGGTTTTCTGCCTGTCAACTGTTAATATTATAGGTCTATACAGCATTTTTTTAGGCTACTGTAGTCAACCTACTCAGGGTAGGACTGAAGCTTTGTTTTCTCTCTCGCAGTAGTGAATGGCACAATCACTGCTGCAGTCCGTAACAGATATTTAACTTTCCATGCCATAGGTGTATTTCTGCACCCATTCTATGGCCTTATAAGAAAATTAAATATGCCAATTAAGTTAAGCCAACTTTGACATGTTTAAAGGGGGATCACTCTTAGTTAGCAGGGGTAAAGTGCAGGGAGATCTAAATCCAGCAACACAGAAGTGGCAAACATTGAGGGTAAGCCACTCAAAAGATGGTAATTTCTTACAAGACCTTATTTATAGTTTAGACATTTCCCTTTCTCCTTATTACAAATGCATTCTGTCCTAATTCGCCTGTAATCAGACAGATGAGATAGCCGTCACTCATACGGAGTTTGCTAATATCTACGCCATTGGATTTAACCTGTCTGGAGGCTTTCCCCTGTCGTTAGGTGAAGGATCCACTGCAGTGTACAAAAACATCATCAAAAAGCAGGCGGGTCGGTACAGGTAAGAGTGGTGGGGCGGGGGAAGTCGACAGACGCCGGGATAGGGAAAATAAAATCCAAAAATAAATAAAACCACTTACCTTGAGCTCGATGCATCACCGAGTCGGCGATGCGGCAAGCGCAAGGTAAGTGGTTTTATTTATATTTTTATTTTATTTTCCCTATCCTGTCATCTGTCGACTTCCCCCCACCCTGCCCATGTCCCGCCCAACCGCTCTTACCTGTACCGGCTGCGCCTGTCAACAAGTGCCTGTCTCTAGGTATTCAGAGCTAAAGAAGCTAATGTGGAAAGAACCAGCAAATAGGAGGAAATATATCTCAATTCTAGACCTCTTTTGTAAAACATCTATAACATTATAATCCTATAGTAGCTTCAGTTACATAGTGGCGAAATTTCCTCTCAGAAAGGATGTATTGAAACAACAGTCATCTTAGTAGGTGACTGGTGTTATAACCTCATGCGCTTAATAAGGTGGAAGGGATATCCCTCATGTTTGTGGTGGAGTGACTGACAAAATTGGCATTTTTCAACTGTTTGAGGTTATATGCAGCACCTTTCACCTTTTTGAAAAAAGAAAAGTGATTAAATCTACATTTTTGAGATTCCTGTGGTGTCTCACTTTTAGATGGATTTGTTTAACAATTTTCCTGCCGCATCTCAGTGAAATTTTAGAGAGAGCTCGGTATAATTTTGGCAGACTTGATTCTGGCAGTTGAGCCTTTGCAGAGGTATGCTATCAAATTCTGTACTCTAAAGCTGTTTTCCTGGTGCCCATTACATCGGTCATGCAGATGAGAAAGTTACAGGAATTGTCAGCAGATATGAAATATACTACATTCTCAGAGCCTTCCTTCCTTTCCAAGATGGTAACACAATTTCAATTTGCTCCAAAGCATTCAATTGCTAGCCTGTTCCCACCACCACATTAATCTAAGGTAGAGAAGAGGCAGCAGAGGGCAGAGCCATGGATGATTTTCACTGATTATGATTCAGGACGTGGCAAGGTTAAGATGGATAGAGATCTGTTTTTTCACCTATGTGAGTGCTTCCAATGCCTTGACATGACATGCTTGGATGGCTGTTATAAAAGAAACATTCTCAATGTGGATAGTGGCATGCATCATGGAAGGACATCAGGCGAACCACAGCCATGCATATTTAACCTGATGCAGGGCCGCCACCAATGTTTTCTTGAGCTGAGTTCCATTGTGGGATATTTGTATGACAGTGTGCTTCTTTTTTTGATACACTCTGTCAACACTAATTGATGCACTCAGATGCCAAGGTTGGCACTTTGTTTACTGGTTTGAGAAGCTTCCCTTCTGAGTTTTGTGAAGCCTGTGCATCCAAATTGTTAGGTATCACTGTTAAACTTTTCAAAGATAAAACAACTTGCAGATTAAACAGTATCCATAAACAAGCAGTTACATATCTACTAATGTGATCTGTATGTAGATTCTTTAACACCCACCCACCTTCACTCAAAATTATTGAATCGATTGATGCACAGGAGGCTGGAAAATGGGACTATGTTACACTTTGGCATCTTCATTTTGCAATGCATGATAATAATGCAATGTTGTGTACCTCAGTGAAGTGACTATGTGCTGAAATAAATTAATAGTCTCACCTAGAGCTGGGGTATTTTTAAATATAAAGCATTTGGCGAGAGAACACAGAAACATCAAAACAACTTTACTGAAGGTTGCACGTTATTTACCTTCTGTTCCAGACATTCCATCATTATAGGAACCTGGCAAATGTCACTGTATTATTGGATTTCTTTTGACACTTCAGGAAAAGAGCTCATCGAATCTGTGTGCTTGCAAACAAGAACCCAAAAGCCCTTGTCACGTGGAGTCGAAAAGTAAGTTGTCTTGTGAGGTCTTCTCTCCTGTCAAAGGCAACATTTAATACTACACATCTAATTAGTCTTCCCCTTCATTCGGTGACACAAAATATTGGTATCTATCATTAACCCTTTCGTTGCTGGGCCTTAACCCCCGGCTACCCCCCCTGTGCTAAGCCTTTTTCTGGTTATTTGGGGTAGTTCGCACTTAGGCCCCTGTAACATTTTGTCCACATAAACTATCCACACCAAATTTGCGTCCTTTTCTTCCAACATCCTGAGGATTTTAAAGGTACCCAGGGTTTATAGATTCCCCTGGAGGGGACCCAGAAATTAGCCAAAATACAGCAACATTTTTTTTTAAGTGGGGATAAAGTGCTGCAGAAAAAAGCATCTGTTTTTTCCCCTGCGAATAGTATCAACAAAGGGTTTGTAGTGCTGAAATCACCATCTTCCCAGCTTTCAGGGACAGGCAGACTTTTATCTGAAAACCAAAATTTTCTACACAGTTTTGGCATTTTACTGGGACATAGCCTATTTTTACTATTTTTTTTGCTTTCAGCCTCCTTCCAGTTAGTGGCAGAAATGGGTATGAACGCAATAATGGATCCCGGAAAGCTATACATTTCAGAAAAGTAGAACAAATTCTGAATTTAGCAAGGGGTCGTGTGTGCAGATCCTTCAAAGTTTTTCTATAGAAACTAACAGTTGAAATAAAAAAATATTGAAATTGAGTTGAAAAAAACAGCCATTTGTGCCAAAGTTTTCACCTGTAACTTCTTCTAACTGTGGCATATTTTTTTAAATCAATATACCGTTACGTCTGCAGGACCCTTCTGGTTGTGGTGATATATAGCATTTGTAGGTTCACCAAGAACCCAGAGCCAATAACTGAGCTGCACCTTGCAATGGATTTTCATTGTGTACCGGGTTTATAGCAAATAATTTGGTAAAATATAAAGAGTGAAAAATAGGTATCAAGGACACCTATGTATTTATGAAATGGAAACAAAATATAGAGTTTAGAAGCAGTAGTTATTTGCACATCTCTGAAATTGTGGGTACCCATACTAGCATGTGAATTAGAGGACATTTTTCAAAATGACTTCTTTTTTACACATTGTCTTACATTTGAAAGGCAGAAATGCATAGAAAGTCAATGGGTAACAACGCTTGTTCTACATTTTTGTGTTCCCCCAAGTCTTCCGATGAAAATGGTACCTCACATGTGTGCGTAGGCCTAGTGCTTGTGACAGAAAACGGCCCTAAACGCAACATGGACATATCACATTTTTCTAGTGATAACTGACTCTTTTTTCGCAATGTGCCGAGCTGTGGATTTTTGACCCTTGCTCAGCCATCACATGGGGAAACCTAGCAAACCTGGACATTTTTTAAAACTAGACATCTTGGGAAATCCAGGATGGGGTAACTTGTGTGGATCTCACCAGGTTCTATTACCCATACTCCCTTGCAAACCTCAAACTTTGTAAAAACAAAACACATTTTCCTCACATTTCTGTGACGAAATGTTCTGGAATCTGCAGGGAGCCACAAACCTCCACCCTCCCAGCATTCCCCCAAGTCTCCCTATAAAAATGGTACCTCACTTGTGTGGGTAGGCATAGTGCCCGCATCAGGAAACGACCCAAAACGCAACGTGGGCACATTACATTTTTCCAGTGAAAACTGACCCTTTTTTCATGTCTAGCTGTGAATTTTGGACTCTAGCTCAGCTAGCACCTGGGGAAACCTAGTAAACCTGTACATTTTTTAAAACTAGACAAATGGCAGCAAGTGAGGAACCATTTGTATCGGGAGACCTGGGGGAACGTCCGGGTGGTAGGAAATTTGTGTCAGCCCGGTGATTCCACAACGTTCCCGCATGGAAATGTGAGACAAATGTGATTTTTTTCAGCTAAATTTGAGGTTTGCAGGAGAAATTTCACAAAAAGAAAATGCACTGTTAATAATTAGAAAGTAATTAGAAAGTTAAAAATCTGAACCAATGACACAGCTTGTGAGCTGTAAAGCCACGGCAAGGCACCAAGGGGAGCAGAAATAGGCCAAAATAATCATCCCATAAAGGGGGGCGATCCTTGCCCAAGTGGCCGCTAAAACCCTTGTGTCTAGTGGCTTCTGCCCCCCAGGGGGAAGATGGGCCTAAAAACATAAGGCTGATCTGCTCCCCAGAGGGGCAGAAATGACCAACATAAGTGTTTCCCAATGGGAGTGACCCTTCCCCAAGGGGCTGCTCCCCACTTTGCTGAAGTTGATAAATCCCTGGTACCTAGTGGCTTCTGCCCCCATTGGGGCAGTTGGGCCTAAAATGGTAAGGCCGATCTCCCCTTAAGGGGGGCAGAAACAGCCAAAATATTCACCTCCATAACAGGGAGCGACCCTTGCGCAAGGGGCCGCTCCCCAACATCAAAAAAATATGGTAATCCCTGGTGGCCTAGTGGGTAAAAACATTTTTTTAAAACATACTGATCTGCCCCCAAACATAATTGTCGAAGGGGCCGCTCCCCGCCATGATGATATTGATCCAAGAAAAAAATCTCTGGTGTCTAGTGGGCATTCTTTCTGCAGGAATGCTCCAAAGAGACATCGGAGGAAAGGAAAACCCTGATAAGAAACTTACCTTTCTTTTAGACATGCTGGAAGCAAATGGCTTCCAGCGCCTCCAACTACATCTATTGATGACGGCGCGCATGCGCGCTGACGTTATTAGATGACATGGAAGGGGGGCAAGGGACAGCGGAAGGGCTTCCACTGCCATCCCTGGTGGGGACAACCGGAAAAGCGGCCCATGGGGGGAGCACTTACGCTTCCCCCGTGGGTGGGTGCGAGGACGGTCGGGAGCCGTCGGACGCACATGCCCACTGTGGCGTCGGACGGCTCCTGGCCGTCGGATGCACACAAGGGGTTAATTATAACAAGGAAAAGCCCTGTCGGGCATTTCTTAACAAGACAGGCCACTAACTAGAACCCTCTTTCGCTCAACGCATGTTGCGCTTAACCTTTTCATGATCCCAGCCATGGCATTCAAGCACTATGCAAGTGGGATTGTCACCCAAGAGAGAGAGCCTGCCACACAAATCTGTCTTAGAGAGAGAGCTAATTAAGAACAGATTTCACAATCATCTGCAGGAAACAAAACGACAAATTATTATAAAGCTTATTGCTAACTTGTCCTTTTTCCTCTCCTGTTCTTTCCTAAAGACATATTTAAAATAACAAAGCAAACGGGCTCACCATTATATTAAGGGACTGATTTAGAGTATGGCAGCAAGTATACTCTGTCGCATTGGCGTTCTGCCCACCCACTTTAGATGAGGGCAAACCTAAAGTAAGTCAACAAAAGAGCCTACTTGGCTAAGTTGCATACAACCTCTTCCAATAGCCCACTAGGCAATGGGGTGTCGGAGGTTAGCCATACCACTGCCCACCAAATTTAGAGTAGTCCATGAGGGACAGTAAAAATACAAAAGTGACTTATACACCACCACACAATGTGAAAAAAACTCCCATGGTGTGGGGGTAATGTGTTGTACTTTTTTCAACAAAAAGAAATTACAGCTTTAGTAAGTGAGTAACTAATATATTTCTAAAGAAGCGTAAATTCCAAGGTGTCTTAGCGCTAACAATGCTATCACTGACCAACGAGACTTACTTAACACCAGCGACAAAGAGTCAGGTCTTCAAAGATTTTCTAAAACCCAGCCTATTTGTTTGAGACCTCAATGAGAAATGCATGGAATTCCACAGCTTGCAGGCCAAATGGAAGAAACTTCTGCCACCCCAATAAGCCTTCTTTACATTGGGAATAGCCACCAACCGGGCGGTAGATGATCCTAAGTCACGTTGAGGGACATGCCACCTAAGGGACTTCCAAAAAATAGAAGGTCCAGATCCATGCAGTGCCTTATGTACAATACATAAGGCCTTAAATTGTACCCAGTCCTGGACAGGCAGCCAATGTAGATCCTTAATGCTCTTGGATACGGAACTAGATTTTGGAATTTTTAAGAGTAAGTGGGCTGCTGCGTTCTGCAGAGATTGAAGCTTCAACTGTAGGCGCTTATGTGATCCCAAATGGAGAGAATTTCAGTAGTCTATCTTCGACAGAACCCAGGCAACTGTTACCATTTTTTGTAAATCCAACGGAATGAATGGAAAGGTCTTTTAAAAATCTTCATAAGATAAAAACATGAAGATGTTATATGATTGATCTGTTCTGAGAAACAAAGTTGGCTGTCGAACATAATTCCAAGATTTTTCACTTTTCGAACTGGAGATGGACATGGACCTGAATCGGCCGGCCACTAAGAATCATTCCAGATAAAGGTGTTGTTTCCAAAGAGTATCACCTCTGTTTTCTCAGTATTCAACTTGAGACAGTTTTCCTGCATCCAGCTTGTAATATGTGCCACAAAGTTGTTACATTCTTCGGCCACACCGTCTATCTGAGATGTAATTGGTACCACTATCTGCGTATCATCGGCATATGATATTGCAGAAAAACCATGAGATTGAATAAGTTGTGCCAAGAAGGTGACATAGATGTTAAATAATGTTGGGTATAATGATGATCCCTGAGGCACCCCACAAAGAAGAGAAAAAGTGTTTGATGCATGCCCTCCACGCACCACAGTCTGTTCTCTATTTTACAAAAAAGAACTGAGTAAGCTCAAAGCTGAACCCTTAATCCTCAGTTTCTTCAGTCAGTTTACAAGTACTTGAGGGTTAACCATGTCAAACACAGCTGAGAGATCCAACAAAATGAGTACCACCTTCCCTCCCTTATCCTCCTTCATTCGAATCTCCTCAGAAGCTGCAACTAACGCTGATTCTCTGCAGTGCTGTGATCTAAAGCCATGTTGCGATGGATCCAAATGATCATTTTCCTCCAAAAAGGCCATCAGATCTTCATTTAAGGCTTTTTCTAAGATCTTTGTGGGAAGCGGTAGGCAGGATTTTGACCGGTAGCTCTTAACCTCTGTAGGATCTTGAGACTGTTTTTTTAAGATGGGGGAGTGTCAGAATTTTTTTCCACGCTTATGGAAAGTGCCCTAAGGTAAGTACTTTATTTAGAAGTACAACAAGATAGGTCGCAACCTGTCAGGGAACCAGTTGTAATACACAAGGCGGACACGGGTCAATAGGGGAACCTGATTTAGTGGTTTCCAGCAATCTTGTTACTCGTTCCTCCGTTAGAGGAGGGAAATTGTCAAAACCAGAAAAGAAGTTTGTGAGTCTTTTTTTAAATAAAAAGTAAAATTCTATAAAGGTTTAACAGATAACCGTACTGGAGCTGCCTGTCAAACATTTACAACATTAACAGAAACCACCATGACAGCAGTTCATATCAATTTGAAGAGATGTATGTGGGACCGACGGAGATCTTAAGATTTGGGGTAAGGGATGTCCATCAGGACAACTGAGTTATTTACTCCATCACCCTGATGAACACTACTGCATCCTAAATGTTCTGAATCAGGTCCTAAGTCTGAAGCAGTCGGACCAGGTACCCACCCAGGAATATTATTGAATCATAGATACAATATCACTAAAACCATAGCATAACATACAACATCAAAGCAAGAAGCACCAGTAAAGCCTGGCATAAATAACTGCCATAAAATTTACAAAGAGACTGAGCTATTTTTTTTTGTTCGTCATTTTCTATTCTACTAGGGGTAATATCACAGCTACCTGTTGCAGGAGTCCTCTCACAATGCATTATAGTAGATACAGTTCAATTTACTCACAATTCAATTTACTCCTGTTTTAATTACTTTAGTGAAATACTTGCTCAGTTAATAACTTAAATCTCCAGACTTCTGTTCCATGTTTTTCGCCACTAATCAGAGCAGTACATTAATTCCAAAAGGAGGTGCCCACATGTTTCTCATATATTACTCCAATGAAATACCCAATAATTGAAGCTCAGTGCATTCTTCCCACTGTCGGGATGGCTTTTATAACATATCAGGGCATGAACTCCACTTGTGAAAAACTCATGACAAAAAATACTACTTTCATGGCCCACAACCTAGTTTCACTTTCCTGCAATCCCATCTTCGTTCCTCTCTTAGAGCATTCTGCTCTGTACAGTACATCCTTTCTGTCTCCTTGATTCCTTCTTACCTCTGTGTTTATACTGTACTCCTTCTTTTACTCACTGCTCTTCTGCCTGCATCTTACGTCTCCCCATTTTGTGAGCTTTACTTCTTCTTTGTTTTCAGCTTCCATGTTCTGATCTTCTCCCTCAAATGGCCCTAGAGTTATTCAGTAGCTAATTTTACAATAGGCTTTTAACAAATTTATTAGAATGGCCCTGATGAATAAATATCTGAGCCACCTAACCACCACCCCACCTTAGCTATTTCCCAAGCTCCTGGTGCCAGAAAGATGTAATCAGCAGGATGACGCCAAGGTAAGAGGTGATGGTTGCTTGTACTTTAAAGGATTATACTGATCTTAGATATCCTGGTCTTGAGTCACTCTCTGTCGACTGTACACAACATTACCACGTGGTTGTCCATGGTAATCACTCTGTTGTGAAAACCAGCTCACCCGTACGGCTCAGGTATCCGTCCAATGAGGTATTCATCAATATAATAATAATAATAATAATAATAATAATAATAATAATATATCTTATTCCCTTTTAGATGTTAAATGCACTTGGGTGTGTGCTTACTTTACAGTTATAAAGGTAGACGAAATAAAAACGAACAACAAAATGAATGAAGGGAAGATGGAATGATTCAAGGATAGATGAAGAATGGAAGGAGTGAGGGGAGGGATTTTGAGAGGTAATAAGCAAGGAGACAAATAATGAATCAAGGACACAAGGGGGGCAATTACGATGTCGTTCAGAAAGGCTCCAAACGGGATTCGGATTCAGAGAATCTGATTTGGAACCTATGTTTCCCACCGAATCGGATACATTTCCGAACGACTGATTACAATGCAAGGAAATCGTTCGGGCTGTCCAATTTGGTTCCGATCGGCATTCGGACAGCCCGAGTCATTCGGAGCCAAATCGTACAGCTCTATGGGCACTGCTTGCGACCGAGCGATTACGATGTCCGATTCTGACAGCTGTTCCAAATCGGTCAGCCCGACATGAAACGGCTGTCGGAATCTGACTTTGGGGGCCCATAGCAGGCCCCCCTTCACCCGTAGGCCTCCGGTTGGGGCCCATGGTGGTACCCATGGGACCCCTCTTTACAACCATGCACAGTATGGCAGGCACCATGGGGTGCCCATCACAGGGTGCAAGGTTTTCCCCAACCACCCCTTTTTCAATGGGAGCATGTGTTCTCTTTCGGAACACAGGCTCCCATTTAAGTCAATTCGAGTCCGACCGAACGATGTTCGGAAGCATCGTAATTGGTCGGTCGGACTCGCATAACCCGATTTGGTCAGAAAGGATTCCAAAACCAATCCAGTCGGAAGAGTTTCCGACCGACATTGTAATTAGGTCCAAAGTGTGAGGTGAACTTTAGTGTTTTCTAAGATATTGGTAAGTTTTGTTTAAACAATTGTTGGCAGTTAGAATTAATTTTCACTCAGATAAAACAATAAAAGCCCAATTCAGAAAGGTGTTAAAACAGCTCATTTTAATGTACTTGCACAGTTGCCAATTTGTGGCCAGCCCAGGATGGACATTTGTGCTTACAGACATGATCACCCAGAACACATGAGGGTTTGTGTCTATTATATCTCAGAATATTGTGTTAAAAAATGTCATCTGATGTAAATATTGTGCCCTAATTATTTTTTTAGAATATCTCTCTCTGGGTGTACATTGTCAACCATTAACTCCAATGAGGCAATATCTTTGAAAACAATATTTAGGGATCTATATATATGTCAGACAGTATTCTTACTAAGAGGTGTTGGTACCAACTCTTCTTAGGTATATACCCACAATGCCCAAGGATGGAGGTTTACTCCTGTCGAGGGCAGGAGTAAGCATTTGTCCTTGAGGTGGGAAAGGGAGGCAATTTGCAAGGGATTCTGGAAAGGCATTTATTCGTGCAAAACAATCTTTCAAAGTGCACAAGGGCTGTATGTAACATATACGCATAAGAATTACAAGGAATTGGCAAACAATTCCAATGCGACTCCTAGGAATCTGTGACGACTGCATATTTCTTGAAAAAGGTATGCAATCATTTGTGATACCTAGATACTGACTTCAAACATTGGCATAAGCCTACAACAGTGTTATAGCTGCCTATTGTGGCTCGAGAATTGACTCCAAATAGACAAGAAATTATATCAAGAATAAGACTATTCCACTGACTCTGCCTCTTTATCTCTCTCTCTCTCTCTCTGAATATCTATTTGTGCTGTTCCTCTCTCCCACTTTTGCCTTTCTTTTTTTCACCACTTCTCTCTTCTTAGCCCTCCTCTCCCATTCCCCTTCTAGCTATTTCATGTCTCTCCCTCTCTTTCTGTTTTCAGCTTGCTTCCAAAATCTTTTTCCTTTCTTCCTTACTTTTTCTTTCTTTCTTTTTCTTCTTTCTTTTCTTTGTTTGTTTGTTTGTTTCTTTCTTCCTTTCTTTTACCGTTCACTCACATTGTATAGTACTGAATGGCTGAAGACAGTTTAATCGGCTTAGAAATACCGGCAAAATCAAGCCGAGCATTTAGCCCATTAAGATGTCTGAACCCCTTTTGGACTCCTGGTATACTGAGTAACCAAATTAACTGATAATTAACCAGTCAAACTGAATTTTATGAGTGATGAAATCAATGGATTTGAATGTTGAGTAAGGAGCATTTATTCATTTATATTTATTAGCAATCTTAAATTGCGCAAATCAGACCTCATAAATGAGACTGAGGTACACTATTACTACCCTATACATTAAGTGATAAATAAAATGACTGCAGAACAAAGAATTAGTATAGAATAGCTACATAATACTATATAGGTCAGAGGCAATCCTGGAGTAGATAAACCAAAACGTTTACATGAAACATGGGTATGTGCTCTCTTCCATTCAATTGTGGAGGGTCATTTATCAGATGTAGTGTCACTTGGACAGCATTATATATATTTATTTATTAAAGATTTCTTATTATCTTATTGCTCTGGTGGCTAGTGGACATATTTAAAATCTGTTTACAGAATGACTTGTTATCCTTAGCTCTTTAAAAATACAGTAAAAGTGTGCCAACAAACACACCTGTCACTGGCAGCTGTAAGAAATTAAAAAATGAAAGTTTTAATTATGTTTTTGACACATGGAAGCACAGTGCATTTATATTTTAATCTCTGTTTATATAATAATGCATTTGAGATGTATCTACTGAGGGACTGTAAAAACCCCAGTTTTAATATTCACAGTATGGCCATTGAGGAAAGCAAAGGATATCACGTATCCCTGTAAACATATACAAACCTGAACATTTTCACCAAGGCAGTTGGAATTTATAACAAAGGACAAGGAAAAATTGCACTTATTCTATTTATTAATTATATTGTATGTTAATAGTACAATACAGATTTTAAAGGTTATGAGAATACCTAAGAAAAGAGAAAAAATGTAATCTGTGAGAGGAACCATGGTGGCAAGAATAAGTAAAGCTTATAAATATATATGTAACAGTCATAGTGTACGAAATGTTTAAAATTGTGCATGCAGTACACAGGGTTTAGCTTGCTCAATAATCTCGATGTCTGTCGCATGCATGGGGTTGAGTTAACTTAGATGATGCTGAGTACTACATTTGTTCAGACCTTCTTAAACGTGTAGCCTTTGGTAGCATAAATGTTGCCACAGATTTTCAGTGTAAGAAAGATATATCGCCTGAGTATTCCCTATTCAGAAAATCAAGATTGAGAAAATTTCTTGAGAGAAGAAGGGACCCTGACATGTATGAGTTTACACAACATTGACAAGGACAGACAGCTCCGCTAGGGAGTCTGTAAGACTCAAAAGGTTCCCAGGGACTAAAAGAGAAGACAAATATGTACTTTACATAGACAAATAGCCACAACACAGGAACTTAGAGAAAACCACAATGGATGCATCAAAGTCTACCAACTGAATCAATGAGAATGAATGTCAACAAATTAGTTACAATCAATTGTATCACTGAACATCTATGAGATATTGTATGCAGAATAGTGCATACTGCTGCATGTAGTCCACCCGTTTGTCCTTCTGCCATGTATTGATATTGGTCAGGACGACCACAGGAGTGTCTACCATGGCTTTACATGGACCTAAGAGATCTTATCTGTGGGCCCGATTCACAGAACTAACTTAAGACAAAATCATTGATGAGTAAGTGCCTTGTGTGAATACCAAAATGAGTAAGTTACACAAAATGAGTAAGTGCCTTGTGTGAATACCAAAATGAGTAAGTTACACAAAATGAGTAAGTTACTCAAAATGAGTAAGTTACTCAAAATGAGTAAGTGCCTTCTGTGAATACCAAAATGAGTAAGTGCCTTCCGTGAATACCAAAATGGTAGTAAGTTTAGGATTTTGTCTTAAGTTAGTTCTGTGAATCGGGCCCTGTATTGTGTGCACTCTCCCATTATTCCTAGAATGTATGTAATTGTTATTTGTTATCATGAATGCTCTTATAATAATGCTGCTATTCCAATAATTATTGTTGCAATCAATTATATTCCTGTCCAACACAATGTACAAGCAATGAGTAAATAAATCAACAACCGAACTGAATTTAACACTAGCTAAAGGATCTATTGTTGTACCCTGTACATAAAGCATAGAACTTTCAAAAGTAATAAAATTAAAAAAAAAAAAATCTTTTTCATAACTTACAAGTCTCTTACTGGAAAGCATTATTCCCAAAGTTGAGTCAAAATATGTAACCCCTTATAATATTTGTAATATTATTGCTATTATTTAGACTTCAAAAGTGGACACTCAGTTTAGTTTTACATTTGTACAGTGTTTGTGGAAGGAGAAGTGAACCAGTTTTTAATTTATCAAGTTACCTTAAATCTAGAGATGTCTATGAAAGCAGAGCACTCCTGTACTCCTTGCCCAATTTGATGTTCTTATTAGACTAGCAGATAAATGCTGACTCAGAAAGATGTTAAATGGCCTGCAACCTTGACTCACATCGTCACTTTTATTTCCAGGCTCATCATCTAACTGAGAACGTGAAACAGGATGGATTTAGAGTGCAAGAAATCCATAATATGCCGAAATTGTTCTTTTTTGGTAGTAGGCAGTAAGTACATTTGAACATTTGACAGCACCGAATGTGATAAATTTGCGTCTTGTGTTTTTGAAATGTATTGTATATCTGAATATTGATTTTTTAATATACTGCTACCCAAATATCACAGCAAGATATCGACAATCAAAATATTGACAAGATAAGTATATATTGATAATTATATAAACTTACTATTCGTAACTCCACATCTTCATTGCTTGAAGATATATTTCATCAAGCTACATATGTGGTGTTGAGTATGGTATATATATACTTACCTTTATCAACTTTCTTTGTCAATATTTTGGTGCTCCCTTTTTTGCTACATTATTTTGTTAGCACAATGTTTAAGACTGAATATTCTGGTACCATACCTCAGTACCGATTCTTATAGAAGAAATTATTGTGGTCAACAAAATAAGTTGAAGCTAATAAGTGCATATCTTTGCAGAAAGCAAAGTGCCTGTGTCTTGGGCAGACAGTTACTGTTAAATTCCCAACAATGAAGTATTGGTCATCACTATACATGTAGGGAACATTTATTATCTATTTCTCTTCTTAATGTATGGAGGGTACTAGAAATGGGGGTCACTAGTTGGCAGAGGTAGGTACCTTTGTCCAAATAGGGACCCTTGCTTCTAGTCAGGGTAATGGAGATACACACTTTAGATAACCATTGCTGACCCCTTGATTAGCTTGGCACGAGCAGACAGACTTATCCCAAAGGCAATGTGTAAATCATTTGTACTCAAAACACACAGTAATACAGTGATAACACCACAAGTAGACACAACACCAGTTTAGAAAAATAAAGTATCTTTGTCTAAATTCAACAAGTTCAAAACGACAAAATCCAACATACAGGTAATGAAATACGATTTCAAAACAGTTATTGCAAAAATAAGGCTTGTAGAAAACAATAGCTCTACCTGGGGCTATTGCGACGTTGTGACAGCAACAAATCCAAAGTACGGCGCCGACAGTGAGGAGCGCCGCGTCAGACAAGGAGTGACACGACCCCCAAACAAACAGTACCTTGGAAACGAAGTCTATGACAATGCACAGCTTCATGGAGGTGAGGCGTCGGTGCCGAGGTTTAGAAAGGCGTCCTGGCTGCCATCGGGGAGGCGAGGCATCGTGTCCGCGAGGAGGCGACATATCGAGTCCAGGACAGGGGAAGACGGTTGCGTCAGCGGTGAGGTGTCAGGTCCGGTGACATTGCGATGTCAGCGAGTTCATGGAGTCACCCTTGGCGGTTATCAGCACCGTGATAACAGGATACAGGCACTGGCAATGACATAGTCTGTGAGAGCGCTGGCATCGGGCATGGCCGATACCTGGAGGCGTCGGTGGGGGTCGAAGGACTTCGGAGCTGCGGTGCAGGCCGGGCGGTGCGTCGTTCACTTCACGAGCGGTGCCCCGGCCTCGGTGCGTGTCGCGGCATCACAGCGGCATTGCTGACGGCATCGGAAACAGGTTCTCTTACTTCTTATAGGTTTCTTCCAGCTCCCAACAGCAGGAACAACCTCCAGAGGCACAAATGTTATTACCCACTGTTTTGACATCTTTAAGGAATTCCAGACTGCCCTGACAGGCCTCTCTGAGGTCCTGTGAGTGCAACACTAGCTTTCCACTCTGGTGGAGGAGAGATAGCAAAGCTTCGGGAATGAAGGTGTAGGGTAGCACATAAGATTTTGGGTTGCAATGCTTGAGGCCAGTCATTTTTTCAAACATCTGGTACGGGGAGGAGAAGCTATGTTATGAATGGGTCCACATTACTCCTCTGCCACTGCATAGCAGTTTAAATCATAGGCAGATTATGTTGGGGGACATACATAAAATTTGGGTAAAAGTGAACATCGGAGAAGTTTTTCCCTTCAGTGTTCTGAGAGACAGCTTCATTCTCACTGTATATTTGATGTCACTCAGTCACTCAGAACTCCTCGGATAAAAACATCCCTGTTATTCACTGTTACCCGTCTTTAAATCTATATGTTATTTAGGGCTCTGATAGAGAACCATGAGCTTGAAAACTAGAATCTAAATCCAGTAATTCACTGCTGTGATTTTGCAATGGTGGTTAAAAGGACTTGTTAACCACTGTTTCTATGTCATAAAGGAATTTCAGCCTACTCTGGCTGTGCTTTCTGAGAGTCTGTCAGAGCAGCTTTGAGGAGCAAGGAGCACAAATTATGTAGGGGAGGGAAGAGAAGGCACATAGAGTGCCATTTGTGCATTTGTGACAAGGAGGATAGGCCATGCTATGTATGACCTCCACATTACTCATCTGCCCCTTCATGTCAGTTGAAAGCAGGGGCATATGATTTTGTGGTTCATACATAACGTAAAATAATAGATGGGGAACAGGCTTTTCAAAATGCTGTTATCAACTGCAGTTACATCATAGCAGAGAGAAACAAAGCCTGGTTTCAACCTTTGTGATGTCACAATGCTCAGTTTTGCAGCCTGCATTCAACAGTTCATATTTATTTCTTTATTTAAAATGACACATTTCGAAAAGCCTAGTCTCTATAGTGAAACCCCTATATAACATAAAATTAAAGGTGAGTAACTTTGAATAAAACAGATGTTTTCCACCTCGGACTTCTAAGTGACTTCATAGACAGCTCAGGCTTCGCTTCATCTATTTGATGTAACTCAGAACCCCACAGTGACATCCCCATTATTTACTGTAACCTATCTATAAATATATAGCCTTATATTCCATTGGAAGCCTCTATTGTGCATCTTCGATTCACAGTCTTATTATTCACTGCAATGATGACACAACAGTGGGAAATGAAAGATGTTTCACATTGTTTCTATGTAATATAGGAATTCCAGGCTGCTTGATGCAGAGCTCACTGTAGCACAGCATTGGGAGGCGTTGGTGAGAAGGTACAGAGGGTGGTGTAAGTGAATGACAATAGTGGGGAGGAAGTCCACTTTATACAAGCAAAACTAACACTGTAGTAATTCGCTATCAACCTGGCACGGTTTCTGCCTCTGTGGCAGCAGTGCCTTATCAGAAAAACTTAATGCCTGATTTAGATCTTGGCAGCTCTCCCGTCGTACCTCCGTGGCTGCAGTTACAAGTACTCTGTTGAGCTGACGGAGTCCCGCCCACCATATTTAGATGTGGGCTGGCTGAACTGCCATCAACTATATAGCAAAAACAACGGGGTTTACCCAAATTACCCTCCTATACCTGGGTATGAAACAACATAATATGCAGAAGAAAATGGCACGGAGGAATCAATATCTCTTTTTTATTTGGTCATAGGTAACATTTAATTACCCTATCAGTAGTCCAAGGTCCTATAGCAATACATTCAAAAATTCATTCAAAAAGCACATGTACCATGGAAACAGTCTTTGAAAGTGTCAATCATTATAAAGATTTTTAACACAAAGAAAAAAACATACAAATATACATATATATAAACATATACATCACAAACATTTATAGACCAACACCTAAATGCAACGAATCTGAGTTGCCAATACCCGTATATTTCTGTAATGCTAAGTGTTCACACACTTAATCTGAGTGATACACCATGAGGTAGTCTTCTATGCACATGAGGTTACAATACCTCTACAACCATCTATCGAGTGTGCTTAGTAACTAAAATCACAATTCTCATATTTAGACAGACGGGAGGAGTCTGTCTAAATATGAGAATTGTGATTTAAGAACATGTGCTTTTTGAATGAATTTTTTAATGTATTGCTATAGGACCTTGGACTACTGATAGGAAATTAAATGTTCCCTATGACCAAATAAAAAAGAGATATTGATTCCTCCGTGCCATTTTCTTCTGCATATTATGTTGAACTGCCATCAACATCAACAGACGTTTTACAGTTGTATAAGCGGCGCACCTCTGTTGAACTCCATTGCTGGCTAACAGTACTCTATCGTCGTCAGGCGGCGGGTTTGCACTGAGCCGATTTAGGTTTCCCTGTTATGCTTACACTGATCAGTTGAATAATGCATTACACATAAGAAAAAAATTTGCATGCATGGGCAATGTAAAAATACACTAGGCTAAAGCAAATGTTAACACACAATTCATAGTAAGACGTGTGTAATAAACTTACAGTTGATCCCGTGGCAATGGAGTTGATTAGCATTGTGGTCAAGTTGTATCAGCAAAAGATGGACCTGGACAATGGGGTTCGAGTTGGAAATGGAAGTGGAAAACAGAAAAAAAGGTAAGTTATTACCTTATTTCCTTCGATTCTGCCAACTCAAGTATGGAGTTATCCCTGCCACAGTTGTCCTGAATAAAAGGCACATCATGATTAGCCCCGCAGTAATCCTGTCTGTACTCCCTCCGTCAGCCTCTGTTGCCTATGATGCCATCCATGTGGGAGGGAAATCCCGGTGGAGTCGGATGTACTCGAACGGTCTTTCGTCCATGAACCCACCAACTTCTAAATCAAGCGGGCAGACTGGCAAGTAGGCTTGTGGTGAAACAGTCGAAAAAGTGACGGCGGGACCAGATTTGCCAAGATCTAAATCAGGCCGTAAGTCATGGTATTTCCACCATGCTGTAGCCACATAATGGGATTTAAAAAAAAAAAATAAGACATACACAAGAATTGATTTTCACTCTGCTTCCACACATTGACGCTTCAGACCTGTTGGTTGTGCCTATGCTTGTTCAGTTTGACATTAATAAATGATTCACTGGTTGACTCGTAACAAAATGTGAACCCTATCTGAATATTTTGGGGCATATTTATGAGATTGCGATGCAGCACAGTGCAGCAAGTCACCTTCCTGCGCTGCATGACTGGGAAAGGGCAGGAATGTGCCATATGTAAAAGAGTACAGCACATTCCTGTCCTTGTCCCTGTACTGGCGCTGTTTTGGCTGCCTAGTGCCACCTTGGTGCAAGGGTGTCTGTGTTGCATGCGGGATTGTTTTGTGAGGAATGGGTACCTTCCTGCACAAAAACATTTCCCTGAGGCATATTCCTCTTTCTATGTGTGCTGCATCCTGCAGCATACATATAAAAAGGAAGTAACAAGAATAAATAAAGATATTTCTACTCCTTATGCCTCCCCTGGGAAAGCATAGCTTGTTGGAGCATTCACAGGTCTTCCAGTTCTGGTAAATCTGGGAATGCGTTAAAATCCATGAGAGTTACCCAGGAACACCCACGCAAAGCCCATTGAACGCCTTCTCAGGGCAGAGTAACGCAACACAGCAATTTGTGCTGCATTGTGTTACTCCAGATTTATGAAGCCACTCAGGAGTATGCAAAGAGGCCTGTTCATAAATTTCATTTTTGAGTTGCATCCTGTATGCACCATGTTGCGTACTGCACGTACGCTGCAACTGACCTCATTAACATGGTCCTATGTGCTTTCATCTTTAGTTTCTCATATTGCAGCATTCAATTCAGCCTCTGTTTGACAAGAACCTTTTTGCTGAATCCCTTTCCTAATGAGGTTGAAACTAACATTTTCTTTCTTTGTTATTTTCAGCTTCTCTTTTGCTCCTTTATTTGTCAGGTAAGTGAACATGCTCTCGACTTTATCTGTTAATTGTATGATTTACCTTAAATTAGGTTTGGAAATGACATTTTGCAGTTTACTACTATCTGGGGTAAATGTATGTTGTCGTGCTGGGTTCAGGGTGCCCACTTAGCACTTGAACATAGTGGAAGCGCATGATCCATCACAGAGCCCTGCCACGTTTTAGGTGCATGCATGATAAGAAGCTCCAGTCCTGTTTTTTCCTTTGTATTCTGGGAGTTACAGTCCTGTTTTATAATGTAATAAATACGACTATACATCCCAGAATTTAACAAAAACCCTGACTGGGGCAGCACATCATGCATAGACCTGATTAACTTGGCAGGGCTTTAAATTCTATAAATATCAACAATTATCTGTGAGATATGTGAGACTCAGGGGCCCCTTACCACACTCTGGAGGGGTGGCCCCTTGAATTTGTGTTATAACACTGGACCTAGCAGGAAGAGCTTTGAGACTGAGAGCCTGATTTAGATCAGGTTACTCTGTCACAAATGTGACGGATATCAAATCCGCCGAAATATAAATCCCATTATATTCTATAGGTTTTATATTTCAGTGGACAGGATATCTGTGACCATTGTGATGGAGTAACCCATCTGCCGAGCTCTAAATCAGGACATGAGTGTGAGGAGGAGGGGAGAGAGAATATGTTCTCTCCAGGGTAGTGAGTGAGACCAGAGAGACTGTAGTGAGATTGGCGGACGGAGGGAAAGAACAAAGTCTGCTAGGGAGAGTGGACTAAATGGGGGGAGAGAACAGATCAGTAGTGGCAGGGACCATATTAGGCCTGAGCCAAATTTTAATTATGCCGGAATAATAGGTGTAATTTTGGTAATTCCATGCTAGTCTTTGACACAGAATTACCGATAGTACCACAATTACACCTGCTCCCTTAATTAAGAATTATTTGGGGGGAAAAGCCTACCGTGAGACCATGTTTAGTGAGCATGAGCTGCTGCTCTTGCCTGCTATTGATGTTCTGGTGCATTTAGTGCTATTACTTAGCGCAAAATGCATCCTTGCTTCTATTTTGGGCATGAGGTTGCCTGTTGCGCTAAGAAAATAGCACTAAAAGCCGGCAGTAAGTTTGGGGTAAATCCTACCCCAGTAAACATTTAGCAAGCATGACTTCAGACTCACAAATCATGTTCTCTTGCATTTAGCTCTATTTCTTAGTGCAAAATGCATCATTGAATCCCTTTTGGATGCGAGGGAGCATTTTGATGCTAAGAAAGTAGTGCTAAATGCTTGCAGAATTTTGGGGTAATTCCACATGATTAAGATACACAGAATTATGTGAATTACGCTCATCCGTGGACTAGATACAGAGGATACAGACAGAAGCTCAGAAGCATTTCAAAGGTGGCACCTTTCAAAATTGCTAGCTTTGTAAAATTGCAATTAGCTATTGCCATGGACTGTCTCCTTCACCTTTGGCCTGCCCTTGCACCTGTCTCTTCAAGTTTCTGCATAGCACCACAGCTGTTGAGGCTTTTCCACCTCCAGTGCTGAGCCCTTTTTTGATGTTTGGGACACTTTGCTCTTAAGTCTTCAGAACTTCTTTTTTTCCAAAAAATGGATACAAGCCAAATGTTCATCCTTTGTTCCTCACATATTGGAGAATCTAAGGGTACCCAGTATTTCTGGATTCCCTTGGAGGGAGTTGAGAAAATAGCCAAAACAAAGCAAAAAATGGGGAAGAAGTTCTGTGCAAGAAAGAACGTTTTTTCTACAAATATCCCAACTAAAAAAAACAGTGGGCCATGGGTTGAATGTGTGAAGTTACCAAGATTCGGGGTGGACTGTTTTCATGAGGAGCAGGTTCAGTACTGATTTGCATTAGGTGGGCCTCATGGGCTGATTTACATTTTACGGACAGGTACTCTGTTACAATGACAACAGAGTACCCTGTCCACCAAACTCAAAGTCTGCCATCATTTTGAGTTGGGGAGATCACACTTTTTATGCAGAGTGTTAGAAATATAGGTCTCTAGTTGGCAGAGGTAGGTACCTTTGTCCAAATAGGGACCCTTGCTTCTAGTCAGGGTAAGGGGGATACACTTCTAAAATAACCCCTGCTCACCCCCTTGGTAGCTTGGCACGAGCAGACAGGCTTATCTCAGAGGCAGTGTGTAAAGCATTTGTGAACACATACAGTAATACAGTGAAAACACTACAAATGGACACCACACCATTTTAGAAAAATAAGTAATCTTTATCTAAACCAAACAAGACGAAAACGACAAAAATCCACAATACAGTAATACAAATAAGACTTTCAAATGGTAGAAATAGTTCAGTGCAAAGCAAAATGCAAATGCGACACTTTTCACACAAAGTACCTTGAATGCATCACGCACACAAATAAAAAGGGTCGCAGGGAAGGTGATGCGTCGGTTCCTTGCTCCGGGGTAGGTGATGCGTCAGTTCCTTACTGCTGCACAGGGGAGGTGATGTGTTGGTTCCTTACCGGAGAGGAGGTGATGCATCGGTTTCCTACTGCGTGGGGAGGTGATGCGTTGGTTTCTTACTGCATCCCCCAACGATGCGACAGACTTGGCACCTCGATGCGATGCGACGATCCGGGACGAGGCGTGGGTTCTTGTAGCCGCACAGCAGACCTTGCGTCGGAATCGGTGCGGTGATCTCAGACTTCGGAGTTCGGTGCACTCGATGCGGCGTGTGGCGATTTCTCGAGCCGCGGGCAGGCGCTGCGATGATTTCTTCTGCGATGCGTTGGAAACAGGTGCGGATGTGTCACGCTTCTCGAAGTTGCGTTACTTTTCCAGCTCCAGCGGCAAACAGCCTCCAGAGGTCCAAAACGACAGCAGGCACCTCTTAGCAGGTCAGAACTCCCAGCAAGGAAATTCAAGAGAGCTGGTGGTGAAGTCTTTGTGTCCCTGAGACTGCAGAAAGGAGGCAAGCTCAGTTTCAAGCCCTTGGAGATCTTCCTCAAGCAGGGGACACAGCAAACAGCAAAGTCCTTTTCCCTTTCCTTGGCAGAAAGTAGCCATTGCAGGCCAACCCCAGACAGCACAGGGGCAGTATTCCTCCTCAGCTTCTCCAGCACTTCTCCTTGGCAAAGGTTCCTCTTGATTCCCAGAAGTGATCTAAAAGTCTGGGGTCTGGCCCCTCTTTTTATACAATAAATCTGTTTGTTCTCTCCTGGCCCAGGGCTCTGAGCCCAGTCCAAACCAGTTCTGGGGGCACTTTGCAAGTGCACAACAACCTCCATTGTCAGTGTGAGCCCTGGCTTCAGACATACCACAGAGGGGCAGAGCCATCATTGTGGAAGGCAGGCGCAGCCCTTGTCAGGTGCAGGTGCTACTCCTCCCACCACTCCAAATGCAGACCAGGCCTATCACATACACTGCATCCTTCCCACAGGGGTACCTTGGGCCTACCTTAGGGTTGACTACCATGTAATAAAAGGGAAGGTTGGGGACTGGCAAGTGTGTGCACTTGCCAAGTCGACATGGCAGTACTAGACTGCACACAGGCTCTGCAATGGCAGGCCTGAGTTACATTTACAGGCTGATTATGTGGGTGGCACAATCAGTGGTGCAGGCCCACTAGCAGCATTTGATTTACAGGCCCTGGGCACACACAGTGCACTGTACTAGAGACTGACTAGTAAATCAAATCAGCCAATTATGGAAACACCAATCCATACATGCAATTTACAGGGAGAGCATATGCACTTTAGCACTGATCAGCAGTGGTAAAGTGCCCAGAGTCATAAAACCAACAAAAAACAGGTCAGGAACAGAAGGACACAAAGCAAAATTATCTGGGGATAAACCCACTGTAAAAGCCAGGTCTAACACAACCCCCTTCCAGCCTAAAGCCAGGGTAGACCAATCAATCCCTTGATGGGCTTCCCTGGTTGAGGCGATAGAACCTAGACCTGACCCACAACAGCGGGGGCACGTTCTGGTTCTATGCCGTTCTGAACCCAGTTGGATCCCTCTGTCCATACTCTCAGGGCCCACTAAGCTAACCCATGGGGAACCCTTCTCCTCACCTGTGGACACCATCTGTGCAGCACCTAACCTTAGCTTGCTCACAGGTGTGTCCTAACAGGCAAAAAGTACCCACATAGCCAACACAGTGGTGTGGCCCAGTCCACCCCCGCGGTGTGACTCCTGTACCCTCCCCAGGGGCCACTCTGTCCACCAGGACAGCAAGCCACAGTGGGCACTGACAGTGGTCAGTGATGAGACCCAGGCCTTATGCCCCTCAGGGCTCTCGAACCTCTGTGGCATCAGAGAGTAGGGGGAAGTAGCCCCAGGTGCCTGGCACCCTTTGTCCACTCTCCCTCCTGTCAGATCAGGGATGGCATCCTGACACTGACCTTCCAGCCCAGGGTCTGTACCCTGAGACTGGACAGGGGACTGGGGTGGGCTCTCCCACACCCGGTCCCCCTCCTTGGGGCTCTGCACCCTCCCACCTGGAGAGGTAACCCCTTCCAGAATTGTCAGGGGTGAGGCTTTGCTCTCCCGGCCCCCCCTACTGGGACCCTGCACCCACCCATCTAGAGCGGTATCCCCAGAAGACAAACTGGTAGGGGCACTGTTAGCAGTCGCCCCTTCCTCCAGGTCAGGGGGGACACCCTGAACCTGGCCCACCAATCCAGGGTCTGGACCCTTAGTCTGGACTTGTGCCTGGCAACCGAGGTCTTCTGGGGGAGTACACCAACCCCCACCCCCCCAGGGAAACACACTCCTCTGGAGTTGTGCAAGAGTCTGCCTGGTGTAGGTCTCCACCCTCCTGACAGTGCATGAAGACCCCCCAATGCCAGAAGTGGCCTCACCAGGGTCAGTCCTGGGGTGCTCTGACCTCAGAGCTGGCAACCCCTTACCCACTGGTCCTTCCACTGGGGACTGCGTCCCCCCTCACCCCTCTCTCTGGACTCATATCCTCTCCCAACTGGAGAGGTGCTGCCAGACACCAGAGCTGGTGGAATGTTGGTTACAGCAGTGTCCCCCAGCTCAATTGACACCTTGGGATCCCCCTTAGGGGATGGCCTCCCGGTACAGACCAGGCCCCCCTCCTGGTGTTCCCTCATGGAACCAACCAGGCCTTGAGACTGGGTTTCGGGCACTTCAGGACACAGACCACTCCCACTCCCTCTCCTCTGAGACAGGACATGGGACCCTACACCCATCCTATTACTCTGGGACCTATCTGGGCCACCACAACCTTCCCTACCACACTTGGTTGGGGAAAACCTGAGCCACCTCCTTCAGGATCACCCCCAGATGCTTCTTCAGACCCTCTGGAATCCACTCGAAGGTCTGCCTCCGGTGCGAGCTCCCTGGCGTCAGAGAATTCACACTCCACCAGGTGTTGGCATAGCTCTGGAAAACAGGGACTTGAAATATGCTCTCCAACAATTGAATCACACAGCCCCACCCAGGTGTTAACCAAGCTACGCTTTGCCTCACCATCCAGTGCCTCGCACAAGTACCCCACATCACCCTCCTGAAAATGGCAAGACAGTGTCTGACTGTCTTTGTCACTCAACCCACACTCTTCTGGGCAGTCTCCACACTCACATACCAGGACTTCTACCATGGGGGAACCCCTCTCCCTGCACCTCTTATCTAGAGTCAGTAGAGTGTCCCTCCCACCACTAGGAATACGATCCCCTGTGCCAGTTCCCCAATCCACTTCAGGTCCACTGTGCACCACTGGAGCTACCTCATAAACCTGAACCCCCTGGTGTGTGTCAACCTCCTCCTTCAAGTCAGGTGCCACATCTCTGGGTGGGTGTACTGTTCGCTTAGCACTAACTAACACCTCTTTGCTGCCACCATCTGAGCTGGACTCCACCTCCAGCCCAGCCAAGCTCACTTCCTGAGCTACACAGATTTCTTCTTCTTGGGTTAAGGCCCTCTTGGCCTCAGCCCTCTTGAGCTCCTCATCAAGCTCTCTCAGCCTCTGCTCACAAGCTAGAAGCCAGCCATCTTTTTCTGTTTCTCCCTTACTTTCAGGGAAGTCCTCCTCTTCAGACTCCACTGGTAGTGTTCTCCCCCAGCGGGGTAGCTCATACTGAAATAGGGCTGCCTCTAGATCCTCCCTGGACCTTCTCTCCACAGGCAGCCCCCTTTCTTTGCAGAACATGTGCCAGAAGTTAAGTTCCATTTTCTCAAGACTTCACAGGCATAACAACTAACCAGAGTCTCAGTATCAAATATACTTCCAGGAGGACACTGGGAAACAGAAAAAAACAGTATGTGGTTGCGTAATGGTCTGCACTATACTAGTAGTGTACACAAATCACTGTATGTAAGGCACAAATGCAAGTCCAGATCCTCACCGCTGACCACCAATGTTATAAATGGGGGTCTCTTGTTGACAGAGGTAGGTGCCTTTGTCCAAATAGGGACCCTTGCTTCTAGTCAGGGTCATCATTGTGGAAGGCAGGCACAGTCCTATTCAGGTGCAGGTGCTACTCCTCTCACCACTCCAAATGCAGACCAGGCCTATTCAGCCTAGCGCTGACTCATCCAGACTCTCTGGAGCCACTGCACATCCCCAGCCCCTCTCACTCCAAAGCCAGACAGTCAATACACATCCTAGCAGAGGCACTGGATGGCTAAGCAAGAAAATACCTACTTTCTAAAAGTGGTATTTTCAAACACAGAATGTAAAAATCACCCTCACTAAAAGATGCATTTTACATTCTGAGTTCAGGCATACTAAACTTTATTTTCCTACCTTGTTCCCAGGGGTAGTTAGGCTTATAAGATATTATAAGCAAATTCCCCATTCTATCCTATGGGAATGGGTAGCCTTGCAATAGGGAAAAACGAAGTTGGCAGTATTTCACTATCAGGACATGCCACACACACCAGGGCATGTCCTACCTATCACATAAACTGCACCCTGCCCACAGGGGCACCTTGGGCCTACCTTAGTGGTGACTAACATGTAAGGAAAAGGGAAGGTTAGGGACTGGCAAGTGTGTGCACTTGCCAAGTCGACACGGCAGTACCAGACTGCACATAGGCTCTGCAATGGCAGGCCTGAGTTGCATTTACAGGCTGCTTATGTGGGTGGCACAATCAGTGCATAAAAGTTACAGAGAGAGCATATGCACTTTAGCACTGATCAGCAGTGGTAAAGTGTCCAGAGTCATAAAACCTACAAAAACAGGTCAGAAACAGAAGGCCACAAAGCAAAAATATCTGGGGATAAACCCGCTGTAAAAAGCCATGTCTAACACTGAGTAAAACGTACTCTGTCACTGTAAAACATCCTTCATCAGCCCGATAGAGTAGGTGCCATTGGAAATAAGCCAAACGACAATTTGACCCATTTAAAGTGGATGGACAAATGGCTTTTTTTTTTATTGGCCGTCACCCACAGATATATCCTAGGGGGTGAGGGACAGTAAAAAAGAAAGATTATCTCTACACCATGGGAGAAAACTAGTCTGTGGGTCAAAATTAATTTTATTTTTCAAGCACAAACTCCCAAATTTGAAACATAAAAAACTCTGGAAAGTTTGACTACCAGCCTCATGTTTGATAAAGCCATTCAGTTAAACGTTTCCTACATTGACAGGAACCGCCATGACGGGTCTGCAGGGTTGGCGAACATCTCTAAATTTGCCTGGCAGAGTAAAAGCAGTAAATTCCTACATCACCCTGTCAGCCTTTTCTTCGTCTGCTAAATCCCTAATCAGGCCTTCTCTCTACTCTCAATAACTATGGATTCTAAAAAGTAGTAAATTTGTTTCCTTTAAAGTGTTTGCTGCTTTTTTAGTAAACCAGTCCCAAGTTGCATTTTTTAAAAGAAGAGGTGCAATGCAGTGCAGCCAGCAAAGTTGATGCCCTGCATTGCATCACATGAAGAAAGCAGAACTGCGCCATCTCTTCAAGAAATGTTGCACTTCTTCTCTCTCCATGTGCTGGTGCTCCTAGGGCTGCCTTGTGCCGTCGCAGACACACTTATTTATTTATTTATTTGAAAAGTTTTATATAGCGCTGGCTAGACCCAGGGGTATTAGAGGGCTTTACATGAGATAGGACATTGCATCAGAACATTATTACATAGTTACATCAGTTACAGTTGCAGTTACCAGTATATGCTTGGGAGAAAAACGTGAGCTTACACAATAATATAAGATATTAGCGCGTAGCATATCCAAGACACACGTCATATGGGGAATGGAAGGTAGTGGGGGAAAGGTAAACAGGGGATAGGAAAGCAGATAGAGTCAGATATATCTGAGGGGGGAAAGTACTCCACGGGGAAAGCGGTCAAAGTAGTCGAAGAGAAAGACAGATAAAACCGAGAAGAACCGTGAAAAACAGTCTCCGATGTCCGGCTGGGTAGGTGACGGCCGATGGGGTGACCCAGAGCCAGACTCCGCTATAGCTGCATAGGACAGCTCCACCGGGCAGCGGCCAAGGGTACTCAGGCTCTGCGGTAAGTACAAACAGTTTTAGTTTCAGCGCGTGGGGCATCGTCGTAGTTCCATAGAAGGCATCAGTCCCGGTGTTACTGGGAGGCGCCGTCCGCCTCGTCCTCCATCTCATCCCCAGGTCAGAGGACGTAGGGAGAGATCACTGGCGAAGTCAAAGGAAAAAGGTTCCCTAGCGACGGAAGTAGTGGAAATGTCTCACTCAGAGGGGTGTATTGTATGTAGATGGACGGTGCGTAGCTGCATCCAATGACTACGATTCAGGTGCAGCCACATGGCATTAAGGACACAGGAGTTTGGTGGGACACTGGGTTAGCTTCTTGGGATCCCGCTAACACAATGCATCAAATGCTGTAGGAAAGACTGCCGTAGGTCAAGTGTAGTCTCATCGTGTGTTGGGCGCCATCTTGACTGCCGATCACTCGGCTGCCTCAACAAACGCAGACCAAGGTGAGCAATTGAGAGATTGCAACAGATCAAGGGGCTACTAATGAAGGAGTTCTGTCAATTTGTGCTCCATATTGCACACGGGTCAAATATTTGCAGCGGGGTGAGTGCAGACGAGGTACGAGTGGGGGAAATTGCTGCCATCATATTAGAGTCAGGCAGGTACAGGCCGCAACTCGGTAGCGAACGCCGTGAATGGCGAGTACAGTGCAACAGTCAGCAAACAAATGGTACCTTGAGCGGAGGAATACAGATGGATTTCCTCACAAGGAGCAGCCACTCTGAGAAGGAAACAGATGTATCAGTGGGCTGGAGGTGCTGTGATCGATCGAGTGAGTCTGCCATTTTAGAGTCAGGCAGCATCTCGGGACCAAACGCCGTGAATGGCGAGTACAGTGCAGCAGTCAGCAAGCAAATGGTACCTAGCGCAGAGGAAAAAAGATGGATTTCCTCACAAGGAGCAGCCGCTCTGAGAAGGAAACAGATGCACCACTGGGCTAGAGGTGCTGCGATCGATCGGATGAATCCGCCATTTTGGGGTCGACGCGATATTCCCCTACGGTAAACTTCCCAGGTTTGGTTAGCCAGCACGTCAATGTTTAAAGATGCAGGCCGAGTGGTGGGGGTGGTGCTGTTTGCTGGAAAAACGAAGGTCGGTGGCAACGTGGTAAACTTCTTTCAGGACCGGGCGCGTTCATACAGCTCCCCGGGCGCCATCATGCCGTATTCAGTGGTAGGGACGTTGCGGCTCATATCTCAACGAGGTGAGGTCTGAGAAGGGCGAAATTGAGCTCCCGGCAATCCGCCAGCATTCCGGTAGCGGAATCGTTATTTAGGGTGGGATAACAGCGCAGCGGGACGCCGCTCAGGAAGCTCCGCGCGGCCATGTTAGGGACAGTCTCCTCCTACTACTCAATGATGTAGTCATGATGCAAGGGTGTCTACGTTATGGTCAGGATAGTTTTTGAGCAGGACACATGCAGCACACATGCAAAGTGGATAGAGAGAGGGGAAATAAGGATAATTCTCCTCGTTATTCCTAAATCAGGCAGGCCCACCATTTTGGAGCAAACCCAAGCCACAATGTAAATATGGTGTTGCATCAAAATCCCTGGGTAGATGCACAGGAATGCCCATGCACCACTCACGGAATGCCTAGCTGACGCAAAGTAATGCAAGGCAAAGCATTGCGCTACATTGCTTTATTTACAAACCCATGAAAATCAACATTTGCGTGGCTTCGTAAATACCGAAAAAGGTGTTGCATTTGGAGTTGATCAAAAAATGTGACACAACCCAGACACTCAATATTTCTAAATCTGGGGCTACGTAAACATGGGTTTGCATCTAAATCCATTAGTGGATGCACAGGAACACTCATGCATCATCCATGGAATGTCTACCTGATGCAAAGTAACACAAGGCAGCACAATGCACTGCATTGTGTTACCCTTTTTTAATGCATTTGTGTGCTTTGTAAATACTGAAAAAGATTTTGCATCTGGGCTCTGTCAAAAAATTGACACAACCTGACACAAAATATTTGTAAATCTGGGCCTACATATATTTTGTTTCCTGATCCAAAAATTGAACAAGATAAAACCTCTTAGTGAAATGAGGATGACAAGAAAAACTGACACAGACATAGCAGACCTGACTCAAGGCCCCCAGACCCAACTACCAAGCCAATAATGTATTTATTTGGGGGTTACTGCATCCCAAACAACCCCCTTGTGAAACCTCACCACTGGCCGCCTTGAGTGGAACTAATCACATCAAACACACAAACATTTGATGGAAGGAATGCTTGCAAACAGTCTAACCAGTGGCAATTGTTTGGGGTACCATTCCAACTCATCAGTTTTTTGTCCTCTCTGCCACCTAAGACTAGACTTGCGCATATGCAAATCAGTCTCAGTCCTGCTCCAATAAGGACAGCCCAGCCCAAACTGCCAAGCCAGTTCCATGGGATTAATGGTCTGGGAGTCCAAATTAAGGCTCAGTAGTAAGGGGCTGTCGTCCGAGTGAGTCCTAGCTAAGTTGCCTGCCTTCATCACTCTCTCCTGCATGGGTGCAGGGCATGCATCCCAGAGTAGTAAGAATACTCACTCTTGCTGGAATAAAGAACCCACCAGGCATCTGATAGACCCCACTATGACATCTACTTTTGGAACCCCCTGGCAATCCTATGGGGTGCCGCGCGAGGTAAGGGGAGGGGCGTGACCTATCTAATCCCATGCCCGCTAATCAATTATAACCCCCACCAAAAAGTAAAGGGGAATGAAGCATGCAGCATGCTTGCTAACAGTGGAGCTGGATTTCCAAAGAAGACCTGATGGTCCACATTAGGAGTGTATATGTTGAGGAGTGCTACATCTTTCCTGTCTAATTGTTCTGTCAACAAGATAGAGCAGCCATCCTTATCTACCACTTCCAGGTGGGGCCTCTAATGGAAAAATACCTGTTGTAACCAAATCAGGACCCCCTCGCCAATGCAGAATATGAGGTGTAATACACTGGACCTCTCCATTGTTTCTACAAGACCTTACCCACAGAGTCAGAAATATGTGTTTCTTGTAAGAAGACGATCTGGGCCTTACGGCGTTTGATACATGTTTGGATGTTGTAATGCTTATTCAAAGGGTTAAGGCCTCTCACAATTCACGTTAGCACACACACATTCGCCATCACCCCACTCATTCACATCCATGGCTTCCCCATCTACATCCGGCCCATCATACTGGTCTTCTTCACAAGCCCCAGCTTGCCTCCCCAGGTATGGGCAACCACACAATCCAGCCAACCATGGCCAGAACCAACAGATCCCAGCAACCATCACCCAGGACTGTCCAAACCAAAAAACCTTGGGGCATATTAGCAAGAACGGCATTAAAATTATCGTCGCTTTAGCTGCAGGAAACTGCCGCCAAAGCGGCGATAATGGGCTTGATAATATGCCCTTGTGAATTCCAATAGAAGCCCAGGATCACAGCAGAATATGGCCTTCTATTGGTATTCTCAAGGGCATATTATCATATTATAGTAGTCTGAGAAATATATGTGAATATTTGTGGCCATCAATACGGAAAAATAGAATTGACACAAAAGAAAATGCATGAACATGATAATGTTCATTTTGTTTAGGTAAGACAACATACGCCGTGTTCATGATGATTTCAAAAATAAGCATATAGGTAAATAATATACCACAAGGCAATTTTTCATGGCGCACCTCAAAGCTGTATTTCTGGTACAATCTCCTGATGCACTATGGCATGGGATTCATGCTTGTTGAGAGGGGGCCACTTTAGAGACTGAGCATTTCAGTGTTACTTGCTGTTTTATATATCTGGATGCAATGACAGAAGATTTTTAGCTTCCCTGTTTTTAAGCCACGCCCTTAATTACATCGGTCACGCCCCTTTGAGAGACCCCCTAGTTTTTTCCTCAAATTTAAAATTTAAAGCCCTGCACTCCAGGGCACAAGTCCTAAAGAAAGAAGTGGGGGGACTAACCTAGTTAGGCAGTATGCAAGTGACATCACGGTGCGTGATATCACCGCGCGCAACATCACGGCACACATGACATCACACATGGCATCACAGGAATTGACATTATAGAAAGTGGCATCACAAGCCACGACTTTACAGGAAGTGGAATCACAAGAAGTGATATCAGATCTAAAGCCCTCACATATATGTTTAGCAGGTCTATCATGTGTATGTTTGAGCGCATTGCGAGGATAATAGCACAGTGAGCTATGGAAGATGATATGTGACTTCTACACCTTGCAATCCGACAGTTTTATGTACCATATCCTGTACATTCATTTACAAACTTATAATAATTTATTGTACATGTAATATGCATGTGTTGATGAGGAGGGCTATACAAGAAAAAATAGTGGTACTTAAATTATTTCAACACCTCCTCAGGGGAAGTAAGCTCTATATAAATACAATTTGCTTTGTGTAAATACTGGGAAAGACCAACACATCTGATATTTTTACAGTGCATGTATAGCTCCTAAACAGGGACTGAACAAAGTGAAAAGCTGCCTCTGTCAAGTATGTGTGAAGTGCTAACAAGATGTGAGCCTTTATTTCCCATACGCTTCATTTGCATCAGGTGTGAGGCTCCTGACTGCTCCCAGCCAAGAGACTCGAACAAAAGGAGGCCTGATGATCCCTCAAATTCGGCCTTTGTTATGGGCCAAGCAGGAGTCTTAAATAAGATAGCCCCGTCCCGCGCCTGCACGTTGTTGCTTGTTGCAGATGGAAAGCAGAAAATGTGCAGGCGCTGCTGAAAGTGTCCCGGTGTTTGGAAATTACACCGGAACGAGTTCAGCACATTATTCAGTGGGGCCCAAATTCTTGGCAGGGTGTTATGTTATGTTATGTTATTTAATACTTGTAGAGCGCACAGCTACTCAACAGAGTGTCCCGGCGCTGGTGTCTGTAAGTGAGTGAGACGGCTCAGAGATTATTGCTGAAACAACCACGTTTTGAGTTGTTTCCTAAAGGTCAATAGGTCAGTGGTCTGTCTGAGTGTTAACGGCAGACCATTCCAGATGCGGGCCACCTGCACCTGAAAGGTGCGACCCCCGCTGCGGGAACGAGCGAATTTGGGCACAGTGATCAGATGTTGATGTGACGATCTTAAATTTCTGCCCGGAGTATAGTAAGTCACCCGTTTCCTGATGTAGTGGGCCCCTGTGCCATGGTGCGCCTTGAAAGCCAATACTAGAGCCTTGAAATGGATTCTACTGCGAATGGGTAACCAATGTAGGTTCTTCAGATGGGAAGAAATCCATACTCTGGGGCCCAGCATAAGAATGGCCCTGGCTGCCACATTTTGGACAATCATTCAGGGAGACGTAGATATAAGACATTTACATAATCCAGTCTCGAAGTAATAAGAGCCTGGACCACTGTCTTTCTAAGTGGGAGCGACAGGAGAGGAAGAAATCTCCGGAGCATTTTCAAAATGCCGTAGCAGGTACCTGCTACCGACTGAACTTGGGTTTTCATGGCAAGAGAATCATCCATTTTTACCCCTAGATTTTTCACAACGCCCGCTGGAGCCTGAGGGGGCGACATGTCGGTCGGCCACCATTGTTTCCATGTGTCTTGGATGAAAGATCCGAAAAGAATAACTTCGGATTTTTCCGGGTTGCATTGTAGCTGGTTAAGTCGAAACCAGGCAAAAACTTCCCTCAGGCACTTATTGATCTTCTCTCCATCAAGACCCTCACCCTTCTTGCATGTGAAAAACAGCTGAGTGTCGTCAGCGTAGGATATAATTTTTGCACCACAAGCTTCCACCAGAAGGGCGTGGGGGGCCAGATACAGGTTAAATAGCAGGGGGCTCAAAATAGAACCCTGAGGGACTCCGACTTTCAAGGGGGGAATGCAGGCCGCAAAAGGGGGAGACCAGACCTCCTGGCTTCTGTCCTCCAGAAAGGAGGAGAACCACTTCAACACCGTGCCCCCTAGGCCACACTCCCACAGTCTATGTAGGAGTCGGCCGTGGGGCATGGTCTCGAAGGCTGCAGATAAGTCCAGGAGGATCAAAGCCGCTTTCCCGCCTGCATCGAGGGTCTCTTTGATGGATTCAGAGATCTCGAGTAGGGCCATCTCAGTGCTGAAATTTGCACGGAATCCGGATTGACTCGTATGGAGGACATTGTTAGTTTCTAAAATCTCAGTGGTCACAGAGTTCACGTATTTTTCTATGGTTTTGGCAAAAAAAGGCAGGAGGGAAATGGGTCTGTAATTAGTTGTTATTGTAGGGTCAGCGGAGGGCTTTTGTATCAATGGAAGAATTTTGGCTCTCTTCCAACTGGAGGGGACCTGGCCGCTCATCAGTGGACGGCGTTCACCCGGTAAAAAAGTGGGTGGACGCCGTCCACCAGCGTGTACCCCCGACTCGTGCCCTGCTGCACTCACTGCTCAGGATGGCTCAGCTCCGTTGCCATCTTTGCTTCCAGGCTCAGCTCGGGGGCATGGGTTTTCGTCATGAGTAGCAGCTCCAATTCAACACAGCCAGTGGTTCTCTGCCGCGTGCCAGGGTCCCCCCAACCCATACCTGCCAACTTGAAGAGCAATCTCACAGTGTGAGGAGCGGGCGGGGCCTTGAAGGCGGCAGGCCTTGTGCCAATAAGTACCTAGGAAGCACTTTTGAACCCCACCCTGCCCCGAGCCCCCTCCTCCCAAAACAAAACAAGCATTTGCAATGCAATAGGTCTCACATTTACGCGAGTTTGAGCTATAGGCATTGTAAATGACAATGCCTTTTATTTATGTTTTGATTTGTAAAACACAAATAAAAAGCATTGTCATTTACAATGCTAATAGCTTAAAGTCTCACAAATGCAAGACCTATTGCATTGCAAATGATTGTTTTTCAATAAATTGGAAAAGCAGTCTGGGTGCTTGGGTTAGAGATGAGGGCGGCATCTAACAAAGGCACAGAAACCTGCAAAATCAATTAACATGCTGGTCAAATAAAGGTGTCCCTGCAGCAATAACATCAGCTATGGCCAGGGATAATACGCCTCTCCATGGGACCCCTCGTCAAACACCAGTAACTGGCTTTGGGCTGTCTGTCAGGCTGATAAACTAGTGTTTCTCTCCTCTCTCCTGGTGGAAAGAGACATCAGAAATAATTAGTGTCACTTGAGGTTGAGGCACCCCACCCCCCAAATCACTGCCTATGTCCCGATGGAATGACCCTTTGCATCTACAGCTTGCTATCCAGAGTTGGAGGCCTCGGGTTTATTTTTTCATTTATTTCTTAAGTATTGTCTTATGAACACATGGAGAACAGGGTGCAGATTTGGGTGTAAACACTGATCCACCTTCGTGCTGGTTTTGGAGGCCTTGCCTACTGCACTGTGTGGCGTAACGGCCAGAGCTGCCGACTTTAGAGCTGGGGGACCAGGCTCGGCGTCGGCTCAACAGCCTATGGTTCTGGGCAAATCACTTGATCTCCTGGCGCCTACTAAAAATAAATGTGTCCTTGTGTAACGTAACTGGTGCTCATGTGAAAGCTCCAATACCATCGGATCGAGTTTGGCTATATAAATCTGAAAAAAAAAAAAAAAAAAAGCTCTAGAAGTGACATCTGGAGTATCCTGGGGGCTTCATTTAGATTATTCTGTCTAATTCTGGTGACCACACTTGGAATATTGGGCCAGTTTTGGAGGTCACGTCTGTCCCACTGTATTCAGCTCCGGAGGCCGCATTTGAAACCTGAGTGCCAATTCTGAAAGTCTCATCTTGAGCATTGCATTCAGTTCTGGAGTCACCGTCAATAGAGTTGCTTCTAACTCTCAAAAGCCCTTGAAATATGCGCCCTGCTCCAACTAGATAGACACATTGATTCATTCAATCTTTTAGACTCTTTCCAATCAGGCTTCAGAAAGGGCTGTAGTACGGAAACGGCCATGCTAAATATAATTGATGACATCCACCACTCCCTCGACAAAGGCGAGTCCTCCCTTCTCATTCTCCTTGATCTCTCCGCTGCTTTCGACACTGTTAACCACTCTACTCTACTTAACACACTTAAAGATCGTTTTGGCCTCAACGGTTCAGTCCTCAAATGGTTCACCTCCTTTTTCCAACACAGAACCCAGCAAATTAAAATTCGCAACTGCCTTTCCAAACCTATGCCCGCCTCCCTAGGGGTCCCCCAGGGCTCTATACTCTCCCCCTCTCTATTCAACCTCTTCATGGAACCCCTCACCTTTATCCTTAAGCAAGCAGGAATCAATTACCACCTATACGCAGATGTCACCCAACTTTACTATAAGATTCAATCCCGCTCGGACATTCTTCACCTAAATGATGCCTTGAGTAAGATTCAATCTTGGTTCCACTACAACCACCTCAAACTCAATCCAAAAAAGACTGAAATCATTCTTTTCTCCCCTAAGAACAACTCGCTCCCCATTCTATCCTGGATCTCTGACCTAACCGCACTCAACTGCTCTCTCACTATATCAAACTCAGTTAAATCCCTCGGATTTAACATTGACCAGAACCTTACTCTTATCCCCCACATAAAAAATTTGGCCAAAAGCGCTCTCATCACTCTCCATCACCTCAAGAAAATAAAACCCTTCATTCCTGCAGATGACTTTAAATTAGTCGTCCAATCGCTGGTCTTGTCGAAAATTGACTATGGTAACGCCATCCTCTCTGGAACCCCTAAAGTCCACCTAGCCCCAGTCAAATCTGTTCTGAACCTGGCTGCTAGGCTCATTACCGACCTCAAACGGTTCGATCACATCTCCCCTGCCCTTAAAGCCCTCAATTGGCTTCCCGTCGAAGGAAGAACTTCCTACAAGACAGCTTGCATTACGCACAAAGCCCTGCATCAACGCTCCCCGCAGTACCTCTCAGATAAACTTCACAAAGCTGGCTGCTCTAGAGCATTGAGGAGCTCCAACACTCTCGCTCTTGTCCCTCCTCTGTTAAACAAGAAATCCACACAATCGCGCTCCTTTACCGGAAACGCGCCTAACATCTGGAACTTCCTCCCCAAAGAACTTCGTTGTAACCCCTCTTACGTCAGCTTAAAAAAATACCTCAAACTCCTCCTTCTCATCAAATACTGGGGTCCTTAATCCCTCTCCCGGGCACTCATCCCACCCCGACCTCCTACTGTTTAAGGTCTTCCCCCCTTTTTTATGATCCCTGACTCCCTCTCTCCTCCCCCTCTCATATCTTCCTTCGCCCACTAACTTCTCTCACTAACCTTTCCCATAGGACCTGCTTTGTCCCACTTGGGTTTGCCTTAACCTCCCCCCCTCCTCAGCCTCTCCCCATTCCTATACCCTACCCCCCTCTTCTCCATCATTTCCCTCCCACGCTAGCCCAATCTCTCAGGACTTGCTGTAGCCCATTGCAATATATGTAATTAGATCGTGTAAAATTTGAGCTGTTTTTTACTGTCTGTATTGGTTTTGAGTACTACCTCATTATAATTTTATTACATTGCAATTAATATCCAGGTAAAGCGGTATGGTATGGCCTTAACCTCCCCCCCTCCTCAGCCTCTCCCCATTCCTATACCCTACCTCCCTCTTCTCCTTCCTTTCCCTCCCACGCTAGCCTAATCTCTCAGGACTTGCTGGAGCCCATTGCAATTTATGTAATTAGATAGTGTAGAATTTGAGCTGTTCTTTACTGTTTGTATTGGTTTTGAATACTACCTCATTGTAATTTTGTTATATTGCAATTAATTCCCATGTAAAGCGCTCTGATACCCTCGGGTCCAGCCAGTGCTATATAAAACCTTTTAAATAAATAAACTCTGAACTCTGCATCTTATTACTTTTTGGTCAATTTCTATGCGCTGTTCTCTTACACCTACTCTGCGCATCTCTCTGAAACCTGGCTAGTTCAAGGTCGCCCTATTTAAGGCAATAAATTCATAACATGAATTAAGCAGTGGGTGCTGTTAAAGCGATCATGTCTGATGGCCTCATTTGGAGCAGTTTGTCCTGCTCTGTAGTTTTTATCGACAGCATTACGTCCAGCTCTGAAGGCCTTGTCTAGCGCGTGGTGTTTTTTTTCGGATGCCTATCTGAAATACTAGCAGTTGGTAAAGCCGGCGACCATGTAAAACCTACCTGTCACCAGGCGTCAGAAACATTAGCCAACCACTGTACTTTGATTTCATGCTGCCGTGACTTGCGTGCTATTGTTTTTAATGCACTGGCATTTTAAGACTTCTGCATCTTTCTTTATCGATCTGAAAGAGGGACCCTGCCACCCTAAGAGTCGCTGGGGTGCTTAATTTGTTAAAATAGTGCAAAAGTCTAAAGTTGTTCTTAGGAGCCCTCCGCTGCCGAATGCCAGGGCTGCAGATGCAGACTAGTACTACTGATGCCAGTTCTTGAATCGTTCTTCCCTAAACCCACACTTCCTATCTTTTTAGTTCACTCTTGCATATTCTTTTCACCCCTGCTTTCTCCCTTCGTCGCTGATTACTTTATCGTTATCTTCGTCCTTCCTTCAACCTTTCCTGCCACGCTCCTCAATATTGCTTTGGCTCAGAGTCGGATAAACCCGCTCCCCTAAACTGCTCACCGCCTGCCCAACTTAAGCATTGGACAGAGTGGGCACATTTCGGCATTTCTGAGGCGGGCCCCCCCTGCCTTAGCAGTGAGCTATTGTCCTCACTATCAGCCCTTAATAGAAGACTCCGGCCTGCAGCCTTTTGATGCATAGAGGAGAGAAATCCACTTCGAGCGGGACAAAGGCTGCAAAGATGGCAGATTAGATGGGTCTGTCTGTGTTTGAAGGGCTCGCAGGCTTCATTTGAATACAATGAGCTCCCAGGCCTCTTTAAGTGTTAATGAATGTATCGCCCTGGACTCGGGCCAGGCTGGGGAGGCGTTCAGCCTGTGAGAATGTCCAGGCTATATCAGGTAAAGGGTGGGAAATACTAACACTGCCAGTAAAAAAATTCCAGCAGTACCCACTGTGAGTTGCCGTACGCGCCCCTACCTTGCCACCTTGGCACTGGGCGGGCCTTCAATGTGCGGAGGTCCACGCTTCTGTGAAGACATCTGTGCGTATCGTTAATGCTTCATACTAATTGTCTTTAAAAGAAACATGCTTCGGCCGCAGCGAGCAATATTTAGAACCGCTGCGAAAACGACAAATTTCAACAGAGAATGTAATGAAGAGTATGCAGGGCTTTAAGTGGGCCGGGTCATTCATAAAGTTGAAAAATAAAAAAAAAGAAAGAGCGCAGGGTCCCTGAAGCGGGCACCGCGCTCAACATCAAAGTTTTAAAATAAAATATTTAATCTTAGCACTGTGTCCCTAAAGCAGGCGCCGCGCTCAGCATGCAAATACAAAAACAAAAAAAGCAGCCCCCATTGTCCCCATCAGTGTCCTAAAACAAAATAGTGCTCACTCACTAGATAAAGCTGACCGTGTATCAAGCCAAGTAAAAGGTTGAGTCGTTATGGGCAGTAACAAATGCAGACAAGGCGGTACCAAGTCGGGACTAACAAGCCTATTTGTAAATCAGAAGCCACCATTTAAGAAGGACAATGACACAAAGCCAATGACAAATGTGGGTGGAGAGTGGGTGGGGATGCGAGTGCATACCCTAATACAGCATGCCTCGCAGAGCGAGCAGTGCATGCGCGCTGCCGCTAGGCTCGACCTAAAAACTTGCTGAGGCTGGTGCCGATGTCCTGGGGTGTTTTCACACCCCTTAATGGACGTTGGCAGTTCAAAGCCTCTCGAAAACGAGCTGGAAAACCACTGTTTACAGTGGTTTTCAGCTCGTTTTTCCTGCCAGAGTGTGATATCGGCTCCTAACTGGGTGAGCGTGTGATGGGAGCCGATATCATGTGTCACACTGTGGCACGTGTGAGTTGGCACGTATGTCAACCTACCACTACTCCGGGGGATCTGTGTCTGACGTGCAATGCTGGGATTGGGCGAGTTGCAACCTAGGAGCACATCGCTGCCGCACCTCACTCCATCGCCGTCCATCCCAGCACCACACCACCTTAAGATCTGCTTACAACGTTTCTGGGTGTTGAACTTTGACATTAGCATCGAAGACCCACAGCATCTATGCCCATCTACATGCTATTTTCCCCCAGTTCTGCGAGGCCCTTTACCAGATCCTCTTTCATCTCTGTCAGTTCATATTAAAAGTCTGTAAACTAGCAAGCAAATCATCTTTGGTAACTGCCATCATGCACGTGGGCTCCATCGTTTGTAAACTTTTTGGCATCTCAAAGAAGCTGGATACTTCTCATTGGGGTTGTTTCTTAGGTTGAATGTATCCTAGTGCCGGAAGGGGCCCCAAGCTCCAGGCAGTGCCCTCTGGTCCTTCTCTTTGATAATAGCTTCCTGGTGCATGCAGAAGTAGGGAGGGCCCCAAAGTTTCCTTCTTTTCCAAGGGTCCTCTCAAAGTGTCCTGTGACAGTGCTTTTCTAGTCTGCAGGGGGTTGCCTTTCAATAGTAGGCCCATGGGTTTCCCCTAAAATGTGCCCTTCACTGTCACACACAAGGGCTTAGTCCACAGCTTTTCTACACCCCCACTCAAATGGACGCCCCATCTACTGTCCCATCATGCTAGCATGCAGCCAAACTCCTTTGGATTGTCTTTGTCATAGAGGGGAAGTTAAGCAGTGGCTCTCCCTCCATGTACCTGCACCCATTGTCGGAGGGTGAGCGGACTGAGGCAGGGTCCTCCTCTCCCTCTGCCCAACAGTTCTGATCCCGTCAGCTGATAGATATTTTGCTATCCCCTTCAGGAGAAGGCAGTCATCAAGCCCATGGTGCACTGGCCATCTGGGTGTCACCTTGTTGCTGTCAGGTGCATAGGCCACCTTCCAATGGGGGACAGAGCATCCTACAGCAAAGGCCAGGAGCAACTGACCTGTATTCCCCCGTCATCGTCTCAGGGCCGGCTCCTTCCCTTTCTCAGCATTCTGGGGCTGGTGCATGCCAGACACCATCGTGATTGAAACATGGTTCTGGGTCCTGTCAGGTGTAAGCTCTAGCCCTAACCACAGGCACATCCTGTTCTCACTATTCCATGCTTGGCAGCGCCAGACAACTGTCCGCCGCTGCACCCTCGGCTTCAGAGGGTCATTTCTGTGCCAATATAGGGCTTTGTGTGAGGGGGGGCTCCCTCAGACCATCAGGAAGGTGCAGCCTTCTTTGTCGGCACACAAGGCACGTCTCCCAAACTATGACATACAATTTAATTAACTCTGTGGCCCATTTTCCCAAGCATTTACTAGTAGCAAATCTATATAAGCCCTTCTGAAGGGGCTTTGGTGCACTCACTTGCTGAATGACACAAGCCTTGCTAACTACTATATTATTTAACTGGTGTCAAAAAAGGCCAGCACCCCACTCTGAAAACCTATCTAGCATCACTGGTAAAGGACCAAGAATACCATAAGACCCTTGACGTGGAGGTTTAAAATCAGGAAGAGCAGGACCAGTATGAGGAATAAAAGATGGAATAGGACCAGGAGGAAGACCAGGATGATAAGGAGGAGGATTTAGAGCAGGAGGGGGGAACAGAAGGAGGAGGAGTGCAAGCGCCAGGAAGGGCAGGAAGCAGGGTTCGGGACTGGGAGCAAAAGAACCAGAATCAAAAGCAGGCCAGGAGAAACAGGACAAAGTGGCTCAGAACAGGTCCTTGATCTGGAAGAACACTAGGAGTAGCACAAGGGATGAAAGTCCAGAGGAAGAGGAAAGGATCAGAAAGAGTAGGATGGTTAGGACGAGGAGTACCAGCTTGATGATGAGAAGGAGCAGAAGAACCAGAAGGAAGAGGACCACTAAAAGGAGGAGGCCAGTGTGATTCTAGGCCACTTGTATAAGGACATGCGCTTAGTTAAAGAGGACGCGCGCATTGCACATGATTCTTAGTTACTCATTTTAGGCCACATACCTTTCCAAGACTCCACCTTTCGCAGCCCATATAAAGCACTGCCTAACCCTTAGGCTACCTTAAAATGCCGCCTGTTGGGACCAATTATGTAAATCAGAACTGCTTTACTGTCACATTTTGTTAATGCTGCCAATCTAGTTTGGGTCAGAGTTTCTAAAACAATGATGTATAGATTAACTGGCATGGCACCTCATTCTCATGACACCACCCCTCATGACTTCACCCCCTAAAATAGGAGATACTCAGCATAAAGAAAAAGCTATTAGAATACTGACCAGGGGTAGCTGATGGCCAAGGGTGAAAGGGGCGTTGTCCTACTATTGTGGGGAGAAAAACTGATGAACAACTCAACTCAAAAGCGAATTTCCTTTTTGGTAGTTAGAGTGGTCCTGTACCAGGTTGCACATGTGCCGAGCGAGCTTTATTCTCACCCTAAAGGCACAAACCTGGGCAGTGACAAGGTGTGACCAGTTTTATCAGCGATGCATAGGCTTGATTTTGGGCATATCCTGCTCTGGCCCAATGGCGGGGTCAGAAGAGCTCCATTCATTTAGTGGAAAAGGGTGAGGCAGACCCAGGGGGACAATGAAGGAGTGGGTGTCTACCATGGAAAGCAGGCTTTGCGTCCTCCAATGCTTGTGTGACTTTTATTGACTGATGAGTACTGAGGGAGTCCAGCAGCTTTCGATCCCGAATACAAGGAGCGCTGCAGTGCATGTGTTCTGTTGCTGTGGCAGAGCTACTCCTCGTTGTCCGTTGGCTGGGCTGACTCACCAGTCAGTGCTCTTGTAACAAGATTTACCTAATTAAAATAAACTCTGCCTTGGTTAACTGCACACATGCCTTCAGTGTGCTCAGTTCTTTAAAGAATGTAAACCATCTGCGATTGAGGCAGTAATCCCAGCAAGAAACCGGCCCTGCAGCCAGCTCACAAGGCACCCTATCACCACTGAAGTAGGCCATGCCAAGAGGCAGAGGTTGGTGGGTACCCTTCCATTGTCCACACAGCAAGTTCCTGGCCTGTAAATAATGCCAGCCAGCATGTGTGAAGCCTGTTGCCCCATTCCTTACTAGACAAGAAAGGCCTGTCTCACAGAGCAGCATGATGCCTATGAAATAGCACTTCTCAGGCCTACCTGGACAGTGAGGCTGCTTCCGGTCTCCAAAATGCAATTTTCAGGTCTGTAAACAATGTGCTGTTTGCTATCAATTTAGTGTGAGATTGCGGCCCCTCGCACCGGGCAGAGAGAGGAGGAGGACTGGCTCAGAAGTCAGTTCATTTTCCCTTGAAGTAGCCCAAGACAGACAATCTGGGTCGGGTGTGTGTGTGTGTATGTGTTGGAAGGTGGGATATAGAGAGTGGTAGATAGGCACCTAACACCAGCAACAAGTCCACCAACATGGTACTGCATCTCTATAAATTAGTCTCTTGCTCAACCCTTGGTAGCTGACACCGAGCAATAAGGCTTAACTTAGGAGACATTTTTAGAAGTAATATTGGTTCTGTCGGGAACAGAATTGCTTTCTTGCTTTACTGAATACAAAAACCATATAAATATATACAGAATGGCTTATTCAAACATTAATAATGTTCACAATTAATGGAGAGGAAAAAGCACAATTAATGGAGAGGAAAAAACAAACAGAGGAACACACCAATTATGAGTAAATCAAGGAATGTATTGAAAAAGGAAAAAAACTACTTTTTTTCTTTTTTACACTATGTAGTGTATACATGACACTACTAGGCTGTCACAAGCAAAAACAGAAAACTGCGCAAATGCTGAAGTGACAAGGTGCAAGGCAAGTGCTAGTTTGTGAAAATATTATATACAGTGAAGCATTTGTTGGTTAAAAACAATCATTTAAATGACATCCATCCCTAAATACATAGATCTCCAAAACACTTAGGATTTCATTTTTCTTTTTGGTATGGAGCTGAAAAAGTAGGGTCAGGATTGTCACAAGTGTGTCGACGTTTCGACCCAGGTGTAAGCTCGAATTGTGTGTCACGGCGGGTCTTCTTCAGGACAGGGGAGGCGAATGTGGACAGCCTACAAATTAATGGGAAGAATTCAGGAGTGTTCCAAGGTTAGAATGAGATCTATAACATTAATGGGGAACAAATTTAATCAAAGCCCCAAAGCCGTGCAAAAAATCTGGGGACTCGATGCGGTGAAGAAACTAACCCAGTGGTCGAAAGGGACTTGGTAAAGTTGAGTTAGTGCGTATATAACTTAATTATGTGAGGAAATTACACCATGCAGTGTGATTCTAATAGTGAGAAAATGCTCACTGAAAAGAGTGCATGCGTCCGTGGCTCAATAAAAGGAAATGATTGGACTCAGAGGAGATTCTAATGATAATGCAAGAATGGCCTACCTGATAACACAGTTGTAGTAAGTGGGCAAAGATCCACCATCCGGTTGGGATCTTGCAGGAGTCTTAATGAGGAGTAATTATTTAATATATATATAAATATTTTTTTTGTGTTTTATATAGAGCGAACTAGATTTGAGACACCGGGTATCAGAGCGCTTTACATGAACACCAGTTTCGTTACAGATGGACACATTCATTTTTGTTACGCACGGGGAGATTACGTGATTTGACCAGAATCACAGGATGTTGAGCTGCCGAGACTCGAACCCGGTTCCCCAGAATCTAGAATGGGGAAAGAAAACTCCATGAAACGATTGAATCGTTATTTTAATGGGAGAATTCGTGCGCCGCAGCGCAGGACAGCCTCTCACCTTAATTAAAGTAGAAAAGATTCACCATCCGGTTGAGATCTGGCAAAAAGATAAATTCCATAAAATAGGGGTCTATAAAATATAAAGGGTCATTCTGTCAAATTATGGCCGATCGCATTTATTGTCAAAAAGTACGAAACTCGGGTACAGCTAATAGTGAACAGTGCATGTGCAACCACAATCCGCATTAGATTTCCATGTACTGTGTCTGCAAGTGAAGTACTACATTGGAGTTCTACTGGGAGGACGAGTGTGCTCTAATGACAAACCACTCAGATCTAGTTGGAATTATACCCCAATCTTCACAACGACAGTACCCCCAGAACTGACTGAATTATGTACAGAGCAACAATTTAACTTTCAGTTTAGAAAGGAGAAGGCAACAAGTCCAGCAGGCTGCTACTCCTGTAGACAGTTTGGGTATCACAGAGCAGTGCCACACTTTCACAAGTCAGGTTATAAGAAACGTTTTTGAAGATGCTAAATTAGTGCCTTGCTTGGCTTAAAGTAACCAAGGACTATAACTCGTCACCTTAAAATCATTCACGCAAGCTTTTTTTTGTTTTTACAATGCACTTGATGCATGTGTTTTTGATTGTATGTGAATGTTCCTAATTTTGTCTGAAAATGAAGCGAAGGCACAGGGTGATGAAATGATTTTCTGAGAATCACTCACTTTGTTAAGCGGGGAAGCTGAGATTAGAACGTTAATGCATTAAAGTTTCAGACCTCGTTCTCCCACTTGTCTACTGCCAATTTACAGCATTGCCACATGTTGTCGAGGAGCAGAAAAGCTCGTGCAATGAACAGGCGGCTAATTAAACTTATAGGTTTCAGTTTGTGCTGTGTAGTAAATTTGCTCCATTTTGCCGTCAATTTGACAGCATTTTTGTGGAGGTGAATTCCTGACCCAGAAGCCTGGCTTGGAAAGCATGACCTACTCTCTCTGTTTACTTTGGCACAAGTGATTATGCCCCACTACTTTTTTAAATATCACTACTCGCCAGTAATTCTGACAACATACCCTATACATAAATAAAATAACAATAGCACCAATTGGTAATATCTGCTGTCAGTTTCCTTATTTCTGCACACTGCTCTGCAGTATTCTGTAGGTGTACACCATGACTGCCTTAATGAGTGACCTGGGCCCTCATGAAGGTATTTCCCTAATAACATCTAATGTATGTTGGTGGCATTATTCTAGTAAAATCATTGGATTGTTAGAACATAACCCTCATCTCAGATCATGAGCATTGATTTTCTTTCAGTACATGCATGGGTCACTTCTAATTTACAGTCAACAGCAGTGGAGTTAAACATTTTCCATGCATGCTTTTTAGGGTACTTAGTAATTGATCTTTATACATTTATATATATGCTTTTGGAATGTGGAACATTTTTGATGTAAATTGAAGCACTACAGATATTTCCATGGCCTGAGGTAATCATTCTTAAATTGTTTTATTATATTTTTAACAGCAATTGAAGCAGACACCGGCTCACTTACGGATTTCTCTGCAACACAGTTTGTGACCATTAAAGACCCAGTCACAAGCACAACTAGTGTAGTGTCAGCAGCCGCAATTGTAGAAAATGCTACACAACAAGAAGTGCTGTCAATAGGCGCAGGATCTGCTTCACAAGAATATACCATTGCATGGGCAAGGACAATAACAAGCATGGGAAGCCAAGCTATGAACAAAGGGACAACAGCTCAAAGCTATTCAACAAGTAGAATTGGGAGTTATGCAGCTGCTGATGGGACCACTAAAATGCACGCTGAAAAGACGACAGCCCACGAAGAAGCGACAACAAGGGGCATTGAAAGTACTGCAGGTAAACAGATCACAATTAAGCTAATTGAAAGCAGTGTTACCCAGACAACAGCAAGAGAGCCCTCTGTTGCAAACTGTGAAGCCAAAACAGAGGCATATATAACTGCATCATATGAACAGACTGTAGCAAAAACAGTTGAAGGCACTGCATTCAGTTATCTTAGTAACAATGTAAGAATTGAAACTACTGCAGTAGAAGATGCAACCTGGGAGGCTGAGACCACTGCTGTTCAGGATGTCACCACAATCACTTCTTTTCAACGCACTGGCGCTCAAGTAGCCATCAATCCTAAGGCAACTGAAAGCACTGGAGTTCCACAATTAACTACAGTAATGGCGTCTGAGAAACCAACAGCTCATGACGTAACCACAGCAGGAGGGGCTGAAAGCACTGAAGGACAAGGAGAAACACCAATGCTTGTTCAAAGCACTGTAGCCCAAGAAGGGACAACGTTTAAAGTACTAGAAAGGACAGAAACCAAAGGCATGACTACTGTACAGGAGCATGAAACAAGTGAAGCAAACAATGCCATCTCAACAATAATGGAGAGAATGTCAGCCCATAATGATGCCACTACAAAGGATGTTAAAATCACTGAAATCCAGAAAGATACTACTAAGAAAGGAGCTGAAAGCACGGTAGACCACCATGTAAGAATTGACACCTCAGCAACAATTAACAATGATCATGAAATGACAACAGCTGGAGCTGTTGAAAATACTGCAATTAAACAAGAAACATCAGGAAAAGCAGATGAAACAAAGGGAGCCAAAGAGGGTACAACTGTGATGGCAACAGAAAGTACAGCAGGCCAAAGAGAGGTGATAACCAGTTCTGTTGAAATCACTGCAACTCAAGATGGGAAAAGTCAATCAACTGCAGAGTCCACAATAGCTGAACTTATTTCAACTGCAAAGGCAGCAGGTACCACTATTGAGAGTAACATGGTTACTGAAAGTGCAGTGGAAAGAACAGAAGCCCTTGATGTGACTACTGAATTGGCTGTTGAAGGCACTGCAGTCAAGGAGTGGAAAATTACAACAGGAAAGACAACCTCTGTAGACAGTGAAGTAACTACAAGTCAAGGAGAAAGTCATGTTGCTCAAGGTACAACCACACCAAGCACAGTTCATACAACTTGGGATCAAAAAGAGATGACAGGACTGGTTATTGAAAGCACTGCACCACAAAATGAAGCAACAAGGGCTGCTGAGACCTCTTTAGCAAATGATATAACGGCAGCAGGGATATTTGAAGGCAGTACAGCCCACAATGGAACCAACAAAGGAACAACTGAAAGTACCACTAATCAAGAAGGGACCAAAGCAAAGGGTGCTGATACCACTGCTGTCCAGAATATAGGCTCAGCGTCGCCATTGAAAAGCACTATAGCTCAGAAAATGACTACTCCTGAAGTAGATCAAAGCATGCCAGTCCAGAAAATGACTACAATAATGCCACCTGGATCAACAGCGGAAAATAAAGTTAACACAGCCATGACAGCTGAAAGCACTCCAGGCCAAGGAGAGATGACTACAGTGTTGGTTGAAATCATTAATGTTCCAAAATTGACACAATCAATAGCTGCTGAGGCCACTGCATCAAATGAAGACACCAAAGCAAATACATTTGAACGCACTACATTGAGTGATCTTAGCAACCATGTAAGAATTGAGAGTACTGCAATCCAAGATTCAACCTGGGGTACTAAGGCCACTGCAATTCCAGATATAATCACAGTAACTTATTTTCAAAGTACTGAAACTCAAGCAGCCATCACTGATAGGGCAGCTGAAAGCACTGGAGTTCCACAATTATCTACAGTAATGGCACCTAAAAAATCAACAGCTCATGAATTAACCACAGGAGAATTGGTTGAAAGAACTGAAGGACAGGGAGGTATAACAACGCTTGTTGAAAGTACTGTAGCACAGGAAGTGACAACCCGTAGAGTACTAGAGACCACAGAAACTAAAGGCCCAACTACTGTACAGGAACATGAAACAAGTGAGGCAAACAATGACATCTCAACAACAATGGAAAGCATGTCAGCCCATGATGGGACAACTACAAAGGATGTTGAAATCACCGAAATCCAGAAAGAGACTACTACGAAAAGAGCTGACAGCACGGTAGCCCACCATGTACGAATTGACACCTCAGAAACAAGTATCAGAGATCATGATATGACAACAGCTGGAGCAGTCGAAAATACTGCAATTAAACAAGAAACATCAGCAAAAGCAGATGAAACAAAGGGAGCAAAAGAGGGTTCAACTCTGATGGCAACAGAAAGTACAGCAGGCCAAAGAGAGGTAAGAACCATTTCTGCTGAAAGCACTGCAACTCAAGAAGGGGAAAGTCATTCAACTGCAGAGTCCAAAAAAACTGATATTATTTCAACTGCAAAGGTAGCAGCTACCATTATAGAGAGTAACATGGTTACTGAAAGGGCAGTGCATAAAACAGATGCCCTTGATGTGACTACTGAATTGGCTGTTGAAAGCACTGCAGACAAGGAGTGGAAAATTACGACAGGAAATAAAAACTCTGTAGACAGTGAAGAAACTACAAGTCAAAGACAAAATCATGTTCCTCAAGGTACAACCACACTAAGCACAGTTCAAACAACTTGGGATCAAAAAGAGATGACAGGGCTGGTTATTGAAAGCACTGCACCTAAAAATGAAACAACAACAAGGGCAGCTGAAACCACTTTTGCAAATGATATAACGACAGAAGGGATATTTGAAGGCAGTACAGCCCACAATGGAACCAACAAAGGAACAACTGGAAGAACCACTAATCAAGAAGGGACCAATCAAAGGGGTGATGATACCACTGCTGTCCAGGATACAAGCACAGTGTTGCCATTAAAAAGCACTATAGCTCATAATATGACTACTCCTGGAGGAAATGAAAGCACACCAGTCCAAAAAATGACTACAATAATGGCACCTGAATCAACAGCGGAAAATAAAGTTAACACAGCCATGACAGCTGAAAGCACTCCAGGCCAAGGAGAGATGACAACAGTGTTGGTTGAAACTATTAATGTTCCAAAATTGACACAATCAATATTTGCTGAGGCCACTGCATCAAATGAAGACACCAAAGCAAATACATTTGAACGCACTACGTTCAGTGATCTTAGCAACAATGTAAGAATTGAGAGTGCTGCAATCCAAGATTCAACCTGGGGTATAGAGGCCACAGCTATTCCAGATATAATCACAGTAGCGTCTTTTCAAAGTACTGAAACTCAAGCAGCCATCACTGATAGGGCAGCTGAAAGCACTGGACTTCCACAATTATCTACAGTAATGGCACCTGAAAAATCAACAGCTCATGAATTAACCACAGGAGAATCGGTTGAAAGAACTGAAGGACATGGAGGTAAAACAACACTTATTGAAAGCACTGTAGCGCAGGAAGTGACAACCCATAGAGTACCAGAGACCACAGAAACCAAAGGCTCAACTACTGTACAGGGACATGAAACAAGTGAGGCAAACAATGCCATCTCAAGAACAATGGAAAGCATGTCAGCCCATGATGGAACCACTACAAAGGATGTTGAAATCACTGAAATCCAGAAAGAGACTACAAAGAAAGGAGCTGAAAGCACGGTAGACCACCATGTAAGAATTGACACCTCAGCAACAATTATCAATGATCATGATATGACAACAGCTGGAACAGTTGAAAATACTGCAATTAAACAAGAAACATCAGGAAAAGCAGATGAAACAAAGGGAGCCCAAGAGGGTACAACTGTGATGTCAACAGAAAGTACAGTAGACCAAAGAGAGGTGAGAACCAGTTCTTTTGAAGGCACTGCAACTCAAGAAGGGAAAAGTCAATCAACTGCAGAGTCCACAATAGCTAAAATTATTTCAACTGCAAAGGCAGCAGGTACCACTATAGCAAATAACATGGTTACCGAAAAGACACTGGAAGGAACAGAAGCCCTTGATGTGACTACTGAATTGGCTGTTGAAAGCACTGCAGTCAAGGAGTGGAAAATTACAACAGGAAGGAAAACCTTTGTAGACAATGAAGAAAGTACAAGTCAAGGAGAAAGTCATGTTGCTCAAGGTACAACCACACCAAGCACAGTTTATACAACTTGGGCTCAAAAAGAGATGACAGGACTAGTTATTGAAAGCACTGCACCACAAAATGAAACAATAACAAGGGCTGCTGAGACCACTTTAGCAAAAGATATAATGACAGCAGGGATATTTGAAGGCAGTACAGCCCACAAAGGAATCAACAAAGGAACAACTGAAATTACCACTAATCAAGAAGGGACCAATGCAAGCGGTGCTGATACCACTGCTGTCCGAAATAGAAGCTCAGTATTGCCATTAAATAACACTATCGCTCAGAATATGACTACTCCTGGAGTAGATGAAAGCACGCCAGTCCACAAAATGACTACAGTAATGCCACCTGAATCAACAGCGGAAAATAAAGTTAACACAGCCATGACAGCTGAAAGCAATCCAGGCCAAGGAGAGATGACAACAGTGTTTGTTGAAACCATTAATGTTCCAAATTTGACACAATCAGTAGCAGCTGAGGCCCCTGCATCAAATGAAGACACCACAGCAAATACATTTGAACGCACTACATTCAGTGATCTTAGCAACAATGTAAGAATTGAGAGTACTGCAATCCAAGATTCAACCTGGGGTATAGAGGACACAGCTAATCCAGATATAATCACAGTAACTTCTTTTCAAATTACTGAAACTCAAGCAGCCATCACTGATGTGGCAGCTGAAAGCACTGGAGTTCCACAATTATCTACAGTAATGGCACCTGAAAAATCAACAGCTCATAAATTAACCACAGGAGAATTGGTTGAAAGAACCGAAGGACAGGGAGGTATAACAATACTTATTGAAAGCACTGTAGCACAGGAAGTGACAATCCGTAGAGTACTAGAGACCACAGAAACCAAAGGCCCAACTACTGCACAGGAACATGAAACAAATGAGGCAAACAATGCCATCTCAACAATAATGGAGAGCATGTCAGCCCATGATGCGACCACTACAAAGGATGTTGAAATCACTGAAATCCAGAAAGAAACTAATAAGAAAGGAGCTGAAAGCACGGTAGACAACCATGTAAGAATTGACACCTCAGCAACAATTAACAATGATCATGATATGACAACAGCTGCAGCAGTTGAAAATACTGCAATGAAACAAGAAACATCAGGAAAAGCGGATGAAACAAAGGGAGCCAAAAAGGGTACAACTGTGATGGCAACAGAAAGTACAGCAGGCCAAAGAGAGGTGAGAACCAGTTCTGTTGAAAGCACTGCAACTCAAGAAGGGAAAAGTCAATCAACTGCAGAGTCCACAATAGCTGAACCTATTTTAACTGCAAAGGCAGCAGGTACCACTACAGCGAATAACATGGTTACCAAAAGACACTGGATGGAACAGAAGTCCTTGATGTGACTATTGAATTGGCTGTTGAAAGCACTGCAGTCAATGAGTGGAAAATTACAACAGGAAAAAAAACCTCTGTAGACAATGAAGAAAGTACAAATCAAGGAGAAAGTCATGTTGCTCAAGGTACAACCACACCAAGCACAGTTCATACAACTTGGGCTCAAAAAGAGATGACGGGACTGGTTATTGAAAGCACTGCACCACAAAATGAAACAATAACAAGGGCTGCTGAGACCACTTTAGCAAATAATATAATGACAGCAGGGATATTTGAAGGCAGTACAGCCCACAATGGAACCAACAAAGGAACAACTGAAAGTACCACTAATCAAGAAGGGACCAAAGCAAAGGGTGCTGATACCACTGCTGTCCAGAATATAGGCTCAGCGTCGACATTGAAAAGCACTATAGCTCAGAATATGACTACTCCTGAAGTAGATCAAAGCATGCCAGTCCAGAAAATGACTACAATAATGCCACCTGGATCAACAGCGGAAAATAAAGTTAACACAGCCATGACAGCTGAAAGCACTCCAGGCCAAGGAGAGATGACAAAAGTGTTGGTTGAAACCATTGATGTTCAAAAATTGACACAATCAATAGCTGCTGAGGCCACTGCATCAAATGAAGACACCACAGCAAATACATTTGAACGCACTACATTCAGTGATCTTAGCAACAATGTAAGAATTGAGAGTACTGCAATCCAAAATTCAACCTTGGGTATAGAGGCCACAGCTATTCCAGATATAATCACAGTAACTTATTTTCAAAGTACTGAAGCTCAAGCAGCCATCACTGATAGGGCAGCTGAAAGCACTGGAGTTCCACAATTATCTACAGTAATGGCACCTGAAAAATCAACAGCTCATGAATTAACCACAGGAGAATTGGTTGAAAGAACTGAAGGACAGGGAGGTATAACAACGCTTGTTGAAAGCACTGTAGCACAGGAAGTGACAACCCGTAGAGTACTAGAGACCACAGAAACTAAAGGCCCAACTACTGTACAGGAACATGAAACAAGTGAGGCAAACAATGACATCTCAACAAAAATGGAAAGCATGTCAGCCCATGATGGGACAACTACAAAGGATGTTGAAATCACCGAAATCCAGAAAGAGACTACTACGAAAGGAGCTGACAGCACGGTAGCCCACCATGTACGAATTGACACCTCAGAAACAAGTATCAGAGATCATGCTATGACAACAGCTGGAGCAGTCGAAAATACTGCAATTAAACAAGAAACATCAGCAAAAGCAGATGAAACAAAGGGAGCAAAAGAGGGTTCAACTCTGATGGCAACAGAAAGTACAGCAGGCCAAAGAGAGGTAAGAACCATTTCTGCTGAAAGCACTGCAACTCAAGAAGGGGAAAGTCATTCAACTGCAGAGTCCAAAAAAACTGATATTATTTCAACTGCAAAGGTAGCAGCTACCATTATAGAGAGTAACATGGTTACTGAAAGGGCAGTGCATAGAACAGATGCCCTTGATGTGACTACTGAATTGGCTGTTGAAAGCACTGCAGACAAGGAGTGGAAAATTACGACAGGAAATAAAAACTCTGTAGACAGTGAAGAAACTACAAGTCAAAGACAAAATCATGTTCCTCAAGGTACAACCACACTAAGCACAGTTCAAACAACTTGGGATCAAAAAGAGATGACAGGGCTGGTTATTGAAAGCACTGCACCACAAAATGAAACAACAACAAGGGCAGCTGAAACCACTTTTGCAAATGATATAACGACAGCAGGGATATTTGAAGGCAGTACAGCCCACAATGGAACCAACAAAGGAACAACTGGAAGAACCACTAATCAAGAAGGGACCAATCAAAGGGGTGATGATACCACTGCTGTCCAGGATACAAGCACAGTGTTGCCATTAAAAAGCACTATAGCTCATAATATGACTACTCCTGGAGGAAATGAAAGCACACCAGTCCAAAAAATGACTACAATAATGGCACCTGAATCAACAGCGGAAAATAAAGTTAACACAGCCATGACAGCTGAAAGCACTCCAGGCCAAGGAGAGATGACAACAGTGTTGGTTGAAACTATTAATGTTCCAAAATTGACACAATCAATATTTGCTGAGGCCACTGCATCAAATGAAGACACCAAAGCAAATACATTTGAACGCACTACGTTCAGTGATCTTAGCAACAATGTAAGAATTGAGAGTGCTGCAATCCAAGATTCAACCTGGGGTATAGAGGCCACAGCTATTCCAGATATAATCACAGTAGCGTCTTTTCAAAGTACTGAAACTCAAGCAGCCATCACTGATAGGGCAGCTGAAAGCACTGGACTTCCACAATTATCTACAGTAATGGCACCTGAAAAATCAACAGCTCATGAATTAACCACAGGAGAATCGGTTGAAAGAACTGAAGGACATGGAGGTAAAACAACACTTATTGAAAGCACTGTAGCGCAGGAAGTGACAACCCATAGAGTACCAGAGACCACAGAAACCAAAGGCTCAACTACTGTACAGGGACATGAAACAAGTGAGGCAAACAATGCCATCTCAAGAACAATGGAAAGCATGTCAGCCCATGATGGAACCACTACAAAGGATGTTGAAATCACTGAAATCCAGAAAGAGACTACAAAGAAAGGAGCTGAAAGCACGGTAGACCACCATGTAAGAATTGACACCTCAGCAACAATTATCAATGATCATGATATGACAACAGCTGGAACAGTTGAAAATACTGCAATTAAACAAGAAACATCAGGAAAAGCAGATGAAACAAAGGGAGCCCAAGAGGGTACAACTGTGATGTCAACAGAAAGTACAGTAGACCAAAGAGAGGTGAGAACCAGTTCTTTTGAAGGCACTGCAACTCAAGAAGGGAAAAGTCAATCAACTGCAGAGTCCACAATAGCTAAAATTATTTCAACTGCAAAGGCAGCAGGTACCACTATAGCAAATAACATGGTTACCGAAAAGACACTGGAAGGAACAGAAGCCCTTGATGTGACTACTGAATTGGCTGTTGAAAGCACTGCAGTCAAGGAGTGGAAAATTACAACAGGAAGGAAAACCTTTGTAGACAATGAAGAAAGTACAAGTCAAGGAGAAAGTCATGTTGCTCAAGTTACAACCACACCAAACACAGTTTATACAACTTGGGCTCAAAAAGAGATGACAGGACTAGTTATTGAAAGCACTGCACCACAAAATGAAACAATAACAAGGGCTGCTGAGACCACTTTAGCAAAAGATATGACAGCAGGGATATTTGAAGGCAGTACAGCCCACAAAGGAATCAACAAAGGAACAACTGAAATTACCACTAATCAAGAAGGGACCAATGCAAGGGGTGCTGATACCACTGCTGTCCGAAATAGAAGCTCAGTATTGCCATTAAATAACACTATCGCTCAGAATATGACTACTCCTGGAGTAGATGAAAGCACGCCAGTCCACAAAATGACTACAGTAATGCCACCTGAATCAACAGCGGAAAATAAAGTTAACACAGCCATGACAGCTGAAAGCAATCCAGGCCAAGGAGAGATGACAACAGTGTTTGTTGAAACCATTAATGTTCCAAAATTGACACAATCAGTAGCAGCTGAGGCCCCTGCATCAAATGAAGACACCACAGCAAATACATTTGAACGCACTACATTCAGTGATCTTAGCAACAATGTAAGAATTGAGAGTACTGCAATCCAAGATTCAACCTGGGGTATAGAGGACACAGCTAATCCAGATATAATCACAGTAACTTCTTTTCAAATTACTGAAACTCAAGCAGCCATCACTGATGTGGCAGCTGAAAGCACTGGAGTTCCACAATTATCTACAGTAATGGCACCTGAAAAATCAACAGCTCATAAATTAACCACAGGAGAATTGGTTGAAAGAACCGAAGAACAGGGAGGTATAACAACACTTATTGAAAGCACTGTAGCACAGGAAGTGACAATCCGTAGAGTACTAGAGACCACAGAAACCAAAGGCCCAACTACTGCACAGGAACATGAAACAAATGAGGCAAACAATGCCATCTCAACAATAATGGAGAGCATGTCAGCCCATGATGCGACCACTACAAAGGATGTTGAAATCACTGAAATCCAGAAAGAAACTAATAAGAAAGGAGCTGAAAGCACGGTAGACAACCATGTAAGAATTGACACCTCAGCAACAATTAACAATGATCATGATATGACAACAGCTGCAGCAGTTGAAAATACTGCAATGAAACAAGAAACATCAGGAAAAGCGGATGAAACAAAGGGAGCCAAAAAGGGTACAACTGTGATGGCAACAGAAAGTACAGCAGGCCAAAGAGAGGTGAGAACCAGTTCTGTTGAAAGCACTGCAACTCAAGAAGGGAAAAGTCAATCAACTGCAGAGTCCACAATAGCTGAACCTATTTTAACTGCAAAGGCAGCAGGTACCACTACAGCGAATAACATGGTTACCAAAAAGACACTGGATGGAACAGAAGTCCTTGATGTGACTATTGAATTGGCTGTTGAAAGCACTGCAGTCAATGAGTGGAAAATTACAACAGGAAAAAAAACCTCTGTAGACAATGAAGAAAGTACAAATCAAGGAGAAAGTCATGTTGCTCAAGGTACAACCACACCAAGCACAGTTCATACAACTTGGGCTCAAAAAGAGATGACGGGACTGGTTATTGAAAGCACTGCACCACAAAATGAAACAATAACAAGGGCTGCTGAGACCACTTTAGCAAATAATATAATGACAGCAGGGATATTTGAAGGCAGTACAGTCCACAATGGAACCAACAAAGGAACAACTGAAAGTACCACTAATCAAGAAGGGACCAAAGCAAAGGGTGCTGATACCACTGCTGTCCAGAATATAGGCTCAGCGTCGACATTGAAAAGCACTATAGCTCAGAATATGACTACTCCTGAAGTAGATCAAAGCATGCCAGTCCAGAAAATGACTACAATAATGCCACCTGGATCAACAGCGGAAAATAAAGTTAACACAGCCATGACAGCTGAAAGCACTCCAGGCCAAGGAGAGATGACAAAAGTGTTGGTTGAAACCATTGATGTTCAAAAATTGACACAATCAATAGCTGCTGAGGCCACTGCATCAAATGAAGACACCACAGCAAATACATTTGAACGCACTACATTCAGTGATTTTAGCAACAATGTAAGAATTGAGAGTACTGCAATCCAAAATTCAACCTTGGGTATAGAGGACACAGCTATTCTAGATATAATCACAGTAACTTATTTTCAAAGTACTGAAACTCAAGCAGCCATCACTGATAGGGCAGCTGAAAGCACTGGAGTTCCACAATTATCTACAGTAATGGCACCTGAAAAATCAACAGCTCATGAATTAACCACAGGAGAATTGGTTGAAAGAACTGAAGGACAGGGAGGTATAACAAAGCTTGTTGAAAGCACTGTAGCACAGGAAGTGACAACCCGTAGAGTACTAGAGACCACAGAAACTAAAGGCCCAACTACTGTACAGGAACATGAAACAAGTGAGGCAAACAATGACATCTCAACAACAATGGAAAGCATGTCAGCCCATGATGGGACAACTACAAAGGATGTTGAAATCACCGAAATCCAGAAAGAGACTACTACGAAAGGAGCTGACAGCACGGTAGCCCACCATGTACGAATTGACACCTCAGAAACAAGTATCAGAGATCATGATATGACAACAGCTGGAGCAGTCGAAAATACTGCAATTAAACAAGAAACATCAGCAAAAGCAGATGAAACAAAGGGAGCAAAAGAGGGTTCAACTCTGATGGCAACAGAAAGTACAGCAGGCCAAAGAGAGGTAAGAACCATTTCTGCTGAAAGCACTGCAACTCAAGAAGGGGAAAGTCATTCAACTGCAGAGTCCAAAAAAACTGATATTATTTCAACTGCAAAGGTAGCAGCTACCATTATAGAGAGTAACATGGTTACTGAAAGGGCAGTGCATAGAACAGATGCCCTTGATGTGACTACTGAATTGGCTGTTGAAAGCACTGCAGACAAGGAGTGGAAAATTACGACAGGAGATAAAAACTCTGTAGACAGTGAAGAAACTACAAGTCAAAGACAAAATCATGTTCCTCAAGGTACAACCACACTAAGCACAGTTCAAACAACTTGGGATCAAAAAGAGATGACAGGGCTGGTTATTGAAAGCACTGCACCACAAAATGAAACAACAACAAGGGCAGCTGAAACCACTTTTGCAAATGATATAATGACAGCAGGGATATTTGAAGGCAGTACAGCCCACAATGGAACCAACAAAGGAACAACTGGAAGAACCACTAATCAAGAAGGGACCAATCAAAGGGGTGATGATACCACTGCTGTCCAGGATACAAGCACAGTGTTGCCATTAAAAGGCACTATAGCTTATAATATGACTACTCCTGGAGGAAATGAAAGCACACCAGTCCAAAAAATGACTGCAATAATGGCACCTGAATCAACAGCGGAAAATAAAGTTAACACAGCCATGACAGCTGAAAGCACTCCAGGCCAAGGAGAGATGACAACAGTGTTGGTTGAAACTATTAATGTTCCAAAATTGACACAATCAATATTTGCTGAGGCCACTGCATCAAATGAAGACACCAAAGCAAATACATTTGAACGCACTACGTTCAGTGATCTTAGCAACAATGTAAGAATTGAGAGTGCTGCAATCCAAGATTCAACCTGGGGTATAGAGGCCACAGCTATTCCAGATATAATCACAGTAGCTTCTTTTCAAAGTACTGAAACTCAAGCAGCCATCACTGATAGGGCAGCTGAAAGCACTGGACTTCCACAATTATCTACAGTAATGGCACCTGAAAAATCAACAGCTCATGAATTAACAACAGGAGAATCGGTTGAAAGAACTGAAGGACATGGAGGTAAAACAACACTTATTGAAAGCACTGTAGCGCAGGAAGTGACAACCCATAGAGTACCAGAGACCACAGAAACCAAAGGCTCAACTACTGTACAGGGAGATGAAACAAGTGAGGCAAACAATGCCATCTCAAGAACAATGGAAAGCATGTCAGCCCATGATGGAACAACTACAAAGGATGTTGAAATCACTGAAATCCAGAAAGAGACTACAAAGAAAGGAGCTGAAAGCACGGTAGACCACCATGTAAGAATTGACACCTCAGCAACAATTATCAATGATCATGATATGACAACAGCTGGAACAGTTGAAAATACTGCAATTAAACAAGAAACATCAGGAAAAGCAGATGAAACAAAGGGAGCCCAAGAGGGTACAACTGTGATGTCAACAGAAAGTACAGTAGACCAAAGAGAGGTGAGAACCAGTTCTTTTGAACGCACTGCAACTCAAGAAGGGAAAAGTCAATCAACTGCAGAGTCCACAATAGCTAAAATTATTTCAACTGCAAAGGCAGCAGGTACCACTATAGCAAATAACATGGTTACCGAAAAGACACTGGAAGGAACAGAAGCCCTTGATGTGACTACTGAATTGGCTGTTGAAAGCACTGCAGTCAAGGAGTGGAAAATTACAACAGGAAGGAAAACCTTTGTAGACAATGAAGAAAGTACAAGTCAAGGAGAAAGTCATGTTGCTCAAGTTACAACCACACCAAGCACAGTTTATACAACTTGGGCTCAAAAAGAGATGACAGGACTAGTTATTGAAAGCACTGCACCACAAAATGAAACAATAACAAGGGCTGCTGAGACCACTTTAGCAAAAGATATAATGACAGCAGGGATATTTGAAGGCAGTACAGCCCACAAAGGAATCAACAAAGGAACAACTGAAATTACCACTAATCAAGAAGGGACCAATGCAAGGGGTGCTGATACCACTGCTGTCCGAAATAGAAGCTCAGTATTGCCATTAAATAACACTATCGCTCAGAATATGACTACTCCTGGAGTAGATGAAAGCACGCCAGTCCACAAAATGACTACAGTAATGCCACCTGAATCAACAGCGGAAAATAAAGTTAACACAGCCATGACAGCTGAAAGCAATCCAGGCCAAGGAGAGATGACAACAGTGTTTGTTGAAACCATTAATGTTCCAAATTTGACACAATCAGTAGCAGCTGAGGCCCCTGCATCAAATGAAGACACCACAGCAAATACATTTGAACGCACTACATTCAGTGATCTTAGCAACAATGTAAGAATTGAGAGTACTGCAATCCAAGATTCAACCTGGGGTATAGAGGACACAGCTAATCCAGATATAATCACAGTAACTTATTTTCAAATTACTGAAACTCAAGCAGCCATCACTGATGTGGCAGCTGAAAGCACTGGAGTTCCACAATTATCTACAGTAATGGCACCTGAAAAATCAACAGCTCATAAATTAACCACAGGAGAATTGGTTGAAAGAACCGAAGGACAGGGAGGTATAACAACACTTATTGAAAGCACTGTAGCACAGGAAGTGACAATCCGTAGAGTACTAGAGACCACAGAAACCAAAGGCCCAACTACTGCACAGGAACATGAAACAAATGAGGCAAACAATGCCATCTCAACAATAATGGAGAGCATGTCAGCCCATGATGCGACCACTACAAAGGATGTTGAAATCACTGAAATCCAGAAAGAAACTAATAAGAAAGGAGCTGAAAGCACGGTAGACAACCATGTAAGAATTGACACCTCAGCAACAATTAACAATGATCATGATATGACAACAGCTGCAGCAGTTGAAAATACTGCAATGAAACAAGAAACATCAGGAAAAGCGGATGAAACAAAGGGAGCCAAAAAGGGTACAACTGTGATGGCAACAGAAAGTACAGCAGGCCAAAGAGAGGTGAGAACCAGTTCTGTTGAAAGCACTGCAACTCAAGAAGGGAAAAGTCAATCAACTGCAGAGTCCACAATAGCTGAACCTATTTTAACTGCAAAGGCAGCAGGTACCACTACAGCGAATAACATGGTTACCAAAAAGACACTGGATGGAACAGAAGTCCTTGATGTGACTATTGAATTGGCTGTTGAAAGCACTGCAGTCAATGAGTGGAAAATTACAACAGGAAAAAAAAACCTCTGTAGACAATGAAGAAAGTACAAATAAAGGAGAAAGTCATGTTGCTCAAGGTACAACCACACCAAGCACAGTTCATACAACTTGGGCTCAAAAAGAGATGACGGGACTGGTTATTGAAAGCACTGCACCACAAAATGAAACAATAACAAGGGCTGCTGAGACCACTTTAGCGAATAATATAATGACAGCAGGGATATTTGAAGACAGTACAGCCCACAATGGAACCAACAAAGGAACAACTGAAAGTACCACTAATCAAGAAGGGACCAAAGCAAAGGGTGCTGATACCACTGCTGTCCAGAATATAGGCTCAGCGTCGACATTGAAAAGCACTATAGCTCAGAATATGACTACTCCTGAAGTAGATCAAAGCATGCCAGTCCAGAAAATGACTACAATAATGCCACCTGGATCAACAGCGGAAAATAAAGTTAACACAGCCATGACAGCTGAAAGCACTCCAGGCCAAGGAGAGATGACAAAAGTGTTGGTTGAAACCATTGATGTTCAAAAATTGACACAATCAATAGCTGCTGAGGCCACTGCATCAAATGAAGACACCACAGCAAATACATTTGAACGCACTACATTCAGTGATCTTAGCAACAATGTAAGAATTGAGAGTACTGCAATCCAAAATTCAACCTTGGGTATAGAGGCCACAGCTATTCTAGATATAATCACAGTAACTTATTTTCAAAGTACTGAAACTCAAGCAGCCATCACTGATAGGGCAGCTGAAAGCACTGGAGTTCCACAATTATCTACAGTAATGGCACCTGAAAAATCAACAGCTCATGAATTAACCACAGGAGAATTGGTTGAAAGAACTGAAGGACAGGGAGGTATAACAACGCTTGTTGAAAGCACTGTAGCACAGGAAGTGACAACCCGTAGAGTACTAGAGACCACAGAAACTAAAGGCCCAACTACTGTACAGGAACATGAAACAAGTGAGGCAAACAATGACATCTCAACAACAATGGAAAGAATGTCAGCCCATGATGGGACAACTACAAAGGATGTTGAAATCACCGAAATCCAGAAAGAGACTACTACGAAAGGAGCTGACAGCACGGTAGCCCACCATGTACGAATTGACACCTCAGAAACAAGTATCAGAGATCATGATATGACAACAGCTGGAGCAGTCGAAAATACTGCAATTAAACAAGAAACATCAGCAAAAGCAGATGAAACAAAGGGAGCAAAAGAGGGTTCAACTCTGATGGCAACAGAAAGTACAGCAGGCCAAAGAGAGGTAAGAACCATTTCTGCTGAAAGCACTGCAACTCAAGAAGGGGAAAGTCATTCAACTGCAGAGTCCAAAAAAACTGATATTATTTCAACTGCAAAGGTAGCAGCTACCATTATAGAGAGTAACATGGTTACTGAAAGGGCAGTGCATAGAACAGATGCCCTTGATGTGACTACTGAATTGGCTGTTGAAAGCACTGCAGACAAGGAGTGGAAAATTACGACAGGAAATAAAAACTCTGTAGACAGTGAAGAAACTACAAGTCAAAGACAAAATCATGTTCCTCAAGGTACAACCACACTAAGCACAGTTCAAACAACTTGGGATCAAAAAGAGATGACAGGGCTGGTTATTGAAAGCACTGCACCACAAAATGAAACAACAACAAGGGCAGCTGAAACCACTTTTGCAAATGATATAATGACAGCAGGGATATTTGAAGGCAGTACAGCCCACAATGGAACCAACAAAGGAACAACTGGAAGAACCACTAATCAAGAAGGGACCAATCAAAGGGGTGATGATACCACTGCTGTCCAGGATACAAGCACAGTGTTGCCATTAAAAAGCACTATAGCTCATAATATGACTACTCCTGGAGGAAATGAAAGCACACCAGTCCAAAAAATGACTGCAATAATGGCACCTGAATCAACAGCGGAAAATAAAGTTAACACAGCCATGACAGCTGAAAGCACTCCAGGCCAAGGAGAGATGACAACAGTGTTGGTTGAAACTATTAATGTTCCAAAATTGACACAATCAATATTTGCTGAGGCCACTGCATCAAATGAAGACACCAAAGCAAATACATTTGAACGCACTACGTTCAGTGATCTTAGCAACAATGTAAGAATTGAGAGTGCTGCAATCCAAGATTCAACCTGGGGTATAGAGGCCACAGCTATTCCAGATATAATCACAGTAGCGTCTTTTCAAAGTACTGAAACTCAAGCAGCCATCACTGATAGGGCAGCTGAAAGCACTGGACTTCCACAATTATCTACAGTAATGGCACCTGAAAAATCAACAGCTCATGAATTAACCACAGGAGAATCGGTTGAAAGAACTGAAGGACATGGAGGTAAAACAACACTTATTGAAAGCACTGTAGCGCAGGAAGTGACAACCCATAGAGTACCAGAGACCACAGAAACCAAAGGCTCAACTACTGTACAGGGAGATGAAACAAGTGAGGCAAACAATGCCATCTCAAGAACAATGGAAAGCATGTCAGCCCATGATGGAACCACTACAAAGGATGTTGAAATCACTGAAATCCAGAAAGAGACTACAAAGAAAGGAGCTGAAAGCACGGTAGACCACCATGTAAGAATTGACACCTCAGCAACAATTATCAATGATCATGATATGACAACAGCTGGAACAGTTGAAAATACTGCAATTAAACAAGAAACATCAGGAAAAGCAGATGAAACAAAGGGAGCCCAAGAGGGTACAACTGTGATGTCAACAGAAAGTACAGTAGACCAAAGAGAGGTGAGAACCAGTTCTTTTGAAGGCACTGCAACTCAAGAAGGGAAAAGTCAATCAACTGCAGAGTCCACAATAGCTAAAATTATTTCAACTGCAAAGGCAGCAGGTACCACTATAGCAAATAACATGGTTACCGAAAAGACACTGGAAGGAACAGAAGCCCTTGATGTGACTACTGAATTGGCTGTTGAAAGCACTGCAGTCAAGGAGTGGAAAATTACAACAGGAAGGAAAACCTTTGTAGACAATGAAGAAAGTACAAGTCAAGGAGAAAGTCATGTTGCTCAAGGTACAACCACACCAAGCACAGTTTATACAACTTGGGCTCAAAAAGAGATGACAGGACTAGTTATTAAAAGCACTGCACCACAAAATGAAACAATAACAAGGGCTGCTGAGACCACTTTAGCAAAAGATATAATGACAGCAGGGATATTTGAAGGCAGTACAGCCCACAAAGGAATCAACAAAGGAACAACTGAAATTACCACTAATCAAGAAGGGACCAATGCAAGGGGTGCTGATACCACTGCTGTCCGAAATAGAAGCTCAGTATTGCCATTAAATAACACTATCGCTCAGAATATGACTACTCCTGGAGTAGATGAAAGCACGCCAGTCCACAAAATGACTACAGTAATGCCACCTGAATCAACAGCGGAAAATAAAGTTAACACAGTCATGACATCTGAAAGCAATCCAGGCCAAGGAGACATGACAACAGTGTTTGTTGAAACCATTAATGTTCCAAAATTGACACAATCAGTAGCAGCTGAGGCCCCTGCATCAAATGAAGACACCACAGCAAATACATTTGAACGCACTACATTCAGTGATCTTAGCAACAATGTAAGAATTGAGAGTACTGCAATCCAAGATTCAACCTGGGGTATAGAGGACACAGCTAATCCAGATATAATCACAGTAACTTCTTTTCAAATTACTGAAACTCAAGCAGCCATCACTGATGTGGCAGCTGAAAGCACTGGAGTTCCACAATTATCTACAGTAATGGCACCTGAAAAATCAACAGCTCAAGAATTAACCACAGGAGAATTGGTTGAAAGAACTGAAGGACAGGGAGGTATAACAACGCTTGTTGAAAGCACTGTAGCACAGGAAGTGACAACCCACAGAGTACTAGAGATCACAGAATCCAAAGGCCCAACTACTGTACAGGAACATGAAACAAGTGAGGCAAGCAATGCCATCTCAAAAACAATGGAAAGCATGTCAGCCCATGATGGGACCACTACACAGGATGTTGAAATCACTGAAATCCAGAAAGAGACTACTACGAAAGGAGCTGAAAGCACGGTAGACCACCATGTACGAATTGACACCTCAGCAACAAGTATTAGAGATCATGATATGACAACAGCTGGAGCAGTTGAAAATACTGCAATTAAACAAGAAACATCAGCAAAAGCAGATGAAACAAAGGGAGCAAAAGAGGGTACAACTGTGATGTCAACAGAAAGTACAGCAGACCAAAGAGAGGTGAGAACCAGTTCTTTTGAAGGCACTGCAACTCAAGAAGGGAAAAGTCAATCAATTGCAGAGTCCACAATAGCTAAAATTATTTCAACTGCAAAGGCAGCAGGTACCACTATAGCAAATAACATGGTTACCGAAAAGACACTGGAAGGAACAGAAGCCCTTGATGTGACTACTGAATTGGCTGTTGAAAGCACTGCGGTCAACGAGTGGAAAATTACAACAGGAAAAAAAACCTATGTAGACAATGAAGAAAGTACAAGTCAAGGAGAAAGTCATGTTGCTCAAGGTACAACCACACCAAGCACAGTGCATGTAACTTGGGCTCAAAAGGAGATGACAGGACTGGTTATTGAAAGCACTGCACCACTAAATGAAACAATAACAATGGCTGCTGAGACCACTTTAGCGAAAGATATGATGACAGCATGGATATTTGAAGGCAATACAGCCCATAATGGAAGCAACAAAGGAACAACTAAAATTACCACTAATCAAGAAGGGACCAATGCTAGGGATGCTGATACCACTGCTGTCCAGAATACAGGCACAGCATTGCCATTAAATAACACTATCGCTCAGAATATGGCTACTCCTGGAGTAGATGAAAGCACGCCAGTCCACAAAATGACTACAGGAATGCCAACTGAATCAGCAGTGGAAAATAAGGTTAACACAGCCATGACAGCTGAAAGCACTCCAGGCCATGGAGAGATGACAACAGTGTTGGGTGAAACCATTAATGTTCCAAAATTGACACAATCAGTGGCAGCTGAGGCCACTGCATCAAATGAAGACACCACAGCAAATACATTTGAACGCACTACATTCAGTGATCTTAGCAACAATGTAAGAATTGAGAGTACTGCAATCCAAGATTCAACCTGGGGTATAGAGGCCACAGCTAATCCAGATATAATCACAGTAACTTCTTTTCAAATTACTGAAACTCAAGCAGCCATCACTGATAGGGCAGCTGAAAGCACTGGAGTTCCACAATTATCTACAGTAATGGCACCTGAAAAATCAACAGCTCAAGAATTAACCACAGGAGAATTGGTTGAAAGAACTGAAGGACAGGGAGGTATAACAACGCTTGTTGAAAGCACTGTAGCACAGGAAGTGACAACCCACAGAGTACTAGAGATCACAGAATCCAAAGGCCCAACTACTGTACAGGAACATGAAACAAGTGAGGCAAAAAATGCCATCTCAAAAACAATGGAAAGTATGTCAGCCCATGATGGGACCACTAGACAGGATGTTGAAATCACTGAAATCCAGAAAGAGACTACTACGAAAGGAGCTGAAAGCACGGTAGACCACCATGTGCGAATTGACACCTCAGCAACAAGTATCAGTGATCAATATATGACAACAGCTGGAGCAGTCGAAAATACCGCAATTAAACAAGAAACATCAGCAAAAGCAGATGAAACAAAGGGAGCAAAAGAGGGAGCAACTCTGATGGCAACAGAAAGTACAGCAGGCCAAAGAGAGGTGAGAACCATTTCTGTTGAAAGCACTGCAACTCAAGAAGGGGAAAGTCATTCAACTGCAGAGTCCAAAAAAGCTGAAATTATTTCAACTGCAAAGGCAGCAGCTACCATTATAGAGAGTAACATGGTTACTGAAAGGGCAGTGGAAAGAACAGATGCCCTTGATGTGACTACTGAATTGGCTGTTGAAAGCACTTCAGTCATGGAGTGGAAAAGTACAACAGGAAAGGACAACTCTGTAGACAGTGAAGAAACTACAAATCATGGACAAAATCATGTTGCTCAAGGTACAACCACACTAAGCACAGTTCAAACAACTTGGTATCAAAAAGAGATAACAGGACTGGGTATTGAAAGCACTGCACCACAAAATGAAACAACAATAAGGGCTGGGGACACCACTTTAGCAAATGATATAACCACAGCAGGGATATTTGAAGGCAGTACAGCCCACAATGGAACCAACAAAGGAACAACTGGAAGAACCACTAATCAAGAAGGGACCAATCAAAGGGTTGATGATACCACTGCTGTCCAGGATACAAGCACAGTGTCGCCATTAAAAAGCACTATAGCTCATAATATGGCTACTCCTGGAGTAAATGAAAGCACGCCAGTCCAAAAAATGACTACAATAATGCCACCTGCATCAACAGCGGAAAATAAAATTAACACAGCCATGACAGCTAAAAGCACTCCAGGACTAGGAGAAATGACAACAGTATTGGTTGAAACCACTAGTGTTCCAAAATTGACACAGTCAATAGCTGCTGAGGCCACTGTATCAAATGAAGACACCAAAGCAAATACATTTGAACGCTCTACATTCAGTGATCTTAGCCACAATGTAAGAATTGAGAGTACTGCAATTCAAGATTCAACCTGGGGTATAGAGGCCACAGCTATTCCAGATATAATCACAGTAACTTCTTTTCAAAGTACTGAAACCCAAGCAGCAATCACTGATAGGGCAGCCGAAAGCACTGGAGTTCCAAAATTATCTACAGTAATCTCACCTGAAAAATCAACAGCTCATGAATTAACCACAGGAAAATTGGTTGGAAGAACTGAAGGGGAGGGAGGGATATCAACAGTTGTTGAAAGCACGGTAGCACCAGAAATGACATCCCTTAGAGTAATAGAGACCACAGAAACCAAAGGCCTGACTCCAGTACAGGAAAATGAAACAAGTGAGGCAAGCAATGCCATCTCAACAACAATGGAAAGCATGTCAGCCCATGATGATGCCACTACAAATGATGTTAAAATCACTGAAATCCAGAAAGAGACTACTACGAAAGGAGCTGAAAGCACGTTAGACCACTATGTAAGAATAGACACCTCAGCAACGAGTATCAGTGATCATGATATGACAACACCTGGAGCAGTCAGAAATACTGCAATTAAACAAGAAACATCAGCAAAAGCAAATGAAACAAAGGGAGCAAAAGAGGGTGCGACTCTGATGGCAACAGAAAGTACAGCAGGCCAAAGAGAGGTAAGAACCATTTCTGTTGAAAGCACTGCAACTCAAGAAGCGAAAAGTCATTCAACTGCAGAGTCCACAATAGCTGAAACTATTCCAACTGCAAAGGCAGCAGGTACCACTATAGAGAAAGATATGGTTACAGAAAGGGCAGTGGAAAGAACAGAAGCCTTTAATGTGACTACTGAATTGGCTGTTGAAAGCACTGCAGTCAAAGAGTGGAAAGCTACTACAGGAAAGAAAACCTCTGTAACCAATGAAGAAAGTACAAGTCAAGGAGAAAGTCATGTTGCTCAAGGTACACCCACACGAAGCACAGTTTATACAACTTGGGCTCAAAAAGAGATGACAGGACTGGTTATTGAAAGCACTGCACCACAAAATGAAACAATAACAAGGGCAGCTGAGACCACTTTAACAAATAATATAATGACAACAAGGATATTTGAAGGCAGTACAGCCCAGATTCAGACCAGCAAAGGAACAATTGAAAGTACCACAAATCAAGAAGGGACCAATGCTAGGGGTGCTGATACCACTGCTGTCCAGGATACAAGCATAGTGTTGCCATTAAAAAGCACTATAGCTCATAATATGACTACTCCTGGAGTAGATGAAAGCACACCAGTCCAAACAATTACTACAATAATGCCACCTGAATCAACAGCGAAAAATAAAGTTAACACAGCCATGACAGCTGAAAGCACTCTAGGTCAAGGAGAGATGACAACAGTGTTGGTTGAAACCATTAATGTTCCAAAATTGACACAATCAATAGCTGCTGAGGCCACTGCATCAAATGAAGACACCAAAGCACATACATTTGAACGCACTACATTCAGTGATCTTAGTAACAATGTAAGAATTGAGAGTACTGCAATCCAATATGCAACCTGGGGTACTGAGGCCACACCTATTCCAGATATAATCACAGTAACTTCTTTTCAAACTACTGAATCTCAAGCAGCCATCACTGATAGGGCAACTGAAAGCACTGGAGATCCACAATTATCTACACGAATGGCATCTGAAAAACCATCAGCTCATGAATTAATCACAGGAAAATCGGCTGAAAGAACTGAAGGAAAAGGAGTTATACCAACGCTTGTTGAAAGCACTGTAGCACAGGAAGTGACAACCCTTAGAGTACTAGAGACCACTGAAACCAAAGGCCCAACTACTGTACAGGAACATGAAACAAGTGCAGCAAACAATGAAATCTCAACAACTATGGAAAGCATGTCAGCCCATGATGGGACAACTACAAAGGATGTTGAAATCACTGAAATCCAGAAAGAGACTACTACGAAAGGAGGTGTAAGCACATTAGTCCACCATGTAACAATTGAAACCTCCGCAACAAGTATCAATGATTATCATATGACAACAGCTGGAGTAGTCGAAAATACTGCAATTGAACAAGAAACATCAACAGAGGTCAATGAAACAAAGGGAGCAAAAGAGGGTGTGACTGTGATAGCAAAAGAAAGTACAGCAGGTCAAAGAGATTTGAGAACCAGTTCTGTTCAAATCACTGCAAATCAAGAAGGGGCAAGTCATTCAACTGCAGAGTTCACAATAGCTGGAATTATTTCAACTGCAAAGGCAGCAGGTACCACTATAGAGAATAATATGATTACTGAAAGGGCAGTGGAAAGAAAAGAAGCCCTTTATGTGACTACTGAATTGCCTGTTGATAGCACTGCAGTTAAGGATTGGAAAATTATAACAGGAAAGGAAACCTCTGTAGCCAATGAAGAAAGTACAAGTGAAGGAGAAAGTCCGGCTGCTCAAGGTACAACCACACCAAACACAGTTCAAACAACTTGGGCTCAAAAAGAGATCACAAGGCTGGTTATTGAAAGCACTGCACCACAAAATGAAACAATAATAATGGCAACTGAGACCACTTTGGCAAATGATTTAATGACATCAAGGATATTTGAAGGCATTACAGCCTACAATGGGACCAGCAAAGGAACAATTGAAAGTACCATAAATCCAGAAGGGACCAATGCAATGGGTGCTGATCCCACTGGAAGCACTGAGGTTCCACTGTTTGCCACAATAAGAGAAATTCCAACATCAGCATGGGTACCTAGGACTGGTATGTTTCAAGAATTTACCACACAAAGTTTGACGAGTGACAGTGTGGCCACAGATTGGCCATTTGAAAATGAAGTTACCACCAAAAGAACAGAGGGAACTGTTGCAGCCCAGAGAGTAACCACAGATATTTCAAAAATTCGATCTGCAGCTCAAAATGTGACCACAGCAAAAGCAGCTGAAAGAACTGTAGGCCCACAGGTGATGACAGCAAGTAGTCTTCCAACCATTACAGCACAGGAAGTAACAACAGAAAATGCAGCTAAAACAATAGTACATTATTTAAGCACAGGAAGGGCAGGTGTAACAAATGCATTACAGGGCATGACAATAGCTGAGCCCACTGCAACACAGTCCAAAAACACTACAAGCCAAGTGGAAAGTACTGACTTCCATGTTGTGACCACAACTATAGAAACTGAAAGCAAGTCAACCAAGAAAGAAACCTCAGCATTGCTTTCTGTAGGTACGGAAGCTCAAAATGCGACACAATCAAGGGCAGTTGAAACCACTATATCACAAGAAAGGACTACTCTTCCAGTAGGCAAGACTAAAGATCAAAGCATGACCACAAAAAAACACCTGCCACAGCTCTAGTCGTACATGTGTCAACAGCAGAGGCAGAAGCAACCACTCTAGTCCAAAAACTATCCTCAGTACATTCTTCGGTAAGCACTGCAAGCCACAATGAGATAACATCGAAAACAGTTGAGAGGACTTCAGCAGTGAGAATTACCACATCAATGCCTGTAGCAAACATTACAGTCAATTTATCACTGACTGCTGAAAGTACTTCAGCCCAAGAAACCAGAACAGTGGCAGCTGGTATGGTAACAACTTCAGAGGTAATTGGAAGTACCGGAGATGTGACTAGAACAGGATTATCAGTGAAAAATAACACAACTCAACAGGTGACCCCACTAATGTCAATAAGTAACACCCTCCTACAAGAGTTGAATACAACTATATCAAAGATATTCACTGGCACAAGAATCATATCAACAGCAGCAATAGCCATCAGTTCAGCCCACACAGTTCCAATAGTGGAAAGAGTGACAGAATCAATGGTTGCAGTGCAAAACAAAACTGTTGATGATTCCACAGTATCAAGTTCATCAGAAATGGCATCCGTTCCAGAATCAAAGGCCACATTTACCAGAACAGAGACTCTTAGAACCTCTCAAATGGTTACTGGATCCTCAACTGCAACAATCTATTCAACATCACCAGTTTCAATCACTAACACAGGTACGTAACCTTCTTTTAGAAAATGCCATTCTGTCCTATTTTGATCCTAACCGTTTGATTGTTTTTGTAATGCTTACCAATTGACTCATTTGCTACTGTACTTATTGGCCCAAGTGAAATATTTAATACATTTGAATTAAGGTTCTAGGCTGCCTACATTTACAGACAGGGATGGCAAAATATTTTCAAAGGTACCCATAGATCTCCCACTATAGCAGAAGTATGCTCATGCTGGCACCCACAAAAGAGCAATGCTTGAAGCAACAAGCATGAATTCTATATATCGAAATTGGCTTCTGTAGGAGTGCTTGCTCAAACAGGGGTTTCATGGTGTTAATGTAATGCAGTTAAGTGAAAAATAACCCAGGGCCTGATTTGGAAGAATGTGGCAATGTGACGTCTGCCAAAAAGTTTCCGAAGACTTATTAGTCACCCCATTGTCTTATTATAACGGTGGAAGGAGAATGCCAAACTTCTTCATGCTCTGTCATTGTGTAGGCCTTCACCTACCTGTGACTATGGGTTGACTGGTTAGCCATCATTTTTGGCAGTGTCAGTACTGTGTAAAATACCACAGTAGTTTCTCCTGAACAGGACTTTCAAGGGTCTTAATCAAGCGTAGAAGAGTCCCCATGCTAGTGGACAGTCCAAATGTGGGTACTGCATATGTAAGCCCACTTTGAAGATATATTTACATTACTTATAAATGCTGAAGGCAACTTCAAAATGCCAGATGATCACGATGGAATTCCAATCAGAGTTTTTTTTCACTCATATTGCTGTTCTACTGTGAGGCAGCCGTCCCTGCACCAATTTCCTAGTATGATTTACATACCACACCCAGTGTAGGAGAGATGGTACCTCTACCATTCTGGTGGTGCTAGAATGCACTGTGTAAACACTGAGTCACTCCCTTTTCATGTCCATAAAAAGCCAGTGAAGTCGCTCAGCGACTTAAGTGATTGTTGCTGTCAACTAGAGTCACCCAGGGGTCATGACACCATATCACTTTACGGGCAACTTAACCTTTTGTTCTTTTGAGTTTAATAAAAATGAGTACCATAACACTGGGTAGTATTAATACCTATATTTACAATATGTATAAGTGTTGAAAATTTCTCCATGCAGTCTTATATTAACATTTCTCTTTGAAGTCTCATATAAAAAGTTAGGTAATTGTATATCTGCCTGAATGTTTGACATACCATTAGGCACAATCCATCCTAGGGTTAGGGCACTCAAGCCAAAGGGAGTTATTAGGAGTTTAGAATGTGGGTGACATTTGACCAAAGTTGGCGGATGTCCTGCTACATTTCAAGTCAACACAAATATCGATAACCTGCAAAGTTTGTAATAGGTATATTGGAATAATGTTTAAAAATGTCCCAGAGCACCCCTACAACTGCCCAACCGAGCAAGTAACCTAACAAATTTAAAAATGCCTTCTGTTTTTTCTCTCCGTGTCCCTTTTGAGAGATAACCATAACTATGATTGAACATAAATATTCTGGTGGTAGGAAAACGTGTGTAACTGTTCTGTTTACGCATGAAGATGCTTGGGTGTGGGTGAGCATAAATGAACATGGCAATGGTGACTATCACTTTATTTTGAAGTAATCACATTTTACTTCTGTTTTCAACTTTTGTACAATTTCTAAATGTTCTGTACACCTGCCTATATAATGCTTGATTAGCTGACTTTTTAAGCAGAGGGTGGAAGATTTAGTTTATTTAACTATGTGTGTTATTTTCTTGTTTGTCAAAAATGAAAAATCATAGAGCTATTAGTATAACGCATAGGATAAAAATCTATAGGATATATGGAACACAATAGACAGTAACTATGTGACTGCATTAGACAGCAAATTAAAACTCTCTTTAAGTATAATTCCAAAGGAACTTTGAAACAGACTGTCATAGGATGCATGTTTGCTTTAGAAAAGGACAATTTGGATGCAAGTTGTTTAAGACTTGCACGCCTCGGAAAACAAACTTTCAGGTGAAACGACAGGCTTGGGAACTTGGCGGCCGTAAGCTAAGCGGTCGCGGATGAAGTCTCCTCAGACATGTGTCTTGGTCTCCTATATGAGGGTCTCCACAATTATTTTTTAAGGAAATGTAATACTTTTCCTCCACCCCAACCCCGTGTTTGCGGAGTACCTTCTTTTTTCAACTTTCTGCCACGATTTTCTCCTTTTTTCTTCACGACGCAGTGAATGGCGCCGGAGCTTTGCGGTGGAACATCAGCGCTCCGAGCTTCGTGGTGGGAAGGCGCGGCTCGTGAGTGGCGACGCAGCGGCACTGCATGCTTCCAGGTCCGGGTGTCTGGGGGCACAGCCAGCACTGGATACTACTCGATAGTGAAGTCGGGGACTGGAGAAGGTGTAGGAGAGTTCGTGCTCCAGGTAGGGCGTGAGGAGCCTAGTTTGGACAACAAGGTTGACGCTGAGACTGAGGCGCTTGCCGGGCAGGAAAGTAAGGACATTTCTTGTAAAACGAGCGACTTCCTTCCTCATTGTGTATTGGAAACGTCAGGGGATGCTTCGTGCAGCTACCAAGGAGCCTGGTGAGCAAGAGGGGGCCCCCTATTGTATGGAGAAAGGCGAGGTCCAGCAAGGTGTAGGTCCCCCCATATCCAAATTGTGTAGATATACTCTTCGCACTAGGGCTGTCCTGCTACTCTCCAATATTGATACCGCTTCCTTAACCCAAGTTTCCCCCCCCATTGTTGAGGTAAGAGTATCGGCCAAACAGAAGAAGGGTGAAGTGGAAAAGGTTGCTAATATTGTGACCTCAGTCGGAGTTAAAGGAAGAGGGAGGGGTAAAGGCAAGAAAGCTCCGGCTCCCAAAGTAAAAATAACCCCTTCACTAAAATAATATTATAAAGTCCTGTCTACACCTACAACTCGGGGTTATAATAAGGAAGGTTCTCCTAATTCTAGCAGGATGCAATTGGATCCACTTCAGAATCCAACTCAGCTCAAGAGAGATATGCAGTCTACCGCTATACCCAGTGTTTCAAATGGGTCAGCGGAGGCAGCGGAGGCAGCGGTAGAGAGTTCTGGGAGCCATTTTCCACTATCCATCCTATAGTCAGCATCTCAAATCGTTTTAGTGCATTGGAGATTCATGATGTCCAATTGGGCTCTACCCCTGATTTAATGAATCCGGTGACATCCCCCCAATGTCCTCCCTCCTCATCTCCAGGATCTCTGGCAGATATTTTATTAGCACTTAAGGTTGAGATGGGGAGTAGATTTACAGTTTCAGAGACGAACCAGGCAGCAATTCAAGCGTCTTGTGTGGTATTAGCCCAAAAATTGGAGGAGGTATCATTAAGAACGGATGCGTTAGAGCAGGAGATACCGATAATCAAAGAGGCACTCAATACCTCTACGATGGAAATGGCTAAATTGGTAAGACAGAACAGGGACATGAAAGAAGATCTAGAGCGCCTGGAGAACCACGCAAGGAGAAATAACCTGAGACTCATCAATGTTCCCAAAGCACTTGAAGGTTCTGATATCAGGGGGTTTGTGATATCACTATTGAAAGAGACAGTATTAAAGAACTCCCCCAATATAGATCTCGCAGAAGAAATACAACGAGTGCATCGGGACCCATTTAAAAGAAACCCAGCAAAACAGAAGCCCAGAAAAATGTTGATAAATTTCCTTACGTACACTGTCAAAGAGGCAATTTTATCCTCTGCACTTAAGGAAGGAGCAACAACATCTAACTCCTTCTCTAACTCTTTTTCCTATTTCATCAGGTCAGATGTGTCTTACATCACTGCCTCAAAACAGTGGGAGCTGGGCAAAAGAATGGAGGAGTTGAATAAATTGGGGGCAAGGGCACAGTTGAGGTTTCCAGCCTCACTGCGCATTATGTGGAACAACCACATGTATATGTATCGTTCTGTTGAGGAGGTTGATGTACTCATTGATAAGATTAAGAAAGGTGCTGGGGTGTAGGGGGGAGGGGACTTGGAAGCAAAGGAGGTCCTATATGTAGTGAGACCTGGGAAATAGTTGTTAATTAGCCCGAGGAGACTGAGGCCGAAAAGGCTTATAGCCTAATGGAAGGGAGGGTTCCCAAAGGGGGGGACACACGTAGGGGGGTTGAGGGGGTGGGTGGTGAGGGGAGCACGGGGTGGGGAGCAGGGGGACAATTTAAAAAAAAATCCTCAATCACTTCTTAATGTCAGGTCGTCTGTCCTGGGTTTCCCATATTTAATTGGTAGGAACTGTCCCAATGAGTAGCGAGATAAAATTTGTCTTGTGGAATATTAATGGGTTAAGATGCCCTCGTAGACAAAGACTAGTGATGAAATATCTTGAGCAAAGCTCAGCTCAAGTCTGTCTCATTCAGGAGACGCATCTGAGTTATCTTGAGAGTCGTATAATATTTGCTAGGTACCCCTGGGTAAAAAGTTTTTGTACTTCAGAGCAGACAGTTCATAATAAAGGAGTGGCTATTCTGATAAAACAAGGGGCAGGGTGCATTATTAAACAAATTAAAACCGATCAAACAGGGAGATGGATAGTGGCTATATTAGACTTTGGAGGATCGGAGCTAATATGTGCCTCTTTATACGGCCCCAACATTGATGATCCTTGTAGGAGAGTAGGATCTGCCTCTTATGTTGCCCCCACTTTTTTTCTGATGTTTACACTGGTTTCTGGCTATAGTCTGGCTGGGTCCCTGCTAATCAGGGCCCCAGCCTCTCTGTTCTCTCTAAACGATTTGGAGTGCACTCTAGGTGCACTAGTGATTGGATACTGTGGTACCTTATGAGTCCCTAGTATATGGTACCTTAGGTACCAAGGGCATAGGTACTTCACAGGCCTACCAGGGGCTGCAGCATGTATTATGCCACCCCTGGGAAGCAGACTATATCTGACACCACAGGCCTGCTACTGCAGCCTGAGTGAGGAAGTGCTAGCACCCTCACTGAGATATAGGTTCCCTATATCTCTCCTACACACACATATAACCCTATCAGTCACCCCTAAGGCAGGCCCTATCAATCCTGGGGGCAGGGTGCTTGGCTTCTATGTGAGGAGGTGCCTCTGCCTGAGCAGGGCCCCTCTGCAGCTCTCAGAGTCCATTCTCTGGTGCTGTTTGTGGATGCGGTTAAACCATATACTTTTAAGTGCATTATATCCTCGCGTAAAATGCTAACTTTGGAATGGCTGCATCGAAACATGTCGTGTTTGGTGTCAAACACCTTGGAATACTACCCCCCCGCCAGTCCTGGCGGCGGGGGTAGCATTCCACCCTTCTAGAGGGATAGACATGTACCTACTGTGGAAACGCGGTAGAATCCTGCAGAGCCCTGGCATCACAAAATGGATGCCACCAGTCACAGACACTGGGCTGCCCTCCTGCTGATGACCAACACTCGCAGTGGAGGAAGCCCAACAATAGATATCCTGTCCCAAGGGGGTGTGACCACCTCCCAGACAGGGTTTAGTGTATTGGGGCTGGGTGGGTGCACTCTTAGAGTGCTTTGAAGTCCTGCACTGGGGGAGCGGAAGGCTCCTCTGTGCATATGCCAGTTCAAACCGGCTCAGGGGCTACCAGTCCCTGCTCTGGTGCGAAACTGGACAAAGGGAAGTGGGTGTAGCCACCCACTCCCCTGACCCTCCCATAGGGCTAGTCCCTCCCCTTCTTTTAGTATAAGAGGGGGAACCTGTGCATTGCACCCTAGATTTCCCTGGATGACGCTCTACAAGAAGAATCCCGGACCTTCGACGTTCCACTACCTTTGGAAGACTGAAGAATCTCCCTTGGAGTCAAGGAGTGACTCCTGCTTGGCAGGCACCAGAAGTCACAAACGACGGTCGCAAACTACGCCGCTCCCGCCGGAGTCCGAAGTCCCTGCAGCCCAAGAGGGGATTTCCTGACTTCTCCAAGGCCATCGTGAGTCCCCAGCGAAGCTGAGGCCAGTGGACCCCAAGACTAACGAGGAACCGCGACTCCTGGGTACCGTGCACTATTGTCGAGTGCAACCCCTTCACAACGTTCCACGAACTTGTGCTTTGGACCACGTGTGGTCCCAGCCTCCAGCCGGAATCCCTCCTAAGATCAGCGGCCTACCACGTCCCGAGTGACCGTGGGCCCCTGTGAGCGAATCCTCCCGAGGCGTCTTTGCGATCCCTAGCCAGCTGGCTTGTGGGTCCCCAGAAGACTTCCTAAAGAAACCGAAGGGCTCCCCTGGTTGCTCCAGGCCTGCCCTGACTTATCCTCGCTGGGTGAGTCCCACAGACCTTGCTGGTCTGCGCCATTGCCTCTTCACACTTTCCCCGAGACTTGCTGTTACCAAGGCTTGTTGGCTCCGATCGAGTGGCCGACACCGCAGTAAGCTGCAGAAATCATGGGACACGCCGAATCCAGCTCCTCGTCGTCGTCGACGCCTCCTGGACCTCATGGCTGAAGAGTCAAGGCAACTGCAAACGACCTGAATCTTGCAACGACGGTGGGCATCCATCTTCCTTGCCCCGAGTCACTGCCAAGTGACTTTGAACACTGTCCCCTCTGCTTTCAGGTCTTCCATCTTCCGAATCCAGGCTTGGATTCCTCCGGACACTTCTCCTGTCGCCGCAAGCAGCAAGTCTTCACTGGCTCCCATTGAAAACGACGCCGCGACCCGACACCAAAGAACACCTACCTGGGTGAGGTAACTTCAGCACTACGGTGCTCCTGTGGGTGTGGGCCATAGAACTACTTACCCTGTAAGTGACTTGCTTGTAGCTTCCCTCGAAAAGTCCTAAAACTCTAACTTTCCAAGTGCGACTATCGCACTGACTCGTACATGGTGTCATGGTTGACCAATGCAGTTTCCCAGCTCGCTTGTATAAAGGGTCCCGACTGAGACTGTTCCCCATCTACCCCTGGAATCGGCTTCGCCGATTTTATCATTAAATTGGAAACGTTATTTTCGCTCCTAACATGGCGTCCCCAGTGGAAATCTTATGTGTAGTTGGCGTTCCAGTGTTGCAGGCAGAGCAGGGTTACAGGTGATAGTGCGCCTCGGCTATTGCGTGTCGCACTTCAACTGTCATTTTCATTGGAGAGGAGCGTTTTTTCCTTCGCTCGCTCTCCCTCCCTTTAGAAAGCCAGTCAGGAAAGAAAGGGCTTTCTTAGACGTTTCTATGCCGGACACTTCAACATGCAGCAGAAGCATTCCGGTGAAGTTCGGAGCCTCACCTTTGACTTTGAAGGCTTGTAAATCATCGGTTCTGGAGCGGACATTCCTTCTCCCCAGAACACCTGTCAGAAGCGGCTTGGTTGTGAGTAGAGTCCGTGAACCTCTCTCTCACTCTCCAAGTAAGTGTTCTTTTTTTCTTTTTTTTTTTTGTTGGAAGTTGAAGTTCAAGTTCAATTACTCCTGCCCTTCCTGAACTTTTGGAACTTCGTTCGTGAGCGCTTGCAGGTGGCTCTTGTCAGGTTCATTTAGTTGTCCTTTTGCGCCACCTTGTGATAAGAGGAGTTTATGCTTCTGCCTTCAGCAGTTCCAGCAGAATTAAGTGAGCAGTAGCAATCCAGTTTCTTTTACCTGTGTCGTAACAGGTATTCAATTACTATTTGTTTTTCTTTTTTCCCTTGAGCTGAAGCCTAGCTAATAACTCTACTAAAAGACTGTAATCAAATACTAAAGTTATGGAGCAAAGTCTAGAGCTATATTCTTTTTTCTGAACTGCTGAAGAAATTGAGAATTATTTGAACTGTCCTACTGCAAGTAGCAACTCAAATCGACTCAGAATTTATCAATGCAGCACTCTACTAATATTTTCTATTTCCGTATGTAGTTATATATATATATATATATATGATACTTACCAACTTAACCTTGCAGCTGCCAACTAATTGTTCTTTCTACTGAGACTATCAACTTCTTTTCCACTCAATTGCTACAAGCATAAGAGAGAGGCTAAGCACTGCCGAGGTGAAGGTATGAGAAACGTTTAGGTCAGCTTTTAGAATAAGACATAGATGCATAGATGGTTAAAATGTGTTAATGTTGTTATTTGTATTTTAGGTGCCCAGCAGAACTAGAAGGCTCGTGAGGCAGGCACTGCAGTGAGTCTCTCTTCTATCCCATCCCCTTTCCCCCTCTTTACTGGCGGTGGTTTATTGTTACTGCTTCCAGTGGAGATAGGGATTGGAGGAAAAGTCATCAGCTCCTGTGGAAGTCAAGTTTCTAAGGTGCGTGGTACTTGACAGATTGAAGTGCCCCCCTTACCTTCCACCTGGGCATGATGGCTGAGGGATTAGACGTTAAGGCCTTAGCTGTGGTTTTGGAAGGTATACAAAAACAGCTTAGCGAAACCATGGAGGATAATAAGAATCTTCGGGAGGAGGTTAGGAAATCCAGTCAAGAAGCTAGTTTTTTAGGCAGAGGTTTGATGAATATGTAGCGGGTTCCCCTTCTTTGTCTAGAGAGCAAAAACCTTCTGCTTTTTCCCCCTCTCCCTCTGCAGCTGAGTTAACCACACAAGTCATTCACGCCATTTCTCCCACTATTCCCTTAGCAGCCCCTGAGAGATTTCATGGTGATCCACATAAGGCTCAATGTTCACTTCATTTTTTGTGTAGGCCCATTATTTTCAAAGAAGACCAGTCTAAGGTGGCCTTTTTATTGTCATATCTGAGTGGGGATGCGGCTGCTTGGTCTATGCCTCTGGTAAACAGTAACGATCCTATACTCTACAACTTTGAGGATTTCAAGGCCGAGTTTCTTCGGATATTTGATCGAAGGACCATCTCGCAGACTACAGATAATGAGCTTTTGGATCTTCGTCAAGGCAATCGTGAATTGGTGGCATACCTCGCACAATTTAATAAGTTAATTGTCGAAACTCAATGGCCAGAAGCTAAGAGGGCAGCAATATTTTATCGCGGTCTCAAAGACGAACTAAAGGATGGCTTGGCTCAGATCCCCAAGAGGCCACTGAAGTGTCTGAGCTAATTGATCTCGTTCTCCAGATCGATCAACGTCAAAATGAAAGAAAGAATGAGCGTCGAAGAGATGTTAGACCCTTTCCGCCAAGGTTTGACAGAGTAAAACCCGAACCGACCAAGCCCAGTGAGACTGCTGCGTCCAACGAACCCATGCAAATTGGTTCTGTGCGAGGTCCTCTTACTAAGGAAGAAAGAGAGAAGCGCAGAAGTGGTAAGCTGTGCATGTACTGCGGAAATCTGGGGCATTTTGTCAAAGAATGTCCGAAGAAGCCTAAGTTCAGCCCAGGGTTAAAAGATCGGCTCCACCAGTAAAGGGAGTTGCCCTGGTGGGAGCGTCTGACCAGACAACTCCAGATACCCAGTTGGTAGCAAATACCTTACAATTAGCGGGCCCTCATTTGATCATACCCAGTTCGATAAGGTTTGGATCTTCAGTTAAGGAAGACATCTCTGTAATGATTGACTCTGGCGCAACTGGGAATTTTTGTGACATCAAGTTCGCCCAGTCTTTAGGCATTCAATTTTTAAAGAAAGCCAAACCAGAGCCAGTAAGGGCTGTCGATGGCACAAATTTGTCCTCAGGACCCATCAAATACGAAACGGAAGAGTTAGTGGTTATAGGCCCAGGTCTTCATCAAAGTTATTTGAGATTCAGTCTTATAGACGCACCTCAGTTCATGTTGATTTTGGGTCTGCCGTGGTTGACAGAACATAACCCAAGGATCGATTGGGCCAGTAGAACTGTAGACTTGAATTCTGACTATTGCAAGGAACACTGTTTTCATCCTCGAGAAGTAGAAGGTCCTCTTACCCAGTCGGCCTTGTTGGCAGAGACACCTTTGGTGATTTGTACGGTGGAAATGCCAGAAATTCCTTTGGAATACCAAGATCTGAAGGCGGTGTTTGACGAGCAAGAAGCCAAAAGGTTACCACCTCATAGGGAGTACGACTGCAAGATTGAGCTGGAGCCTGGAGCTTCCTTACCGTGTAGCCGCATTTATGCTCTTTCTGAGGTGGAGAATTGTCATCTTAAGGAGTATCTGGATCAATATCTGGCTAATGGATTCGTCAGGCCTTCGCAGTCCCCAGTTTCCTCGCCGCTCTTCTTTATTCCTAAGAAGGATGGGAAGTTGAGGACTTGCATAGACTATCGCGCTCTGAATGCTGTGACCAAGAAAAACCGTTATCCCCTGCCGCTGATTTCGGAGTTACTGGATCAAGTTAAGGAGGCACGGGTGTATACAAAATTGGACTTGAGAGGGGCCTATCATTTAGTGAGAATGGCCGAAGGGGAAGAATGGAAGACCGCATTCCGCACTCGATTTGGTTTGTTCGAGTATCAAGTAATGCCTTTTGGTCTATGCAATGCCCCTGCTGCCTTTCAGCACTTTGTCAATGATTTGCTACGAGAATTCTTAGACCGTTTTGCTGTGGTCTACATTGACGACATCCTCATTTTCTCAGCGAACATGGAAGAGCATGTTCTCCATGTGCGAGCCATATTGCAAAAATTGTTGGCTCACCAGTTGTTTGTGAAACTGGAAAAATGTGTTTTTCACACCCCTCGAGTGGAATTTTTGGGGTTCGTGTTATCCGCTGAAGGTGTGTCCATGGATGAAGAGAAGGTCAAGGCAATCAAGGACTGGCCGTCTCCCAGAAATGTGAAAGAGGTACAAAGTTTTATTGGTTTCGCCAATTTCTACAGGCGATTCATTTTCAATTTTTCTGAAAAGATCGCTCCTTTGAGCAAACTTTTAAAGAAGAAGGAGACATTCTTGTGGGGTACAGAGACCGAACAAGCCTTCCAGTGTATGAAAAAACTGTTTACTACTGCCCCCATCTTACAGCATCCTAATACTGAAGAGCCATTCTATGTGGAAGCGGACGCTTCGAATTTCGCAATTGGAGGAATCCTGTCACAAAGGCACAGGTCCACTGGGCAGTTGCATCCTGTGGCCTATCGGTCACGTAAACTGTCTGCGGCCGAAATCAATTATTCCATTGCAGACAAGGAGTTGCTAGCTGTCAAGGATGCCTTCCAAGAATGGAGGCATTACTTACTTGGTGCTAAACATGTGGTCACAGTATTTACGGATCATAGAAACTTACAGTTTTTTAAGTCGGCCCGCACTCTCACCCCTCGACAACTAAGGTGGTCTCTGTTCTTTGCTGATTACAACTTCGTTTTAACCTACAAACCTGGAGCAACGAATGGAAAGGCAGATGCCTTGTCCCGCCTGAATGCTGGAAATCAAGAGGAAGCTCAGATGAGGGGTCATATCATTCCAGAAGAAAGGATCATTAGCACTATTTTGTACCCTGAGTTTGAAGACAAAATCAAGGGAACCCTTTCTGAGGAAGAGATTTTAGATTGGATGAAAGAAGATTTGGGAAGAGAAATAAAGGATGGAAAACCATATAATCAAGGAAAGCTGTATGTACCAGATGCTGGTTTACAAGAAGAGTTATTGAAACACTATCACGATAATCAATTGGCTGGTCATAAAGGGGTGAAGAAAACCCTGGAATTGATTAAACGCGAATTTTGATGGCCTAATCTAGAGGATCAGGTCAAGCAGTATATAGCTTCCTGCGAACAGTGTGTAAAAGGAAAGGCAAATAGACAGGCTCCTCAAGGTTTACTCATGCCCCTACCAGTAGCCCCTTATCCATGGCATACCGTCTCTATGGATTTCATTGTAGACCTTCCCTCCAGTCAGGGATATTCCACCATCTGGGTAGTGGTCGATCACTTCTCCAAGTTAAGTCACTTTGTTCCTTTGAAGTCCCTTCCTAACTCTGCACAGTTAGCCACACTATTTACCCAACACATAGTAAGGCTTCATGGAGTTCCTAGAGTGGTGATCTCTGACCGAGGACCCCAATTCATTTCCCGATTCTGGAGAGCATTTTTGAAGTCATTAGGAGTGGACTCTCGTTTGTCTTCTAGTTTCCATCCGGAGACTGATGGCCAAACTGAGAGAGTCAATCAGGAACTGGAACAGTTTTTACGGCTGTATTTGATGGAATATGAGGGGGAGTGGCCTGACTTGATTTGGGTGGCGGAATTTGCATATAATAATGCAGTTCATTCGTCTACCGGTTACTCTCCCTTCTTTTTGAATTCAGGCAGACATCCTAATACTTGGGTGGGTAAGACCGAGAGTGAGGTACCCGCAGTGGAGGAGGTGGTGGTAACATTACAGAAGGCTTTTCACACAGCTACACAAAACTTAGTAAAAGCTAAAGATTCTTACAAGAAGCAGGCGGACAAGAAGAGAAGAGCCAACCCAGTTTTTGAACCTGGAGACAAGGTTTGGTTATCCACTCGGAATATGAGGCTAAAAGGGAATAGGAAATTCCAACCTAGGTTTGTGGGTCCATTTGTAGTAGATAAGATGGTGAATCCAGTCAGTGTGAAGGTTAAGCTCCCCACTCATCTTAGATTACATCCAGTGTTCCATGTTTCATTAGTTAAAAGAATCCCATCCAATTTGAGGAAGAAGCTACCCCCAGCACCTATTCAGTGTCACTCAGGAGAGGAGTTTGAGGTTAGACGCGTCTTAGATTCTAAGTTTAAGAAAGGTTCAATCTTCTACTTAGTGGACTGGAAAGGATTTGGCCCTGAAGACAGATCCTGGGAACCTAGTGCTAATGTCCATGCCCCCAGATTGGTTCGAGAATTCCATAGAACCCATCCTAACAAACCCAAGTTGGTTGGAGGAGGAGCTATGGTGGGGGGTACTGTCATGGTTGACCAATCCAGTTTCCCAGCTCGCTTGTATAAAGGGTCCCGACTGAGACTGTTCCCCATCTACCCCTGGAATCGGCTTCGCCGATTTTATCATTAAATTGGAAACGTTAATTTCGTTCCTAACATGGCGCCCCCCAGTGGAAATCTTATGTGTAGTTGGCGTTCCAGTGTTGCAGGCAGAGCAGGGTTACAGGTGATAGTGCGCTCGCGCTTATTGCGTGTCGCACTTCAACTGTCATTTTCATTGGAGAGGAGCGTTTTTTCCTTCGCTCGCTCTCCCTCCCTTTAGAAAGCCAGTCAGGAAAGAAAGGGCTTTCTTAGACGTTTCTCTGCCGGACACTTCAACATGCAGCAGAAGCATTCCGGTGAAGTTCGGAGCCTCACCTTTGACTTTGAAGGCTTGTAAATCATCGGTTCTGGAGCGGACATTCCTTCCCCCAGAACACCTGTCAGAAGCGGCTTGGTTGTGAGTAGAGTCCGTGAACCTCTCTCTCACTCTCCAAGTAAGTGTTCTTTTTTTTTTTTTTTTTTTTGGAAGCCGAAGTTCAAGCTCAATTACTCCTGCCCTTCCTGAACTTTTGGAACTTCGTTCGTGAGCGCTTGCAGGTGGCTCTTGTCAGGTTCATTTAGTTGTCTTTTTGCGCCACCTTGTGATAAGAGGAGTTTATGCTTCTGCCTTCAGCAGTTCCAGCAGAATTAAGTGAGCAGTAGCAATCCAGTTTCTTTTACCTGTGTCGTAACAGGTATTCAATTACTATTTGTTTTTCTTTTTTTCCCTTGAGCTGAAGCCTAGCTAATAACTCTACTAAAAGACTGTAATCAAATACTAAAGTTATGGAGCAAAGTCTAGAGCTATATTCTTTTTTCTGAACTGCTGAAGAAATTGAGAATTATTTGAACTGTCCTACTGCAAGTAGCAACTCAAATCGACTCAGAATTTATCAAGGCAGCACTCTACTAATATTTTCTATTTCCGTATGTAGTTATATATATATATATATATGATACTTACCAACTTAACCTTGCAGCTGCCAACTAATTGTTCTTTCTACTGAGACTATCAACTTCTTTTCCACTCAATTGCTACAAGCATAAGAGAGAGGCTAAGCACTGCCGAGGTGAAGGTATGAGAAACGTTTAGGTCAGCTTTTAGAATAAGACATAGATGCATAGATGGTTAAAATGTGTTAATGTTGTTATTTGTATTTTAGGTGCCCAGCAGAACTAGAAGGCTCGTGAGGCAGGCACTGCAGTGAGTCCTCTTTCTATCCCATCCCCTTTCCCCCTCTTTACTGGCGGTGGTTTATTGTTACTGCTTCCAGTGGAGATAGGGATTGGAGGAAAAGTCATCAGCTCCTGTGGAAGTCAAGTTTCTAAGGTGCGTGGTACTTGACACATGGTTCGCGTCTGTGTTAGACACACCGCGTCCAACTCCCTTGCAACTCCATCTGTAACCGCGTCCTTCGACTCGTACAAGGACCGATCGGTGTGTTCGCCTCGAACACGCAAGGGACCTTTAACATTGATATCTCAATCGCGTCTGAGTGCATAGACTCGTACAGGATTTGCATCGGTGCCAGGTCACCGCGTCCGTCCCCTGTGGGTCTCCTACAACTACCTGGGGTGGTTCTTGGGGGTCCCTCGATTCTAGATGCCCTAGACCTAGGTCTAGCCAACTAAGATTGTAATATTCAATTGTGCTAAACTTATTCTGATAATATTTGACTTGTACATATGTTCCTGTCCTCTAATCTCATAAAGAGATTAGTAGAGAGTGTTTATTAATAAATACATATATATTTGATATATATACCTGTGTGGTGTCTTTTCATTTGGTGATTCAAGAGATTGTGTGGTAAAACAAGCTGCTTTACATTCCTTCAAGACTTAGCCTGAAGGCTGCTCTCCACAGCTACCACTAGGATAGCTTTCTATAAAGGTTGTCTTAAACCTATCTACCATAAGAGTCGAATTGTTCTGGTGCAAGGTGTCCACTTTAATTAGTGAACAGCATATACCAGGCCAACTTCTCACATTGGTGGGCAGCGTGTGGGATTCCAGCTTGCTATTGTTTTACCAGAAAATCTCTATTTGAATTACTAACTGAAAACCACTATAGGTACTTAAGGTACATATAAAGTCAAGCTTAGTATCGATAAGTTCTACTGAACTTAGAGCTGTGTGCCAAGGGATAGCACACCCTTTCTACAGCTCAAGCTAGTATCAGTAGGCCACAAACTAGTGTAGGTAGTACAACACTGCACAACACTAGAATGTCCTTAAAGGGTGGAACCAGTGGATCCACTCAGCCTCAGTATAAGGACATGGCTTTCTCTGACTTGAGAGCCATGTGTGTTGAAAGACACCTGAGGCTAGGACAGAGTCCCTCAACCCTGCACCTGATAGATCTGCTGACAGCAGATGATCTTAGATTGGCTCTAGGAGCTAATGGGTCTGAATCAGTGGGTGGTCAATTACAGTATCTGGGTCAGACGATGAAAATCCGAATGACCAGGACTCTGTGATTGAAGGGCCAGGCCTCAAGGGGCCTGAAAAGGACAGAGGAATTCTCCCTAAGAGAACTGACAGAGTGGATGAGAGGCATAGGTCCCCTTCCAGGGAATCTGAGCACTCTTATCACTCTGGCAGAGAATTTGTCCACCAGAGGAACTCATACTTTCCCATAAGAGAGACCTCCTCTGAAAGAATGTGCAAACTGCTGCAGTATGAGGAAGCAAGAGTTGCCCTCAGAACCAAGCAGTTGGCACTGGATAGAGAAGCCCTGGAGATCCAGAGAGCTTCTAGACGAGAGGGGTTAGAACCCCTTGGTGGCAGCAACAGTGTCCCTAGAGGCAGAGAATCTATTCCAGACCATAGGAACCTGAGCAAGGTTGTTCCTCCCTACCAGAGTGGGGATGATATCCACAAGTGGATAACTGCTATGGAGAGGGCCTGTAGAGTACAGCAGGTCCCCCAAAAGCAGTGGGCAGCAATCTTGTGGCTCTCCTTTCAGATAAAGGTAGAGACAAGCTCCTCACTGTTAGAGAAGAGGATGCTGACGATTATGAAGTCCTGAAGAGTGCACTGATAGATGGGTTTGGCTTAACCACTGAGCAGTACAGGTTGAAGTTCAGAGATACCCAGAAGGCACAGACTCAGGACTTGACTGACTTTGTTGATTGTGCAACCAAGGCTCTGGAGGGTTGGCTGGTTGGCAGTAGGGTTACTGATTTCAAGGGATTGTATAATCTGATGATGAGAGAACAGATCCTTAATAATTGCCAGAACCAGTTGTTGCATCAGTACCTGGTGGACTCGGATCTGACCTCTCCCCAAGAATTGGGAAAGAAGGCAGACAAATGGGTCAGAACCAGGGTGAGGCAGAAACCCCAGAACCAAGGGGGTGACACCAAGAAGCAAGATCCTAAGGGCTCTGAGAAAGGTGGGGATAAGTCAAAAGACCAGAAGTCTTCACAAGGGCCCCAAAAATCTGCATCTGGTGGGGAGTCACAATCCAACAAGGGAAAAGGCCAAAAGAAGCCCTGGTGCAAATTCTGTAAACAGAAAGGGCACTGGACTTCTGACTGTAACAAGTCCAAAGACCAAACCACCACCACTCCTGCCCCTAAGGCAACTGTTCCCCTAGTTCAGCTACTGGTGGAGGTGGTACACAGAATAAGGGTGTAGTAGGGTTGACCCTGGGTTCTGAAGTGGACTCTGACCTAGTCAGAGTGCCCACTCAGGCAATGCTGATTTGTGAGGGAGACCTTAATATGTCCTTCCTAGTGAGTCCCAGTAACCTGGGCAAATACAAACAGCAGCCAGTAATAAATGGCAAACAGGCTTTGGCATTTAGGGACACAGGTGCTAGTGTCACCATGGTGGCAGAGGATCTTGTGGACCCTGGACAGATCATCCTGGGCTGAAATGTACCAGGTGACCAATGCAAGCAACGTCAAGACCAACCATAGTCTGGCAGTTGTGAATTTCTCCTGGGGAGGGGTAACTGGCCTCAAGAAGGTTGTAGTCAGTGCAGACCTCCCTGTCGAATGTCTATTGGGCAATGATCTAGAGACTTCAGCCTGGTCTGAAGTAGAGTTATGGACTCATGCTGAGATGTTGGGCATCCCTGCAGAGGTATTTGCTGTGACCAGGTCACAAGCAAGAATGCATGACACTGAACCAGCTCTGGATCCTGGAACAATGGACCAGATGCTTCCCAAGAGGAGGAGCAGTAGGGTAAAGGCAGTGCCTTCCCCTCTGTCTCAGATCACAGATTCACCCCCAGAGGGAGGTGAAGCAGATCCCGAAGAAGAAACTGCCCCAGAGGGACTTGAGCCTGATCAGGTTGAGTTCTTGGGGGCAGGGGGCCCTTCTAGGGAAGATCTGAGGAAGGAGCAACAGTGCTGCCCCTCTCTTGAACCCCTCAGACAGCAGGCTGCTGCTGAGGCTGCTGGGAGTGCTAGTGGGTCCCATAAAGTTTATTGGGATGAGGGACTCCTTATATTCTGGGAGTAGAGACCCAGCCCCTGGAGCCACCAGGAGGATGGTAATACCTCAGAAGTTTAGGGGGTTCCTCTTGACCCTAGCACATGACATCCCTTTAGCAGGACACATGGGCCAAAACAAGACCTGGGACAGGCTTGTTCCACATTTTCATTGGCCACATATGTCAGAGGACACAAAGGAGTTTTGTCGCTCCTGTGTCACATGCCAAGCCAGTGGTAAGTCAGGTGGCACAACAAAGGCCCCCCTGATACCACTACCGGTGGTGGGGGTACCCTTTGAAAGGGTAGGGATTGACATTGTTGGTCCCCTTGACCCTCAAACTGCATCTGGGCACAGGTTTATCCTGGTGGTAGTGGATCATGCCACCAGGTACCCAGAAGCAATTCCTCTAAGGACCACCACAGCCCCTGTGGTGGCAAGAGCCCTCATTGGAGTCTTCTCCAGAGTGGGTTTCCCAAAGGAGGTCATTTCTGACAGAGGTACCAACTTCATGTCAGGATATCTAAAAGCAATGTGGAAGGAGTGTGGTGTAACTTACAAGTTCACCACCCCTATCACCCACAATGCAATGGTTTAGTTGAACGCTTCAACAAAACCTTGAAAGGAATGATTAAAGGACTCCCAGAGAAGCTTATGCGGAAATGGGACCTTCTTCTTCCTTGCCTGTTGTTTGCATACAGAGAGGTTCCACAGAAGGGGGTTGGCTACAGCCCATTTGAGCTTCTGTTTGGGCATCCTGTGAGAGGTCCACTGTGTTTGGTAAAAGAGGGCTGGGAGTTACCTCTCAAGCCCCCCAAACAAGATGTGATGGACTATGTACTTGGTCTCCACTCCCGGATGGCAGAGTACATGAAAAAGGCAACCAAAAACCTGGAGGCCAGCCAAGAATTACAAAAAGCTTGGCATGACTAAAGGCTGTACTGACTGTATACCAGCCAGGACAGAAAGTGTGGGTGTTGGAGCCTGTGGCCCCAGCAGCCCTCCAAGACAGGTGGAGTGGCCCCCATACAATAGTTGAACAGAAGGGAGAAGTCACCTACCTGGTGAATCTTGGAACTCCTAGGAGCCCCCTGAGGGTGCTCCATGTCAACAGATTGAAGCCATATGTTGACAGGGCTGACATGGGCTTGCTCATGGCAACTGATGAGGACCAGGAGGAGGAGAGTGACCCTCTCCCTGACCTGCTCTCTCAGAACCCTGATGATGGGTCAGTAGATGGTGTTGCTTTGGCAAGCAGCCTCACCGACCATCAGCAAACTGAGTGCAGACAAGTTCTGCAACAGTTTAGACATATGTTTAGCCTGACCCCTAGTCAGACTTCCTGGTGCACCCACGAGGTGGACACTGGAGACAGTCTGCCTGTCAAGAATAAAATCTACAGGCAACCTGACCATGTCAGGGACTGTATCAGGACTGAAGTCCAGAAAATGTTGGAGCTAGGTGTAATTGAGCCTTCAGATAGCCCTTGGGCTAGTCCAGTAGTCCTGGTACCCAAGCCTCATACCCAGGGTGGTAAGAAAGAAATGAGGCTTTGTGTAGACTACAGAGGCCTCAATGCAGTCACTAGGACTGATGCCTATCCCATACCAAGGGCAGATGAGCTGATTGATACTTTGGCCTCAGCAAAGTATCTAAGCACGTTTGACCTGACAGCTGGCTACTGGCAGATCAGGTTAGCTGATGAGGCAAAAGCCAAGACAGCATTTTCGACCCCTGGTGGGCACTACCACTTTGTGGTGATGCCCTTTGGATTGAAAAATGCACCTGCCACTTTCCAGAGGTTGGTGAATAAAGTTCTGACAGGGATGGAAACTTATTGCTCAGCTTATCTAGATGATATTGCTGTCTTTAGTTCCTCCTGGCAGGATCACCTGGTCCACCTCAGGAATGTTTTGGAGGCCCTGCAAAAGGCAGGCCTCACTATCAAGGCCACCAATCTCCCTGCTGAATGTTGATTATAAAATCTTTATGAGTATTCTTGCTGGGAGATTGGGCAAGATAGCTCCACAGTTTATTTGGGTCCCTGTCAGGGTATCTAGCTAACACATCTAAAACAGAGGTGATGTGTTGGAATATTGATAATTGGGGGGGCAGAGCGAGTCATGAGTTTAAATACTTGGGCATCACTATAGTCAAAGATTTAGATAAAATCCCCCAGATCAATTGAATAAGTCTATAAAAGAAGTGGACCGATTATTTGCCAGATGGAAGAATCTTCCCCTAAAAATTTTCGGCAGAGTCAATTTAGTAAAAATGGTTATTTTGCCCAAACTAACATACCTGTTTAATGCCATTCCTCTTAACTTTCTTAGTCAGGATATTTGTAAAATCCAAAGTAAGATCGTGAGTTTTATTTGGGCAAATAAGGGTGCTAGTTTGACGTGGAAAAAGCTGAGACGTAAGCTCATTAAAGGGGGGCTGACTCTTCCAGACATAAGTTGGTACTGTGTTGCCTTCCAATTTAAAAATATCCAGATGTTACTCGCAAAGCCAGAGGAGACATCTTGAGGCAGACTAATGATTGAAATGGCAAAGGAGGATGGTGGGGGTGACGGTTTTTTGTACAAATTTGGGGCCCCTAGGTACTTTAAAAAGGTGCGTCTAAAAGTGCTTAGGGCTGCCCTTAGCTTATGGTATAAAGTCAGATGCAGATGGGGGATAGGTTATTATTCTGAACTTGCTCCAATTTTGGACTCCCTGGGGACCCCGTTATGCCTGAAGGATAGTCTTGCGATACCAATAAGAAGGGCAGGCATCTCTGTATGGTCAAATCTTTTATCCTCAGAAGGAGTTCATCCTTGGGAGGCTCTAAGAGCTAGGGTTGGTAGCAGTTTTTCCAGATTCAAATACCTGCAATTAGCCTCCTGGTTTTTAGCGGAAAAGGGGGACATATACGGAGATTGGGAGATGGAGCAAACCCTGCAAGATGTGCACCTTAAGAGAAAGGAAATCTCCATATGGTACAAGAAATCTTTGGAGGCTGAGGATGTGGAATACCCCCCGCAGCATCTGGTTTGGAATCAGTCCCCCCTAGAGTCTGAAATTGAAGAACTATACGAACCCTCCTTGAAGCTTCTCTACAAATATGTTAAGCCGGCTAGCCTCAAAATGAACCACTTTTTTGTTGCCAATAGACTGTGCTATACACCTGCAAAGATTGCTAAGTTTGCCCCACTTTCCTCCCCTAAATGTCCTAGATGCGATTTTCCTAAAGCAAACAATATTCATATTTTCTACGAGTGCCCTGAACTTAGGGCTTTTTGGAGGGGGTGGAGGAAGTCTTATGTGGTATTTTTAGAGTTAATATCAAGGGGAATGTCACTCTGGTTCTATTCGGGGATGATGGTGCATTGAGTAAGAAGCTGCAGCAATTACATAGAGGTCTGTTGTTATATCTGGTTTTAATTGCTCTGAGGGAAATTTTCAAGTACTGGAAAGATCCGTTGCCCCCCAAGCTTGAAGATTGGATTAAAACTGCATTTGCTATGGCCCGCTTGGACCAGGGTGGAGATAATGAGAATGGTGTGAACATCTGGCAGGCCATACTATTGTGGGGTAGAGGTCTGAGACTCGTCTAGTTCCGCTTGGTCCTATGATTACGCCATGCCACGAACAAAGGGGCAGGTCTGGTATGGACCTAAGCGAATGCAGCAGCCGCAGTTTTAACTCCTAACTGGTACTTTATGTACATTTAAATCTTTTTCCTTGCATGTTATTTCTGGTTTGTTACTGTGATCCAGATATCATTCTCCATTGAGAAATCTATGTGCTCATCGTTGGAATACTGCTGCAGCAGGGTCTAGACCAAAAACTATTCCCTGAAACTGGAAGCCTTCAAAGGTGCCTCTTAACATGAGGAAGACTTTCTGTGGACCAATATGAAATGGTAACATGAACTTTGGTCCAATTGTTGTAGATCTCTGCCCCCAACTTTGGCCCTGATGTGGACTACTTTTTAGGAGCAAGTGCATCTGTGCACAAGTGAAATGCCATAACTTACATTCAAAAGAGTCAACAGGTGAAGTGGGCCGAACCATTGCTCCATGCTATATGCTGTGGTGGGAGGAGGTGAAATGTGAATGGCTCTTGAACAGACCAATCAATGGAAGAGGACTAGATGAAAGCCGTTGATTGTATATCCATATACCACAGAAACGTGCGCTCCCTCCAATTTAGCATGCCAAAAGGATTATTACAAAGAGAAAAATAGTCAGTGAATCACACAGTCAGGCAACAAGGAGGTCCACTGGCACACAGAGAGCATAAAGGTTCAAACACACAAGTGCAGAACACAGATTTATATGTTTACCTACACATGGCTCCTATGGAGAACACATGAGGAAACCAAAACAAAGACGTTATGCAGGTGCAGAAACTGAAATTGTGCAACACCACACATTAAGTGTTCAGATTGGTACAAAAAATGAAAATTTTAAGAGTTAACCAAGCTACTCAAGTATTTCTCGCCAGGCGTGAGGCTTTACGCAGTAGAGACAGTACAACTTGGTATCATGGTCTAAAAGTGATAACAAAAAATGGCTACCACTACTATAGTTACGCCAAGGCAATATTCCTCAATTTCCCGATCCCCCCTTTTTAAATATTTATAGTGCAACTATCAAATGTCATGTGTTTAGTTCATGAGACACATTATCATTAAACCATTCAAGTGAGCCATAATCATATTTGTGTCTACATTGTCATCAATCTTTGATAATGTCAGAGAGAAAGAAAGGGAAGACTCCTTTAGTAATAAAGCACTTAATGGTGCATGTGCAACTCTTACAAGTATATAGAGCAGAATATGTACAGCGAAAACTGCCAAAACTATCTCTATTATCTTCATTGCAAGTACCCCAAATATGCCTTTTAACCAAGACCATATTCATCCAGACTAAAGCTATCATTAATGTTGCGTGACTCCTTGATACCATAACAGATGTGATCAATTTGTTAATGTACACTCAATGAGACATTTGGTATGAACAAGCAGCATTCTGAACCTACAATGGCACAAACGTCACCCTTGGCAGCCAGGAAAAAATCAAGAGACACTCGATTTTGCAGAAAGACAGTCATTTGCAGTCGCTGCTAATTTATTGTACATCAATCCTACCTATATGCAATGGAATTGGCAAATTCTTATAAGACCTTAGCTACTGTTTGAATTTTGTGGATTGATAGTCCTATCCAATACATAGAAAACAGGATAGCAAACAAGGGCAATTTCGAATATTTCTCCAGGCAGTCTTTTCTGGTACAGGAACTTTGCCAAGGAATGTCATATGGCAGCGGTGATGTAAGTTGAGTGGCAAGATCCATACCAGTCTTCTGTTAGCAAGGTAAAAGCATGACTGCTACAAACGAACAAAGTACCAGGTTGATCTTGAGAGAGGCTGTGCGAATAAAGGACCCCAGACAGAAGTTCAAAATGATAAGGATTAAATTGGGAATCAAATGGAGCTGCATTAAATAGATCGCAGTCCCTAAAGCCCACATAGATAATTTCCATTTGTAGCTTCACAAGCCATTCCACAGGAAGGGTCAGCACAGTGAATAGCCACATAACCCAACTGATCCGCGATCTCCACTCGCTCCCAGTCGTAAAAGAAGAATAACCTTCAATCTACTCACCCACGCATACAAGGCCCTGCACAACACCAGACCAACATACCTTTCCTTCCACGCATCCAAAAGACACCTCTGATCAGCCGACCTCTCGCTGGTGCCCTTCACGTGCATCCACAGGACCAGAACAGGAGGAAAGTCCTTCTCCTAGTTTGCAGCCAAGGCCTGGAACTACCTCCCCCTCCACCTCCGACAAGCACCCACACTGTCACAGTTCAGGAAGTACCTCAAGACCTGCCTCTTCAGTTGACCCCCCCAGTCCACTAAGGCCGCACAACCTGGCTCTTCGGACGACACCTAGACTCAACGGAGCAGCCCCCCCCCAGCACCTTGAGACCGTCACAGAAGAGTACTTGTGCTTCAAAACCCTGACTGATTGATTGATTGATGTATTGGCTGGGAAACAGAGGTCATCAGCTTTTAAGGGGAAGGGATAGAAGCATGTTCACAGTCCACAAGATAGTGTCAGGGTTGTAAAGAGGTCTTTCTATTTTGATGGAAGACTAGGTATCACCACAGCTTATTAGCTTGTAGGTCTTGCACAGAGTCTTGCACAGATCTGTACATGTATTTGAAGGTATTTGAAATGCCAACTGCATCAGTGGATAAGCAAGAGAGAGGTTCAGAGAGGATCTCAGAGGTCTTTAAGGCTGACCCACTAGCACCAGTATCGACAAGGCATGAGGTGGGTTTTTATTAATGACATATTTCACTGCAGGGATCAGGGTATTTAGGGGCTAGTCAACACCTGTTGGAGTCTCCTACAAATGAAAGTATTGAGATTTGGGTTAGAGGGGTGTTAATGATTACATGTCCAGTGATGTAATTGTCTCCAGCTAAAATATAAAGAGTCACCTGGTGGGACTGTATCTCCTCAACTCCTCCCTTGGTTTCATCCCAATCTTCTCACCCACTTCAAATGGTACAGAGCTGCTTCTAAGCATTTACAGCTGGTTGAGCCATACCGGAATAATGTTTAAACTCATATTTTAAACACTAAATATAATAATCAGGAGATTCACCTTTATTCTGTTTATAGCAAGTAATCTTGCTCCTGTCGTTTTGACCACACACACCACTATTGGTCCTTCTTTGCTGCTGTAAAAACAGTTACATCCACATGGGTCTGCTGAAGTCAATTACTCTTTTCTGCCAACTGATTCTTAATTTGACTTGGCATAACGTGACACCTGCCCAATTGGGTTTGTAGCATGCAAAATTGGTCTGTAGTTCGCCATAGAATTTCAAGGGGTTTTCATGAATATTAGGAAACTGGTCTGCAAGGGGAACAAAGGATATGAATGGCACCTAAGCTTACTACCCCTGCCCCCAGGTAATCTCATATAAGAATGAGGGCATTAGAGTCGGGTGGCGCAGTGGACTAATGCATCCACTAATGCACCCGCTGCAGGAATCTGCGCTTGACATCATTGTCAAAGGTTTGAATCACGGGGCGTCCACTCAGCCCTTCAGACTTCTAAGGTCTATAAAATGAGCACCATTGAGTTGGTTAACAATAAACATCTGTTATTTTGATGGAGCAAGGTCTTGTAAGAAAGAGACTTGCTTGGAGGCAATCCTTTCGTTTAGCTCATTAACAAGTTACTAACCATGTTTGGTGGATAACTAATACGCACTTCATGAACACGCGGGTTAGTGAAGCTTGCTTATGTGTGTACTAATGCGGATAACAATGAAGACGGACTAATACCGCTTTAAACGGGGAAACTGTTGTGCGCATGCGTCAACTGCATCTACGCAGTATGACGAGGTAACGCTTGGAGGGAAATTCTAGCGCAAGAGCAGAAGACACTAAAATGGAGTCTTGAAGACTCGCGTGCATGGCATCTGCTTAGCTGAAACGAAAACAAGCTATTTTACTAATGCTAATGCGGGGAAAGTATTAATAAGAAAAGGGAAATAGAGTAGAGGTGGGAGGTATACAGTGTGACCATTTATTTGTGAAATTAATATTTGTCTTTCTGACTTTATTATTAGTGCACATTTGGGCCTCTCACGCATAGCTGAATTGAGCTGAGTAATTCAAAGACTGCGCATGTCCACTGAAAGTTAACCCGGAAGGATGACTTGGATGATTGAACGGGAGCCAAGGTCGCAAATGATGTGCCCTGGGAACGGAGGGTGAAGAGTTCAGCGAAGAGGACTCTTATTCATAAACTTATAATAATGTTTCAAGTAAAATGTGGATATGTATGGGAACTCAAGACATGAATAAAAATTAAGGGATGGGTTTGCGAACAATAGTTGAACTGATTTTGATGACATGTAAGCATGGTGTGATGGAGCTTCCCCCTTGCCTGACCAATCATATTTCGTATTTTTACGATATTGAAACTGTAGTGGGTGGAACATGAAGAAACAAAGGTATAATTAAGGTAGCTTTAGTTAGTTAGTTAGTTAGAGTTCGAGCGCGAGAGATGCTGAAGTCGGGGATCGAGATGCTGTGAGTCGGAGATGCTATTGCTGGGAGAGATGCTGTGAGATGCTGATGAAGAACTACTTTCTATCCTAACTTAATTGGGTTAGATCAGAAGATCGCGGAAGAATCTCGAGGAGGAAGAGAGTGTCAGAGAGGGGTGCGGCGCAATCGTCGGTATTCTAGAGAGGTCAACTATCCTGTCCTGAATCCTGTCCTGAAGTCTTTGTCTCCTGACCTATCCTGGGGGACCCTTACCAGCCCTTTGGCCAGGGGGTTGGTCTTTCACACCATTCTTGGTAAATATAATTTCATGTTATTTGTATATGTTCGAAGTATATGCTTGATGTTTAATCAATTTAATTTTCTCTCCTAAGAATGATGGTGACTGCACTGTATTTTGAGATAGTTCACATGCATTTCATTTAGATAAAGATTTTAAAACTTCCTGAGTCAGTGATCATTTACTTCAAGTAAAAGAATAGTTAAGGGTTATGTTAATTATCATCATCAACTAGTTCAACTAATGGTCCATCGACCAGAGGAAAGAACTTTTTGATCAGTGAAAGGTTAGTTAGGAAAATTAAATAACTAATCCTGAATATTGTGAAGAATATAAAAACTTTAACCACTCCAGCGGTTTACTCTATTGTGTGTGTATTTTTATGGGCCCAGGTGAGTATATGGTTGCGGAGTATCTATTGTTGGTATACCGCTGGATCAATTTCAGCACCAAGATTCCCTTTTGGGTAAACCTGTGCTTTACGAATACACATGTTATGTTTTGGGTCATGTATGGCGTCATGCGGACGGATAATCACTGTCTAGATTACTGAACAATTTGGTATGATGATCACTTCAGGGGTTTCTCTCAAGTTCTCCTGCTCTTAAAGCACTGGTACGCCTCAGACTTTCCCATGTTACAGTCAGGTAGTATGCCCCATGGGCTGATACCTATTATTGGTTGGGTAGGGTACAGAGCCAACTCTAAAAGAGGTATGTTATGTCATGGAGTCATCCTTACCACTAACTTCCTAAGCCAGGGAATCCCCCTGTACATACCCAAAAAAACGTTTCTCTCATAATCACCTGCTCAGATGACGCATTCCATGTTCCCTTTAAAGCTTTAACAGTCAATAAACAATATCAGACTTCACATATCATTCATTTCAAAGCGCGCTAGGCTGTTTGACCTGATCTGAGGATGGGACGCCAGGCCACTCTCTACCAAGTCTCCCTCTTTGCAGGATTCTCCAGCTAACCTTAATGCCTGGGGTTCTTATGTGGAGCCTGGTCAGGCCTCTCGTCCACAACCTTGATAAAGTGGAGGCACTTCCCAGCCAAACCCAGGTTATCAAAGAAATCTGCACTTAAACCAATTTGTCTGAAAACTGAAAATGTTTATTAACAAAAAGAAAGATAGTCTATGAATCACAGTCAGGCTACAGGGTGATCGCATGGCTCCTCATGAGCATAAAAGCTAAAGCACATAAGCACAGAACACAAATTTACACATTATCATGCATAAGGCTTCAATAGAGGTCACATGACCAAATGGAAACAAAGACTTTATGCAGGTGCAGAAACTGCAACCGTGGGAGATGACTCATTTGACCTCTTAACTGATACAAAAATGTAAACTTTTAAAGCTGAGCACGTTATTTGAGAATAACTCAACTCCTAAATTTGCAAAGAAATATTGAGGTTCATTTACAGATTTATGCTACGTTTGCAACACAACTCCTCAGTGCAAATACCATGTTTGTTGTGATTTTGCAACCATTTTAGGGTACTGTAAAATAACTATGCATAATAGATGAAACTGTATTGTACCGAGCAAGATAGTGCTATTTTATGAGCAATAATAATTGGTGCACAAATATGTTTGCAACCGTTGGCCAAACTGAGTAAGTTTATGAGAATGGGAACTAGTACTACAGAAGTACTTTTTGTATGCACTGTTAAATGCCTTATAAATCAGCCCAGAAATATCCAACTCCATCCTATCAAACGTGCAAAGAGAGCATAGTCCTTTTCTATTTGTACTAACTCTATATGAATGTTGCTTGAACATTCCATTATTTTCTGATTTAGATCTCCTGGAGTCAGTTGAACTGAAGAGGCCCAGTCAGGTCAAAACCAGTCTTGGGTTGCTTGTGTTGCAGTTTTGAGGGGACCTGGCTTGGCAGTTCGGGCTGGATTATTCCCATATGAGCAACACCAAGACTGATTTGCATACGGCTGGGTCTAATCTGGGGTGGAATGGTGGACGTACCAACAATGGATTGGAATGCTACCCAGAGTGGTTGGCAGCGAATAGACTTATTGCAAACATTCCTCCCATCACCTTTTGTGTTTTTGACAATATGCACCATTTAGCAGATGAAAATATGCTATTTTGCCAATTCACATTCACAGCATGTTGATCTCATCATGCGTTGTTCACGTGTTCACTCTGATTAAGAAGAAAGTCCATTGTTGCCTATTCAGTGGAGCCACAAATCTGGATATGATCTAATGAGTAAAGATCAGCTCCTTTTATACAAATGGTTAATCGAAGTTTATTTTGAGAACATTAGTAGAACAATTAAATATAATAACTTATGTTTTTGTCGAACGCCAAGTCAGCTGGGGACACTTCATCAAAATCAACATAGGATATGCACAGCATTTGTAACACCAATTGTTTTTTGTTTTCCCTGAAAGGTGTCTGCGGAGAGTCCATCTGCACAAATTATGAATGGTGTGGTCAGAGAAATGATAAATATGGCTGCCTTTGCAAGCAGAATTATGATCAACAGGCAAAACGGTCTCTTGGTACGTTGAGGAATTCATTATATTTCAAATACCCACTATCACATGCTAATCTCTCAATAGTCCATGTTTAATAATTCAAATGCAGAATATGCAGATCAGTCACATTAGTGTATCAGAGTTCTTTCTGGGATCACATATTTTTCTTGCATTTCTTCTTATATTTATGTGATTAGCTGAGATAATGATATTTAATTTTCACAACACTCGTAGGGCACTTTGGTTTGTACATGAACTGCCAATAGGGTGGAGATCACCTTCTGGCAAAGTATAGGGACAATTTAGAAAGTTGTAAAAATATTTTTATGTTAAATATTATGGTAAATTAATTTCATATATTTATCTTAAATGTAGAACAAAATAAATATACTACGGCACCATTAACTTAATTTTAAATTAGAAAATGAATTAACTTAAATATATCAAATTAAGTAAAAAAATTGTTGAATAAATAAACCTAAAGTAAAATGTTTGTATTTACTCATTATGTATTAACAATTACAGAATGTTACGTATACAATTATTTGAAATTAAGTTACATGCTTTTGAATTGAAGTTACATTTATTAATAAATTAAAAAGGTTATTAACATATTTTATAAGTAAATAATTCTTATTTTTTAAATACATATTTTTATCATTCAATTTATACTATCTATATTTTAAAAAGTCGAAATCATTTTTTAAAATTTAACATTATTCCCTATTGGGTTTTTATTTTAAGTCCCTGCCTCCATTAATTTTTATAGGTGGATGTTGCTGTATCAGTGGTTGGTCATATGTGGTGCTGGACATACTACTGCTGCTTTTTGACTTTTGCAACTTTACACTTGTGAATTTGGTCCACTCCCTGCTTCAAGGGGTGGCGATATTAAAGTCTACACTTTTGAAATACCTTTCATTCGTAAATGGTGAACAGTCAAAAGTAGTAAAGTATCTCAAAAGTGTAAGAGTAAACTTACGCATGTAGATTTGAGACATTGGAAGTGGCCATTGATTATGCAGAGCAGGTTTTCAGTACACATGGATCCCTGATGATGCAAGCTTTGTCATCCAGCAGACATTGTGAGCAAGTGTGACACAGAAGAATACAGTACTCATAAATAACCAAGCTTCGGAAGGGCTTGGATCCACCAAGCACAGCTTGGGCAGAATTACTAGTTTTTAAACAGTGGCACAGCCTTGCACAAAGTTCTCAACATCTCTTACAGAATGGTGTTGCTCGAATATGAATTTACCGTGAAAAAAACAAAAGACAGGAGGAGTTTTGCAAAATAGGAACAGTTGGTTTGTGGTATTAGGAGAGCCTTCGTCTTGCCCCTTGCCTTGCACTGGCCTGACATGTGACACAGGGGTGCAAAACTCCTTTACCTTTTCAGACAGATGGGGCCAGTAGAAATGGTTCACCAACCGGTTCCATGTCTTTGTCTATCACAAATGTCCTGTCAAAGGATATCATGACCCAAAGTCAGGATGAACTCTCAGTACTTCTGAGGCAACACCAACCTCTGGGTGGTCCCCTCCTTGAGGTTTCTGTCCTCAGTATAAGCCAGTTCATCTTCCCAGTAGATTCTGTGAACCCCAATGTCACCTCCTGCCTCCTGCTTAGAGGAAATCAACTTCAAGCTCTCAAGGGTGGGACAGTCCCTCTGTCCCTTACTGAATAACTCTCTGGAGGGTCCACCTGCTCTAGTCAGTTCTGCCAAATCTGACAGCTCTGGCAGGGATGGAGTCCCTCCCTCAGAGGACAGATCCTACCCATCAGGGTTAGATTCTTCCTGCACCTCTGGAGTTCCCTGGGCTGGCTCACCAGGCCCAGTACCCTTGTGCTTGGATGCTAGGCCCTTTGTTCCAGGGTCCAAGTGTCCAGCATTCCCTTCAGGATAGTGTGTGACCTAATTACAGCACATACCGACTCAGGGAGCTCCAATATTTTCATATGGAGATCTCTCTCTACCTCTGACCACTCAGAGGCTTCCAAATCATTGACCAGTAAATACTTGATTGGGAGCACCTTAGACACAGCTATAACCTTTATAGGGCCTGTCACACCTCCCCATTCCAAATCCACCACGGCCATAGGATGGAGTTTGGTTGGGCTGTCTGTATAGGTTACCTGGTGAAACTCACCAGTTAGTAACCTCTCTGGAGGCACTAGCATGTCCAGGACCATAGTTACACTAGCCCCTGTGTCTCTGATAGCCTCTACCTCAGTCCCATTCATTTTAGGCCTCTGCCTGTATTTGTCCATGTTTGGAAGTAAGGCAGCAAGAGTTGCAATATTCACCCCACCCAGGGACACTAAGGTTGCTTCTACCACCTGCATACCCCTCTCTGGGTACCACTCTCCACCCCCACACTTACACTGGCAATTATGGGGATGGCCCCTTAGGGGGGAGCTTCTTGGTGCAGACAGCATCTCCCTTTTTGTGCCCTGGCTGGTTACAGTCAAAGCACTTACCCACCTTTGAGGGGTCAAAAAACCTACCATTTTCCCTGATACCCCTCCATTTGAATTTAGGTTGGCTCAGGCCCCCCCCTCCTTGTTCAGGGTTTTGTGGGTCTTTAGAGGACTCCTTAGGTTTTTGACCTTCTTTTCCCTGGGCTTTCCTCTAGGGAGGGACCTGTCCTCCTTTCTTCTGGTCACCCCCCTGGTGCTGAGTGGGAACCCGGGTTCTCAACCACTCATCAGCTGCCTTGACTAGGTCTCTAGCATTAGACAGCTTTGAGTCCACTAGGTACTGGTATAGCTTATCTTCAGCACAATGAGTTAAAATATGTTCTCTCAAAAACAAAGTATACAAACCCTCATGTGTCAACATTGTTACCAACAAGCCAGCCTTCCAGTGCTTTCTGTGAGATGTCCAAAAAACCTACCCATGACTTTGACCTAACTTTCTGGTTAACTTTGAACTTTGCTCTGTACTATTCTGGGGTTAAAACAAATTTCTCAACTAAGTATTGCCTCATGTAAGTATAGGACTTTGCCTCTTCTCCCTGCGTGGTCAGGAGCATATACCTTCCAGCCACTGGAATCAGTTCCCACAAGAGTGAACCCCAATGCTTGGGGCAGACCCCCCACATCTCAAGGGCCCTCTCAAATGCAGGTAGCCATTTGTCAAACTCGTCCCCCTCTATGTAGCTGGGCACTATAAAACCACCACCTCTGTTCAACTCAAAATCGTCATCATCCTTTTCACTGCCATCATCTCTTTTTGCAGCCTCTTCTCTTTCCCATTTCTTTTCAGCCAATTCCAGTTTCCTTTGCTCTAACGCTATCAAAGCTAATTGGGCCTCAAGCTGTCTCTGCAAGGGACAGTGTTGTTTCCTAAGTAGGGGACCCTTCCCCCCTCCCACCATCTGAAACCATATGGCTAACACTTGAAAAAATGGAAGAGGCACCATCCTTGGCCCCTCTTGGGTGAGGTTGGGGGGAACACCCTCCATCCCCCCTTGAATCTCCTCAGCTACCCCAACCCAGGCCTTTAGGTACTTAAGCAACCCTGCCTTTCTAATCGTGTTAGAAGCAAGCAGCTTCCTAAATCTACAACTATCCTAAGATCAGCCATCCTGAACTGGAACTGTTTAGCCAGGTCCAGCTCCCTGGTTCCCTATTTTTGGGTCACAACAACTAGGCACACAGACTCAGAACAATTTTGAAAAATCAAAACAATGGATTAAAAACAGTTTTTGTCCAAATTCCAAAAATCAAACTCAAAGTTTTTGTTCTCAGACAATTTAGAGGATTTTTAAAATCTCAATTCACTTTACTGAAAGGTCTACTTTTTAAACACAAGTCCCCCTCCACACCTCTGAACATCAAAATGTTGGAAAGTGGGTTATTAGTAGTGGTAAATGTATATCTACCACTGGCAATAAGGCCACTAACACAATATAGGGCTCAGTACAGGTCTTAGAAAATTATTCCCATGCTCAACCCTTGGTAGCATGGCTGCGAGCAGGCAGGTTTAACTTCAAAGACAGGTATGTAAGGCCTTTAAAAACACTAATTTCAGTATATAATTAAGGCGCAAGACACAATAAAAATCTAACACCAATTTATAAAAATAGAAAAAACAATTATCTTTAAAATGACACCAAAATTAGACTAATCCAATGGAACCGGAGATATGAATTTTTAAAGATTTAGCACTATATAGCACATAGAAACCTATAGCGCCTATTGGGACATCTGGGTGCACTAGACCGGGTAAAGTCAAAGTTTCAGGCCAACCCCGATGGAGCCCTGCACGGCTACCCCTTGTGGTAGGTCTCGATCAAAGATTTTACCTTCTGACTTAGAAACTTTTCTAGAGCTTTTCTTCCTGGGGTCCCTCGAAGCTCTCAGCCAGTCCAGATTCAGTGAGGGTTTGCCGGCTTGCCTTGAGATGAGCTTCCGGTCAAACTTATGGAAGTCAGACCTCCCGAGCTTTCCAGCGGGATGAACCAGGGACCCAGGCCAGCACGGGGTTGAAGGTGAGCGGCTTGGCTCTCGTGGTTGGTCCCAGTCACCTTTTCTATGTTCGGAGTTAGAAACTTTTACAGAGTTTTTCTTCAGGGGCCCTTCAATGCTTTTCACCAGGCCGACTTTGGTGAGGGTTCGCCGGCTTGGGTTTCAGCTTACTCCCGGTCAAACTCTAGAAGTCGGACCTCTGGAGATCTTCAGCGGAACGAACCTGCACGGCAGGCCGGATCGCGGCTTAGGGTCGCCGGCTTGGCTTGCCAGGTCGAGTCGGTCCACTTATGGAGCTTTTTTCCAAAGTTGCTCCAAACTTCTCAAAACTTCTGGAACTTCTTACTGAAGTTCCCCAAAGGTTACCAAAGTATCCAAAACTTACTCCAAGGGTCGGGAAGCTCCAAGATGGTCCTTGAACATTAGGGACTTCAGTTCCCACATCCCTCTTGGACAAAACCCTTACAAATCCACTGGAAGTGCTCCAGACTGAGGATTCTTGGTGGTGATGCTCCAGGTGAGCTCTGTTAACCTGTAGCTTACAGGGAGTCCACTCTTTAGTCCTTTGGAAGCAATTTAGGTCCACAGGGCTGTAGTTTAGGTTGTGCAGCAGGCACAGTCTTCAGAGTGCAGGGCCTGGTTGGTTCCAATCAAACTCCTCAGCATGGACCCTTCTTCTCTCTTCCGTTTCAAGCAGCAATCTGAAAGGCTCTGCCCCTCTCAGATACTGAGGGCACTCCTGTCCAATGAGGTTCAGAGCAACACCCCAGAACACTTCCTCCAAAGAGTGGCACAATGATCTCCCAGAAAGCACTATTTCTCCAAAATTCAATCGGTCAGAATTTTCAGCAGGGAGAGAAGAGCTGGCTAAACACACCTCCTGTATGGCTAATCTCCATAGTCTCTCCCCCTTGCATCGGCTTATTCCTACCTTAATCCTAGCATCTGGCTGGGTTCAAAGAGGAGAGGTGTGAATAAAACTGGTGTCTTCTGCCTGTCTCCTCCTTCCATTGAAGGATATTATTTACGACCCCTCCCCCTGCTCTGACATTCCTATATAGCAGAACCCTGCCCTCCCAGAAGATCTGGCTAACCCCAGGGGCTATTTAGCACATCATCAAAGGAGCCTGGGTAATCTAATTAACTCTGACCAATCAGGACAGACCACTGGAAGGCTACATTTTGGCTTACAGACGAGAAAGTCTGACAACTTGTTGACTGTACACTTTAGGGGAAATTTAACAACACCATATTGTTGGATTAATCAATACGATTCTAGGAAGTCTTTGAATGGCATTTTTCTGATTCTCCTAGCAGGAATAATTAGTTCATAACTTCTCCCAATGTTAACCTATATGGCAGGGGATTTCCAATGGGCAAAATGACCTGGGCCATTTCCCCAACACCAGGGCTTATAAAGCATCTTTTATAAGGACCCTGCCTATATCTATAGGACCCCACACCCCTGGGATACCTAGGGGAGTCTTTAGGGATTCTGAATATGTATAAATATTGCAGATCCTCACTCCACGGTGCTCCTAGCACAAAAGTCAATTTTGTGAAGCACTTTATCGAAATGTGGGGAGTGAAATGTGTAATTTCATTTAACCCAGAGCATATACAACTCATTTTATAAGGGTCTTCCTTATAAATACCTGACCACCCACCCCTGGGACACCTAGGGGAGACCCTGGGGTACCTAATATGCCCAAACATTGAAGTCTATCAAGTTTTAAGTGCCCGAAACACCAAAGTCAAGTTTGGGCACAATTTGCATTTTAAAAGCAGTCCTGCAAAACAGGATTGCTTTTAAACTGACCTCAGGCTTCAGCAGTGCACACATGCAAGTGCAGAAAGGGCTGATGGCCTCTAAACTGCCATGCCCTATTATATACTAGGGGGCAGATTTACAAGAACTGGCGCATCCCTGCATATTAGCAGAGATGCGCAAGTTAATTTGCGACACGTAAAATAACCCTTGCGCTACCATGGATGCGTCGCATTTACAATGCGGCTCACCGTGGCGCAAGGATAGACAGATGCGTGACGCATCTTTTGGCGTAAGGGCAGCGCATTGCTGGAGTCGTGTCGCAAGCACGACGCAACTCCAGCAATGCCTATTCCTATCATGCTGCATCACTCCTTACGCCTGCTTCAAGCAGGCGAAAGGTTTTGAGGCAGTGGCTACGTAAAAGTGACTCAGTGAAATCTTGTAGATTTCACTGCGTCACTTTTACGAGGCTTTCTTGCATTGGAACGCCCACCCTGCATATATTATACCTGACGCAGGTATAATGTAGCGCAGGGCTTTACAATGTAACGCAGCTCCCTAGATGCGTCACGTTGTAAATATGTCGCAACGTGGTGCATTGTTTACGACGCCACTGCGTCACAGAAGTGACGCAACAGCAGCGTAAACTTGTCGCAAGGGGCTTGTAAATCTGCCCCTAGGGACTTAAAAGTAGTTTCAATCCCCCTGCCCTATTATGTACTAGGGCCTTCTACGGGAGGTCATGCCAATCATAGGGGTACCCTAACCCATAGTGTACCATAGTGTATGCAGGTGTTTTCACTGTATGCTAAGTGTCTCTTTCAGGATAGCACTGGCCCTGGGCCTTGTTAGGCAGAGCCCAGGATCATTCAAAGTCAATTACCACCAGTACCAGTCAGCCAAAAAGTTGGGGGTGCCCAGGGCACAGGATGACTTTGCAACATGGTATAGTTAAACAATTAGGCCCAGAGCACAGTTATAGCAGATGGTCTGAGGGCTGTCTCAAAGTAAATCAATCTGAGTGAGTCTTTATACAGTTTTTGGGCATCATAAAAATACTTCCAGCGATCCTTGTCTGGTAAAAGAAAGCGGGCCTTGTCTGTGGAGTCATAAATAAGACCCCTGATAACAAATGCAGGTGAGTTTCGACCTTGCATGGACACAATGGGGGCCAGTGGGCAACCTGTCCAGATGTCCGGCCTGCGAGGTGCATGATCACTGTGTGTACTTTGTGAGCTGTGTCCTGATTGGCTATGTGTTCCTAACATCATGTGGCATCTGACTTTATCGTGTCTTGGTAAAGCTTGCACCCCTCTGTCCATGTGTGCTTTATTGGGGCCAATTTACCTGGACCATTATGGTGTTGCTGCCCTTATTTGGGGTATGGACCTGAGTTTCCTGTTCGTGGTTTGTCTGCCAGCTACGTGCTACCCGACCATGAGACCTGTCAATCAGTAACCTTAACCTCAGGCCTAGGTTGCAGAGCCTGCCTAACTACATATTTCTGAGTCGGGGTTGATGGATAGTTTATGACGGGCAAATCTGATAATAGTGATGTCATTTTACTCGTATATGCGAGTGCATAATTATAGACATTGTCATCGATTTTATCAATATCAACAATGGAACCCGCTAAAACAAACTGTAAACTGGAAATGTTCATTGGGCATACAGACTACTTTGACATCATTTACCTGTTAAGAACTCTTTCTTTAATAGGATTACTTTAGGAAAGTTTTTGGTTTCAAATAGTAATGCATCTCGGGCCCTTACACTGTCTCTATTTCAGGGATTTCCATACTGGCGTTTCTTGCCAACTACAGCTCAACATTGTTTTCTTTCCTCAAAAGAGTTATTTCCGTGCGTCATGATAGATGACCCATCACCTATATTAGACACTTAGCCAAGGGTTCAAAAAAGTCTTGTGCAACTTATTAACATGTTATAGAAAACAAGAAGGACACACATCTCACCCAACAGCTGATAGCGGCCGATAGCAATCAGAGGCTTTTCATTTCAGCAGCCAACACAATCCGCAAAGACTGGATCCCAGATAGTCTCGATATGGGGCACTCAAAGGCAGCAGTTAACTTATGAGAGGTGCCTCTTTGCCACCACTGTTCAGCTGAATCATCCAAGCCACACTCAGTGGCAAGGTGTAACATTACTTCAGAGGTCAAGTTATGACATTGCCAGGTCACTTAAAATGAAATCGCAAGAGGGCGATTCACGAAGCTATTTACGAGTAGGAGTACTACAGTACAGTACTTACATGTCTTTGTGAATCAGCTCGAAACATAAAATCCTTCATTAGTAAAAGTGCAAAGAGGGGATAGATATTTCTATTTGTACAAAATGGATAAGATTATTCCTCGAATAACCCCCATGTTATTCCCGTTTTAGATGATTTGGGACCGAGTTATAAAGGCAAATAAGAGTATAGAAAATAATACTCCAGTAAAAGCTCTTTTATGTACTTAAAAAAGGCCTTTGTGAATTAGCACCTGTATGTAGGCCCGATACTATACTTCAGTATTACTGTATTACTATACTTCAGTATTACTGACGTATCTGCTGGCGCAAAACTGACGCATTGCTGGAGTTGTTTCGGAAGCGTGACGCGACTCCAGCAATGCAGGGGGGAGGGCTATGAATATAGCACTGTGTCAGTCTTACGCCTGCTGTGAGGCAGGCGTAAGATATTGACGCAATGGTGTCCTAGAAGTGGCGCACTGTAATCTCATAGATTTCAGTGTGCCACTTCTACAAGGCTTTTTGCGGGGGAACGCCCACCCTGCATACATTATACCTGGCGCAGGTATAATGTGACGCAGGGGTTTACAATCGACACATCTGCCTAGATGCTTCACTTTGTAAATAGGGCGCAACATGGCGCATTTTTTACACCGCCGGTGAGTCACAAAAAGTGACGCACCGGCGTCACAAAAGTGTTGCAAGGCCTCATAAATAAGGTCCGTTGTTTTTACGCATCCTCTTCCTGGTGGAAAGCAGCACACCTATGAATCAGCCTGGCATCAATATCTTGAGACTACATGGGAGTCTAACTGATCTGCTTTTCCCGTTGTTTGCTTGGGTTGAGGGAAAGAGTTATCTATTCGATCTCAGTCCTTGAGTGCTAGATGGAAACTACAGTGCCCTTTAGGTAGGTAGATTTCTACCATGTCCATCCCGGTTCATTGACAGAACCAGGACAGCCAGGATAGTCTTTCCCCTTCAACTTGATGACGGCTGCAGCGATGAGGACGCAAGATCCAGTGGGAGGTAGGTTGAAGGGATTGCCTTCCCAGCATTTGTTGGGTCTGGAGAGGCAGGATCACATCTATGGGGTTAGATTAGACTAATAACTAAGTGGAGGCTTATAGACATTTGGATCTGCCCCCCTCCAATGCACCTTATGCTCCTCTGGCGAGGCTGTGCCTAGAAACAGAGAGTGTGGGAGCTATAGTGTGGTTCCCATTCACTGATGAGGCAGACAGCCTCTCCAAGAGATAGTAGGTGTTCCCTACATCCCTAACTGGAGGTGTCATGAGGGAAAGAATGATAGAGCAGGGCCTGGAGCTCCTTCAGTCATAAAGCAAGTCCTCCTCCCATACCAGCCACCTTAGAAACATAACATGTTTGCTATATAATGCTGTAAATAAATAAATCCAGAGGCCACAGTTCATCTATCACTCACTGTAAGAAACAACCCAAAGTCAGGCTTCAGTGTTCCAGTGTTTGAACATGCAAGACTTTACTTAGGGGCAACACTGCTGAACCAGTTGCTGCATTTAGTATTCCGCATCCTTGGATTTATCAGAAAATATTGCTTCATGGAGAGAAGTAATGTGAGGAATAACATAATTAATTAATCTCTTCTTTCAGCTATGGAACTAGTCTGTGATGGTCAAAAAAGCTTTGCCTCCGTCTCCAGGTGCTTGCTGTTTGCCTCATCTATTCCTTTGAACAACTTGCATCTAGCCGATCCTACGTGCATTGGGAAATTGGTCGGAGGAAGACTTATTTTCCCATTTGGCAACTTAACTAAAGATTGTGGAAGTCAATTGCGGGTAAGATTTAGAACATATTCAAAGTTAGGTGCCCAAAAAGTAAGAGGGCAAGTTGAATTGCAGCTTCTTCTGAGCTCTTCCAGTTGGTAAAGATTACAGTAGTTTGTGTGGTGGAGGTGATCATGCATCTGTCCTGTCCTTTGAGAACTTCCAGGGTGTGTGTGACAATTGACCTGTAGTAACTTCGTCACTGTATAAATTAACAAAATACATGTCAATGACTTTCATATATTTGCATATAAACATTCAAGTGATTGATATGAGTGAATCAGTAAGAATGAAAAAATATTGACCGAGGTAATTACTCATGCGAGAAGTCTGAGCATGTGTTTATAATTATTTTTCTTTCGAGTATTCAGAATACACTTTTAAAAAGAGGGTGTGTAAGAGTTTCATCTGTATTATTTAAAAATAGCAATAATAACAACAACAAAACAATTGCAATTACACAACAATATCAAACTAGCATTAAAGATGATCAGTTTTTTCTGTTATTATTTTTATTATTATTGGGGTGAGATGTGGGTTCTGACCTTCTCAAACCGCCTAGACTTTTTGATTTTTGGACCCCTGAATTTGGATCTCCGCCACAAGTGAGTCTCACTAATTGACCTTCAGTCACTTTTAGCTTCAGGTAAATGGTATTGAGTGGTAACTGCCAGTACCCACCTTGTAAAATAAGGCCAGCAACTGCACAGCTGAGGTATGAGGCACGAGTGCACACATGTACATACATGCAGTCTGAGAGAGGAAGATTACTCTCTGCTTCAGCCTGCGATTTACGCTCATATAGCCTGTCGAAGATGAGACCTTGCATAAATTGATCATAGATAACCAGAAAGCAATATTCCTCGGGCAGATTTTGGCCGCCGTTTGTAACGGCTGCCTGCGTGTAGGGCTCCGCTTCATCAGGAGGCCCCAATGGATTCGGCAGCGTTGCCAGCTATCGAAATTCAGAAGTTGGCCGGTCCTTAAATATAGTTGGTCCCGGGCCCGATTGCATCTGCCATTTCAGCGCCTGCGGTGACCATCACCATTCGGGGAGCCGGTTCCTGGCGATCCTGAGCCGGCCTTGGGGAGGGTGTGGTCACAGACTTGGCCCGTGGGCCCACTGCTGGATGCTGGGAAATCGGGGCAATGGCCTGCCCTCCCCATCCTTGCCCATCTGGTCCTCTTGGCATCTCTGCCTGTCACCCTATGTGGCTGGGGCTTATTTTGGACTTGTCTTGGGTTTGCATTTGACCCTTAGACCCTTCTGGCCCAATGTGAGCCTTGTATTTTTCTTCCCCCCAAAATGGATACTGCTGCCGTCCCCTCAATGCCCTTCCACATCAGACATTTGTGAACTTACCTGCGGGCCCATGCCATGGTGGACGCTGCCAAATTGTTGCTCGAATATGAATTTACCTTGAAAAAACAAAAGACAAGAGGCGTTTCGCAGCGGTGAAGCCACAAGAGGTACTCTGACAGTCTAGCTGTGGACCTGGCCCCTGAGACTGACGCAGGAAGTGGGCCCCCTTCCTCTCCTGCTCCGGTCCTCCCTCCCCCCACAGATTGTGGCTCCTAGTAACCAACAGATGCCTTCTTTACACTCCGGCGGTGTGGACGGCCTCATACAAGGCCACATGCAGAGAACTGTGCCAGACCCTTCCCCACCCCATGCTACTCCTCGGCTCCTCAGCGTCAGCCTCTTCTGCCTCCGAGACAGCCAGCTTGGCTAGCTGTTGGGCCCTCAGAGGACCTGCTGAGGGGCTGTGAGCCCTCCATAGCATCAGAGATGCCCTCCGGGAAATCGACCCAACATCTGCTCTTTATGGAGGTTGTCTCCCTGTCCCTCCCCTCGCCTGCCCTCTCTGCTTTGGCCTTCCTACCTCAGGACCCTACTGATGGAGCAAGGTATCGTAAGAAAGAGACTTGCTCGGAGGCAATCCTCTCGTTTAACTCATTAACAAAGTTACTAACCATGTTTTGTGAATAATTAATGCGCACCACATGAACACGCGGGTTAGCGAAGCTTGCCTATGTGTATACTAATGCGGATAACAATGAAAACGGACTAATACCGCCTTAAACGAGAAAAACTGTTGTGTGCATGCGTCTACTGCATCTACGCAGTATGACGAGACAATGCTTGGAGGGAAATTCTAGCGCATGAGCCGAAGATACTAAAATGGAGTCTTGAAGACTCGCGTGCATGGCATCTGCTTAGCTGAAACTAAAATAGGCTATTTTACTAATGCTAATGCGGGGAAAGGATTAATAGGGAAATAGAGTAGAGGTGGGTGGTATACAGTGAGACCATTTATTCTGTGAAAGTAACATTTGTCTTTTTGACTTTATTATTAGTGCGCATTTGGGCCTCTCTTGTATAACCGGACTAGATGAAATGAGGCAGTGCCTGCGCATGCCTACTGAGTGAAGCTATGAAGGTCAATGACAGAGCACTTGAACGGAGGCCAAATTGGAGCGCCATACCCTAGGAACGGATGGTGAAAAGTTCAGCAATGAGATGTTCTATTCTTCGTAGTGTTATTAATGTTTCAAAAAGATACATGTAGTGGATGGATTAAAGTTTTAAATAAAAATTAAGGGGATGGGTTTGCGAACAATGGTTTAACAGAATAAAGTGACATGTAAGCATGGTGTGATGATCATCCCCCCCTTGCCTGACCAATTAGATTTCGTATTTTTACGATATTGTAACTTTAGTGGGTGGAACATGAGGAAACGAAGGTATAACTAAGGTAGTTTTAGTTAGTTATTTAGAAGGAGATGCAGCAGAGTCGGGTATCCTGTTGCTGGAGAGATGCTGTGAGATGCTGATGAACTGAATGCAGAATCTGAAGCAGAGCTTACTTCCTAATTAATTGGGTTAGATCAGAAGATCGCCGAAGAATCTCGAGGAGGAAGAGAGTGTCAGAGAGGGGTGCGGCGCAATCGTCGGTATTCTAGAGAGGTCAACTGTCCTGTCCTGAATCCTGTCCTGAAGTCTTTGTCTCCTGACCTAACCTGGGGGACCCTCACCAGCCCTTTGGCCAGGGGGTTGGTCTTTCACACCATTCTTGGTAAATATATTTTCATGTAATTTGTAGATGTTCTTATCTCTCTGTCCTCTCCCATTCTGAGCATTTGTTATTACATGAGTCCGAAGTATATGCTTGATGTTTAATCAATTTAATTTTCTCTCCTAAGAATGAAGGTGACTGCATTGTAATTTTGAGATGGTTCACATGCACTTAATTTAGATAAAGATTTTAAAACTTTCCGAGTCTGTGATTATTTTCTTTAAAATAAAGAATAGTTAAGGGTTAAGTTAATTATCACCATCAACTAGTTCAACTAGTGGTCTGTCGACCAGAGGAAAGAACTTTTTGATCAGTGAAAAGTTAGTTAGGAAAGTTAAATAACTAATCCTGAGAAATATAAAACTTTAAACCACTCCAGCGGTTTTACTCAACTTGTGTGTATGGAAATAAAAATGATATGGGCCCAGGTGAGTATATGGTAGCGGAGTATCTGTTGTTGGTATACCGCTGGATCAGTTTTCTGGTAGCAGAGTTATGGTTAATATTGATTAGTTTGGTGATAAATATTGATTATTGATTTATGTTTAACAAAAAGCGTTAGTATCTTGTTTTATGTTGTCCAGAATCCCGGGAAATGAATAGCAGGTGGTGACAGAAGCCACACTGCAGTGAGGTTACTCATCTTTTGGAATAATACTGAGAAGCTGCGTAGGGCTGGCAGTATTAAACTAGGGACTATTTCGTATAAAAGTAGAGTGCGGATGATAGCAAAAGGGGTTTGCTGGTGAAACTTTGGTCTCATTTCCCGATACGGGTGACACTGGAGAAGTAACAGGTTCTTCTGAGCTTGAATGAAGAGTAAACAGGGGTTTTACTCGCAGTGAAAGAAGAGTCATTTCTGAAACTCAAGAGTAAATTGAAATCTATCCTTTTGTTTAGTGGAACAGACAGAGTAGCGAATGTTTTTATGTTGTTATTAACGAAGAATTTAATGAAAAGTATTAAGAAATACATTTTTGTATTACCTTGTGAAGGGAGGGTCAGTCGCAGGAGTTGTACTGACGTCACAGAGAGCCGCGCTGGGATTAGTTGCAACAGCGGGCGTGTGACAGAATCAGATTGTAAAGGAGGGGTCAGTAGTAAGGAGCAATACTGACGTCACAAAAGGACGCGCTGGCATTGGTCAGACCACGAGCGTGAGCCTGAGTCTGATTGGTTGATAGATAGAAGTCGCGCTAGGATTTGTCGGAAAAGAATTGCATGTTGAGTCCTGATTTGACTGCGGGTGTGAGTCGTGCTGACGTAGGACGCGACGTAGGTAATAGAGCTAGAAGATATACGGAAGACTCTTTCCTATATTGATCGTCTGAAATGTTCGGAGGACCAAAGAAAATGACATTAATGAAGAAAATTAAAAATTTCTTTAAGAAAGATAAGCCTGTAATGACTAGAGAGGGAATTCCGCCACCCAAAACACCTGCTTCTTTTATGATGATGGAGAAAGGCTATCACACGTGTGTATGGTTGGATAATTGGATAGAGTATACTAAAGGTGATGGAGTTTTGGCTTTTCCAGAGCATGGTACTTTTAATTTAAAGATACTTCAGAATTTGAGAGATCGAATGAATATGCTAGAACCGAATCCTAGAATGACACAGTATGAAGCTGTAGAAAAATAGGAAATTGAGGCATTTGATCGTGAAAAATACAGGAGTGGTCGGAGATTTAGAGGATTTTTACCTAGATATCCGTATGAGTCAAGTGGAGATCAAATGAAGCATTGGAGGAGAGCTGTGTTGACCGAGGGATTATATCCAGTAATAATGGCTGAAGAATAGTTAGGAGGAAAGTGTAAGGAAAAAACAAAACACATGAATACGATAGGATATGGCGAATCAGATGATGAATTATTAGAGGATATTCTGATTAAGAACCCTCCACCGTATCAAGAAGCACCTAGTAAGGTTACCCCGAGTGCACCAGTGATAGGAATGCCTTTAACCCCACAAATTTTGCATGATGCGTCACTTAATAGGGTATTGCAGGATAATGAGAGAGAAGCTTTAAATAAAACTAGAGAAGAGTTAGTTCAGAAAGTGAACCAACTGAATTTAAATGCTGAAGCTTTGACAGTACCAGTGACTATTGGCCCTGTAATCCCATTATATGGAGATAAAAAGACTTGTCAGAAACCTCAAACTGTGACAGTTCCGTTAACTAGTCCCAGAAAAGAAGTGATAATTATGGATGATCAAGCCAGTGAAAGTGAATCAATTATTTCATTAATGAATCTCCCGAATGTAGAACCTTTAACTGAAACTCCGAAAAGAGTTACACCTACAGTTTTGAGAGAAAAGAGATCTTTGGTTCCTATAGGAACTGGAGGTTCAACAGTAGTTACCCCTGAAGATATAGAGAGATGGGCACAGGAAATCGACAATCGAAAACCCACAACCAAAGATTCTAGATATCAGCAGATTGAAAGTAGAGTTGGAAGAAATGATAACTGGCAATGTGAGCATAGAAAGATTGAGCATTTATAATGATGAGGAGTTATTATTCTTATGTAAGAGTATAACCAGAAGAGCAAGAGTATTTCATGAGAGATTAACAGAAGTTGCTTCAGAAATTGGAATAGATATAGGGAAATCGAAATTGTTGCAGAAACCATATCGAGTGGATTTTACTGACAAAGATTTAGAAAGTGTAAATGCTTCTGGTAAGAGACTTCAGATAAAAGAGTTGATGAATATTTTGCGAAAATGGGGAGACATTGACAAATGGAGAATTAGGTGGGTAAGAAAGAAAGAGGAAGTACAAGCAAGAGAAACATCAGCTGCAGTTCCAGTGAGAGAATCAGCTAAGGTTGAGAAAATGTGTCCAATGAGAGAAGTTCCTGGTGGTGGATATGTTCATGTCCCTTGGAGTAGACAAGATATTTTGTCATTTACGAATGATTTCCCCAAATTGAGAGAAAAACCAGTTGAATGGTATAAACAGGTGGAAAGATTTGTGAAGGTTTCAAAGGTTCTATTGAAAGACCTGGATGGTTTATTTGACATTGTGGTACCTGCTGATTTATGGACAGAATGTAAGATCACAATTGATTGGCCAAGTGACGAGTATGCCAGAGACTCGAAGACAGGAGCACCATCAGAGGAGGTGATGAAGAAATATCATCAAGTAATTACTTTCCTGAAAGGGAAAATCCCTTCTAAAGAGACAGATTGGGTAAAGATAGATAGAACAACTCAAGAGCCAAATGAGTCCGTTCATGCATATTATGAGCAGTTGTTACAGGTGTTTAAACAGTATAGTGGTTTTGAGAACATTTGTGACAAGGATATGGGGCATTTTGTATATCGGTTTGTGTATGGTCTGAAACCGGAGATTAGTCAGATGATTCAACAGCACATGTTGAGCTGGCAGAGCAAAACAGTTGATGAGACTTTGAAATATGCTAAGTATTGTGGAGACGACATAGAAGCAAGGCGTAGAAAGCTAAAAGAGAAGATGATGTGGGCACAAGTAAAATTAGCAGAACAACAGGAGAATAAATCAAATATTGAGACTGATAATCAGATGAAAGAGCAGAGTCAGAATGATCAAGTGGCGATTGGTAATAAAATAAGAGGACGAATAAATAGAGAGGAAGCAAAGAAGAAGTTTCCTTGTCATGCGTGCGGAAAGCTTGGACATTAGAAGAACGAGTGTAAGAGTATTCAGAATAATAATGGGCCAAATCAAAATTTAATTCCACAGATGCAGAATGAAGTACTTATGAGTCAGCCGCAGCAGGTAGTTACTCCACAGTATCAGGTGCCACCAGCTCCTATGCCAAACTTTGTGAGTCCTCAAAAATACAGTGCGAGCACCGGATTTCACCGAGAAAGTGGTAAGAATAACAGAGTGGTTACACAATATTTTTTGCAGAATGATGAAGAAATTTCGGACTATGTGCAATGACGGTGCCTGAGGGGGGAGGAAGAGGAGTGCGTGCTTGGCGCATCCTTGCCGGTAGATCAGTCAGGTCCATTTGTTGATGGGAAAGTTGAAGGTAATGACATCACTTTTCTATTGGATACTGGTGCTACCCGGTCTACTGTGAGAATAGCAGACATCCCAAACCTACCCCTCTCGGGAGAATCTATCCAGGTTGTAGGAGTGTCAAATCAACAGATTAGAGCCCCAATTACGAAACCAATGGAGGTACATATCGGAAATTTTAAAGAAATGCATCGGTTTGTAGTTTGTGATTCCAGTCCAGTAAATCTGTTGGGAAGAGATCTACTGTGCAAAATGAATTGCACGATCTATTGTACACCAGATGGTGTCGCTTTCCAAACCCCTGATGAAGATGTAATATATAAAATGATGCTAGCTAAGCAAGGTACATAATTAGATGAGATGGTTTCATTAATGACCAAAAGTGAATTACCAGAAGAGTTAAGAACCACAGTGAATCCAGAAGTGTAGGATTTTACAGGAAAGGACATTGGGCTAATGTCAGATGTAGATCCAGTTAAAGTTATCCAAACACACGACAGTACAAAATTAGTCCAGAGGTGAAAGCAGGAATTGCCCCAGAAATTGACCGAATGATTAAACAAGGCATTTTAAAAGAGATAATGGGTAGTCCTTGTAATTCGCCAATAATGGGACTTAAAAAGCCTAGTGGAAAATGTAGGATAGTGCAGGATTTGAGAAAAATTAATAAAATTGTAGTGCCTTGTTGCCAATAGTGCCAAACCCAGCAGGTTGGTTTACAGTAATTGATTTGTGCCAAGCATTCTTTTCTATTCCTTTGCACCCAGACAGCCAGTATCTCTTCGCCTTTCGGTTTGAGGATCGTATTTGGCATGGTGCCGAGTTCCCCAAGGGTACACAGAGAGTCCCTTAATTTTCAATCAGATACTGAAAAAGTGTCTGGAGCCACTAGTTATGCCCGGGAAATCAGTCCTGGTTCAGAACATTGATGACCTATTGGTGGCATCAAAAACACGAGAAGATTGTGTCATCGACACAATTGCATTACTGAACCATTTGGCCGAAGGAGGACACAAAGGGGCCGAATCCGATTCGGGCCGGAAAAAATACCGACCGACTCAGTACTGGAATTTAGTCCGACCGACACGTACCGGCGCCGTCCGACCCGGGTAGTACGATGAAATGCATGGGAATCACGACCGACTCGCACGGAACACAAGGCGAACGACCAACCCGGACGGAAACAAGCTATCCGGCCGGGAAACCACACGAATCGAACCGACCGACACGCATCAGGAAATAACCCGAACGAAACGTACCCACGAACTCCGACCCGCGCAGTACGATGCAATGGGTGCAAATTCAGACCGATTCGTACGGAGCCCAAGCCGTACGACCGACACGCATACAAAACCCAGCCAAACAAACACAATACTCCGCGACCGACGCGTACGGTGCATATGAAACTGAGCTGAAACACAGCGGGAACGACTCAGAGAGGCGCGCACGAGACAACTGCAACGTCCTACTCGGTCAGAAGAACGACTCCTACATGCACAATAATCACAAATGAAAAAATACAAAAAAAAAGGGCCAAGCAAGCAATGACAAAGCCAATAAATACAGGAGGTGAAAAAAATGGAACAAGGACACACCCCCAACTCCACCTACATAAAGGCCACAAATCCGTACCATGATCCTTTGCAAATTCCACTGACCTGCCAGCACAGAACACCATCACACAGCAAACACAGACACACACACAGCTCATCCAACACAAAAGCCACACACCATTAGCACCTCAACAAATAGCACCCTCACTCACACACAGCAAAACCTACACACACACACCCTCACTTGCACACACACACATCAATCACCACCACCACCACCCATCACCACCACCCATCACCATGCCCCTAAAGAAGAATCCAAAGTTCCTAGATAGTGAATTGGAAGTCATGGTAGACGAGATCCTGAGGGTAGAGCCACAGTTGTTTGGCACATTGGTCCAACAGACCCCCATGTCGCAGAAAACCAAGATGTGGGCAAGGATCGTCGACAGGGTGAATGCACAATCACCATGTTTGCGCACAAAGGAAGACATCCAGAACAGGTGGTATGATGTGCGCAGGAGGGTCAGAGACCTACTCAAGAAGGATTACCTCCTGAGCCAGCACACCGGCAGTGGCCCTCCTGCAAAACCAGTATACCTCAGGCCCTGGAAGGAGAAGGTGCGGGCCATCCTACCTAACCCTGGGCGTAATACTTCGCTACGCTCACGGAGCATGCAAAGTTTGTGCTACTACGCACTATGCAAATTGCACGTAGCAGAGTGAAAAACTATGCTAATTGACATAGCGTAGCAGCAGTAAATTAACACCTCCAAATGCTTTGATAAAGCAATTTTCTATGCTAAAAAGCATATAACCAATTCACAAAAGCGAACTTTGACAATAAAATAGCAAGCAATGAGAGAGGTGATGATTTTGGGGTCCCCCCTAACCTAGGGGGAGGACCAAGCAGATGCCTTGAACACAAAACGCATATCATGTGAACGATTCAGTGGTGGTCCCTTCCTCCTAGGACCACACCAAGCACAGTTATGGGCAAAAATACAATCCCAACCAAATGCCCTGCAAAGCATTATGGGACGATATTAGCAGTGGGCAGTGAATATTATAGTGTCCAATATCAAAATAATTCTACAAAGAGCTGCAGTTCAACTAGTCATTACTAGATGTCCCTCACGAGTCAAATGCAAAAGCATTGAAATTATTAATACATCAAGCTGCAGTTCCACTAGTCGTTACTAGATGTCCCTCACGAGTCAAATGCAAAAGCATTGAAACCCTTTCATGCCCACTGCTAATCTCGTCCCATAATGCTTCGCAGGGCCTTTGGTTGGGATTGTATTTTTGCCAATAACTGTGCTTGGGGTGGTCCTAAGAGGATGGGACCACCACCGAATCGTTCAAAAGATGTGCTTTTTGTATTCAAGGCATCTGCTTGGTTCTCTCCCTAGGTTAGGGAGGATCCCAAAATCATCACCTCTCTCACTGCGTGTTAATATATTGCTTTCACTTTTGTGAAATAACTATATGCATTTTTAGCATATAAAGACAGAGATATATATGTTATCTTAACTTGCACTGTGCAAGATGCCTTTGGCAATTATTGTACAGTGCAGTCAAGCGCACAGCTACGCACTATGCAATTTGCATAGCTACGTGTAGTTCAAAATGTACTTCGCGTAGCTACGTGAAGTGCTACTACGCAAACTACGCCCAGGGTTAATCCTACCACCAGTGAGCGTATATGGACTAACAGACATCCCAGAGCCTGGTGAGTACACAACTAATATACACAATATTGTGTGCCAATACACACACATCACTCTCAAGGGGACAGTCAAACCATCCACCCCTAGCAAATCAACAGCAACCAAAAGATAATCATCCCAAGATGTGTATGTCAGTTAGATAAACACAATACATGCCATCTCATAGTGATATGTAACTGTGTCATGACATGTACAAACCTAACAACAAATAGAGCAAGGCAGTGGCACAAATATAACCAACAAACACTGCCTGATATTTTGCCACCACTAGAACACCACCTCACAGGGAAGCTCACTTAAAGGAAGGAATTCTGTGTATGCTGGTGAAGTTAGTGTAGCCAATAGCATGATGGGAGTTGTAGTCACAGATACTGCTCACCCTCACAATTGGCCCATCATCACCACTCTGAACCATGCTCACATCACAGGGAGTGGATAAGGACTGACAAGATGGCTGACACTGGCTACTGCTGTGGGGAGCACAAGGCCCTGCTGGGAACTGTGCACCAACAAACAGCACAACACCACTGCCTGACATCCTGAAAGCCAACTTGCACTCTCTGCAATGCAAGCACGTTGCATGGTGGGATATCTGGCTGGCTGGGAAGGAGGACTCACAGCACTGACCATAGTTACAAGCAGCTCCCCTCACACACCCCCTCAACACAAACTCCACATAACCCACCTGGGAGAATGCAATGCCTCACATACCAAATGAAGATCCCACAAAGAACCACCACCCTGGGTAATGCTGTGTGAAGCACAGGGACACACCTGGGACTTGTAGCCAAACAAACGCAAGGACAACACTGTCAGCCTTCCTGTCAGCACAGGCACACTACCCCACAGGGAAGCAGAGTCCAAAGGAAGGAAGTACGGGCATGCTGGGAAGGGGGGTGAAGGCAATAGCATGATGGGAGTTGTAGTCACAGATATTGCTCACCCTCACAATTGGCCCATCAACACCACTCTGAACCATGCTCACATCACAGGGAGTGGATAAGGACTGACAAGATGGCTGACACTGGCTACTGCTGTGGGGAGCACAAGGCCCTGCTGGGAACTGGGCACCAACAAACAGCACAACACCACTGAATGACATCCTGAGAGTCAACCTGAACCCACTGCAAGGGTGGCATGCTTCATGGTGGGATAACTGGGCCAGGTGGAGAAGGATGGCCGGATGTCCACCAAATACAACCAATGCTGGCCATGCACACACCTCAACATTCATATTGAAATGCCCCAGGTATGCATGACAATGTGCTACACCAATATCAACCTCTTACTGTGACAACTTAGGACAATGCAATGTACATGCCCGCATCCAGAGGTACAGTCACAACTGTCAGCTGTGTGAACCATTGATGCCTGTAGAAACATTACATACAATGTGTGTCTCTTCCAAATACAGGTGACGATGATGGGGACACAGCAGCAGGCGAGGAGGAGTCCCTGTCCCAGGCTCCAGGGGACACAGAGCTCACTGGTGTGGAACAGCCTCTGCCCTCCTCGGATGGCGAAGACCTACCTGGCCCCTCCGGTGTGAGTCATCATGCAGCACCAGCTGGACCAACATCTGCACCCCCTGCAGCCACCCCTCCAACAACTGCCAACATACAGACCACTCCCGCCGACACGGACAGACCAAGGACCACCGCTGACAACAGCGCAGGGCCCCAGGCCCACCATGGAGCAATGGACGACAACACCACTAACAACCCCCAAGTGGGCCTCGGGTCACCTGTGCGTGCCACCGCAGGTCCTGCACGTGTCGCATGGGGTGGTGGGAGGGATGGTAGACATAGGTCGCTGCTTGCAGAGGGGTCTGGACTGCATGATGACCCACAACTGGCACGCATCGCTGATGCGTACCAGGATAGCACCGGAGAGGTCAGACAGGTAGTGGGGATCCTCAAGGACATACAACAGCAGCAGGCTGCCCATCATGCCCGCTTGGACTCCCACATGGCCCGTGTGGAGACACACATGGCCCGTGTGGAGACACACATGTCGGGCATGGAGTCCAAGTGGGACACATTGCAAGAACTCACAGCGGTGCATAGGGACATATTGACATGCCTCTGCCAGATTAGCACCAACATGGCCACACCTCTCTGTGTGCCCACAACATCTGGTGCTGCAACAACTGACACCGCCACAGGGAGGGAGGAGGACTCTGGCGGAGAGTCCCCTGCACTGCTGCAGCCTGCACGTGAGGGTCCCCCCCCAAAGAAGAGGGGTCGTCCGAGGAAGGAAAACTGAGAGGTTGATGGCCACGTACATCCCCCAGGAAGCCAACACCTGTTCCGGAAATTCTCCTTTGTGTGCAAACGTTTCACCCTGTCGAATGCAACACTACTTTCCCACATGACATGGGGAGTTCAAGTTGGGCTAATGTATCATATGACTGTGGACTTCACTCAGGACATTTCTGCTACCAAGACTTCCAACTCATCTGGGAACTTTGGATCACAATCCAAGTGTACAGCACCCACCATCCTGTGCACTATACACACACACATTTCTGTAAATAAAATCACTAGTACACCATACTTGCCACTGTTGTTATTCAAATGTGGATACTGTTATGGTGATGATGTTCTGCTAAATTACACTGTGTATGCTAACTGCTACAGCAAGTACAACACCGTCGTGTGAGTCATGGTGACGTGACACATATGAGGGAGACACACCACTAGGGCTACACAACACAGACACCAGGGCCATCGGACTCATCGCCCACAGTGATGTTGCCAGGAAATACAGTGGAATGCACAGACACCACACCTATTCAGAGTCTGTGTCAACTAGCCCACAGGTGCAGTAAGCAAATGTCAGTCAGATGTGTGACCACAGACAACGCACATCCCAAAGTGAAGCACAGGTTTATTACACATTTGCAACATGTTGTTTCCACTACAAATGCAAGGTTTACCCACGTGGCAGTGGCCACACAGTCAACAAGTGCAGAAGATATGAAGTCCAGGGGTGTGTGGCACATCACTTGTAGGCCAACTACTGCTGCCACCCTGAAAGCTGAATCATGGTGTCGGGGGATCCAAGTTGACCAAAGTACTCAGTAAGCACCCTGTGAAGGACAGACATGACACACAGTTAAAATCACTGTAGAACAGGACAGTACTGCAATGCTCATGCCCAATACATGTCACAAGACAACTACACAAAACCAAGTTAGCATATCAAAACTGTTGGGGAGTTCAGACTACCTGGAAGGACACATTGCTGCATGCATCCAGTCAAGTAGCACATGGCCACACTCAAACAGCACCAGAGCACCACCCACACATATCATGCAAACTCACGTCATTCACATTACATCTCCCTGGATACTCACATTCAGCTGAAGAAGTTGGTGATGAGCTGTGTGCGGACATCACCATCATCATCATCATCATCACTGGCATTGTGGTCCAGGCCAGGATCCTCCACAGGTGGCGGACGTTGGTCATCGTCATCCAGGATGAGAGGTAACTCCTTCCGCACTGCCAGGTTGTGTAGCATGCAGCAGACGATGACAATCTTGCACACCTTTGCTGGGGCATATGGGAGGGCCCCTCCTGTCTTGTCCAGGCAGCGGAAGCGGCTCTTCAGTAGACCAAAAGTCCGCTCTATCACTCTCCTGGTCCGACCATGTGCCTCATTGTAGCGCATCTGGGCTGGTGTCACAGGGTTCCTGAGGGGTGTCAGCAACCACGGCATGTTGGGGTATCCGGAGTCACCTACGGACAGACAAGTGCACATTAGCTGATTTGGAAAAGTGGGTGGAATACTACAGATCAGAACACACACAATGGTACAAAGTCAGTACACACCGACAAGCCAGGCACGCTGGTTCTGCATCTGTGCCATCATCCTCGGGATGCGACTACTCCTCATCACGTAGGCATCGTGTGCTGAACCAGGGAAACGGGCACACACATGTGTGATGCTCATATATGCTAAACATACCACCAGAGCATTGATCGAATGGTAATGTTTACGGTTCCGGTATGCCTGCTCATGTGCCTGTGGTGGTATCAAAGCCACATGTGTCCAATCAATGGAGCCAATGACATGTGGCATCCTCCCCAGGGCATAGAAGTCACTCTTGACGTCAGTGAGTTGTTGACGTGTTGGGAAATAGATGTACTGGTTCAGGTATCTCAACATTGCCTCCAAAACATCGGGTAGCACATGGCTGAACATAGTCTGTGACATCCCACCGGCAGTCGCAACAGTGTGTTGAAAGGTACCGGTGGCAAAGAAGTGTAGGGCTGCCATTACCTTCACCTTGGGGGTCAGCGCCGTAGGCTACGTCCGGCCAGGTTGCAAATGTGGTGCCAAGCGCACTGCCAAATCCTCAATCAGCTGCCTGGTGAAGCGGTACCGTCGGATGCTGTCACGTTCCACCATCGTTGCCAGGTCAGGGAATGGTCTATGGACAGCTGGAGCCCTGCAGTGCATAGGTTGAAGGAAGAAAGATTGTCAGTCACCCCACATATGTGCCATTCACCATACTCAATTTCACATGATACATCATTACGTGACACAAGTACTTGATGTGTGTGCCGTTCTGTCGGACATAACTCGCACCTACATGGCCATCATCTAACTTCTCAGTACAACATGTGTGCACAACAGGTACCAGGTTGTGCTATGGGAAACCATTAGGCTGCGTCACAGTACCCATTTACTGCTGTCACGCTCCACACACACACCACAGTGACATGTCTGGACAGATGCGCCAGAGGCATCACAGATCATTGACAGGTAGATTCCCAGTGACCCTGTCTTGCCACATGGAAACTGGCATGACATGGCGTATCATGTACACGTCAGAAAAACAAACATGACTCCCACAGGTAGTGGCCCCTGTCGCATCCGCAGGACAGACATGGACGCCAGTGACGCACAACATTAAAGTCCATGCACAAACAACGTTGATGTGGAGACTGTCTCCCATCGTGCACATGGAATCAGTGACATCGGAAACACAACATGCACACAGACTGTGGAGGGACATCACTATTGTGGCAATGGGTCATCCTGTGACGTACATGCCTTCCCACATGGGACTCTGGGGGTATGTGACATGTCATACACATACACAACCTGGAAATGTGACCATGCCACATGCTCCAAAATGAACTGTTGCACATCACAGTGGTCATGTGCACAACACACCAAGGACCCTGTCGCCATGAACACATGCACAGCCTGGGTGTGGCTGCCCACAAGTGCCACCACAGAAACCACATGTTAACCCCCATACACAGAGAAGGAAATGCAGCCTTACATGCCTCAGGAAACAGTGTGGACTGGGTGTGGTGTTGTAGGTGTGCCCCTGGGTCCCTGGCAGGTATATGTGGCTGGCATACGTTCACCAGTGACAAGCATGGTGACATATGCGACTGACCTGTACAGGTATGCGTTGTACAGCAATGGACCGATCGGTGTGCCCGGCCGGCCCATTGCATATGATGTGTGCGGGTACGCGTTGTACAGCAATGGACCGATCGGTGTGCCCGGCCGGCCCATTGCATATGATGTGTGCGAGTACGCGTTGTATCCAGAAATACGCGTTGTACAGCAATGGACCGATCGGTGTGCCTGACCGGCCCATTGCATCTGTTGTGAGCGGGTACGCGTTGTATCCCGAAATACGCGTTGTACAGCAATGGACCGATCGGTGTGCCCGGCCGGCCCATTGCATCTGTTGTGAGCGGGTACGCGTTGTACAGCAATGGACCGATCGGTGTGCCCGGCCAGCCCATTGCATCTGTTGTGAGCGGGTACGCGTTGTACAGCAATGGACCGATCGGTGTGCCCGGCCGGCCCATTGCATATGATGTGTGTGAGTACGCGTTGTATCCCGAAATACGCGTTGTACAGCAATGGACCGATCGGTGTGCCCGGCCGGCCCATTGCATCTGTTGTGAGTGGGTACGCGTTGTACAGTAATGGACCGATGGGTGTGCCCGGCCGGCCCATTGCATATGATGTGTGCGGGTACGCGTTGTACAGCAATGGACCGATCGGTGTGCCCGGCCGGCCCATTCCATATGATGTGTGCGAGTACGCGTTGTATCCCGAAATACGCGTTGTACAGCAATGGACCGAACGGTGCGCCCACATTGGCTGGGGCCTGGCATGGCAACGGACGCGTTTCGAAGCTCCAACGAGTCTGATGCAGTGAATTCAGTTGGCCAGCCACAACAATGTTGCAAAATCATGGGTGTCATGGAGTTGAAGATTTGAAGGATGCTGTGGGCGTGTATTAGTGCTGCTATTCCATGGATTGGTCAGATTCAGAAGATGCAAACGACTTGGACCTATCACTTTGGACACATGGGACAGTATCTGCCTCTGCAGCACACATATAATGCTGGCTGTTCCCCTGAGAGCTCACTTGCCTGCACTACATGCTCCAGGACGACATCTGCCACCAACACTGCTGCTGTTTATGCATCCTCTGGCTACTGCAATGGCACGTACTGTGGAGAGAGCCCCAGCCTTCAGCCTTGAGGAGAACCAGGCCCTGCTGGACAGCCTCCTTCCACAGTACAGCAAGCTGTATGGGAAACCAGGGGAGCAGGTGAGTGTGCTGTCCACTGCCTTACTAATTGTGCATGTTGTCTGACTAGCAGGACTTACAGTGTGCACACCACTGGCTAGCATGCTCACTGAGTAGTTGTCACACCCCAAAGTGTGTAGTTACATGCACTGAACTGGTACAGTGCAGTAACAGTGCATTCCAACTAGGTTTACTTCCCATGCAATGATACCATGTAGTGACTGCTGGCAAACTGTTCATAGCCATTGTTGCACTGCCTGTGTACATCATATGCCCCTGTGATTGAGACATGTATATCCAACTGTGTGATGCACGTATATGTTGCATGTGTAGTAATGGCCTTTTCACTTTGTCATCCTCACAGGTTGATGCCCACCAGAAGCAGGAAATCTGGCTGACCATCGCCCGGGAAGTAAGATCCGTGGGGGTCTACAGGCGCAGAATCCGCAACTGCCAGAAGAGGTGGCAGGACCTTCGGGGCTGGACCCGGAGGATCGCAAGGGTCCAGCTGAAGCTGTCACCTCCTCGCAGGAGGGGCGGACACCGGACCCTGACCCCCCACATGCTCAGGATCCTGGCGGTGGTCTTCCCTGACCTGGATGGGCAGCTGAAGGCCAGACAGCAGCAAGGAGGGGGTGAGTCCATGACTGCACTGTGCACTTTGTCTGACATGCTATGTGCCCTCCTCTGGCCTGGTTAAACTTCCACAGTACATCAGTCATGTGGTCCAGGACCCATGTCCCTCATTTGTGACATGCCCACTTCTCCTCTGATACGCATATGTGTGGCCCTTATAGTCAGGAAATTGTGTCATTTGGGGACTGTGTCATTGCATTTAGCTTTGCTCAAGGTGGGGGACAGCATTTGTTACCTGACTATGTTGTGCGATTCATGGGTGGGTCAATTGCTTACCCAATGCCTAAGTTCTGACATGTAATCTGGGTGTAACTTTGATATGTGGTCCGCTTGCTGATCTGACTCACCACATGTCCCTGGGGAATTTGGCACACACCCATGCTGCTGGTGGGAACAATGTTTGGGCCTCAGGAGTATGTGTATCCAGTGTGTCACACATGCTTAGCCACCTGCCTACTGTCCAGGACTCATCCCTCTTACAGGTGGAGCTGGACAGTCATGCCTACTCCAGGGCATACAATACACTCTGTACTCCCACTCCCGTGTATCATCTGGCATGTTGTGATCAGTGAAATGTACCCTCAGGTGTCTGCCTCTGTCTCATTGTGCTGTGTCTTCGTTGTCAGGACTACTGGTATGTTTATCGGTTAGGGCTCAGCTTGCCATCGGAGATGTGACCATGATAGATGATACTTCTGTGACTTATAGGTGTCTGATCACTTGACTGTGCACACAGGTGTTTGCGACTGTGACTTTCAGGCAGCTGTATTTTCATTCACAGCACACTGTGAGGTGCTCATGTTCAGAGAGTTGTGTTTCATGTCCCCCATATGTCCAGTTGGTATGACGTGGACAAATAGTAGTACAGATGATGTGGTTTTTGGGGGATGGACATGTGCACTTGTCAGTCACATAACTTGCATTCCCCATGCCCTCGGATTGTGGCACAGTGCAGACTGTTGTTGGCTGGCTGCCATGGCCATGTGACCTGAGACAGTAATGTATGACTTTGCACGCATTCCTGTGTCATGGCATTAAACTTCCTGAGACTGATCCTGCAGGGGAGTGACATGTGCAACATGCACCCCATTCTGGCATTGACTATCCGGACATGGGTGCATCATGGTGTCTGGTGCTGGTATGCATCACATGCATTTCTATTTAGACTCTGGCCATCCCTTTATCCGGACACCTGCACTGACTCAGTGGCAAGAGATGTGATGTGTGCATGTTCACATACTTCACCGTGTTCCCTGCAATGTCCAACAACTGTGTAGGTGGTGCATGTGTCCACACTGGGGTCTTACCATCAGACAGGCACCAGACAGATGGGTGCAAGGGCAGGAGGGGTGTGAGTCCCATGGTTGACCATCAGACTGACAATTGGCTTCCCCGAATCTGTGTGGGCAATGTTCAACTAAGGATGCCAGGGCTTGCTCTGTAATCTGCTGTACTTACTGTGGTGTGTGCGGTCAGTGCAGGTGACTGATATTTGTCGGTTTCCCTAATTGTTTGCAGATACATCCACGGCCACAGGAGGGGACAGCTCCATGGACCAGGAGGAGCAGCGGAGCCAGACTGGGTCAGCATCGGACGAGTGGTCAGAGGGACCCAGTGGCACGGAGGGCGAGGGGAGCCACACCGAGGAGTCCTCAGCACCATCCACCTCAGCTGGGGACCACAGCAGCTCGGAGGATGACTCCCTTGTGGAGGCGGGTCTCAGCAGCCACCAAAGGCCAGCTAGTCTGTCTGGCCCCGCCACCACCACCACCACCGCCCTCCCATTGGCTCCCATTCCTGAGGTCCGTGGAGGCTCCGGTGCTCGGGAGCGTGTCTCCTTCGTGCCAGGCACCGCACCCCCTGCCCCTGTGACCCCTGCTGCCCTGAGTGAGGAGTCTGTGTACCTCCTTCGGCAGCTCCATGTAGGGCAGACAGCAATGCTGAGTGTCCTCCATGCACACACCACTCTGTTGACACAGCTGGTGTCGTTCATGGAGGGCATCTCGACGGGTATGTCTGCCCTACAGAGGAGCAATAAGTCCATGGACTCCTCCCTGATGGCAGCAGTGTCCCTCCTCCAACAGTCCCTCACCCCTCCCACCTCTGCCCCATCCACACTTCCTGCCCCCTACCTGTCCAAAGCACATGCACACCTGCACAGTCACCCAAACACACAGACACGAGCAGCACAGACACACCCAAGAGAAAGGCAAGACGTGCACACAAGCATCCTCAGGGGACTGATACCACAGACACAGGGGATGGGGAACACACACACACACAGGCATCCACATTCACTCCGCAGTCCTCCAAATCCTCTCCCTCCAAGACCCCTTCCCTTGCCTTGCCTGCTACCCCACCTACACAGCAGCTCTTCCTGTGTGACCTCGGCCTCTTCCCCTCCAATCCTGCTGATCCAGCATACCGGGGGAAGAGGAAGTCCACCCACACAGAGGGGAGTGCCCCTCGCCCCCGGACACCCTCCCCCAGGCACAGGCAGACACAGGACCCCATTAGGAAGTCCCCCCGGACCAGGAAGAGCAAGACCCCACCACCACCACCACGCAGCTCCACCGCCCAGTCTCTATCCTCCATCCCCCAGGCCACCACTGCATAGGTTCCTCCACCACACCCTGCCCCAGGTTCCCCCACACACCGATACTGCATCCCCAGACTGCTTAGGCCCTCCCCCCCTGCCTCTTGCTCTTCCACCCCCAACCCAGATGCTCTGCCTGTTAGTGGCACTGTTGTGGAGACCGGGTCCCCCCCTCTGTCCTGCCCACCTCATCTGCCCACCCTTCCACTCCCTTGGAGTCATGCACTGCAGTGGAGTCCACAACCACCACGTCTGACTCGGGCACTGCAGTGGGTACCCAGTCCACTACATCAGTCCAGCCCACTGCAGTGGTTGCAGCACCCACACCAACTGACTTGTGTACCACAGTGGTGCCGGCCCCCACTGAGTCAGACACCTCCACTGCAGTTGCCGGTGACACTCCTGCACCCACCACCCCTTCACTGCCTCACTCTGCCATCCCCTGATCCTGTCCCTGCGGTGCCTGGCCTGCCCCTTGTATGCCCCTCCAAGGTGGATGTCCCCTAACCGTACCAGTGCAGGCAAGCAATGTGTGACCAGTTGTCACTTCTCACCCTGTTGGGACTGTGATTTTGGACTGGCCATTGGCCTTAGTTTCTTTTGGACTTCCGTGTTTACCCTGACATTTGCTGAATAAAGCCTCTTTTTGTTTACTTGTGGGTTTTCTTTTGATGTACATGATGTGGATGAGTAGCATCCTGCATTTGCAGTTGTAATAGTGTTCATATCAGGAAAATGAAGTGTTGCAGTGATGGACTCCATGTGGTCCATGGGATATGTGTCCTGTTGTAGTCTGGATCTATGGCATCCTTTGCTACAGTCTGAGGGTGTAATGTTCAGCATTTGACACAGGGATGTCCATTTTGCATTTGTAAATGAATATCAGTGTCTTACACTGATGCACATCTGGTGGGCTTACCACTGTTCAATGTTCCGATTTCTCTGACTGTGTGCCCAGCTCCACTGGACATGCAGTTTTGCACATCACTGTCGAAGGACTCATCTGTGTATACAGTGCAACTTGCTTGACACGTGTTTTGTGTGTATGCAGATGTCTGACGTGACACTCCCGTACCCAGGCTGATGTGAGCAGAGCCTTCTGTGTGTTGTGGTTGTTGACTCACTGATGGAGTGTTCTGCTGACATGTTTGGGTAGTGCACAGACAAGGTTTGGCACAGCGGACCTTCCACAGGAGTGGAGTGCCCTCATGGCAGTGTGTAATCCGGTGACATTGCGTGGGCCTGTGTTGTGTAAGCATGTCTGTGCGTGTTCCCTTCCCTTTTCCTACACAGGCTGCGTCCCTAGGGATGTTCCTGTTTGTGATGCTTGCTGAGTTGTTCTGTGTTCATCCAGCATCTTGGACCTGGTTTCTCTGTGATGTGGGTGCATGGAAAACTAATGTTCATGAGGTTGTCATACCAGGTTGTCTTTGTTGTCAGGGCTGGGGATGTGGGCAAACGCAGATGGGACACATTCAGGATTCCCCTTGGCACTTGTTGTTTACACAAGTCATGTGATTTACAGTTTGTGGTAGCTTTCAGTGATTGTGACACGTTGTGTGTGTGACTGCTGCCACTCCTCAGGGTCAGAGCTGCAGTGTTGGAAGTTGTGTACGTGTGTTCTTTGTGTGTCACCTTGGCTTCTTCGTTGGTGTGTGACTATGGCCAGGATCCCATTGATTGTTGTGGATTTCACATCATGCCCATGTACGGCATACTGTGCTGTGTGTCAGACATTGACGAGTCTTGTTGACTGGCCATGTGTGATGGGTTTCTGCACCTTAGTTCCCACCACCACCCCTGGTATTGTCATGGGTGCATGTCCAATGTCACCAGTCCATGTGAGCTTCACTGCTGCACATTGATGGAGATCAGGGTGTGTGGTGTTGAGTGTGTGCAAAAGTGAGTTGTTGCACAACTAGACCCCTACCTCCATATTGGCCTTGGCTGGCAGGCCGTGCGGATTAATTGGAGCTTGTGTAGGTGTGATGGTAGTTAGTTGCTCAGGACACATGGCTGTGGTTCACAGTGTGAACAACATCTAACTTTGTCATCACAGTGGGATTATCATGCAGGCTAGTGTCAGCAGAATGTGGGGTCCCTGGGGGTAGTGCTGTGGTCGGTCTGTCTCTTGCTGTGTTAGTTGCTGTTCCTACAAGCTTGTGTGACATGTGTAATTTGGGCTCCCTCTCATCTAACAATGCCTGATTGCCCACATAGGGGTATCCGATCCATGAGTAACTTTTGTATGGCACTGTATGCACATCTGTGTGGTTGGAATTCAGGCCTCCTCATGTGTTGTGTGGTTGCCTGGGGACACTGGCACACCCCCCATCACCTGTTGTGTTTGATATGCAGTGTGAGTCTGCCTGTTTGTGTTTGTGCCTTTGCACCACTGCATTGGCATATCTTTAGTGTGCCATTGGCTGTATGTTGTTTGGTGGCTTTCCCCTGCTGTCCCTGGGACTCCTAGGTCATCAGTCAGCACAATAATCATGGTTTGTATGTCCCATTGCTGCCATGGTATGGTATTTGTTCACCTGACATCTACAGTCTCCACAGGATATCTACATTTGTGTGTCCATTGGTGCAGATATGTGGGTCAGCATTATGATGGTCACTTCTGTCATTGTGTTATTTGTGAATGTTGACAATGTGGGCCCCCATGGGTGATGTTTGTATGCACATGGCCAAAACGATGTTTCAGTGACACTGCACTGTTTGCCTCGACCAATCTATGTTGCTATGGGACACAAGCACTACTATACCACTGATGTGTTTGTTGTTGTGTGAACAGGATTCATCCATGCAGTTTGGCTTTGGCAGCTTTTACCATGACTACACTTCCCTTTTGGTCACTGTGGTGATGGGGCTTTAGGCCCCATTGCCACACTGTTCAAAATGTGCATCAGCTATGGATTCCACACTTCCCTTTTGGTCACTGTGGTGATGGGGCTTTAGGCCCCATTGCCACACTGTTCAAAATGTGCATCAGCTATGGACACCACACTTCCCTTTTGGTCACTGTGGTGATGGGGCTTTAGGCTCCATTGCCACACTGTTCAAAATGTGCATCAGCTATGGACTCCACACTTCCCTTTTGGTCACTGTGGTGATGGGGCTTTAGGCCCCATTGCCACACTGTTCAAAATGTGCATCAGCTATGGACTCCGAACTTCCCTTTTGGCCACTGTGGTGATGGGGCTTTAGGCCCCATTGCCACACTGTTCAAAATGTGCATCAGCTATGGACTCCACACTTCCCTTTTGGCCACTGTGGTGATGGGGCTTTAGGCCCCATTGCCACACTGTTCAAAATGTGCATCAGCTATGGACACCACACTTCCCTTTTGGTCACTGTGGTGATGGGGCTTTAGGCCCCATTGCCACACTGTTCAAAATGTGCATCAGCTATGGACTCCACACTTCCCTTTTGGTCACTGTGGTGATGGGGCTTTAGGCCCCATTGCCACACTGTTCAAAATGTGCATCAGCTATGGACAGCACACTTCCCTTTTGGTCACTGTGGTGATGGGGCTTTAGGCCCCATTGCCACACTGTTCAAAATGTGCATCAGCTATGGACAGCACACTTCCCTTTTGGTCACTGTGGTGATGGGGCTTTAGGCCCCATTGCCACACTGTTCAAAATGTGCATCAGCTATGGACCCCACACTTCCCTTTTGGTCACTGTGGTGATGGGGCTTTAGGCCACATTGCCACACTGTTCAAAATGTGCATCAGCTATGGATAGCACACTTACCTTTTGGTCACTGTGGTGATGGGGTGTTCGAGCCCATTGCCACAGTGGCCATGGTCGGCTTGCATTGTGGAGGCCACACACATTTCTGTGTGACACATGTGCTAGGGGGTCACATTGTATGTTCAATGTCATGTTCAGTGTTGTAGGCATTTGACACAGACTACACACACTTGTCATGGTGTTGGGGGGATGTAATCTTCTGTCATTCCTTATGTGGGAGTATGCTAGTTGTGTCATGCATTACCCGTCCTATGAGTAGGAGTGGTGTTAGTGGTAGGTATCCATCCCCCCATGAGTGGGGATGGTAGTAGTGACAGGCATCCAGACCCCCCTGAGTAGGGGTGGTGGTGGTGGCAGGCATCTAGCCCCCCCTGAGGAGGGGTGGTAGTAGTGGTAGGCATCTAGCCCCCCCTGAGTGGGGGTGGTGGTAGTGGTAGGCATCCATCCCCCTAAGGATGGGGATGGTAGTAGTGGCAGGCATCCAGGCTCCCCTGTGTAGGGGTGGTGGTAGTGGTAGGCATCCAGGCCCCCCTGAGTAGGGGTGGTGGTAGTGGTAGGCATCCATCCCCCCATGAGTGGGGATGGTAGTAGTGACAGGCATCCAGCCCCCTAAGGGTGGGGTTGGTAGTAGTGACAGGCATCCAGCCCCCCCTGAGTAGGGGTGGTGGTGGTGGCAGGCATCTAGCCCCCCCTGAGTGGGGGTGGTGGTAGTGGTAGGCATCCATCCCCCTAAGGGTGGGGATGGTAGTAGTGGCAGGCATCCAGGCCCCCCTGAGTAGGGGTGGTGGTAGTGGTAGGCATCCAGGCCCCCCTGAGTAGGGGTAGTGGTAGGCATCCATCCCCCCATGAGTGGGGATGGTAGTAGTGACAGGCATCCAGCCCCCTCTGAGTAGGGGTGGTGGTGGTGGCAGGCATCTAGCCCCCCCTGAGTGGGGGTGGTGGTAGTGGTAGGCATCCATCCCCCCATGAGTGGGGATGGTAGTAGTGGCAGGCATCCAGGCCCCCCTGAGTAGGGGTGGTGGTAGTGGTAGGCATCCAGGCCCCCCTGAGTAAGGGTGGTGGTAGTGGTAGGCATCCATCCCCCCATGAGTGGGGATGGTAGTAGTGACAGGCATCCAGGCACCCATTAGTAGTGGTGGTGGTAGTGGTAGGCATCCATCACCCCATGAGTGGGGATGGTAGTAGTGACAGGCATCCAGCCCCCCCTGAGTAGGGGTGGTGGTGGTGGCAGGCATCTAGCCCCCCATGAGTAGGGGTGGTTGTAGGGTGGTGTTGGTGGTAGGCATCCATCCCCCTATGGGTGTGTATGGCATTGGTGTTGGCCATCCCACCCCTATGGTTCTGCTGTTGCTAGTGTACGTTATTTGTGCATCCCTATGTGTGTGTGACATATTTCGGGTACGTGTAGTTTGTTTGTATTGTTGGTGCTTGACTTACCGTCTGTGCCGTACGCGTCCGTGCCGGTCCCGGTAATAGATGTAGAGTATAGGTAGGACCTGCGCATTGGGATTCATGCTTGGATCGTCTCGTTCGGGTTTCTCGTGTCTTCGAGTCGTACTCGTAGCAGGCTTGTTCGTCTCGTAGCCGTGGATCGTCTTGTGGCGCGAAACGGAGCTTATGTACGGCTCGCCCGGATGCTCAAACGTGCCGGACGTAGCGACGGGTTCGGCGCGTACGGATTGCGCATCGTACTAGTCCGGCCGGAAGGTGCTGTGTATTTGCTTCCGTGCGGCTCGATTCGGCGTTCACGGATCCGGCTCGGGCGGGGAACAGGAGCTGGATTGGGTGAGTACGGCTCGCTCGGAAACTGGGTTGTTATACGCATCGTACTTGTTCGTCCGGACGAGTGTACGAATCGGTCGGGAAACACGCATTCAGCTTGTATTTTTTCCGGACGAATACTGTTAGGTGCCCTACCGGCCGAGATCGGAATCGACGCCAAAGTGTCTCCAGAAAAATTGCAGTTGTGTCAACAAGAAGTTAGATATTTAGGGCATAAAATAGAAAGAGGAGTTAGAAAAGTGACACCAGAAAGAATAAAAATAATCAAAGAAATGCAGCTACCTCAGACACAAAAGGAGATGAGAATGTTTCTGGGAGTGGTTGGGTACTGTAGGCAGTGGATCAATAGCTTCTCCATGTTAGCAAAGCCATTGATACAATTAACTCGGAAAAGAGCAAAAGATCCCATCGATTGGAATGATGAATGTTTGGAAGCTTTTGTGAAACTACAAAATTGTTTATGTGAGGCCCCAGCCTTGGGCATGCCTGATTATTCAAAAGAATTTGCGTTGTTTTGTTGTGAGAGAGAAAATTGTGCACTTTCAGTTTTAACACAGAGACATGGACTGAGTCAACGTCCAGTGGCGTATTTTTCTGCCACCTTAGATCCAGTGGCTTCAGCCTTACCTGGCTGCTTAAAAGCAGTAGCTGCTATTTGTATGAGTCTGGAGCAAAGTGAGTCCATAGTGATGGGACATCCTGTAAAGGTTTACGTTCCACACTCAGTTGAGATTCTTTTGACAAGAACAAGAACACAACATCTCACTCCCAGTCGGCTGACTAAGTATGAAAGGGTGATTCTGGGAGCAGAAAATGTGACAGTGATAAGATGTACGATAATGAATCCTGCCACATTATTGCCAGATCCATGTTGTGAAGAAGTGAAAGATGAGATTGATCATGATTGTCTGGATGTGACTAAATTGTGTACTAAGCCCCGTCCTGACTTTAAAGAAACCCCATTAAAAGAAGCTGATCATGAGTTATTTGTGGATGGGTCTTGTCTAAGAAATGAAGGAGGAGGATTAAGTGCTGCTTATGCTGTATGTAAAATATCAGGGGTAATTGAAGCATCCTGTTTACCGGGAGTCAAATCTGCACAAGTAGCCGAATTGGTGGCCTTAACAAAGGCATGCAAAAGTGGGAAAAATTGGAGAATAACCATATTTACGGACAGTCAATATGGTTTCGGGGTTGTGCATGATTTTGGCCAACTCTGGATGTAGATGGGATTTATGACTTCTTCAGGATCTCCTATAAGAAACAGTAAAAATGCAAAAGATTTGTTGGAAGCATTACAATTTGCAAAAGAAGTAGCAGCTGTTAAATGCGCTGCACATCAGTCAGGAAATGACTATGTGACGGCTGGAAATAGATATGCAGACCAAATTGCTCGATACTGTGCAAGAAATACAATGTCAATTAACAGAAAAATTGAAACAGGTGAAACCAGCTGCCAACTTATGTTTTTCTCAGTTCCAGAAACATGGGATGAGGTCAGACAGTTGCAGGAAGAAGTTGAGGAAAAAGAAAAGGAAATTTGGATAAAATCAAGGTGTACAAAAAGAACAGAAGATGAAGAGTGGGTGTACCTAGATGGCAGACCAGTCATGCCAGATTGTCTGCTCTCACAAATGGCAAGAGTATACCATGGGACAACTCACATTGGTAGGGATTCAATAATCAAATTATTCAGACAGAGTTGGTACAATCCGAAGTTTAGGGTAGTCGCAGAAAGCCTTTGCCAAGGATGCTTAATCTGTCAGCAGCAAAACCCAGGCAGGAAGACAGTGGTCAGTTGGGGAAAGATTGGAAAGGCAGAAGGACCCTTCACCAGATTGCAGTTAGATTTCATTGAGTTGCCTCCTTGCAATGGAATGAAATATGTACTTGTCATAGTGTGCCTGTTCTCGAGATGGGTAGAGGCATACCCCACTAGAAAAAATGACAGTCTTACAGTTGCTAAACTACTATTGAGGGAGTTGATACCTCGCTTCGGTTTTCCAGTCACTTTGGAATCAGATAGAGGACCTAATTTTCACAATGAGATAATTCGATTAATATGTGCTGCATTTAACATTGAACAAAAACTGCACTGTGCTTATCGTCCAGAGGCTTCTGGAATAGTTGAACAGCTAAATGGCACAATCAAGTCAAGATTAGGGAAGGTGTGTGCATCCACAATGATGAAATGGCCAGATGCATTGCCTCTTGTACTGATGGGTCTCAGAAGGATTCCTGACAGAAAAACAGGATTGAGTCCACATGAGGTGCTCATGGGAAGGGCAATGAGACAAGCATTTATTCCTGGAAATAAATTAATGAATATAACTGATGATCTGGTATTGGACTATTGCAAAGGATTGGCTGAAATGGTGCGTTCTGTCTCTCATCAGGTTGGAGAAGACGCAGTTGAAAGACAGCCAGACCAAGCGCATGATTTGAATCCTGGAGATTGGGTGTTAGTGAAGAAACACGCAAGGAAGTCGTGTCTAGCACCCAGGTGGGATAAACCACGTCAAGTCATACTAGTCACTACCACAGCAGTGAAGTGTGCTGGTTTACACAATCGGATTCATGCTAGTCATACCAGAAGAGTTCCGAGCCCATCTGAACAACAAGAGCAGCCACTGACTGAACAAGCTGAGACGTCAGAAGTTGAAAGCTGTGAAGCTGAAGAATCTAGAGTGATAGATTCTGAAAGACAACTATATGACGAACAGCCAAGTACAAGTCAGGAAGAGTGGATACCAGTGATTTAAATACCTGATGCTGTTGTTGAAACAAGAAGAAGAACTGAATTAAGAAGACAGGAAGGTAGAGAGGAAAAGACAGGGAAAGAAGAACACACTCAGGTAGAAATAAACAAAGCCATTCAGAAACCTGAGCAGGGAAAGATAGATCTAGAAGAACAAGTTCAGGCAGAAGAAGAAGAACAAATTGAAATAAGACCTGAACAGGAACAGGTAGATCTAGAAGAACAAGTTCAGGCAGAAGAAAAACAAACTATAATAAGACCTGAACAGGTGCAAGTAGAGGAAGGTCCAAATACAGAAAATACAGAACAAAGACAATTAGAAAGGGAAGAAGAACAAGGACAGATTGTGCCTAGATTAAGTGAAAATAAAAGAACTTTAGAAGGAGACAGAGAAGGTGAAAGTGCAGTTCAGGTCAAAAGAGTTAGAAAAGGAGACAATTGGCCTGCAGGAGTGAAGAAATTAAGATATTATCTAAGAAAATCAGAAAAGAAACCAGAGCAAGTAAATGAAGTTATGAGTCAGACACAACTGAAACAAACCTTAGTAAAACTTACATGCAGGAGCCCAAGATTGAGAAATCTGAACAGAAAATACAAGGCCCCTGAGTGGACCTATGTTATTCTTGAAGAATTTGAAAACTTAGATTTATGTGAAGAATCAGAAAGAGTGCATGTTGCACAGATTGATGAAAGCAAATTAAGACCTCCTTAAAATAAAAGACTGGATTTTAAGAAAATTTAGACAAAGAAAGAGAGAAGAAATTTTCTCTGATTAAGATGGCAGCAATTGAAGATACTGAAAGACCGAAACGAAGTCTAAAAAGAAAATGTTTAAGATTTTGTTTATGTAGTATTTTATTAATGGTATTAGTATGGTTATTTCTAACAACCATACTAAGGAGTACCTTTGTTGATGGAAACAAGTAGCAAGAATAATACAATTACTAATGGGCAAGAAGACAGGATAAAAGAGACTAAAATAGAATTAGGAGTAGAAGATGAGATAAATTATCATAATGAATCAGACAATGATTGTAGGAAGGTGGAATCTGACTATATGGTTGCCCCCACTTTTTTTTATGGTGTTTTGCTGGTTTATGACTTAGTTGGACTGGGATCCTGCTATTCAGGGCCCCAGTCTATCTGCTTTCTCTGTAAAAAGGTTTCCATGTGCCTTAGGCACATCTCTGATTGGAATCTGGAGTGCCCTTATAAGTCCCTAGTATATGGTATACTATGTACCAAGGGCATAGGTACCTCAGAGGCCTGCCAGGGGCTGCAGCATGTATTATGCCACACCTGGAAGGCCATCCAAACTGACACCACAGGTCTGCTACTGCAGCCTGGGTAAGGTGGTGCATGCACTCCTTACTGTGATATAGGTTACCTATATCACTAAATACATACACACATATAAACCTATAAGTCACTCCTAAGGCAGGCCTTATCAATCCTAAAGGCAGAGTGCATGGTTCCTATGTGAGAGGGTGCCCCTGCATGAGCAGGGCCACTCTGCAGCGTTCGGAGACCATCTCTGATGCTGTTTGTAGTGCAGCCTGACCATATACTCTTAAGCGCATTATATCCTCGCGGTAAAATGCTAACTTTGGAATGGCTGCACCTAAACATGTCGTGTTTGGTGTCAAACATCTTGGAATACTACCCCCCGCCAATCCTGGCGGCGGGGGTAGCATTCCACCCTTCTAGAGGGAAAGACATGTTAACTCTGGCTTACCCGGTAACTTCTTTCTGAAGCCCTGGCATCACAAAATGGATGCTGCTGCCACAGACACAAGTCTGGCCTCCTGCTGCTGGACGAAACTCCGGCAGGGGAGGCCTGGACAATAGGTTTCCTGTTGCAGGGAGGTGTGACCACCTCCCCAGACAGGATAATGTGTATTGGGGCTGGGTGGGTGCACTCTTAGAGTGCTTTGAAGTCCTGCACTGGGGAGCAAAGGCTCCTCTGTGCATATGCCAGTTCAAACCAGCTCAGGGGCTACCTGCCCCTGCTCTGGCGCGAAACTGGACAAAGGGAAGTGGGTGTAGCCACCCCTCCCTTGACCGTCCCATAGGTGGGGTCATAGAGTTAGTCCCTCCCTGTTTTACTGGTTAAAATGGGGAACCCTTGCCACAGCAAGATTAGATTATACCTGGACGAAACTCTGAAACTGAATCCTGGACCTTCGACGCTCTACGACAAGATTAGAGGACTGAAGAATCTCCCTTGGGGTCAAGGAGTGACTCCCCTGCTTGGCAGGCACCAAAGAAGCATCTGTCCGGTTCGTATCACTGAAGCTCCCGTCGGACGCCGAAGTCATCGCATCACCAGAGGTGGATTCTCAGACTTCCCCGAGGCTACCCTGAGTCCCCAGCAAAGCTGAGGCCCGTGGCTATCGTGGGTGACTTGAGACCGTGACCCCTGGACACCGAGCACACTTGCAAGTGCACCATCTTCTGGGTCTCCCAAGAAGTCGTGCTTTGGGCTCCGAGTAGCCCTAGCCTCCAGCACCACCTGCACCGAAGATCACTGGCCCCCACTCCACGAGTGTCCTGTAAGCCAGCTCCACGTGCGGCGTCACGAGGCTCCTTCGCGGTCGCTAGCCCGTTGGGTAGTAGCCCTTAACGAAGGCCAATCTTTTCTTTACTTGGCATCCTGGTTGCTCCAGGCCTGCCCTCACTTACCCTTGCTGGGTGAGTTCCCCAGACCTTGCTGGTCTGCATCATCGACGATCTACATCTTACTCGAGACTTGCCGTTGCCAAGGCTTGTTGGGTCCAATCCGGTCGCCGACACCTCAGCACTCGACAGACATCGAGCACCAGCCCGAATCCTGCTCCTGGTCGCCGACAACGCCTCCTGGACCTCGTGGCTGAAGAGTCAAGACGACCATCACCGCACCTGAAGCACTCGACATCGGTGGGCATCTGTCCATCGCCTTCCTGGTCACTGGCTAGTGACCCAGACTCTGTCCCCTCTGCTTTCAGGTTCTTCAGAACTCCGATCCACTCTTGGATCCACCCGGACACTTTACTCCTGGTCGCCAGCAGCACTTTGCAGCAGATCGCCATACGAAACGACGACGAAACCCGACCCCGAAAGGCACCTATGCACCCGGCTTCCCTGGGTGAGGTAACACGAGTACTCCGGTGCTCCCGTGGGTAGAGACTCTTCAAAGTCCTAGATCTCAAAGGGTTTTGTCCTATTCCTATTTTAAGTGTCCCTTTCCTCTATTTTCCCGATCCCGACTTTCTCCATAGAAGTTAACGGCGTATCGCGGTTGTGTATTTACACTGCACGCGTCTCCCGTGGGTCCCCTGTGTCACTACCTTGGGTGGTTCCTTGTGGTCCAAGCACTTCTAGAGGCTCTAGGCCTAGTGTCTAGTTCAGTCGTGGTTCGCATACCACTTTATTGGTATATGGTTTGGTACGCCCCTAGGGCCCAAACGTGTATTTGTGCTATTACTGTGGCTTAAGATCTTATAACCTATGTACTTCGAACTCTAGCCTCATAAAGAGACTAGAGGGGTGTGTTTAGTAATAAATACATATATTTTGAATATATACCTGGTGTGGTGCTCTTTCATTTGGTCACTCAAGAGATTATAGACTGGTAAAACAAGCTGCTTTACATTCCTTCAAGACTTAGCCTGAAGGCTGCTCTCCATAGCTACCACTAGGATAGCTTTCAATAAGGTTGTCTTTAACCTACCTACCATAAGAGTCGATTTGGACTGGTGCAAGGTGCCCACTATAATTAGTGGACAGCATATGCCAGGCCAACTTCTCACATTGGTGTGCAGCGGGTGGGATTCCAGCTTGCTATTGTTTTACCAGATAATCTCAATTGAATTGATCAACTGAAAACCTCTAAAGGTACCTAAGGTACATATAATTTAAGCTTAGAATACAGTAAGTTCTACTGAACTTAGAGTTGTGTGTTAAGGGATAGCACAACCCTTTCTACAACTCAAGAGAGTTTAGTAGGCCACACTAGAGTAGGTAGTGCATACACCACACCACACTAGTAATGTCTTTGAAAGCAGGATCCAAAGATTCCTTGCAGGAAGCCATTGAGCTTCCACCCTCCAAGTATGATACACTCCAATTCTTGGAATTGAGAGCTTTATGTAACGTGAGGAAATTAAGGACAGGCCAAAGTCCCACCACCCAACACCTCAAGGAGTTGTTGGTGGCTTATGATCTTAGTAAGTCCTCAGAGACTGAAGGGGTAGGAGCAGAGGGTGGGTCAGCAGATGAGGAAGGGGCCAGGGGTACCACTACCCCCAGCCCCCCCTCTGAAACTGGCCAGGAGGGTGACAATGACCCTGACCTGGAAAACCCAATCCCTTCTGGGGAAGATGAAGATGAGGATCTAGAAAACCACACCTTTGTCCCCCCAGGAAGGATTATGAGTGTGCTCAGAAAGTCTAGGTCTCCTTCTCAGGAGTCTAACCACTCTGGCACCTCCATAGGGAGCTCTGTTTCTTCTCACAGGAGGGAATCCTCTCATGAGAGAAGAAAGAGACTGGTCCAGTATGAGGAAACTCAACTAGAGATCAGGAAGAAGCAATTGGCTTTAGATAGAGAATCCCTAGATCTCCTTAGAGAGAGAAGAAAGTTGGGACTAGAGTCCCATGGTGGCAGCAATATCCCTAGAGATAGGGACAGGTCTTATGACCATAGAAACCTAAACAAGATTGTCCCTCCCTACCAGAGTGGGGATGACATCCACAAATGGATAACTGCACTGGAGAGGGCCTGTAAAGTTCAGAAGGTCCCCCAGAGGCAGTGGGCAGCAATCTTGTGGCTCTCCTTTGCAGACAAAGGTAGAGACAAGCTCCTCATTGTAAGAGAAGAGGATGCTGACAATTACACAGTCTTGAAGAGTGCTCTGATAGATGGGTTTGGCCTAACCACTGAACAGTATAGGTTGAAGTTCAGAGACACCCAAAAGCTCAGACTCAAGACTGGGTTGATTTTGTAGATTGTGCTACAAAGGCTCTGGAAGGTTGGATACATGGCAACAAAGTGCAGGACTTTTTAGGATTGTACAATTTGATTATGAGGGAGCAGATCCTTAATAATTGTCAAAATCAGCTTTTGCACCAGTATCTGGTGGACTCTGATCTGACCTCTCCCCAAGAATTGGGAAAGAAGGCAGACAAGTGGGTCAGAACCAGAGTAAAAACTAGAAATCAGGGTGGTGACCAGAAGAAAGATTCTACTAAGTCCCAAGAGAAAGGTGGGGATAAATCTAAGGATAAGTCCCCTACAGGGCCCCAAAATTCCTCTTCTGGGGGTGGGTCCCAAACTCCTTCCTCTCCTGAAAAGAAACCCTATTGCCATGTCTGTAAAAAGCCTGGGCACTAGAAAACTGATCCCAGTTGCCCCAGGATTGGCAATAAAGAAAATGTTCCTCCCACAACTACTACCACCCCTCCTGGTACTACCAGTAGTAATCCTCCAGTTGGGAGTAGTGCACCCAAAAAGTTAGGTGCTTTTGCAAGAGGAACAGAGGTGGGCCTTAGTTTAGACAGGGACCCCTCAACAGACTCCTCTGACTCTGATGGTGGTATAGGATTTGCCACCTTTACCATGGGTCCCATAGCATTGGGCAGGTACAGATTGGAGCCAATAATTAATGGTCAGAAAGCTGTGGCATTTAGGGACACAGGGGCTAGTGTCACCATGGTGGCAGGGAAACTAGTCCCCCCTCACCAGCTTTTACCTGAGTTTAAATACCAGGTGACCAACATTGATGGTGTCAGAACAGATCACCCCATGGCCATAGTCAATCTCAGCTGGGAGGGGGTCACAGGCCCAAAAAGAGTGGCAGTGTCCCCAACCCTACCTGTAGATTGCCTGATGGGCAATGATCTGGAAATTTCAGCCTGGACTGAAGTGGAACACCAAACCCATCTTAGGATGTTGGGCGTCCCTGTAAAGGTTAGTGGGGCTGTGATGGCCACAGCCCCAGCCCAAGAATTTGGAGAGATGGAGCCTGAAAGAATGGCCCACTCTCCCCCAAAAGAGAGCACAAGGGTTGAAGAAAAGTCTTCTTCCCCCAGACAGTAGGTAAGGGTCAGCCTCCTCAGGGAACTGACCCTACCCGTAGTGAAGGAACTGCCACAGAGGTAGTCAGGCCTGGCCTGGCCACACCCCTGATGGCAGAGTACCCTTCCAAGGTGGTACCCCGTCTGGAGCAGGTAACCTGCCCCTCTCTACCCTGCCTCAGTCAGCCCAGGGCTGCAGAGGTCAGGGAGGTCAGTGGACCCCCAGGGCCCCCTGTCCAGAGGAAGCCCCCATCAGCAGATTAGGGGCACCCAGACTAGTAGCCCTAGCCAGGTGAAAATTCCTCTACACACTGAGGGATCCCCCATACCTTTATGTAGGGACCTCCCCCAGAAGGACTCTGGTAGGCAAGGGCAAACCTGGGACCAGAAGGTTCCAAACCTGCCATGTCCCTCCAGTAGTCCATCCAAAGGGACCCAACCCACAGCTGTAGGCAGCCAAAGGTTGACCCTTAGAGCAAAGTGCAACTCAGTCATGGAAAGACAGGCATACATGGTGACCAGTGATCTGAGGAAGCTGAGGCCAACATTCCTAGGGCCTCACTTCCCTACTCAGACACCTCACCAGCCTTGTACTTTACCTAAGCACACCAGAGGTAGTGATTCCCCATGGTGGAGACCCTCTCATACCCTTAGGGTGAGGGATTGCTTAGTGGACCATAACATAGGGGGCAACCATGCTAGTGCAGGTGCTTCCTTATATGGCCACTTAGTCAATATAGGCTCAACTGGCCAAGGTTAGCCTTATCTCCTTTCGTTTGGGGGGGGTTATGTAGGAAGGTGGAATCTGACTATATGGTTGCCCCCACTTTTTTTTATGGTGTTTTGCTGGTTTATGACTTAGTTGGACTGGGATCCTGCTATTCAGGGCCCCAGTCTATCTGCTTTCTCTGTAAAAGGTTTCCATGTGCCTTAGGCACATCTCTGATTGGAATCTGGAGTGCCCTTATAAGTCCCTAGTATATGGTATACTATGTACCAAGGGCATAGGTACCTCAGAGGCCTGCCAGGGGCTGCAGCATGTATTATGCCACCCCTGGAAGGCCATCCAAACTGACACCACAGGTCTGCTACTGCAGCCTGGGTAAGGTGGTGCATGCACCCCTTACTGTGATATAGGTTACCTATATCACTAAATACATACACACATATAAACCTATAAGTCACTCCTAAGGCAGGCCTTATCAATCCTAAAGGCAGAGTGCATGGTTCCTATGTGAGAGGGTGCCCCTGCATGAGCAGGGCCCCTCTGCAGCGTTCGGAGACCATCTCTGATGCTGTTTGTAGTGCAGCCTGACCATATACTCTTAAGCGCATTATATCCTCGCGGTAAAATGCTAACTTTGGAATGGCTGCACCTAAACATGTCGTGTTTGGTGTCAAACATCTTGGAATACTACCCTCCCCGCCAATCTTGGCGGCGGGGGTAGCATTCCACCTTTCTAGAGGGAAAGACATGTTAACTCTGGCTTACCCGGTAACTTCTTTCGGAAGCCCTGGCATCACAAAATGGATGCTGCTGCCACAGACACAAGTCTGGCCTCCTGCTGCTGGACGAAACTCCGGCAGGGGAGGCCTGGACAATAGGTTTCCTGTTGCAGGGAGGTGTGACCACCTCCCCAGACAGGATAATGTGTATTGGGGCTGGGTGGGTGCACTCTTAGAGTGCTTTGAAGTCCTGCACTGGGGGAGCAAAAGGCTCCTCTGTGCATATGCCAGTTCAAACCAGCTCAGGGGCTACCTGCCCCTGCTCTGGCGCGAAACTGGACAAAGGGAAGTGGGTGTAGCCACCCCCTCCCTTGACCCTCCCATAGGTGGGGTCATAGAGTTAGTCCCTCCCTGTTTTACTGGTTAAAATGGGGAACCCTTGCCACAGCAAGGCTAGATTATACCTGGACGAAACTCTGAAACTGAATCCTGGACCTTCGACGCTCTACGACAAGATTAGAGGACTGAAGAATCTCCCTTGGGGTCAAGGAGTGACTCCCCTGCTTGGCAGGCACCAAAGAAGCATCTGTCCGGTTCGTATCACTGAAGCTCCCGTCGGACGCCGAAGTCATCGCATCACCAGAGGTGGATTCTCAGACTTCCCCGAGGCTACCCTGAGTCCCCAGCAAAGCTGAGGCCCGTGGCTATCGTGGGTGACTTGAGACCGTGACCCCTGGACACCGAGCACACTTGCAAGTGCACCATCTTCTGGGTCTCCCAAGAAGTCGTGCTTTGGGCTCCGAGTAGCCCTAGCCTCCAGCACCACTTGCACCGAAGATCACTGGCCCCCACTCCACGAGTGTCCTGTAAGCCAGCTCCACGTGCGGCGTCACGAGGCTCCTTCGCGGTCGCTAGCCCGTTGGGTAGTAGCCCTTAACGAAGGCCAATCTTTTCTTTACTTGGCATCCTGGTTGCTCCAGGCCTGCCCTCACTTACCCTTGCTGGGTGAGTTCCCCAGACCTTGCTGGTTTGCATCATCGACGATCTACATCTTACTCGAGACTTGCCGTTGCCAAGGCTTGTTGGGTCCAATCCGGTCGCCGACACCTCAGCACTCGACAGACATCGAGCACCAGCCCGAATCCTGCTCCTGGTCGCCGACAACGCCTCCCGGACCTCGTGGCTGAAGAGTCAAGATGACCATCACCGCACCTGAAGCACTCGACATCGGTGGGCATCTGTCCATCGCCTTCCTGGTCACTGGCTAGTGACCCAGACTCTGTCCCCTCTGCTTTCAGGTTCTTCAGAACTCCGATCCACTCTTGGATCCACCCGGACACTTTTCTCCTGGTCGCCAGCAGCACTTTGCAGCAGATCGCCATACGAAACGACGACGAAACCCGACCCCGAAAGGCACCTATGCACCCGGCTTCCCTGGGTGAGGTAACACGAGTACTCCGGTGCTCCCGTGGGTAGAGACTCTTCAAAGTCCTAGATCTCAAAGGGTTTTGTCCTATTCCTATTTTAAGTGTCCCTTTCCTCTATTTTCCCGATCCCGACTTTCTCCATAGAAGTTAACGGCGTATCGCGGTTGTGTATTTACACTGCACGCGTCTCCCGTGGGTCCCCTGTGTCACTACCTTGGGTGGTTCCTTGTGGTCCAAGCACTTCTAGAGGCTCTAGGCCTAGTGTCTAGTTCAGTCGTGGTTCGCATAATCAATCAATCAATCAATCAATCACGGCATTTATAGAGCGCGCTACTCACCCGGGAGGGTCTCAAGGCGCTGGGGGAGGGGGTAAGTTACTGCTCGAACAGCCAGGTCTTGAGCTGCCTCCTGAAGGAGAGATGGTCCTGGGTTCGCCGAAGGTGAGTGGGGAGGGAGTTCCAGGTCTTGGCTGCCAGGTAGGAGAAGGATCTTCCTCCGGCGGTGGCTCTGCGGATGCGTGGTACGGTGGCGAGGGCGTGGCTGGTTGATCGTAGCTGGCGGGTGGGCGTGTAGAAGGTCATGCGGTCGTTGAGGTACTTGGGGCCCAGGTCGTGGAGGGCCTTGTGTGCGTGGGTGAGGAGTCTGAACGTGATTCTCTTGCTGACGGGGAGCCAGTGCAGGTCTTTCAGGTGTCCGGTGATGTGGCTGTGTCGGGGGATGTCCAGGATGAGTCGTGCGGAGGCGTTCTGGATGCGCTGGAGTCTTTTTGAAGTTTGGCTGTGGTTCCGGTGTAGAGGGTGTTCCCATAGTCCAGTCGGCTGGTGACGAGTGCCTGGGTGACGGTCTTCCTGGTTTCAGTGGGGATCCATCTGAAGATCTTGCGGAGCATGCGCAGGGTGTTGAAGCACGAAGATGAGACGGCGTTGACTTGTCTGGTCATCGACAGGGAGGAGTCCAGGATGAAGCCCAGGTTGCGTGCGTGGTCCGTTGGCTTGGGCGCGGTGCCCAGGGCCGGGGGCCACCAAGAGTCGTCCCAGGCGGAGGGTGATGAGCCCAGGATGAGGACTTCCGTCTTGTCTGAGTTCAGTTTAAGGCGGCTGTTCCTCATCCAGTCGGCGACGTCTCTCATCCCGTCGTGTAGGTTGGCTCTGGCGGTGGTGGGGTCGTTGGTGAGGGAGAGGATCAGCTGGGTGTCGTCGGCGTAGGAGATGATGTTGAGGTTGTGTTGGCGTGCGATGGCTGCGAGGGGGCTCATGTAGACGTTGAAGAGGGTTGGACTGAGTGAAGATCCTTGTGGAACGCCGCAGATGACTTCGGTGGCCTCGGATCTGAACGGGGGAGGCGGACTCTCTGGGTTCTTCCGGCGAGGAACGAGATGATCCATTCCAGTGCTTTCTCTCGGATTCCGATGTTGCTGAGGCGCTTCACTAGGGTGCGGTGGCAGACGGTGTCGAACGCCGCGGAGAGGTCCAAGAGGATGAGGGCTGCTGTTTCCCCGTTGTCGGTTAGGGTTCTGATGTCGTCGGTGGCTGCGATAAGGGCGGTCTCGGTGCTGTGGTTGGCCCGAAACCCGGACTGCGAGGGGTCGAGGGATCCATTCGTCTCGAGGAAGGCGGCAAGCTGTCTGTTGACGGTCTTCTCGATGACTTTGGCCGGAAACGGAAGGAGCGAGATGGGACGGTAGTTCTTGAGGTCGGTGGGGTCCGCCGTTGGTTTCTTCAGGAGGGCGGTAAGCTCGGCGTGCTTCCAGCTCTCCGGGAAGGTGGCGGTGTGGAAGGAGGAGTTGATGATGTCCCGGAGATGGGGTGCGATGGTGGCGTCGGCTTTGTTGAAGACGTGGTGTGGGCAGGGGTCGGTTGGTGATCCGGAGTGGATGGAGTTCATCGTGCGGGTGGTGTCTTCGGTGTTGATCGGGGTCCAGTTGCAGAGGGTGGTGGTGGCGGGCGTTGGTTCGGCGGTAGGGTGCGTGGTCTGTGCGTCGAAGCTGTTATGTATGTCGGTGATCTTGCGGTGGAAGAACGCGGCGAGTGAGTTGCAGAGGTCTTGCGAGGGGGTGATGTCGTTGTTTCCGGCGCTGGGGTTGGAGAACTCTTTGACGATGCTGAAAAGTTCCTTGCTGTCGTGGGCGTTGTTGTCCAGTCGTTCTTTGAGTGCCGACTTCTTGGTGGCACGGATCAGCTGGTGGTGTTTGCGGGTGGCGTGCTTGAGGGCGGTCCTGTTGTCTGTGGTCTGGTCGAGTCGCCAGGCTTTCTCGAGAGTGCGGCAGTTCTTCTTGGATTCCTTGAGTTCGTTGGTGAACCAAGGGGTTTTCTTGCTTCCGGGTCTGCTGGGAGGGTTTTTAGTGGTGCGAGGTCGTCGGCGCAGGCGGTCAGCCACTTGGCGAGGTTGCTGGCTGCTTCGTTTGGGTCCGTTGTGTTGGTGGGTGTGTTCTGGCTGAGGGAGGCGGTGAGCTGCTCGGCGGTGATCTTGCTCCAGCTCCGGCGGGGAGCCTGTTGCGGGTGGTGGTGGGTCGCAGTCTTTCTGAAGCTGAAGTGGACGCAGCTGTGGTCGGTCCAGTGGAGTCCGGTGGCGTGGCTGAAGGAGATGTGCTTGCTGGAAGAGAAGACGGGGTCAAGCGTGTGGCCGGCGTAGTGGGTGGGCGTGTTCACCAGTTGCTTGAGTCCGAGGTTGGCGAGGTTGTCCAGCAGGGCGGTGGTGTTTCTGTCGTTGTTGTTCTCCAGGTGGAAGTTGAGGTCCCCTAGGAGGATGTAGTCGGCGGAGGGCATGGCGTGCGGGCTGATGAAGTCTGCGATGTCTTCGCTGAATAGTGTGCGTGGTCCCGGGGGTCTGTAGATGAGGGTGCCTCGGAGGGTGGTCTTGGGGTCAGTGTGTATCTGGAAGTGTAGGTGTTCGGCGGCGGTGAAGGTCTCGTCGGAGTTAGTCGAGATGCGGATGGTGTTCTTGTGTACGATGGCGATGCCTCCTCCCGTCTGGTTGACGCGGTCCTTCCGGGTGATCTTGTATCCGTCCGGGATGGCTATGGCGATGTCGGGCGCTGAGGAGGCGTTCATCCAGGTTTCGGTGAGGAAGGCGACGTCCGGTGCTGTTGCGTCGAGCAGGTCCCAGAGTTCCACGGCGTGCCTGTGGACGGAGCGGGTGTTCAACAGGATGCATTTCAGGTGGTTGCTGCTGGTGCTCGACTTGGCGGAGGTGGTGCACGTCCGGGGGCAGGTGAATCGGCAGGCTTGGCAGGTGAAGGGTCCGTGGGTGCGTCTCGGTGAGGCTCGGTAGCAGGCAGGGTTCCGGCCGGCATTGAGTGCGGTGAGGGTGGCGGCGTCGTAGGTCCGTCGAGTAGTGTTGCATCGGTGGGATCCAGGGGTCCTGGCGCTGGGCGCGGGCCAGGCGCGGACGGGCGCAGACGGGCTTACCTTTGGCGCACCTTCGGCGCTCCGTCGGTGCTCCCGCTGCGCGCGGCCGCTGCGCGGTCGCTCAGGGGGCGTCATAAGTAAGGAGCCTGGAGGGAGGAGCAGCTGGGTGGCGGGAGCGGGGCGGCGAATGGAATCACGGGGGGCGGGGCCGCAGGGAGGCAGTGGCGGGAAGTCCCAGGAGCAGCGGGCAGCGGGAAAGTCCCAGGAGCAGCGGGAAAGTCCCAGGAGCAGCGGGCAGCGGGAAAGTCCCAGGAGCAGCGGGAAAGTCCCAGGAGCAGCGGGCAGCGAGCGAAGGAATCTCCAGGCAGGAGGCGGCAAGGCAGGCAGGAGCGGCAGCAGTGAGTGGGGCGACCAGGCCCTGTGGAGGGCTGAGTGGTCACACTCTGTGGTCCCCTACGGTCCCCTTAAGTAAGGAGCCTGGAGGGAGGAGCAGCTGGGTGGCGGGAGCGGGGCGGCGAATGGAATCACGGGGGGGCGGGGCCGCAGGGAGGCAGTGGCGGGAAGTCCCAGGAGCAGCGGGCAGCGGGAAAGTCCCAGGAGCAGCGGGAAAGTCCCAGGAGCAGCGGGAAAGTCCCAGGAGCAGCGGGAAAGTCCCAGGAGCAGCGGGCAGCGAGCGAAGGAATCTCCAGGCAGGAGGCGGCAAGGCAGGCAGGAGCGGCAGCAGTGAGTGGGGCGACCAAGCCCTGTGGAGGGCTGAGTGGTCACCTTATTGGTATATGGTTTGGTACGCCCCTAGGGCCCAAACGTGTATTTGTGCTATTACTGTGGCTTAAGATCTTATAACCTATGTACTTCGAACTCTAGCCTCATAAAGAGACTAGAGGGGTGTGTTTAGTAATAAATACATATATTTTGAATATATACCTGGTGTGGTGCTCTTTCATTTGGTCACTCAAGAGATTATAGACTGGTAAAACAAGCTGCTTTACATTCCTTCAAGACTTAGCCTGAAGGCTGCTCTCCATAGCTACCACTAGGATAGCTTTCAATAAGGTTGTCTTTAACCTACCTACCATAAGAGTCGATTTGGACTGGTGCAAGGTGCCCACTATAATTAGTGGACAGCATATGCCAGGCCAACTTCTCACAATGATTACTAAATTGTTTACTAAATTGTTATTTCAGTATGTTAATACAATGGAGATTAGTAATTCTTATGTTTGTATGAAGTTACCCTCATCAGTGTCAGAAGGGGTGACGTATCACCATATACCTCTAACATATGGTGTATCATGTAGTGTTTTATCAAGTTTATTTTATGCAACAGGGAAACTTCAGTATTTTTATTCAAACTTAGATGTAGTATTTTCAGATTTGCCTATTAGAAAGAATATGAATCCAGTAATTAGTAGTAAAAATGCACAGTTCATGGGTGAATTCTTTTTAACAATGAGTTCAATAGATATAGCTCAAGCCCACAAGGATAACCTAACATGTATATTACGTGAAGAAGAAAAAGAGTTTTTGAATTTAGTAGAAGAAAGGAGACAGGATTTAACAAAGAAAGCTGCTGAACAGAAATCCCATGTACCTCCATGGGCTGAGAAAGAGGGAATTTATGCAAAGCTCGAAGCTCATGCTGCGATGTCCCTAGACTTTGTGAAAAGGGGAAAATTCTGCCTCCATAGGTTAAAAACAGATTATAATAACAATTTAATTGGTTCCAGTGAGTGTGAACACAACTTCCTAATTCTGGGAGGGTGGGGACTAAAAGGGGGAAATGATCCTGTATTTCCAGGAATTTATTATGTATGCGGGAATAATGCCTATTATAGGTTACCTGCAAGATGGTACGGGAGCTGTTATTTTGGAATAGTTTTTCCAAAAATCTACCATGTGGACAGAATTAATAGAATCAATGGAAAATCTAACGGACTAACACGGAGAAGAAGAGCTAGTTTTTCTGAAATAGTAGGTGATATATTTAGTGCATTGATACCCTCAGTTGGAGTCATTCTAAATTCGCGTAAAATTTGCAAATTATCAAACATAGTTCATCGTCTTTCTACAGATACTGCAGGAGGATTCTTAATGATTAACACAGAGATGGCTGCAATAAGGTCTATGGTTTTACAAAATCGTCTTGCTCTTGATATTTTATGGACAAAAGAGGGCGGAGTCTGTGGTATGTTGAAAATTCAACATTGCTGCACTTATATTCCGGACAAAAACAAGGAAATTAAAGGGTATATTGGAAATATTACAAGGATGCATAATGACTTGACCCAACTGGAGGTTGACAGTGTATGGGAAAAACTAACAAAGAGTATAACATTGATAGGGAATTGGTATACTTTTTTGGAAAAAGTTTTCTAGGTCAAATAATTTTACCAGTAGTTGTGATAATGACAATAGTTATGATAGTAATGATCACATGTAAATGTTGCAGAAGCAAGGAAAAGAGAAGAATACATTTAGAAAGAGAAGGGAGAGGAAAGAAACGAAAGAGAGAATATGAAGGAATTCAATTAGAAGAGATGAAAGGAAAGCCATACAAAAAGATGAAAGATTTGGAAGGAAAAGAAGTAACTTACGAGTTGATGAAAGTGAAAAGAGAAAACTGAGATGTGCTAAAGTTGGCATCTGGGAAGGGATGGGTAATTTTGTGATGGCTCAAAATGCCATCAGAGAGGGGATTGATGGAGCAAGGTTTCGTAAGAAAGAGACTTGCTCGGAGGCAATCCTCTCGTTTAACTCATTAACAAAGTTACTAACCATGTTTTGTGAATAATTAATACGCACCACATGAACATGCGGGTTAGCGAAGCTTGCTTATGTGTATACTAATGCGGATAACAATGAAAATGGACTAATACCGCTTTAAACGGGAAAAACTGTTGTGCGCATGCGTCAACTGCATCTACGCAGTATGACGAGACAATGCTTGGAGGGAAATTATAGCGCATGAGCAGAAGATACTAAAATGGAGTCTTGAAGACTCGCATGCATGGCATCTGCTTAGCTGAAACTAAAACAGGCTATTTTACTAATGCTAATGCGGGGAAAGGATTAATAAGAAAAGGGAAATAGAGTAGAGGTGGGTGGTATATAGTGAGACCATTTATTCTGTGAACGTAACATTTGTCTTTTTGACTTTATTATTAGTGCGCATTTGGGCCTCTCTTGTATAACCGGACTAGATGAAATGACGCAATGCCTGTGCATGCCTACTGAGTGAAGCTATGAAGGTCAATGACAGAGCACTTGAACGGAGGCCAAATTGGAGCGCCATACCCTGGGAACGGATGGTGAAAAGTTCAGCAATGAGATGTTCTATTCTTCGTAGTGTTGTTAATGTTTCAAAAAGATACATGTAGTGGATGGGAATAAAGTTTTGAATAAAAATTAAGGGGATGGGTTTGCGAACAATGGTTTAACAGAATAAAGTGACATGTAAGCATGGTGTGATGATCATCCCCCCTTGCCTGACCAATTAGATTTCGTATTTTTACGATATTGTAACTTTAGTGGGTGGAACATGAGGAAACGGAAGGTATAACTAAGGTAGTTTTAGTTAGTTATTTAGAAGGAGATGCAGCAGAGTCGGGGATGCTGTTGCTGGAGAGATGCTGTGAGATGCTGATGAAGAACTGAATGCAGAATCTGAAGCAGAGCTTACTTCCTAATTATTTGGGTTAGATCAGAAGATCGCGGAAGAATCTCGAGGAGGAAGAGAGTGTCAGAGAGGGGTGCGGCGCAATCGTCGGTATTCTAGAGAGGTCAACTGTCCTGTCCCGAATCCTGTCCTGAAGTCTTTGTCTCCTGACCTATCTTGGGGGACCCTCACCAGCCCTTTGGCCAGGGGGTTGGTCTTTCACACCATTCTTGGTAAATATATTTTCATGTATTTTGTAGATGTTCTTATCTCTCTGTCCTCTCCCTTTCTGAGCATTTGTTATTACATGAGTCCGAAGTATATGCTTGATGAAAAATCAATTGAATTTTCTCTCCTAAGAATGAGGGTGACTGCACTGTAATTTTGAGATGGTTCACATGCACTTAATTTAGATAAAGATTTTAAAACTTTCCGAGTCTGTGATTATTTTCTTCAAACTAAAGAATAGTTAAGGGTTAAGTTAATTATCACCATCAACTAGTTCAACTAATGGTCCGTCGACCAGAGGAAATAACTTTTTGATCAGTGAAAGGTTAGTTAGGAAAGTTAAATAACTCATCCTGAGAAATATAAAACTTTAAACCACTCCAGCGGTTTTACTCAACTTGTGTGTATGGAAATAAAAATTATATGGGCCCAGGTGAGTATATGGTAGCGGAGTATCTGTTGTTGGTATACCGCTGGATCACTACGATAGACCAGATCATGCAGGAAATCACATGGTGGGCCGTCTTCTGGAGGGCATGGACACTAAGATGTCTGACCTCGCATTGGAGCGGAAGTCTATCTAGGCAGATATTACCAGCTTCAATTATATGGTGGAAGGGTTGGAGAACTGTCTGTCGACAGTGGAGGAGTGGCTCATTTGTCTCCCGGATTGGGACTCGGAACTTGGAACTCTGACATCTCTGTAACAAGCTCACTGATCTTGAGGACTGGAGCTGCAGAGAAAACCTTTGCTTCTTCGGTTTCCCGGAGCGCGCGTCCTCAGAGACCTTCTTCCGACCCTCACGGGGCTGGCTTCCTCCCTTGAGATTCAGTGGGCCCACCGCCTGGGTCCACTGCTTGTGGTGGTGCTGGGGCGGGCACAGCCCCTCATCACCTGTTTCCTCCCCCATGAGCAGGTTTAACAACTCCTGGCTGCAGCCCGTGCCGATGGCCTATATGACTTCCAGAACCACGAGATTCTCATCATGGTGAACTTCTCCTGGCATGCCAATAAAAAGAGGAAGGACTTCCTTGCTCTCAGGACCCAGGTGCGCAATCAAATTGACATCAAATTCACCCTCTTTGAACCCACATGCATGTGGCTCACGAAGGACAGGAGGATTAAAGACTTTTTCAGTCTGGGGTGGGCTGCGATCTTTTCTGGAGGGTCTTCTGGATCAATCAATCAATCATGATTTATAAAGCGCCACTAATCACCCAATAGGGTATCCAGGTCCCTGCAGGTCCCAGAAGCTTATTCCAACAGCCAGGTCTTGAGGGCCATTTGGAATTCTGGAAGTGAGTTGGTGACCCAGAGTTAAATGGGCAGGCTATTTTAGGTCTTTACTTCGATGTGCGAGAAGGAGCGTCATCCACTTCTGCTTTGATAAATGCATAGAGTATGAGCAAGTAAAAGGGAGGTGGAGCCTAGTCTTCTTGGCAGTTGGTGGAAGTTCAGGTGGTGGTTAATGTAGGCGGTTCCTTGGTTGTGTAGAGCCTTGTATGTGTGGGTCAACAACTTGAATTGGCATCTCTTCTTTACGGGGAGCAAATAGAGTTACATGAGGTGGGGTGTGATGTGGGTACATCAGGGAAGGCTGAAGATGAGTCTGGTTGCTGCTTTCTGTATGGTCTGAAGTCTCTGTTGGAGGTGTGTGGTGATTCCTATATGTAGGGTTTTGCCATATTCCAGTCAGCAGGTGATGAGGGCCTGTGTCACAGTGCATTTCGTGTATAGGGGTAGCCACTTGAAGATCTGATGTAGCATGGGCAGAGTGGGAAAGCAGGTGGAGGAGACGGCGTTGATCTCTGATTTTATGGAGAGTTTATTGTCAATGATGAGTCCAAAGTTTCTGGCAAGGTCGGAGAGAGTGGGTCCAAGTCCTAGGTCTGATGGCCACTAGAAGTCATTCCATGTCTTGCTGCTGTTGCCCAAGATCAGTACCTCCATCTTGTCTGTGTTCAGCTGCAGGCAGTTATTCTTCATGGTGGTGGTGTGGTCATCGATGATTGAGAGGATGAGTTGGGTGTTGTCTGCATGGGAAATTATGTTGAGGCCGTGGGATCTGATGAAGTTGATCAGTGGGGTCATATATGTGTTGAAGTGCATGGGGTTTAGGGATGAGCCCTGGGGGACAATGCAGGTGATCGTCTTAGGTTCAGAGGTGAAAGGTGGGCGGTGTATCCTCTGGGCTCTTCTGGTGAGGAAGGAGGTGATCCATCTTAGTGCGTCCCCTCGGATGCCAATGTGATGAAGTTTTCTGATCAGTGTGTGGTGGGATACAGTGTCGAAGGCTGCCACCAGGTCAAGGAGGATCAGAGCTGCTGTTTCTCCCCGGTCAAGGAGGGTTCGGATGTCATCGGTGGCTGTGATCAGGGCGGTTTTGGAGCTGGGATTGCTGGGGAAGCCTGATTGGGAGGTGTTGAGTAGCTGGTTCTGCTCCAGATTTGTCATGAGTTTCTTGTTGATGATCATTTCCAGTACCTTTGCAGGGAATGGGAGCAGGGAGATTGGCTTTAGTTTTTGAGTTTGCTGGGGTCGGCAAAGGTTTTTTTATGCAGTGTTCTGACTTTGGCATGTTTCCATGCGACGGGAAATGTTGCGGTGGTAAAAGAGGTGTTGAGCAAGGTGGTGAGTTCCCGTATGATCCTTAGGTCTCCGAGATTGAAGATGTGGTGGGTCTGTGGGGTTTCTCGAGTGGATGATGAAGGTGGTGTCCTGGGTGGAGAGGAGGTTCCAGGTGGTCAGTCTGTTGTTGGCGTCGGTTGCAGTGGTGGCATATCTGTTGAGGAAGTACATAGGTGTAGGTTGGGGCTCGAAGTTTCTGTAGATGGTTGCGCTCTTGTTATGGAATAAGTCGTTGAGGTTGTTGCACAGCTCCTCTGAGGGTGTGATGTTGTTTTCTCTGGCAGCCGGGTTAGGGAATTCTTTTGAGATGTTGAAAAGTTCCTTGGTGTTGATGACGCTGGTTTCAATGTGTGCTGCTAAGGCTGTCTTCTTTATTGCCCTCAGCAGGCAGTGGTAGAAATTGAGGGAGGTCTTGAAGGTTGCCCTACTGGAGGTGTCCTAACTGGTGCCCCATCTCCTCTCCAGCTGTTATTTTGTCTTGTTTCGCCGTTCTCAGTTCTTGGGTGTACCAGCTGGCCTTTTTGGAGGATTTTCTCTGGATGTTGCTCTTGATGGGGAAGATGCTGTCGTCACAATTGGTGATCCTTTATTCCCTGATCGAGGTTGGTGGTGGTAGCTGGGTTAGAGGTGTTGAGGGTGTCCGTCCAGCTGGTCTCTGAGATTTTGTTCCACCTCCTGTGGGGGGGGTACTGGTCATTTTGGTGGGGGCTGGAGGCTGGAGATTGTGAAGTGGACGATGGAGTGATTGGTCCATGTGAATTTTGTGGCTGTATTTGACGCGGTTGCTGGAGGGGAAAATGGGGTCCAGCAAGAGTTCTGCGGCGTGTGCAGGTTTGTGGATGATCTGGGTCAATTCCAGGCTTCTCATATTGTCGAGGAGATGTGTGGTGTTTTTGTTGGGGCCATCGATGTGGAAATTTAGGTTGCAGAGGAAGATGTAGTCCTTGGAGTCTAAGGCTAGGGGCGCAATGAAGGCTGCTATGGTGTTGCAGAAGCTGAAGCATGGGACTGGGGTCGGAATGTGAGGTTGCCTCTTATGGTTGTCTTGTTGTCCATGTGGAGCTTGAAGTTGAGATGTTCCATGCAGGTGGTGGTGTTGTCGGAGGTGGTGCTGCACTGTATGGTCTCTTGGTGGATGATGGCCGTTCCTCCTCCCGGCTTGTTGGTGCAGTCCTGGTGAGTGACTTTATATCCATTGAGGATTGCAGTGGCAACGTCTGGGGCAGATACAGGGTAGAGCAAGGTCTCAGTGAGGAAGAAGATGGTGGATGCTAGGGTGGCGATGGGGTCCCATAATTCGATGGAATGCTTGCATAGTGAGTGTGTGTTAGAAGAGCGCATATGAGTTGTTTTTGTACAGGTGGTGTCTGGAGTGTTTGGGGTGGGCCTTGTCCTTGGGTTGATGTGTGTGCTGTGGCGGGTGAAGTGGCTGTGGGTGCAGGTGAATGGTCTTACCGTGGAGCATGGGTCGGCACAGAGACAGTGTTTGTAGCAGCGTCCGGGGTCGAGGGTGAGGAGCTCAGTGACGATGCTTCTTCGGGGAGCGGGAGGGCTGGGGGTCATGCTGCTAGGCTCGGTACAGGCGTGTACAGTCACAGACAGGCTTGCCTTTAGAGCACCTTTGGCAAGCCAGCGGTGCACCTGCAGCATGCGTCTGCTGCACGGTCAAGCTTTGGCCTGCAATAAGTAGGTTCTGGGGTGGGTGTGGCTTCTGTTGTCACAAAGAACAGTGAGTGGGAAAACCTGTGCGGGGAAAACCCAGCAGGAGAACCCAGGCAGCAGTGGTGTCACTGATCAGTTTGGTACAAGCAGGAACGAAAGGCCACAGGCAAGTGGCAGCCTAGGTGTCCATCCCCTGCTCAGGGGATGGTCACGGCCCCTGTGGAGTTGTGATCTGTAGCTCTCCTAGCAGACGCCCTTTATTTTGGGGGTGAGGATTGTCGCACTCGGCGTGGCGCCCTAGGGACAGACTCCAAGACTGCTTGAACAGAAAACAGTGTGGCAAGGACAAGGCGATTAGAGCGGTGGCGGAGCTTACACAGGATCAAGGGTGTGACACCTGGCTGATGGAGGACTGAGGTGCCCTCTCTGTCACTTTCTTCCCAACTATGCCTTTGGAGTCCTCCAGCCTGATGGATGAGAATTGACTGAGGGCCTGCCGCCTGCATTTCTGTATTCTTGTATTACTGATTTGTTGTTTTACTGTTTGCTGACTATGGTGCCTTTTCTTTGTATCCTGTCTTGAATCTGCTGTGGGTCTTGTTACCCACCCTGTACACCGTGTCGTATTCCATGCTACCTTCCTGGCCCCCGGGGCTATCCCCTCCATTTCTGCTGCTTCTGTTTTCTCTACTGCGCACGCAGAGTTTTGTGCTCCCTGGTGCCTGGCTCCCCATGGCCCCTCCCTGCTGTGCCGTCTTCCCTTAGTTCTCTCTGTCCTCATCACTGGCTGTCTGAACCTCTCTGATCCTGCCATCCTGACTGGTACTGTCATGTCCTCGGGGGTGACTGTTCCAAACCCTGGGTGCCACTGGGGGATTGGAGGACCTGACTCCAATCTTGTCTACTCTGTTCCCTCGCCTCACACCCCGTCCCTGGCTACCACAGCTCCTGTCCGGCCTTCCTTTCCCATAGATTCTGCGGCTCCTCTGCTGCTGACCCATGCATTGCTTTCCCTCCAGTCGGGGTCTCCCAGGCTTTGTGGAACCCCAGGTTTGGACCCACAGTTTAAGGTTCCAGGTTTTCTTGGAAGTACTGCATGCTTTTCGCCAGTTGGTCCTTTCTCCTTCCTTTGCTCCCTCTGCCGTACCACAGTGGCATAACGAAACTTGAGGGGGCCTCCCTGCCAAGATCATGGAGGGGGTCCCCATGCTCTGAACCCAGACAGGAGCTCTCAGGCCTCGGGCTAGCCATTCGTACACAGTGTCAGGGGAGCCCCATGGAACTCAGGTCCCTCCCGCGCCACGGTGGCTGCGGGGGCTATTGTTACGCCATGGCCTTATCCATGGTTTGGGTTTCCAGTCCTGCCCTCCCGCCAACCTTAGTTAATCAGCCTCCCCCTCCGCACTCTCCACCCCTCTTACTTCTCCCTCATCAGGGGACCCCTCTCTTCTTTTTCTCTTCTTCTGTCTCCCCTCTTTCGTTTTCCTCTCCCCTGTGCATTCTTAGCCCTCTTTCTTCCTTGTTCTCTTTTTCCCTCTGCATTTCCTGCCCCTCTTCCCCTCCCCGTCCCTTCTGCCTTTGTACAACCACCTCAGGTAACTCTTCAAGCGGGGGCTCCATTGCACCACTGTGCTCCCCCACGTGGGAGTGCAAGTGCAGACGCTTCCTTTGGAGAGCAGGTAGTGAAGAGCAGCTCCACAGCCAGCGAGAGATGTGCCAGGTACGCGGGAAGCTGACAAGGACGCACAGGCTTGGACTTCTGCGTGGAGCTTTCTGCTTTACATGGGTGTCCCACACAAGGGCAGGGTCGTGCACCTTCAAAAGAACTAACAGGCTCACCTATAGGTGCTTTGAAAAAAAAGGAACTTTTTTTCCCGCCACAGCAACTGATACAAATGGTTTACCGTGGGCGGTACAACATGATCAACTGGCTTTTGTATGTGCAGACAAAATGTACATATTGTCCAGAGTGGTACCCCAGAAGAAGCAGGGGCACCACCAGCATAGAACATTTGCTCTGGTGGCTACCAGGACAGCATCAGGCCCACACAGATGCCCCACTTCAGTTTTGGAAAATCCTCACTCTGAGGCTCCTGTGTTGCAAAAAAAAGTGTCCAAGAGAGAGCTGGACCAGAAAAAATATTAAACAAAACGAAGAAATGGCAGCAAGGGATAATTAACGCCGCACTACCCAACTGTATACTAAGTGTAGATGCAAAGAGTCACTGTTGCCCACCTCCTAGGTAGAAACATAAAAAGTCCCTACATAAATCTCTGTAGTACTTATATGTTTATACGCAAAATCAGTGTCTAAAGGAGACTCAAAGGACCATATATTTATACAATTAATTAAACAACATATATTTATACAATTAATTAAACAACATATAATCAGTGCAACACTGGGAATGAATAACCAACTAAATATAAAATCAATATAAGATTTATTCAGTACAGATATGCAATTAAAACCATAATACACCATTCAAAGATTAAAAAAACACAATTTATGATTAAAATACACAGTTACAGAATCATTAGAAAACAGAAAAGTCGACGCCGCGTTTCGGTGAATTGTAAATATATCACCTTCTTCAGGACAGTTTTCTAGACAATTAGTATGATGATTAAATATTCAATTTGTAGAAGCGATCTTCTTACAATAAAAAGCTGGAAATGTGCCAGTCAGTGAAAACCTCTATTAAATAAGAAGCCACGTTGAGGAGATTGTGTGTGTTGTGGCCACCATATAATTCTTCTTTATGAATATCCAAAGGCTCAGATATCGTAGAAATAGATGTGCCAATGGCTGATAAACCGTGATAAAAGGCACTATATCTATGCTCCAAACCTTCGCCGTTTGTAATTGTAAGTTTTTATTCGGGCGGAGATATTCTGATTATATCACCGTCTAGGTCGTTGGATAAATTTAAGAACCTAAAAGAGGCAGAATGGCCTCCTCGCCAACAACAACACCACAGCAACTTCCGGGTCAGGATACGCCCACCTCCTAGGTCCACTGCCAAAGAACCCCACAATTGAAATGCAGATTTACAGAGCACAGAGAGGCAACATAAACATAAATAGCACAAATGCTAGAAAAACAATTCTTTCTGGAGTCTTCAGTGAGGTTAATGCTTCTTTTAATAGTTCCACAACCACAGATGCCTGATACAAAGCAGATGCAGCCAACGCGTTTCACCCTGAATAGGGCTTCATCAGGGCTGCAAACATAATATAAAGACGATCAAACAACAATACAATGACAATACAAACATATCATATGACAAACACAAAAATCACTAAGCCCTGTCAAGATTCATATCAACTCATAAATGAGGTGCTATCATCACTATTATTTGATCTTGATCAGAGGAATTGGTATAGTTATTACAAAAAACGTTTTATTAGGTTAAAATGTCATTATAAGAAAGTGTCCAAGAAAAGAAGAAACCAGAAAATAGAAGAAAAAACGAGCACCAAACACCAGACAATAGTCCATGAGAAGAGCCACAAGAAAAAAACAGTGACGAAAGGAAAACCAGAATAGCAAGCGGAAGAATGCTGCAATCAAAGTACTTGACTCATATATAGTGGCCAGAATATGCCACCATCAAGACACGACACCACAAGTGCGTTATCCCTCCACTGAAGACATTAACAGGACCCCGGCCCAGGAGCAGAGGCGTCGCGGACCCGGTCAGGTTGTATTCTCTCTGTGAGGAACATGAACCGACTCTTCTCCTGATAAAGACATCCGCCAAAGAGGTCTGTGGAGCATTCCTGTCAACTGCCTGGGATCAGCGGAAAAAAGGTGGTAACAAGTTGAGTTTCTTTGGTACCGGAGAGTGTTTCGTTTTCAAGCATCTTGAGGAGCAGCGGGGAGAGCCCGGGAGCGGGCCTCGGCACCGGCGGGGATACCACACGCTGACAATTCGAGTCGGAGGACAGAGAGGAGCTACCCTGCTACATCCACGCTGGAGTGCATTCTTAACAGTGGGGCTGATTCCTGACAAACTCTCGGACGAGTGTAATTCGATCCTTTTATTTTCCGCGCAGGAGCACGTCGAGTGTGGAACTGAGACATTTCATCTATCTGCGAGAGAAGCCTTGTTTTTGCCTTCTGTCTGTGTAATTAGACGACTGCTGAGACCGAGATGAGCTTCGGCGCCATGCCCGGCCTGTGCCCCTTTCGGCAGATGCTAAGCTGACCTTCGACCACGTCTTCCTTGTTCCCGCCAAACTGCTCCCGCTGGGCCCAGGAGGACCACAAAGACCAGCCTGCCTGCTGCTTCGCGGCGCTCACGTCATCCTGTTGCGCCAGGAGGAGCCCGTCCGCGGACGATCGAGGCTGGGCTGTGCTGGAATTGGCCCCTTGCTCCCCTCCCCTAAGAGGAGCAGTACTTGCGCTATTGTGCCACTAACACTTGATACTGAGATTATAGCATGGAACAAAGCGGAACTCGACAATGAGATTAAGTTGAGTGACCATTTGTTTATTGTTGATCTCCTTTATCTCATTTAAAAAAAATTATACTATATATTTTAACGAAAGTACTGTTTATTCATACCTTTCAAGGACTCAGTCGTGCATTATATGTGTGTACCCTATATAGTCATAGGGTTTCTCTAATTTTTAGCCTGTCTTTTAGACTATAGCTTTGCGCCTTTGCACATATATGTTTTCTTTTTAAATCTTATCACTGATTGTGTACGTTACATGACCCTAGCACTTAGCACTTTATCTGCTCATAGCATCTTGTAATGCACCTAGTATTTTATATAGATATTAGGTACGTTTAGATTTCTGTCTCTTGTGTCTCTTGTGTCCGTTACAAGATCCCAGCACTTAGCACCTTATTTACTTATAGCACTTTGTATTACACCTAGCACTTTACACTGATATTGTGGAAGGATTCGTGGTTCTTGAATATACCTGTATACATCTTGCATTAACCCTAATTTAATAAGTCATCATGGCTAGACGTAAAACTACTAAAGCTATAATTGAAAAACCTAGCTCCACTATAGATTGGTGCGAGCAGTTAGCGTAATTTCTGATGAAATTGACAGGACAGAACGGCGTCTATCTTTAGGCCCTAATTTGCCAGAGGGGGCATTGTTAGGTAACAGCAGTGTAACCAAACAGGGCGAGATAAATCTTGCTGCAGAGGTCGTCCCCAATATAGCCCCTGTTATATCAGGGCCTTAAGTAACTGCATTAGACTCCGAGCAAGTCTTCCTCATCCAACCAGACTCGCCTCCATTACATACCCCGGATAGATCGCCAACCACGAAGAGGAAGAAAGGGTGTAAAAGGAGACAAACAGGGCTGGGTACCTCGAAAGGCAAACCTAGCGTGGTACAGATTTCTAAAAATCAGACATGTGCCAACCAAGATGGCCAAGATAATATCATTGATCCACTATCGACACCAATGTTAGCCACAGTTTTATCTAAAATCGAGGAGTTACTTAGGCCTGTTTATGAGAAAATGGATAAATTATCTTGCGAGGTGACTAAGATCTGCGACTTACTGAGGGCTAGTAGTGATGTGACAAAGAGTGTTGGAAGTGGGAGAGGGTTAGCTGAGTGTTCTTCTAAGATAATTACATCTAGTGCTGATAGAATTAACATATGTATAGGTAATGAACCCTCCGGGGGAAAGGAACGATATGATAAGCACAGGATCTACTGGTAGAAAGAGTGAATCTCTAACACTAAATCCCTTAAGACAGAATGCCCAGATTAATCACTCTGTTCGAGGGGTAAGGATGGAGGAGAGGGATATAGACCGTCCAACTGTCACCTTGAATAAGCCAGGCCATAATGTCACTCAAGAGAGGAGAGAGGATGTTGCTATCAACTTGCCCCCAGAGTGTTGCCCATATGTTGCTGTCCTGGTGAATGTACCTCCACTGCAACAGGGACAATCAGAGAACCATAACACCCTAAAAAATAGAACGGTTCACTGGTTGAATAAGAACTGTGATTTCCCTGTGGCCGAAGCAAATCAGATCCTCCTGACCCGAAGAGTAGGATGGGTGGGCCCTCTGAGCAAGTGTCTCCAAGGAGACTGTATTATCATTAATTTTCGGAATCCTAACTGGGCTAGAAATATCCTAACTAGAGTACCTCCATGGTTTCAGCTGGATTCAACTATGACACTCCTACCATTAGGCTTTTTCTATAGGCACTTAAGGCCAAGGCATGCCATCAAAGATGACCAAACCTTACGGAGTATGATCCTACCTCCATTGACCTTACCCTACCAAGACCCAGCAGTTTTTAGCCAATACCCCCCGAGTAAGAACCAATTATCATCAACTCCGTTCTATCTAAATGTACCAGTTTTTAACAGATATCAGGCCCTGAGCTCCCTAGAAGTAAATGATTGACATAAGGATACTAACGAGCCCAGACCTGAATTACCACTAAATGGAGATTGGGTTGCCGAAAAAGATGTGGGAAGCTCACCTTTATATGAATTGAATAAGATTAAGCCTATAGCCACTGTACACACAGAAGGTACACCTTTAGAGGCCGCACTTGAAAATAGAGTCCATGGTAACAATGGGAAGCACACTCGATCTAAATCAGGGGATATATTTGAGCCTGGCTACCTTTTTACTACTTGGAATGTTGCAGGCTTCAAAGGTAAACAAGATTTACCGTCTTGGCAGGATTTTATCACTAATGATCATGACATAATATGCCTCCAAGAGACGTGGAGCACAGAACCTTTATATGTAGAAGGGTTCACATCATATTGGCTCCAGGCCGTGCCTTCACCAGCTGGCAGAGCCAAAGGGGGCTTCTGACCCTTATCTCAAATAAGTTATCAGTTCTTCCTGTCAAAAGAAGTATTAGAGTGGGCATTCATTCACAGATCTTATGGCTACATAGCCAAAAAGGTATGGATATGGTTTTGATAAATTATTACAACAATGTGTTTGATTCGACTCGACGTACTGTTGTTTCTGAATTAGATCATGAGCTAGATAAATTGTTAAGTATTATAAGGACATCTATTGTTATAATTTGGGTAGGGGATTTTAATATCCAAGCGTGCCCCCTGTCTATGACTAAGGTTTGCGGGAACACTGGTGGGGATGATGACAATAATAGGCATTTTGTGCATAGTGACTATGGTGGAGCTCTTAATCTGCTAATGGTCAAATATGATCTTGAATTGTTACAATGTATACAAGATATTCATGGGGTTCATATCCCTACATTTACAGGGAGAAATGCGGCCTCTACTATTGATCATATTCTTGTCTCTACCAACAGCAGTTATTTGTGTTCTACACCATGGATTACTGAACAGGTATCGAGCGATCATAATAGTATCTCTATGTTAACATTAAGATGGGGTCCCAAAATGATAGTTAATTGTGATCGTATAACTGGCATTTCCCCTATTAGGCCCAATGGGACACGTATCAAATGGGTTGGTGTGGACCCCGTAAAAGTTTTAAAAGAAATTCTTGTTAAATGCGACACAGAGATCACTTATTGCTTTAGCGAGGATGTTAATCCCTCCCTGATATTAGCCAACTTTTGCAAAATTAATGTCGTAATCGAGGGGATACTGATTGCACCATTCAGGAATAATGATGGTCATAATAGAGGTTGGTTTGACCATAATTGTACCCAGGCTCTAAAACAACTTAAAGAAGCCCTGGGCCATCGACCTAGAAATTGTGAGGTCATTAAGAACCTACGCCGCAATTATAAACTAGTAGTTAAAGCAAGAAGAACTAAACTTCAAGAGTCAGCTTGGGAAAGGCTATCCCAGGCTGCTGATACAGCAAACAGTAAGTTGTTCTGGGATACGGTTAATTCTCCGTTTTTAAAGAACGAATCATTACCCGAACTAACCTCGCATGTCAATTGTGATGTGTGGGTGAATCATTTTTCTAATATTTTTAACCCTGTGTGTGACACTTTTAACCTGCAAAACACTTCAGGAAATCAGTGGCCCGTGCTACCATTAGATATTACTATAGAAGAAGTACATGATGGTTTGACCAGTAGCAGGGGGGGCAAAGCACCAGGCCCTGATGGGGTCCCTATAGATGTTTATAAAAGTGAAGTAATTTTATGGAGCCCAATTTTAACTAGAGTTTTTAACTCAGCAGTGACAGAGTCCATACCATCGTCATGGGGCCAATCTGTAATTGTCCCTATTTTCAAAAAAGGTATCAAATCCGAGGCGAAAAATTACCGTCCTATCTCCCTCTTGGACTCTTCAGTTAAGGTAATGAGCAGAGTACTTTTGGAGAGACTTGAAAATTGGGCCACAGAGAACGAGATTCTCACCCCAGTCCAATACAGTTTTAGAAAAGGGATGGGCACTCTTGAACAATGTATTAATCTAGAACTTTTAATAGGCAAATATACGCATGCTAAAGAGGGTAGACTGTTTTTATGTTTTGCAGATCCTAGCAGTGCTTTCGACCTCGTTGACCACTCTATTTTATGGTCTACCCTTCTTAACTTAGGTGCCCCGAAAGAAATGATTTATTTTTTAGCAAGGTTGTATGAGAAACTCTCAACCAAAGTGCGATATGGCCAGCGAGGGGAATGCACGCAAATCTTTGATGTCAAAAGAGGCATTCGACAAGGCTGTGTTCTAGCTCCGTTACTTTTCTCTTTATTCATAAATGAAGTAGATAAAACTCTGAGGTTGGTACAGGCAGATGCACCACAGGTAGCTGGCAAACCTATACCTATTTTACTGTATGCCGATGATGCAGTGCTGTTATCCAGGACTCAAGTTGGCCTGCAGCGACTAATTGATAATTTTAGCCTTTTTATCAAGAACAGGAAATTGTCTATTAATAAAACAAAAACTTTTGTAATGACATGTGGCCAGAAAGCAAGGAAAGGCATTAATAAATTTTATGTAGAGAATTCCTCTGTAGATGTGGTTGATACTTTCTGTTACCTGGGTGTAGCTTTCTCAGGAAATGGGAAATGGTCGAATGAATTTGCTAATGTGCGCTCTAAGATGGCGAAGAGTGCCCATGGGATCTTTCGATTTGCAGCGAAGCTAGGTAGCAGGCGTATTAAGGATATGATTGATATATATAAGGCCAGATGTGTTGCTATTGCCCTTTACGGTGCAGGGGTTTGGGGTAATAACCAACCCCAGATATTACAGTTGGAAGAAAATTCCTTTCTAAAACGTCTGTTGTGCTTACCTCCATCAGCATCAACTGAAATTATACATCGGGAAGTAGGCATTAACCATCTATCGGACCTCATCACCCTGCGGCCCCTTTTATTGTGGAGATCGATCTGGGCTAAAGAGGAAACCAAATTCACTCAAACCATTATTAAAGATTGTTTACTCCTGGATAAATGCTACAGCATCCCCTGGCTCAGAAATATTCGGGATTGGTTCAATACTTTATTCAATATCTCGATCCAGGGTGATTCAGGTTCCGTGATTAATATATCCAAACAAGAGATCAAAAATTCCTTACTGGCCCACCAAAAAGAGATTCGTGAGAGAGTGAATAGGAGGAAACAAACTTTTGTAATTTATCAACATTTGGAGGTCGGGACAGGTTTCCAGGATTATCTAACAGTAGTGACCAGGTCATCACATCGTTTTGTTCTTGACCCGCTTGAGACTAGGTATAGTGCATCACTTGGTTGCTTTTCCAACTATGAAAACATGCCCGTCAATCGCATGCCCCTGCGACGGGATATCAAAACAGAGCACTAGTCACTTTATGCTATTTTGTAAGTTTTATTCTTTTTAAGATTATTTTACCTAAAACCTATACTCCTAAAATTGAAAGTGAGAAGATTCCATGCTGCCATGAATATATTGGTCTCTCTTAATGATGCGGGTTTATGTTTCTATGTGACTTCTTTTATTCTGAAATCAATTGATGCAAGGAAATCAATTACCCTTGATATTTGATTGGGCTGTCTTCATGTACCGGATAATTTGTATACAATTTGCTGCTAGGGAATGTATTATGTAATGATTAATTGAATTGTATATGTAACGAATGTTTCATATGTATGTTTTATTCTTGTTTGTCTTATGTAATATGATTATTTGGATTGTATATGTAAAGAATGTTTTATATGTGTGTTTTAACTTTGTCTGCTTTTATGGTTGTTGCACAAACCGAATAAAGTATCTTTTGACTTGACTTGACTCATATATAGTGGCCAGAATATGCCACCATCAAGACATGTCACCACAAGTGCGTTATCCCTCCACCGAACACATTAACAGCAGACCAATAAACCAACAAAATTCAGTCCTTACCAATAGTGAGGTTTAGAATATTTTAGAAAAAGCACGTCAATTCATATAACGTCCGTAGAAGCTAAAAGAAAACACACAAAATGCCAGCATCATAACCTGAGTGAATTCAAAAGACATGATACCCACGTGCTAATGAAAGCACGCCTCAACGAGGAAAATGTGTACACGGCGAACATTATCATACCTCAAATTAATGATGCATGAGTCTCAGAATAGAAAAAACGTGTCCACATCCGGGTCTTCAGATCCGTGACACAAGTAGCGTGTTCACTCTGATAGGTGAATCAGCAGTCACTGTAAATCAAGTAAATAAATAAAATACAAAACAGAGAACAGTTTTGGAAAATCCTCACCCTGAGGCTCCTGTGTTGCAAAAAAAAAGTGTCCAAGAGAGAGCTGTACCAGAAAATATATTCACTCTTGAAGTGAGGACCTTCTTCCTGAGTACATGGACATTAGGTGAGGGTTTTTGTTGTTGTTTTGCAACCTTAGTGTATGTAGAGGAAATATTTTGAAATCCTTATTGATGGGTACGGTTTGACAATTTACAATGTACATGTTTTATGTCTTAGAAAGGATATAACATCTTCAAAGTGCTTTACTACAGAATTGCACTGTTTTAGGGATTTGTGCTCTACATTTGGTTGTCCTGGTGATACCCTGACAAAGTCAGCGGGTCTGATCGTTTTGTTAATTCGCTCCCCATGTTGTGTTAGACGCATGGAGGAATGGATTTTTTTAGGGCTTGCCTGTGTGCAGATCGCTAGAGATGCCTTCAGCGCTGGGGGTCCAGGGTACATCTTGGGGTTTACTAGACCTTTGTGACCTTTGTCCCCTTCAGGCTGTGAAGCCTTTTATCAGGTGTTACCACAGGCTTCCCCTTGCCATTTTGTAAATATTTTGTTAATTTGTGTCTTAGTATTTTGCTGTGTATATAATAAACTTAATTTTCCCTAGGCACAGGCTGGACAGCTTTTTATTACGTGTTACTGAGTTCTGAGTTTCCAACCCATATCTCCCCAGAGAAAGCCATATGTCCCGCCTCACTGTCCTGAGTGTCAAGTGCTAAAATGGATGCTTGGTTCTCAGTCTGAGAGTCTGCCGTAGGGGGACCTCAAGACAGAAGTAGCAGAAGACACAGTTGTTACAATTAGGTGCAATACCCACTGACTGCCCTGGGGCCTTTCAGCCTGGAATTTGCATAGTTAGTAGTAGTAGTAGAAATAGTGGATGTAGTAATGATATCAAAAGAAGTATTGGTAGAAGTATCCGTTTTAATGCAGCTTCATATAAGTTTATATCGATAGTTTATTTGTAAGCAATGATACTAATGACTCTAAAATTATGCTACGCTGTTGCTTTTAAATTTAAAGCGATGGGACCAGTTGACAAGTGTCAGTGTCCCTGCAGTGGCACGCTCTTTACATTCTATGCATGGTATAGTGGGTGCTACATCAAAAGGCTTCTTCCTAGTCCAATGGAAATTTAGTGGGACTAATAAAGTTTGTTGGAACAGAATCCCTGACATCAAATGGCCGAAGTTCCCAACTTACCAACTTCCAGATCCCCTTCCTCCCTTGGTGATGGGGGGACTGACAGCTTTCCAGTGACTGAGCCTCAGCTCTGTTTCACCCTGGGAACTCCTTGACCCAGTTGCCCAATAGTGAGAGAGGCAACGGTGGTCCCGTCCTGATGTGGTTACTGACACTGACATTCAATGCATAGATCTGCAAATTACAGTCCCACAGTATCATCGATGGAACTGCTGAGGAAACTTGGTGCAAACGTGCTCAAGATTTCACAAAATAAATATCTTTCACATTGTTCACGATATTCATGGCATTGAACGTGGGTAGGTACAAGTATGTTAAATGTGTTTTGCTGTTCGCCCTATGTGGGAAGGGTATGCCCAGACGTGGGTCCCGTGCTCACTACGCCACTGGAGTCAAGCTATCCTGGCTGATGACGGCTGATAGCCAGAAACCGGTCCTAGGATGCTTGATTCCGGTCCAGGGAAGACATGGCTTGGCAGTTCGGGCTGGACTGTTCCCATGAGGCACAGGGTCAAGACTGATTTGCATATGGCCATGTCTGAACTGGGGTGGCGTGGTGAGCAAAATAACGATGGATTAAACCCAGATCTGTGACTGGGGGTGAATGTTTTGCCAATGTGCAACATTCCGTCCATCATCTTGTGTGTTTTGCTGTTCGCCCTATGTGGGAAGGGTATGCCCAGACGTGGGTCCCGTGCTCACTACGCCACTGGAGTCAAGCTATCCTGGCTGATGACGGCTGATAGCCAGAAACCGGTCCTAGGATGCTTGATTCCGGTCCAGGGAAGACATGGCTTGGCAGTTCGGGCTGGACTGTTCCCATGAGGCACAGGGTCAAGACTGATTTGCATATGGCCATGTCTGAACTGGGGTGGCGTGGTGAGCAAAATAACGATGGATTAAACCCAGATCTGTGACTGGGGGTGAATGTTTTGCCAATGTGCAACATTCCGTCCATCATCTTGTGTGTTTTGCTGTTCGCCCTATGTGGGAAGGGTATGCCCAGACGTGGGTCCCGTGCTCACTACGCCACTGGAGTCAAGCTATCCTGGCTGATGACGGCTGATAGCCAGAAACCGGTCCTAAGATGCTTGATTCCGGTCCAGGGAAGACATGGCTTGGCAGTTTGGGCTGGACTGTTCCCATGAGGCACAGGGTCAAGACTGATTTGCATATGGCCATGTCTGAACTGGGGTGGCGTGGTGAGCAAAATAACGATGGATTAAACCCAGATCTGTGACTGGGGGTGAATGTTTTGCCAATGTGCAACATTCCGTCCATCATCTTGTGTGTTTTGCTGTTCGCCCTATGTGGGAAGGGTATGCCCAGACGTGGGTCCCGTGCTCACTACGCCACTGGAGTCAAGCTATCCTGGCTGATGACGGCTGATAGCCAGAAACCGGTCCTAGGATGCTTGATTCCGGTCCAGGGAAGACATGGCTTGGCAGTTCGGGCTGGACTGTTCCCATGAGGCACAGGGTCAAGACTGATTTGCATATGGCCATGTCTGAACTGGGGTGGCGTGGTGAGCAAAATAACGATGGATTAAACCCAGATCTGTGACTGGGGGTGAATGTTTTGCCAATGTGCAACATTCCGTCCATCATCTTGTGTGTTTTGCTGTTCGCCCTATGTGGGAAGGGTATGCCCAGACGTGGGTCCCGTGCTCACTACGCCACTGGAGTCAAGCTATCCTGGCTGATGACGGCTGATAGCCAGAAACCTGTCCTAGGATGCTTGATTCCGGTCCAGGGAAGACATGGCTTGGCAGTTCGGGCTGGACTGTTCCCATGAGGCACAGGGTCAAGACTGATTTGCATATGGCCATGTCTGAACTGGGGTGGCGTGGTGAGCAAAATAACGATGGATTAAACCCAGATCTGTGACTGGGGGTGAATGTTTTGCCAATGTGCAACATTCCGTCCATCATCTTGTGTGTTTTAAATGTAGTTCTTTATCATTCCCTTGGTTCAATGACCTTCGTGCTTTAAAACGAGTCACTGTACTTGCCATGTGCCATTGGAGATGCCATTATTACGCATCCCTGAAACTCAGTTATGAGCTCGCACTGCACAAATATAAGTTACCCATAGACGTAACCAAATAGAACTATTTTTCAGATACAATTCTGGAAGTCCCTTACAAATAAAACAAGCATTAGCATAGCCAATAGGTCACGTCTTTGGGACCGTATATGTGTTTACCAGAGGTATTGGCTTTGCCAATGTTTTTCAGAGCATTATGGCTGCTGTGCAGCATGTTGAAAAGTTATAATAAAAATATGTGATAAGCATTTTTGTTACTTTATATATAACCAAGAAGACATTATGTACAACTGAACGACCCAATCAAAAAAGAATAAACATAAAAAAGGTCTTGTCGTTTTTTTGTTGTTGCAATGTTGGCAACTTCTTCCTGCCTGTTCTAATGTTGAGGTGGTGCTTAGTGATGTTGAGGTGGTGTTGAGTGATGTTGTGGTGGTGCTGAGTGGTGTTGTGGTGGTGCTTAGTGATGCTGTGGTGGTGGTGAGACGGTGGTGCTTCGTTAGTGCTAAGGTGCTGCTGAGATCTGTTTAGTTGGTGTTGTGTTGAGGTGCTGCATCAGTATTTCAACTGTGAAATCCTATGCCATAAATAACTTTAAAAAATAGAGCTAGCTTATTTTGCATGTCTCCTTTATATATAATAAAAAGAAATTCGCTTCAAACGTGGAGAATGTACATTGCTTCCACTTATAAATATGTAAACAGCGAAAATGGTGTGATGCTCCACAAGTAACAACATCGTACCAATGACTTATCCTGGTTTTGCAGAAGAGCAAAGTTTCTTTAATATGGCCCCAGAGATAAAACATTTGCCTTTCTAGTAGTTGGACGAGCTTCTTCTAAGGCTGATCACGCCCAAAAACCGTATATTCTTTGATGTGAGGAACAAAGTAATGGAATTTTAAAATTCTTCTGCCTCATGTTTGCTGAGCGCTGGTACAAAGCTAGATTCTTGTTGTGTGTGTCTGCAGGGGCTGCAGCGGGTGGTCGCTGTCTGCCCTCAAGCTGTTTGTACCCATGTCACGGAGGTTCTGTCGACTGGGTGTGCGTTCTGTCTCTTCAAAACATCCATGATGTCTGTTCACCAAGCCCTGACAGCGATTGGCCGCAGTGCTTCATATACAAATAAACAAGTGCGATCGCCCAATGTATTGCTCAGGAGGTCACTGTAGCGTGCACTACTTAATGGAACTACGATCACTGCCACATGCCAGTATATACGCTTCCTACTGAACATCATCACATTTAGACGGTTTAAACCATTCAAAGCTACACAAAGCAGTAAGAATGGCTTGGACGCGCTAGAATTATGTTTTAAATGTGTATTTAAATATGTGGACTGTCATGTGAAACTAAATGCTGGTGTCGAGCATCAGCAAAGACCGGCACAATTTAAGCTCTGAAATTTGTGCATTTGGTTTTTCCTTCTGTTTACAGATTAGTGTTTTTCCCAATCGTTCCCCATTTCAACTTACTTACAAAGACACTGTTTATTTGCATGGTGTTGCAGTGCCTTTACTTAAAATAACCGGCAAATGATTATGGATTCGGACAAATGAATAAGGGAAATGCTTTCTTGCCTGCTTCTGAGGACCCTGTCCTCACCCCGAAGGCAGAAGGAGTTTGAGGTAAGTGATTTAAGTGGTACCAAGGCCAGATGAAGTGCCGAGAAGTGGAAAGTGAGGTCACAGGGAACCCAAGGCGCAACACAGGAACAAAGCTGAAGACCACAAATCCAGTGGATGGACACTGTACTCTGATGGCTTTGTGTTTGCCCATTTTCTGACAGAACAGATTTTGGGCAGAAATAGGAGCAGAACATGCCAAGCAATAATAATGCCAGCACGGGAATAAATTGTCTCCGCCCACAACTAGTGTAGTGCACAGTAGGTGCATAAGTTAGCTAAGCTGCAGTACTCAAGAGTATGTAACGGGTGAGGTTTGGCTGCAGCACATGGGGGTATCAAGTAGCTTATGCCACATGTGCATGAGCACCACAAGGGGCAGCAGAACCTCTGTACCAAGGGAGGAGTGGCAAACACCAGATTAAGGGTGTCAATCTCCAATACATAGGTGAATGGACTGCAAACTGCAGAGCGAGTGACTGCAACATGGACCGAGGAGCAAAGCAGGCAGCACAACGGGGCTAGCAATGGGTGAGGTGGGATTTAAACACAAGTGGGGTACATCAACTGGGTGAGACTTGCTGCACATGATGGATATTTAGGGAAAAATTCAGGTCATGTCATTTGGTGAGATGCATCGGATTCGACCCTTGCGAGTTCAGTGCTCCTGTAAACAGAGAAACACTGTGATACACAGCGACCCACCGCAAAACCTCCATCTGGAATGACCCAAGAGCCAGATTGATAGGGGCCATGACTCCACTATAATCATGCAAGAAAGCACATAGCTTCAAACCGGAAGGATTAAGGAAGGCAACTTACCTCTACAGTCTGCTCCACACCGGCTCCCGCACCCTCATCCTCCGGGGTGGGGGCAGTATGGCGGGTTCCTGGGGGCGCGGATGGACAAAGAGTAGGCCAGAATGGGGGGGGAGTGCGGCAAGTACTGAGCGATGCTAATGCTACACAACCAAGAGTGGGCGCGCATCCCCAAGAAATGTGGCAGGCGCGTATTGTCTGGCGGGCTCCCCAGGGGCGTCAGAAAGTTACGGAATGAAAACAGCCTCTCGCGTCTGAAGGAAAGGAGAAAGAAAGTGAAACTGTATAAGGGCGCGGACATTTTATTTTCAGCTGAAGGTTAAGCTCATGAAATGGAACGGGGGAGGTACCTACGTTTTTCCTGCAGAACAATAAAGCTTTTTTTTCTCGCTCACCAAAAGACGTTATCTATTGAAATACTTTTATATCCCAATGAAACATAAAAAGCCACGCTGCCTTGATAACACATTGCAATGGCTGTCCAGGAGGAACCGTGTTAAGCAACAAAATGAAACAAACAAGCATTTGCAATGAAATAGGACTCGCATTTACGCGAGACCTATTGCATTGCATCACGGACAACGGGAGGGAGGGGGGAGGCACGGACAACGGGAGTGCGGGCGGGGGGAGGGCGGAGAAGGCAGGGACAACGGGAATGCGGGCGGGGGAGGGGATGAGAACGCATGGAAAAATATAGTGCTGACAGTCTAAATAAATCGTACCATACGGTGTAACACTTGAAGTAAAGGGGCCAGTAGCCATGGGAGGGTACAGATGACGACATGGCCATAATAAGGAGGGACTAACAAGCCTCATAATCAATCAGAAGACAGCATTTACGAAGGACAAACACACAAGCCAATGAAAAATATGGGCGGGGCTTCTCTCCCATACTCTACTACCACAGATCAACACCTGAACAGCGCTTGCGCGCTGGCTCAGGGCTCGACCTAAAAAGGACGTTTTTAAAATTATTAACGACCTTATTGCTAGTACTGTGACTTTGAATGAACATCTTTGCTCAGCATTTTTGATAAAGAACTAGCAATATCACGTATAAAATTGCTAAGTACAGAGCCCCTATTATAAATTATTCTTTTAAAGACATATACTTCCTCTACTCAAGAAGTACGGAGCCTTTATTGCAAATGACACCTATCCCCTCGACCCAAGTACTGAGGTCCAGATTCGGCCCACTAGACTGCACCACACTTCTCCATTTAAATACTCGGTGTACATCTGGCTCACCATTAGATCCTCTTCCAGGGGAACCTCTGCACAGTTCAGAAGATTGTGCTGCTTGAGTTTATTCTGGATATCCTGGAATCTTCACTATCAGAAGGCTCAGTTCCCAGCCCCCTTTAAGCTGCCATTTTAATATCTCTACTGAAAAAAATCCATCTCTGATTCACAAGTTCCATCCAACTATTGCCCAATTACTCTGCTGCCTACAATAGCAAAGATCAGGGGTCCAGTAAGATCCTCAATGATGCGCAAGTGGGCGCAAGTGACTTATTTGCCACGCGTGGCGATCTTCACATGGCAGCGGAGGACCAGAAACTATCGCTCTATCAGCGGCATTTGACACTCTTGACCATGGCATTCTCATTAGTCTGTTATACACCATAGGTTTATACCAACTTTCTCCTATGAGTCTGTCTTTCTCACTTATAATGGTATATATACTCACATTCTGGGTATTATATTAACTCATCACATTATTTTGAGTTTGCAGACTAATTTGAAATCACTGCTGTTAGTGTCAAAGTGAGTTCTCTGGGGTCCCACGAAAGACATACTTTAGGGGCAGCTTTGTATTTTAATGGCCATTTTCTGCTAAATAAAAACCTCATGATGACAAACAAAATTGAATAATGCATTACACGCTGAGATGGAGAAATAGATGTGAAACAGAGAGAAGTTCTCTTTTCAAGAGGCCGCTTTGAAAGTGTTGGCCGCTGGCACTTTCCCACTTGCCCATGCATTAAACCATCTCTGACAGCTGTGTTTGAGAATCTTCTGCCCATGTTTAAACCCAGGATTTTTATTGTAGGTTAACTCCACCCACGCTATTTATTCAAATTCAATAACGGGTCGCTATATAATCCAGAAGCGGAATGTGATTCTCCTTGAGGGTTACGTCAATATTCGGTTCTCCTGTGCCTACCCACTGAATGCTGACCTCGCCTTCTTGTGGGCCATCCAGACCATCCCCAAGTAAGTATGCTTGCTTATATGCATGTACGTTATTTTGTTGTATTTATCACTCACACATGCACACGCACATGAAAATACACACACACACGTATCATACAGTCCCGCCACCCCTGAGAAGAATATTCTTAGGTATGAATCCATATTGAACTCATGCTCCATCTTTTGGCAAAAGCTTCTTTAGATCAATACATAGATTTGTTCCAATAACTTCAGTTCATATATTGATTGCTTTCCAAACATGGCGCTCAGGCCAAATAATTAATTAATTAAGCAAGAAATTCCATACATTTGTGTTTTTTTCAAAATGCATTACTATTCATTGTGTGCTAAGACTAAGAATTCTACATATCACTTTTAAGTAAATTCTAAACTCCAAATTTATTTACACAAAAGAGTTATCTCGAAGTCTGGAAGGCCTTATTGGAGAGGCAGGCCTGGTATAATGGTATGACAGGGCAGAGTGTTCTTCAGCATACACAGAACATTTAAATGTGTTCCTGTAAATGAGTACAATTATGCAACGCATGGTAAACCAACAATATATAAGGATTGTCATTTTGATCCATGTTTCTTTCATACATGGATTATATGCACAAAACGGGGCTACGCCAGATCCCTGCACACCATGCACAGGTGTGTGGTTCAAGAGAGACCTTGCAGGAATTTCGGTACTTAACTTGGCATTAATTGCATGAGCCACTATGTATTGAAGAGGTGGTATTTCCTTATTAGAAGAAGTAAGTACCCGATGCAGTCAATTGAGTCCGCGCTTTCTCTGATCGCAGTGTCTGGAGGCTCAGAGGACTAATGCGTCCAGTGTAGGGGCATGTGTTTGACCTCATGGTCACAGGTTCAAATCCCAGCGTGTTCACTCAGCCTTTCATCCTTCTGAGGTCGATAAAATGAGTATCACTGAGTTGGGTAACAATAAACATCTGTTATTCAGTGCCAAGATGCCCACGGGTGAACGTGCGCTTTACAAATACATGTTATCAGTGGCGGCTCGCCGAGGGAGTGGGGCGGGGTGGGGCAGGGCAGGGAGGGGGGTAGTGAACTCGGACATACGACGGACAGAACTCAGAGGGAGTTCTGTCCGTCGTAAGTCCGAGTCCACTACCCCCCCCACCCTGCCCCTCCCCCGCCCCGCCTCACTGCCCCGCACCACTCCCTCAGCAAGCCGCCACTGCATGTTATGTTTATCTCTGATTTGCTAGGGTTGCAGCCACAGAAGCCTATTCAAAGATTTAGAACTCACTTTCAGATGGGATTAGACTTCTGGAATCCTTATTGACCTTATGAAAAAACTTAAACTTCATGTATAAAAGACTTCTCCTGTTCATGTGTAATTTGGCTCCTAGATTGACCATCACTCCTTCTCTTCTCTTTCTGTATCCTGTTCTAAATACTCCCCCTTCCCTTTGCCTACTCCTTATGCAACTCCTCCTTGCAAAGTTAATCTTCCATCCAATTCCTTTTCAATACATAGTCACCCCTGAACCCCTCCACACATTCTTACCTTGCAAGATCCTTTCTATTATACACCAATATTCTCTGGGTCCCCGCGACTTGTTTATGCTTCCCTTCCTGATCTTTCTACCTCCTTCACTTTTGCCTCCCTATCTTGGTTGTGCCCTATTTTCTACATTCTCACTTCTGATGTACTACTTGTTAGTTACCGATCGGTTGTTGGTTAAATGATCCTTTACCCATTCACTTTTTATATATATGATAAAGTTTTGACTTCAAAATGTACATGACGCCCCTGGCCGACATTGTCAGAACCCATAGCCTCAAAATCATATCCTAAGTAGATGACACCGAGCTCATCCTTTTGCTCTCAGAAGACCACTCCACCACCAGGACCAACTTCCACAACTGCATGACGAGCATCACGGACTGGATAAAGACCAACTGCCTGAAGCTCAACACGGACAAGACGGAAGTGCTGATTTTTGGGAACAACACCTCCCCCTGGAATGACACCTGGTGGCCATCCGAACTTGGACGCACATTGACAGACCACACCCGCAACCTCGGCATCATTCTGGACAGCAAACTCGCTATGAAATGCCAGATCAACACAATCTCATCTGCCTGTTTCCACACTCTCCACATGCTTTGAAAGATTTTCAGATGGCTCTCCGTCAACACCAAGAAAACCGCCAACCAAGCCCTAGTCACCAGCTGGCTGGACTACGGCAATGTGTTCTACGCAAGATTCACCACCCAACTCCAGAAGAGACTCCAGACGATACAGAACTCAGCCACCAGACTCATCCTCAACCTCCCCAAATGGACCCATATCACCCCCCACTTCAGGAACCTCCACTGGCTCCACATCCCAAAAATATGCCAATTTAATATGTTGGCACATGCCTACAAGACCCTCCATGACCAAAGACCAGCATGCATCAACCACCCCTGACCTTCTACCAACTGTCCAGACACCTGCGCTCCCCCTCCCTCGCCCTCGCTCACACTCCCTGCATCCGCCGAAGCAACAGTTGAGGATGCTTATTGTCCTCCCTAACTGCCAAGTCCTGGAACGACCTCCCCCTGCACCTCCGAACAGCATCCTCTCTCCCTGTATTCAGAAAAGGACCCAAGATCTAGCTCTTCAACTGATCCCAGTAAGAACCCAGTGTCTGGATACCCTCACGAGTGAATAGCCACGCTCTACAAACCCAAGTTGATTGATTGAAAACGTTTTCTGGGCAGTGTGCTGACACCCTCTGGTAGAATGTGCTTTAAAATTTTTATAAATAAATAAATAAATAAATCTTCCTTCAGGACACCAAGATTGGAGACCACCCAGTACATGATGCCTAGAGCTATGGTGTGGCAATGTCCATGTTCTTACATTGACACACTGCAGTATGTGCACTAATACATCCTGCCAATACACTGTGCTTTCTCTAATTACACCACCTCTTGATAAGGACCCTTAGTCATTTTCATACAAGCCACAATGGCCAGCTGCCTAAGCCAGCACACACAAATAATTTAGTGGTCATCTGGATTGCCTTTAGAAACACCCCTTCATATGTTAATACTAATTATTGAACATCTGTGACCTCTGCACTTGGAATATACTATCAGGGCTTATTCATGTACTATAGATCTTCGTTTTCTAAGTCAAAACAAGAGATTTTGTTCAACATAATTAAAGCAGTGAAAGCTGTTTTAAAATGAATCGAAGCACCTTTGCATGAGTTTACCAAAAACATACACCAAAATGTATATCAATCTTAATGACCCTCTAGAGACAACCTGAATTAGCTTGAAATGTGAGGAATAATTTTACATTTCTTGGCACTTCATTTTATTACAAACTAGTACTTTGCTTATGAGTTCAAAATTCCCATGGAAAAGTGGACACCTTTGTCACCTTAAAAACCAAATATAAATGAGTAACAATAATAACAATAATCTGTTATTTACATAGCGCTTTTCCGTAAGTGCTTTTCATAAAACACTTTAGTTGTACATAATTATTATTATTCAATTCAAATTGGTACTAACATTTCGACATCAGAAAGATGAACACTTAAGATGACCTTTTTGAAGAATGAAACCTGCAACCTAAAGATCACACAGACAGACCTCAACAGGGAGCACTCAATCTAGCCATTTTATGGGCTAACAGTATTGCAACAAGTCGAATCCATAGCCGAGAAGATACTTGAACATTTCAGTAAATTGACTTTAAACGCGTTTCAGGGTACATTAACCCCTTCCTCAGGAGAATACATTCCTTGCAAATATTAAGTAACTCTTGGTCGCCCACAGGATGATTAGGTATTTTGCCATTCTCCAGTTAGGAAATAATGGCCCTGAACGCCATTGAAATACTTTATAATCTCTGACCTCAGCAGCCATTCTTATGACAATTACATTCACAATATTTTGTTAGTCGATATTCTGCTTTCAATATTTTACCAGCAGAATTGTTTATGCTAGATATTCTGACATACATCATTCTTCAGAATAGGACCCTTAATGTTAAATATGTATTGTTTTGTAATTGCATAATTGCATTATATACCGCTTATTACCCCTGATGAGGCATCAAAGCGCTTTTTCGGCGAGTAGCACGCTACTCCAGAACCCAACAGGATTAGAGGCTAATTAGTATAGTAAAATATGAAATTAATTTGAGCAGTGGATATGTTAGTCTGTAATTTGGATTGAAAAGGATAGTGGAGGGATAGAAGATGAAAAGGTTTGCATTTATATAGCGCTTGCTACCCCTGATGAGGTGTGAAAGCACTTTTTGACGGGTAGCATACTACTCCGGAACAGGATTAGCGGTGAATTAGTCTAGGGAAATATGACATTAATTTGAGCTGTGGACATGTTAGTCTGTTTTTTGGATTGAGAGGATAGTGGAGGGATGGAAGAGAAAAGCTTGGATTTATATAGCGCTTGCTACCCCTGATGAGGTGTTGAAGCACTTTTCGGCGAGTAGCACGCTACCCCGGAAAACAAACAGGATTAGTGGGGAATTAGTATAGGGAAATATGAAATTAATTTGAGCGGTGGACATGTTAGTCTGTTATTTGGATTGTAAAGGGATAGTGGGGGATAGAAGATTTGTTTGGGGGAGTTTGTAGCAGTAGGAGGGGGTTTGGGAGTGAAGGGGAGGTGGAGGGGGAAGAGCCAGAGGGAAGGGTTTAGAAAGGCCTATTTGGGAGATCTGAATAGTAAAAGAGGTACGAGATGATGCAAGAAGAAGTAGAGGAGGGAAGAGTCCATGTAGGCACCCATAGCAGATTTGGTGCCACAATTTGACTTTGAAGCCACAAAAATGCTTACAGTGCCCACCCCGGTCTCTGCCTTTCAGCATCCAGCTACCTTCTATGAAGGTCAACAGATTCCTAGGTAGTTTCTGTTCTGTGCAGCCGAGTGATGACATTTGACTTTTGAGTAAATTAAATCTTGCCAAGTGATGGTTCGATTTTCTAAATAAATGAAAGTAATTGATTTCAATTCTAATTCTTGTCTGAAGGCACATGAAAGAAACTGGCGTTAGGAGTGAATCCTTACGCTGCCCCCTGTGTCCTAAATGGCTGCTCAGTGGGTCAAATCCAGGGGGTTGCAATTTCATATAAATATACAGTTAGCATGCAATGCTGTATACATTTTAATCTACTTCTAACATATTTCTAAGTTCATTTTATCTTCCTAAATGGTACGTTTCTATTTCTTTTGCAGTAACATTATCAGCTTGTCTCTGCCAAATGACAGTCGAAGTTACCTGACTTGTCTGACGCTTCACAAAGATGCGGAATACACGCACCTGCCCATAGATTCTCCTCTGACGTTGAATATCAACAGCAACAAGGTGTACGTTTCTATCACGGTTTCTGGCCTCAACATCAGTCGTCATGTTCTCACCTTAGATTCCTGCTGGGCAACCACCTTTGCTGACCCCTCAACCAGTGACAGATGGGATCTCATCAGAAACCAGTAAGTTCTACTACTGTGACCAATGTATCAACACAGCAAATGGTTTCGATTACCTGATTATTTAAAATTATATTAGAATGCTGAGATATTGGGAGTTCCACTGAAGACAATGTAGTGTCTCAGGGCTAACAATGGCTGGTATAAAACTTCTGACCAACATTCAAAGTTTTGTCTTTCTGTTTCTCTCTTTTTCATTTAGAACATTCAAGCCTCAGTAGGTGGAATGTTCTAGAAGCCTTGTAGCGCTTTTGTCTTGGGCTATACAGGTTGTTAGATGCCCTTATTCTCGTTTTAGGCCCTCACCTATGGACTGTTCTATAACTCGGGTTCTGGGCCCTTAACAACCGGCATAGCCCTCTTCAGCAGGCTATATGGCTATATCGGTCTCAATGGCTCCAAATATTTGAAATTTGTTACTTTCTGGTGTTTAACATACAAAGCATAAAACATATTAAACAAATATTCAACCTCAAACTAGTACACGACAACTGCTGAGTATGTAATACGCAGTAAATAGTAAAACAAGTTTATGACAGAATTCCATTATACCCATATGTAATACAAATGCATGACATTTTAATGTTTACATTTTACATTTTCAATTTCATATCCATTTTCAGCAACAAAACCATTAAAACTCTTTTCAGACACTGGGCCTGGATGGTGGCCTGCAAGAAACAGCAGACCACTGCCATCACTAACTTGGCATTCCAAAATGGAAAACCTGTTTTTAAAGCAGCTCGTGTTCTTAAAAGATCCTGTGCTGTCTTTCGAAAAGGAGTCCAATTTAGAAACATATTGGGGAAGCAGGAAATGGTCTTCTGGAATACTTCCTGTGCCCCTGAGTTCACCCCACACAATTCCCAAAGGGACAGTTTTCTCTTTGCAAATAGCTCACCACCTCCTTTGCACAGTTGGTAACTTTTCAATGGGTTGAATCTGTAATATAGAAGTGAACGCTCATTTTAAGCTCCCAAAAGCAAATTAGAATGAGTTTGTAAACCCATTTTTCGGTTCAGAAAGGCTTTACCAAATCGCAAAATGGGATTAGTAGATGGCAAAAAAGCCATTTTGCAGTGACAAACTCTGTGAAAAGTAGAATGTACTGGGAATTTATGATTTACCCTCCCTCATAAGGAATACAATGCATTAAAGCATTTAAATACTGATTTTGCCAGCCAGGAATGGGAAAGGTGTGACCAACCATGGTTAAATCAATTGGACAAAAAATCAACAAATCAAAGTGGGCAAAACACTAAAATATCCATAAAATGGCATCTTATTAAAACTGAAATTCCCATAAAATAGCATTTTATTGGAAGGGGCTGGAAAGATCCAGTCTGAGGTTTAGTCCGGGGCGGATCTAGGCAAAACTTACAAGATTGCCCCAGCACTCCACTGAGAGGGACGGGTTGGCTCTATTTTGCCCACTAATGTTTCAATAGCATTGCCAGTTTAGGAGATGTTATTGTTTCAGATAGTCAGCGCAATGGAGAATTCATTTCAGCTCTGAGAACATACAGTAGCAAATGTAGTGTGCTGGAAGACACATGCTGTTTCCTGAAGCAGGTGTGAAGAGAGTAGTGGGATTTCAGATGTGGTCAGAAAGGTCATGTGTGCATACACATACAGCAGTGAGTGAAGTAAATGTCCAAAGTATATGCAGTGAAAGAAGAATGCATTGTCTAATGGGAGAACAAGGTGCATGGGAAAGCTTCCTCCTCCTGCAGCGTTTGTTTACAAGCCCCTATCGCCACAGGAATGTCACTTTTACCAACGTTCCTGTGGTGATAGAGGCTTCGCCTTATTTACAAGGCAGCGTTAAGCCACTGAATGTGACTCAACTCTGCCTTGTATAAGGCCCCCTTTCATGCTACACTTAGCATGAAAGGGGCATGCAATGCGTGCTGTGGTGGATGTTCAGCCGCAACACCCATTGATTCTGACCCTGCCCCCTATTTACAAGGGTGGCGTAAATAGGAGGTAGCGCCAAAATAAAGACCAGGGAAAACCTGGTCTTAACATAGCGAAACGAGGAGAAATGCTCTATTTCTCCTCGTTTTTGCTGTTTCTAAGTGTGCTGCATTGTGCAGCACAAATAGAAACAGCAACGTCTATGCAACTTCTATGCAGCACACATAGAAGTTCCAAATCGCCATTCTGCATTGTTTATGTGCAGAAAGGGACACCTTCCTACACATGAACAATCATTCCCTCAACGCAGGCCCCCTTGCACTGCAGTGCAAGGGGGCCTGAGTTGGTGGTAGACAGCTGATTTTAGTGCCAGCGCAGGGAGAAACGCAGGGGTGAGCCACATTATTGTAAATATGGTGCATCCCTACGTTTCTTAAGTGATGGAGCAGGGCGTTTGCAATTTTGGAGCTAACCTGTGATCCGCCACTTGCTTGTAAATATTCCCCTTTGTGTTCAGAGCTGGGTGTTGTTGCACAGTGGGGTCACCAGAGGCAGCGGCATGTTTGCGGAGCCAGGGCCGGACTAGCTACTGGGCGTTTTGGTGTGCTGCCAAGCTGGGGGCTGATTTCACTGCGGTGGGGGCTGATTTCGTAGTTGGGGACCTGCATGTGCTTCTAAATAAACAAAGCAAAACAAATGGGTTTAAAGCATACTTTAAAACCATTTAGTTTTCCATTGTTTACTTAGAAATGCCCGGTAGCCAGTCTGGCCCTGTGCGGAGCTCCAAATTCATAAAAGAGGCAGCATTTCTCTTCTCACTCAGGTAAAGGGTTGGCATTTATCCCATGCCACTCTGTCAGTGTTAGTGTCTCTACAGACCTTAAGGACCACTAGAATGAGAGGGATGTGGGCGCAGAGCAGAAAGATGTAAAGGTAGAAGGATGTCAAACAAGGGGTTCTTCTTCTTGTGCCTGAACATGGCATTATGCTGAAGAAGAAGGAGTGGTCAGCCTTAAATGTATGCCTTTCCAAGATGGCTCCCACCTCCCGCTAGTGTTTTTGTTTGAATTTCCCAACTCAGCATGCCACCTACCTCTTTTCTGGTGATGACACGTGCTGAGTGGACCATATATAATATAAAAGGAGGTTTACTTTGAGTTTGAAGCATCGTAACACATTTGTAACCTTATTCTTTGTCACTCTGAACCCTGGATTCCTTCTTGTGATTCTCTAGTTCTGAAGATCTTATGCTTCACTCTTCTTAAACCTGGTTCAGAGAGGTGTTAGTGCCATATTTAGAAAGAAACCCTTTTATCGTCTATCATTTGCAATCAAGAATCAATATCATTGCCAAAGAGGTTTTATGCCCTAGTGATTTTTACCTCCTAATTGGGGCCCTCTTAAGAAGACATTCCACGCCTTTCACATACAAATATTAAGTGCAGGGTGGCATCTTGGGTAGTTGGAGGAATTACCTTTTCCTCGGGCACTCAAGATGGATACTTGAGGGACCTTGTGGAGTCTATGCCTTGACAGAGATTCGGCTACCATTCTAAAGCAGCACCACAAAATTCATGCAGTATGCCTGGCACACAATTATTTGGATTTCTTTGATTTGAACCCTTTTGGTGCTCATGACGGAATGGTTCCGTCATGAGCACCGGTGCTCCTGTGCTCATGATGGAACCATTCCGTCATGAGGACAGGGGCACGAAATCCCTATGCTGCAGACAGCAGAGGGATTTCCCTTTTTTTTTATTGGCCTCGGGAGGTTGGGGAAGAGCTTCCCCAACCTCCCGAGGCCAATTTGCATTTTTATTGCAATGCCGATCGCACGCATGGCGCGCTGTCGTCATTGCAATGAAAATGAAACTGAAACTTAGTTTCAGTTTCATTGTTTCGGTGCTCGTGGGGCTATCTCAGCCCCCCAAGCACCGAAACAGATGGGAGAGGTATCGTTGGAAAGGGGAGAATCTCCCCTTTCCAATGGTACTGCTCCCTAGTGGATCCCTGCATGGGGATCGCCCAGGGGGGCGATCCCCAAGCAGGGATCCACCCACTAGGCACCAGGGAGGGGAGTGGCCCCTTGGGCAGGGCCTTTGCTCCCCCATATTTTTGGGCCTAATTCAGTCTTTTTGCCCCCTCGGAGGCATATGGGGCTGCAGCCCCCAATCTGCCCCCCCCGGGGGCAGAAAGCCCACTAGAACCAGGGATTTTTTTTCTATATAAATTAGGGGATGGGGCTGCCCAATTTGGGCACGCCAATGCCCCCACCCCTCCCCCCACCAAATTCCAGTCTTTCTGCCCCCTCCCTGGGGGGCAGAAAGCCCACTTGAAACCAGGGTTTATTTTATTATGTAAATTAGGGGTGGGGGCTGCCCAATATGGGCACGCCAAATCCCGCAAACACCCCCTGCACAATAACAGTCTTTCTGCCCCCCCGGGTGCAGATGGGGGCGGTAGCCCCCAATCTGCCCCTCCGGGGGGACAGAAAGTCCTCTAGACGCCAGGTTTTTTTTTACGATAAATGTAGGGGTGGGGGCTGCCAAAGATGGGCATGCCAATGCCCTCACCCCTCCCCCCACAAAATTCCAGTCTTTCTGCCCCCCGTGGGGGCAGAGAGCACCCTAGACACCAGGGATTATTGTTTTTTATAGGCCCAGGGTGGGGGCTGCCCAGAATGGGCATGCAAATGCCCCCACCCTACCCCCCCAAAGAAAACTAAAGACTAACAGATGGGAGAGGTATCGTTGGAAAGGGGAGAATCTCCCCTTTCCAATGGTACTGCTCCCTAGTGGATCCCTGCATGGGGATCGCCCAGGGGGGCGATCCCCAAGCAGGGATCCACCCACTAGGCACCAGGGAGGGGGGAGTGGCCCCTTGGGCAAGGGCCTTTGCTCCCCCCATATTTTTGGGCCTAATTCAGTCTTTTTGCCCCCCCTCGGAGGCATATGGGGCTGCAGCCCCCAATCTGCCCCCCCCCCCCGGGGGCAGAAAGCCCACTAGAACCAGGGATTTTTTTTCTATATAAATTAGGGGATGGGGCTGCCCAATTTGGGCACGCCAATGCCCCCACCCCTCCCCCCACCAAATTCCAGTCTTTCTGCCCCCTCCCTGGGGGCAGAAAGCCCACTTGAAACCAGGGATTTATTTTATTATGTAAATTAGGGGTGGGGGCTGCCCAATATGGGCACGCCAAATCCCGCAAACACCTCCTGCACAATAACAGTCTTTCTGCCCCCCCGGGTGCAGATGGGGGCGGTAGCCCCCAATCTGCCCCTCCGGGGGGACAGAAAGTCCTCTAGACGCCAGGTTTTTTTTTTACGATAAATGTAGGGGTGGGGGCTGCCAAAGATGGGCATGCCAATGCCCTCACCCCTCCCCCCACAAAATTCCAGTCTTTCTGCCCCCCGTGGGGGCAGAGAGCACCCTAGACACCAGGGATTATTGTTTTTTATAGGCCCAGGGTGGGGGCTGCCCAGAATGGGCATGCAAATGCCCCCACCCTACCCCCCCAAAGAAAACTAAAGACTTGCTGCCCCTCCAGGAGGAAGATGGGGGCAATAGCTCCTGATCTGCCCCCGGGGGTCAGAAAGCCCACTAAGCGCCAGGGATTTTTTTTTTTTATATAGGTAGGGGTGGGGGTTGCCCAGAATGGGCATGTCAAGGCCCCCATCCCCCCAAAAAAGATGGCACAGCCTTTCTGCCCCCCCAGGAGGCAGATGGGGGCAGTAGCCCCTGATCTGCCCCCCGGGGGGGGCAGAAAGTCCACTAGGCGCCAGCGATTATGCTGGCTTTTCTATTAGTAGGGGTGGGGGCTTCCCAGAATGGGCATCCCAATGCCCCCACCCCCCCAAAAGAATAGCCACAGTCTTTCAGCCCCCCTTGGGGGCATATCGGGGCAATATCCCTCGATTTCCCCCCTCCTCAGGGCGGCAGAAAGCCCACTAGGCACTGAATTTTCTTCAGGATGTGCCTACCTGTGGATTGTGGGCCCTTGCGCAGCCGGCACATAGGGAAACCTAGCAAACCTGTACAATTTTGAAAACTAGACATGAAGGGGAATCCAGGATGGGGTGACTTGTGTGCCTCTCACCAGGTTCTGTTACCCAGAATCCCTTGCAAACCTCAAACTTTGTCAAAAACCCACATTTTCCTCACATTTTTGTGGTGGAAAGTTCTGGAATCTGCGTGGATCCACAAAATTCCACCCACTCCGCGTTCCCCAAAGTCTTCCGAGAAAAATGGTACCTCACTTGTGTGGGTGGGTCAAGTACCTGCGACAGGCAAGGGCCCAAAACCTAGTGAGGCGACATCAAAACCAACCTGGTTTTCAATGGGGGTCCCATGGGTTTTTGGCTCCGGGCTCGGGGGCCATCTAGGGAAACCTACCAAACCCACACATTTCTGAAAACTAGACACCCGGGGGATTCCAGGGAGGTATGGCTTGCGTCGATCCCCCAAAGTTTTCTTACCCAGAATCCCCTGCAAACCTCAAATTTTGCTGAAAAAATCACTTTTTCCACACATTTTTGTGTGGGAAAGTTGTGGCATCACTGGGCTGACACAAATTTCCTATCACCCAGCGTTCCCCCAGGTCTCCCGATAAAAATGGTGCCTCACTTGTGTGGGAGGCCCAAGTACCCGCGACAGGCAAGGGCCCAAAACGTATTAAGGCGACATCAAAATTGCCTATCACAAAACGACCTGGTTTTGCAAGGGGGGTCACCTGGGTTTTTGGCCCCGTGCTCGGCGGCCAGCTAGGAAAACCTACCAAACCCACACATTTCTGAAAACTACACACCCAGGGGATTCCAGGGAGGTATGGCTTGCGTGGATCCCCCAACGTTGTCTTACCCAGAATACCCAGCAAACCTCAATTTTAGCTGCAAAAAATCACTTTTTCCACACATTTTTGTGTGGGAAAGTTGTGGCATCACCGGGCTGACACAAATTTCCTACCACCCAGCGTTCCCCCAGGTCTCACGATAAAAATGGTGCCTCACTCGTGTGGGAGGCACAAGTCCCCGCAACAGGCAAGAGCCCAAAACGTATTGAAGCGACATCAAAATTGCCTATGACAAAACGACCTGCTTTTGCAAGGGGGTTCACCTGAGTTTTTGGCCCCGTGCTCGGCGGCCAGCTAGGGAAACCTACCAAACCCACACATTTCTGAAAGCTAGACACCCAGGGGATTATAGGGAGGTATGAATTGCGTGGATCCCCCAACTTTTTCTTACCCAGAATCCCCTGCAAACCTCAAATTTAGCTGAAAAAAATCACTTTTTCCACACATTTTTGTGTGGGAAAGTTGTGGCATCACCGGGCTGACACAAATTTCCTACCACCCAGCGTTCCCCTAGGTCTCCCGATAAAAATGGTGCCTCACTGATGTGGGAGGCCCAAGTACCCGTGACAGGCAAGGGCCCAAAACGTATTGAGGCGACATCAAAATTGCCTATCACAAAACGACCTCGTTTTGCAAAGGGAGTCACCTGGGTTTTTGGCCCCGTGCTCGGCGGTCAGCTAGGGAAACCTACCAAACCCACACATTTCTGAAAACTAGACACCAGTGGGATTATAGGGAGGTATAGCTTGCGTTGATCCCCAACGTTTTCTTACCCAGAATCCCCTGCAAACCTCAAATTTAGCTGAAAAAATCACTTTTTGCACACATTTTTGTGTGGGAAAGTTGTGGCACCACCAGGCTGACACAAATTTCCTACCACCCAGCGTTCTCCCAGGTCTCCCGATAAAAATGGTGCCTCACTCGTGTGGGAGGCCCAAGTACCCACGACAGGCAAGGGCCCAAAACGTATTGAGGCGACATCAAAATTGCCTATCACAAAACGACCTGGTTTTGCAAGGGGGGTCACCTGGGTTTTTGGCCCCGTGCTCGGCAGCCAGCTAGGGAAACCTACCAAACCCACACATTTCTGAAAACTGGACACCCGGGGGATTCCTTGGAGATATGGCTTGCGTGGATCCCCCAACGTTTTCTTTCCCAAAATCCCCTGCAAACCTCAAATTTAGCTGAAAAAATCACTTTTTCCACACATTTTTGTGTGGGAAAGTTGTGGCATCACCGGGCTGGCACAAATTTCCTACCACCCAGCGTTCCCCCAGGTCTCCCGATAAAAATGGTGCCTCACTCGTGTGGGAGGCCCAAGTACCCGCGACAGGCAAGTGCCCAAAACGTATTGAGGCGACATCAAAATTGCCTATCACAAAACAACCTGGTTTTGCAAGGGGGGTCACCTGGGTTTTTGGCCCTGTGCTCGGCGGCCACCTAGGGAAACCTACCAAAACCACACCTTTCTGAAAACTAGATACCCGGGGGATTCCAGGGAGGTATGGCTTGCGTGGATCCCCCAACTTTTTCTTACCCAGAATCCCCTGCAAACCTCAAATTTAGCTGAAGAAATCACTTTTTCCACACATTTTTGTGTGGGAAAGTTGTGGCATTACCGGGCTGACACAAATTTCCTACCACCCAGCGTTCCCCAGGTCTCCCAATAAAAATGGTGCCTCACTCGTGTGGGAGGCCCAAGTACCCGCGACAGGCAAGGGCCCAAAACGTATTGAGGCAACATCAAAATTGCCTATCACAAAATGTTTTGGGCCCTTGCCTGTCGCGGGTACTTGGGCCTCCCACATGAGTGAGGCACCATTTTATCGGGAGACCTGGAGGAACACTGGGTGGTAGGAAATTTTGTCAACCCAGTGATGCCACAACTCCCACACAAAATGTGTGGAAAAAGGATTTTTTCAGCTAAATTACAGGTTTGCAGGGGATTCTGGGTAAGAAAACGTTGGGGGATCCATGCAAGCCATACCTCCCTATAATCCCCTGGGTGTCTAGTTTTCAGAAATTTGTGGGTTTGGTAGGTTTCCCTAGCTGGCCGCCGAGCACGGGGCAAAGCCCAGGTGACCCCCTGCAAAACCAGGTCGTTTTGTGATAGGCAATTCTGATGTCAAGCCTCAATGCGTTTTGGGCCTTTGCCCGTCGCGGAGTACTTGTGCCTCCCACACGGATGAGACACCATTTTTATCGGGAGACCTGGGGTAACGCTGGGAGGTAGGAAATTTGTGTCAGCCAGTGATGCCACAACTTCTCACACAAAAATGTGTGGAAAAAGTGATTTTTACAGCTAAATTTGAGGTTTGCAGAGGATTCTGGGTAAGAAAACATTGGGGGATCCACGCAAGCCATACCTCCCTAGAATCCCCCGGGTGTCTAGTTTTCAAAAATGTATAAGTTTGCTAGGTTTTCCTAGGTGCCGGCAGAGCTAGGGCTCAAAATGTACAGCTAGGCACTTTGCAAAAAAAGGGTCAGTTTTCACTGTGAAAATGTGGTGTGTCCACGTTGCGTTTTGGGCCGTTTCCTGTTGCGGGCACTAGGCCTACCCACACAAGTGAGGTACCATTTTTCTCAGAAGACTTTGGGGAACGCAGTGTGAGTGGAATTGTGTGGATCCACGCAGATTCCAGAACTTTCCACCACAGAAATGTGAGGAAAATGTGGTTTTTTTGGACACATTTTGAGGTTTGCAAGGGATTCTGGGTAGCAGAACCTGGTGAGAGCCAGTCAAGTCACCCCATCCTAGATTCCCCTGGGTGTCTAATTTTCAAAAATGTATAGGTTTGCTAGGTTTCCCTAGGTGCCGGCAGAGCTAGGGTTCAAAATCTACAGCTAGGCACTTTGCAAAAAAAGGGTCAGTTTTCACTGTGAAAATGTGGTGTGTCCACGTTGCGTTTTGGGCCGTTTCCTGTCACGGGCACTAGACCCACCCACACAAGTGAGGTACCATTTTTCTCAAAAGACTTTGGGGAGCGCGGGGTGAGTAGAATTTTTTGGATCCACGCAGATTCCAGAACTTTCCACCACAGAAATGTGAGGAAAATTTGTTTTTTGGGACAAATTTTGAGGTTTGCAAGGGATTCTGGGTAACAGAACCTGGTGAGAGCCAGTCAAGTCACCCCATACTGGATTCCCCTGGGTGTGTAGTTTACAAAAATGTATAGGTTAGCTAGGTTTGCCTAGGTGCCGGCAGAGCTAGGGTTAAAAATCTAAAGCTAGGCACTTTGCAAAAAAAGGGTCAGTTTTCACTGTGAAAATGTGGTGTGTCCACGTTGCGTTTTGGGCCGTTTCCTGTCGCGGGCACTAGGCCTACCCACACAAGTGAGGTACCATTTTTCTTGGAAGACTGTGGGGAACGCGGGGTGGTTGGAATTTTGTGGATCCACGCAGATTCCAGAACTTCCCACCACAGAAATGTGAGGAAAATGTGTTTTTTTTCACAAATATTGAGGTTTGCAAGGGATTCTGGGTAACAGAACCTGGTGAGAGCCAGTCAAGTCACCCCATCCTAGATTCCCCTGGGTGTCTAATTTTCAAAAATGTATAGGTTTGCTAGGTTTCCCTAGGTGCCGGCAGAGCTAGGGTTCAAAATCTACAGCTAGGCACTTTGCAAAAAAAGGGTCAGTTTTCACTGTGAAAATGTGGTGTGTCCACGTTGCGTTTTGGGCCGTTTCCTGTCACGGGCACTAGACCCACCCACACAAGTGAGGTACCATTTTTCTCAAAAGACTTTGGGGAGCGCGGGGTGAGTAGAATTTTTTGGATCCACGCAGATTCCAGAACTTTCCACCACAGAAATGTGAGGAAAATTTGTTTTTTTGGACAAATTTTGAGGTTTGCAAGGGATTCTGGGTAACAGAACCTGGTGAAAGCCAGTCAAGTCACCCCATCCTGGATTCCCCCGGGTGTCTAGTTTTCAAAAATGTATAGGTTTGCTAGGTTTGCCTAGGTGCCGGCAGAGCTAGGGTTAAAAACCTACAGCAAGGCACTTTGCAAAAAAAGGGTCAGTTTTCACTGTGAAAATGTGGTGTGTCCACGTTGTGTTTTGGGCCGTTTCCTGTCGCGGGCACTAGACCTACCCACACAAGTGAGGTACCGTTGTTCTTGGAAGACTTTGGGGAACACGGGGTGGGTGGAATTTTGTGGATCCACGCAGATTCCAGAACTTTTCACCACATAAATGTGAGGAAAATGTGTTTGTTTGGGACACATTTTGAGGTTTGCAAGGGATTCTGGGTAACAGAACCTGGTGAGAGCAACACAAGTCACCCCATGCTGGATTCCCCTGGGTGTCTACTTTTCAAAAATATATAGGTTTGCTAGGTTTCCCTAGGTGCCGGCAGAGCTAGGGTTCAAAATCTGCAGCTAGGCACTTTGCAAAAAAAGGGTCAGTTTTTACTGTAAAAATAAAGTGTGTCCACGTTGCGTTTTGGACCGTTTCCTGTCGCAGGAACTAGGCCTACCCACACAAGTGAGGTACCATTTTTATCGGGAGACTTAGGGTAACACAGAATTGTAGAGCAACTGTTATTACCTATTGACTTTCGATGCATTTCTGCCTTTCAAATGAAAGACAATGTGTAAAAAAGAAGTCATTTTGAAAAATGGCCTATAAGTCTCATGCTAGTATGGGTACTCACAATTTCGGAAATGTGCAAATATCTACTGTTTCTAAACTCTATATTTTGTTCCAATTTCAGAAATACATAGGTGTCTTTCATGCCGATTTTTCCATGTATATATTTTCCCAAATTAATTGCTATATAGCCGGAACATAATGAAAAACCATTGCAAGACGCTGCTCAGTTATTGGCTCTGGGTTCGTCGGGTTCTTGGTGAACCTACAAGTCCTATATATCCCCACAACCAGAAAGGTCTAGCGGATGTAACGGTATATTGCTTTCAAACAGCTGTCACAGTTAGAAGAAGTTACAGGTGAAAACGTTGGCACAAATAGCTGTTTTTTTCAACTAATTTTCAATTTTTCCTATATTTAACTGTTAGTTTCTATGAAGAAACCTTGAAGGATCTACACAAATGACCCCTTGCTGAATTCAGAATTTTGTCTACGTCTCCCAAATGTATAGCTTTCCAGGATCCATTATTGCTTTTATACCCATTTCTACCATTAACTGGAAGGAGGTTGAAAGCACAAAAAATAGCAAAAATAGGCTATGTCCCAGAAAAATGCCAAAACTGTGTAAAGAATTTTGGTTTTCTGACAAAAGTCTGCTTGTCCCTGAAAGCTGGGGAAACGGTGATTTCAGCACCACAACCCCTTTGTTGATACCATTTGCAGGGAAAAAATCAGATGCTTTCATCTGTAGCCCTTTTTTCCCATTTTGCCCAAAAAAAAAAATTGTTACTTGTATTTTCTGGGTCCCCTCCAGGGGAATCCACAAACCCTGAGTACCTTTAGAATCCCCATGATGTTGGAAAAAAGGACGCAAATTTGGCGTGGATACCTTATGTGATCAAAAAGTTACAGGGGCCTTAGCGCGAACTACCCCAAATAGCCAAAAAATGGCTTAGCACAGGGGGGAAAAGACCTAGCAGCGAAGGGGTTAATACATTGACTAACGTGATGGTTTACACATAATGGGCATCGTCGCCACCAACAAAATTTGATATTTGAACTTATGAGGTAATTAGTAGCAAAGGTACAATGTATGGTGGTACATTTTATAAACATACAAACGCAGTAACGAACAGCATATGTTTTTAAGGCCGACTTTAGTAGCAGATATTTTGAGAAAATTACTGTGGTGTTTTTTCATTTCTTTCTTAAATGAATGCCACCATGTTTATGTTGGCTAAGGGCTGCTGTTCATCACGGAACTTCAGGCTGCAAATGTACCTATGGAGGATTAATTTGCCAGAAACTTCAGAAGAAATTTTGATGATTTCCGTTTAAGCACGAATGTTAGTAATTAAATGTTAGACCTGGCATCTTTTGGGGTGTTTCCCCTGTCTGTTTGCTTTCTGACCTCCCGGTTTTGACTCTGTTTTTGCTGGTTTAGTGTTTCTGCACACTTCCTCACTGCTGTTCAGTGTTAAAGTGCAAGTGCTCCATGTTAGAAATGGGATCTCTGGTTGGCTAAGGCTTGCGCCAAAGCCAGTCAGAGACCACCACTCTAGTCAGGGCGAGGGAGTTACACGCCAAAGATAACCCCTGCTCACCCCCTTGGTAGCTTGGCACGAGCAGTCAGGCTTATTCCGGAGGCAATGTGTAAAGCGTTTGCGCAACACGCACACTGCAACAACATACTAGGCACACCACAAAAGGAACTCCACACAAGGTTATATATAAAAATAGCCTTTGTATTCTCATAACACATTAGAATAGTAATCACATAATGTACATTGTGCCACCTGGCACTGGGTAATATCTACAAGGGATTATTTACACCTGACAGGGCCAACTGGACCACTGTCAGAACCATCACAAAGTGAACTTAGTAAATGTAGAACTTATAATAAATGTAGCACAAATTGTAGATGTAGAATACAACCAGTAATTACTGGCAAAACCTCGTACTCAGCATCGTCCTGCAACCATAAACCATATTATGCAGTCATCATCACATTAGGCGTGAAATCTATTCTGCGCCAACCTCACCAGCATAAACACCTTATGCCATCATCTCATAAGTCTAAACGCATTAGACAATAACCTCCTAAGCATAACTCACATTAGGGGCATAACTCACAGTAGAGAATAATCTCACTAGCATAAACCACAGTATGCAAATAATCTCATGCATAAACCACAGTTAGAGGCATAAAACAGGGTGCGTAAATCACAATACAGGAATCACATTTCCTAGCACCACATAAATCACATTAGGGCCTGGCGCCCTACAAACCTAACAGTCCCCCTGGCCAACTGACCTTCTCAAAGGGGGCTCAAATGCCCTGTGTCCAAAATGTCATGGCGGCTGCCAATGCAGCGGACTTCGCAAGTGCGCAATTGCGCATACCTGAACGTGGCAGCTGATGCTAATTGCCGAGCAGCTGTGAAAGTACTGGGGCAGAGGAGTGCATCTCACTCCTGTCTCAATCACAAATGCCCCCAAAGATCTGTGGCCTAAACGTTGCAGCTGACGCTACTTGCCGTGCAACTGTGATGCAAAGAAGGCCTGGCACTCACTGTGCCCTCTGGAGTCCCCACTAGGACTCTAACACATATGCCCATCTCGCTGTTGCTGCCCGCACTGGTGCGGCGCAGCTGGGAATCAGGTAACGGGGCCCTGGCACATCTGTGCCTTCGGGGCCTCACTGGGGCTCTCTTAAATATTATTGCCTCATCGGTGCAGCTGCCCTCTGCAAGCGGGGCAGCTGAGATAAACAGGGAAGGGGCCCTGGCACATCTGTGCCCTCGGGGCCCCACTGGTGTGCTTTAACCAAATGTGCCCCAACGTTGGAGCGGCCCCCTATCAGGCGGGGGCCGCTCAGAACAGTGGCGCCGACACTGTGCCTCGATTTGCACCACCCGCCTGGAGCCCTCACTCACCGGTCTGCAGGCTCCCCGGCGGGTGCAGCATCACTCGAGGCGCTCTCTCGCTCCAGTGGCCGGTCATGAAGAAGGCTGCGGGGCAGGGAGAGCCCTCGGGACTCCGGTCGGCTCCTCTCTTCACCTGGGCCCCCTCCTGGGACCCGGGACTTCTTCCTTCACATCGCAGTTCTCCCTCAGCTCACGGGAGCCCCTCCGGGCCACCAACCTTTTTCCGCGCCGGTCCCCTCTCTCGGGAGGCATGCACAGGAGAGCCCCCACTCCTCGGTGCGGCGGGGGCAGGCACCGACAACGTGCCTCGTGCCCCCGGCGCCAGAATCACCACACCGCGGGGCTCTCCATAGCACCCGGGAGCCCCACGTCACCGAATTCCTCGTCTTCCTGGCGGCTGAAGCTCCGCCCCAGGTCAGGCAGACGTGCCTGGCTTCCTGTTTTACGATCGGGGCCGCGGCAGTGATTTTCCCACATCTAGAACGCGGAGTGGGCTCCCGCTAAGGCAGACAACACGGGGTGGGCACCCGCAGTAAAAATAAACATAAAACGGCCATGTGGGGTGGGCACCCACCATTAAAGAAAAACGGGGTGGGCACCCGCAATTAAGCATCACGGGGGAATCCCTATGAGGGAGATTCCCTCACCAAGGGCTGCAGCTCAGCGCTGCGCAGCCCACGCTTCCTCTTCTCCTGGGGACTTTCAAAATAAAGCGCGCACAGGGCGCAGGATGCCACACGAAGTCCTGAAGATCAAGGGAAGTAAAAGGGGTCCAAGTAAAAGGTCGTTCAGGTCCAGGGGGCAATGCAGGGCCCAGGGAGGCAAGCCATCATGGCAGCCCCTCCTGGGCCCCAGCAGCAGCACGCCCCAGCAGGAACAGCACACTAGAACTGAACAATTTCATGGGGTCACAGCCCCTCTACTTATACCACAACTCTCTTTGTCTGTAGTGCAGGGCATGGGGGAAACCAGATGCAACTGGTTCAGGGGGGATTTGGAGCACTTTGTTTTCCAAGCTCCTCTTCCCCTTTGTCAGGTGGGGGCTAGGTGATCAGACACACCACAGGGGGCGGAGCCAGCATTCACTAGGGCAGGCACCATCCTATTCAGAGTCAGGGGATCACCCCTCCCACTACTCCCAGCCCAGGTGTCCTATTCAGCCCAGCGCTGACTCACCCTGCCCCTCCTGGAGCTACACACACATCCCAGCCCCTGTCACTCACAAGCCAGACATGCAATTCACATCAGGCAGGCAGACACATAGCACACAGAAATGCCAACTTCTAGAAGTGGCATTTCTCCCACAGTCACAATAAATCTGCGCACACCATTGCGCAGCATTTATTCTCACAATTTCATACATACCAGACTTGACCACACTGCTCCTCTCATAACAGGAATTACCACTGACACACACTGATCAGGGAATCCCCAATGCATTCCTATGGGAGGGCAGGCCAAGCTCACCAATGTAACACAGAGAGCGCACACACTTTCCACTGGACCATAGTGCGAAAGTGCCCAGAGGCCTAAAACCACCAACACCAGGTCACAGAAAAAGGCAAAAAGTTTAGGGGTGAACCTGCCAAAAAGGGCCAAGTTTAACACACCTGTTGTAAATTGTATTATGGATTGGTGTTTCCATGATTGGTATATTTGATTTACTAGTAAATCAAATTCTGCTAGTAGGCCTGCAGCACAGATTGTGCCACCCACACAAGCAGCCCTGTATAGGGTTTTCAGACCTGTCACTCCAGTGTCTGTGTGCAGTTTGTAACTGCCCTGTCGACCTGGCAAGTGCACCCCCTTGCCAGGCCCTAATCGTCCCTTTTCTTACATATAATTCACCCCTAAGGTAGGCCCAAGGTACCCCTGTTGGCAGGGTGCTGTGTATGCTAAAGGTAGGACATGTACTGGTGTGTGTAACATGTCCTGGTAGTGAATTACAGTTTATTTAGTTTTTCACCATGGAAAGGCTATCTGTCCCATAGGATAGAATGGGAGTTTACTTATAAAATCTTATGAGCATAACTACCCATTGGGACCAGATGGGGAAATGGAGTTTAGTATGCCTGAACTCAGAATACAAAAATGCATCTTTAAGTAAAGATGATATTTATGTTCTGTGTTTGAAAATACCACTTTTAGAAAGTAGGCATTTTCTTACTTAGCCATCCTGTGTGCCTCTACTGCGTTTGTGGATTGACTGTCTGGCTTTGAAGTGACAGGGGCTGGGGATGTGCATTCTCTCCAGACAGCCACTGGGGGGGTTGAGGTGTGTCCTGTCTTTCCTGTCAGGGGTGGGCTGAACTGACTTGGGCTGCCTTTAGAGTAATGGGAGGAGATTTCCTTGCACCTGAATGGGCCTGGTCTGCTTTAGACAATGCTGTCTCCACCTCCTGCCGGGAAGCTGGGCCAGAGAGAACCAAACTGGTTTGCACTAGGTACAGACACTCTCTGCCCAAAAGAGCAAAGAAAAACTGAGTATAAATATTGGGCCCAGACCCCAAAACTTTAGAACTTGCTGGAATCAAGGAACCTGACAAGAAGAAGAGCTGCCAGGAGGAGTACTGTCCCTTTGCTGTGTTGTTGCTTTGTTGGGTTGGCCTGCAGTTGCTGCTTCTGCCTTGGGCAGTGAAAGGACTGGACTGAACTTTCTTTACTTCTGCTGAGTATCTCCAAGGGCTTGAAGTAGAGCTTGCCTTCTGTTCTGAAGTCTCAGGGACCTCAAAGACTTCACCAACCTCTGGGTACCACCTCTGAAACCGTGGTTTCAGTGGCCGCAGAGGAGGAAAAGCAACAGACTCTGTCACTGACTCCGTCACTGGCTCTGTGTCCTGAAGGCACCGCAGAGGGCGCCACCGCATCTCGCACCGCAACCCTGGTCTGACCGAAGACTGCCGCCGCCGCTGCTTGCACCGTGACCTGGGGCTCGCCTCGCTTCACTTTGCCACCCTGGTCTCACCGGCTTGGTCGCTGCCTGCTGATTTCGACACCCGTGAACGCACCGTGGCTTGGGAGCATCGCTCGTGTCACAACGCATCACCCCGTCCCACACCGCAGTCCAGACCGTCCGACGCCAGCTCCCCGCAACCGGCTCTGTCGCCTGCACCGTGATCTGTCAGCACCGCATCGAGCACTGCCTTCACTCCGCACCGCAGCCCTCTTCTCACCGACGCCGCTGGACGACCGTCACCAAGCCGCTGCATGCATGGCGCCTTGAGGGCACCGCACACTGCACCGCTACGCTTCGCATCGCAACCGCGACGGTTGCCACGACCGCCTCGCACCAACGTGTCGGCCGCAACAAAAAGGTACTGTTTACGAGTCTGCTGACACCCCGACCGACACGGTCAAATGGAGCTGTTGGATTCTGTTGTTTTCAGTATCGCGATAGCACCGGACAGAGCTACCAACTTCAAGGAACCGCATTTTTTAAGGGTATTCTTGCAAAGTGCATATTCTCAAGTACTGTATGTTGGATTTTTATCGTTCTGGTCTTATTTTAAATATATAAAGTTTTGGATATTTTTCTAAACTGGTGTGGTGTCTGTTTGTAGTGCTTTCACTGGGTTACTGTTGGTTATGTGCTTTACATACTGCCTCTGAGAAAAGCCTGAATGCTCATGCCAAGCTACCAAGGGGTTATTTTAGGAGTGTAACTCCATTACCCTGACTAGGAAGAAGGGTCCCTATTTGGGCAAAGGTGCAAACCATTGCCAACTAGAGACCCTAATTTCTAACACTAATTATAACTTTCTAATTATGTTGCTGAGAAGAGAGGCTTCAGGTGGCCAAGATGGGGACACCACTGATGTTACAGAATTATGGATTTGGGGATCCTTTTGTTTCAATTGACAGGGGATGTAGCCAAACATTTATAGGCGGGTGAGCACTTTAGTAATAATGCTAAGACAGATTTGCATATGATTTAATTCTGTTCCTTGTTAAAGACAAATGGCAAAACAATGAAATAGAAGGAGTCCAGAGGAAATTATCAAATGGTTCAGATTGATTTTAGCAACCAACTCTAGCCATCACTTTTCCAGATGGAGGCAAATTGAATCATATATTTTTTAATTAACTAACAAATGAAGTCACTCATAAACAGAAGAGGATTGGTGGGTCATCTGAAGCAAGCAATGGACTTCTGTGTTGAATGGTTGATTTTTGCTAGTTTTGAATAGTTGATTTTTGTTATTCTACACATAATTATCTGTTTCTGTCTGCCATGCAATGAATAGCAACATTTCAAGGCTAGACGCACAATAACATATGAGCTTAAGATTTGCTATTAATGGTGGTCTTTTTATGCTTAAGTCAAGGCCCTGTTAGCGTTATCACTCTGGAATATATCTACAGGCCTCTTTCCGAGACAGGCTCAGATAACACGAACATTCTATTGAATTAAAGACTGCATGGTACAGGTTCTAGTGAAAAAAACTATAAGGCAGGGTTGGACCATAGATGATGGTGAGGGGTATTGGGCAACAGCAAATGTGGATGTTGTAAAATGTTTGCCAATATTTATAGTTCTTCATATGCTGCATTATACTAGAGATGTGCATACTGTACCACAGTGAAACGGTGTAAATGGACAGCTGTCTTACCACGGCTTGTCTCGACTTCTGGTTAACTTCTTTCTTGTGTGAATTGCAGGTGTCCATTGTCTCAAAACGGGATGCCGGTGGTCGAAGAAGATGGGGTATCCAACAGAGGAAGATTTTACTTTGATTTACAGGGATTTGCCAATAGCTCAAGTGGACTTTATGTTCATTGCCAAGTTGGCTTATGTGATATCCAGGATCGTCCATGCACCTCGGTGAGTTGCCTCCTTGTGGTACTTACTTGTTTCAAACATTACAGCGCAGTGTTTAGAAATGTAGGCTGTTATGTTTAGTGTTTCCCGTCTATATCAAAGTCATTCTTTGACTGGGTTTAATAACACTTTGCACCAGTGCAAAGTCATCAAAGTGATGCAAACTGGTGCAAACTGTTGATTTGACTTTGTTTGAGCTGGAAAGTTGGCAAAAAAAACCCCTAAGGACTGCTTTGCGTTACTTTGCGTCAAGGGGGCATCCAATGGGTAGTACATGGAAATTCCCACCCATATTTTTGGATACAAAGTCCTACCTACTAAGATTTGTAGACAGAGCTTTGCAGCAAATAAATATGTCCCTTGAGACACATACGAAGTAGGGGAGGAAAATAATTCTCCAAACGTTTCACGTGTGCTGCACTGTCAAGCACACATGCAAAGTGGGAAAAGTTTAAAACTATATCTAAGCATAGTATTTAGTACTGGAAGGCTACCCTTCTAGTACCACACCTGTGTTAGAAATGTGGTGCAAAGGTGGTGCAAAGGTGGTGCTGCGGGCAAGGCAGTCTAGTTGTGTGCCAGCGCTTGGGAAGAGATCAGGAGCACCATAACTTTGTAGATATGTTGCTGCCCTGCTCTCTGCCCTGCTCTCTCCCTCTCACGTTATGCAGCACAAATACTTTGGTTGATGAACATTATTGTGCAACTTTTTAGTGACCGTGACCGTGCCCCTTAATGTTTTTGCCACTAAAGTGCTGCTATGCATATACAGTGGGTGAAGAAAGAGTCTTCTGTTGCAGTAAGTGACACATCCTCAGCATCAGATTAGCCAATAGGGCAATCTGGAAGTACTAGTAGGGAAATTCTGATAGGTCAGGGTTGTAAACATTTTTAAATAAGCTGAGGGGGCAGTAGCAATAAAATCTGTGCAGGCTGTGGATATTGTTATCTCATTGCATGCAGTGTGTATGGACCAATCACACTTTGTGGGTAGAAGGGCGGCCTTCATTGTTTTTATTTTTGTGATAGGTAAGGAACTATGGGCCACATGTATCAAAGTATTTTGCATTCACAAACGGTGTGAACTGCTAAATTCGCCCATTTGCGAATGCAAAATGGGTTTTCTGAATGTATGAAAGACATTGGGATTTGCAATTTAGGTAATCGCAATTTTTAGCGATTACCTAAATTGCGAATTCAAATCTGAGAATCGCAATTTGCAATTCCGTACATGTAAGAAGCCTTTCCTAAATACAAACTGTGCATTTAGGAAACACTATTACCATCGATTTCAATTCGATGGTAAACATGTGCATGTGTGTGCCTTACATGTGTACCTTTTTTTGGGGGGGGCGCTTAAGGGGGGACTTAGGCCCCTTTGCACCTTTGCCTTTGCATTATCTAATTTGCGATTACTAATTAGTAATCGCAATTTAGGTAATGCAAGACCATTCGCACCTATGGGCCTTGAGGCCCATAGGAATGAATGGAGTCGCTATTACAAATAGCAATTCCCTAATTGCGTTTGCGATATTTAAGGAATCACAATTAGGGAATCGCTGTTTCCTGTCTGTTTTGTTAGAGCGCATTTTGCGATTACCAAATAGCAATTTCTTAAAAATCGCTATTTGATCATCGCAAAATGCTACTTTCATACATGTGGCCCATAGTGAATTTATTTGCTGCATTTCTCGGAACAATGCATGCCTTTACCACGCGTGCCCTTACCACACATATCGTTACAACAACATGCCTTAGGGAAAGCGCTGGACTTTGGAGCAGTATAATTTACTATTCCAACTCCAGTCTGTGCAACAGTAAGGAAAGCATTGGGCTTTAAAGTCCAAAGCGGCTTTCACCTAAGGCATGTAGTTGTAACAATCTGCGTGGGAAATAAATGTGTTGGAAAGATGCATTTGTTGTAACACCCGCAATATTACAGCAGCGCGTGGTTCGCGCCACATTGTAAATGCTTTTTCCCACCTAACACATTGCCTGCAGCAAGCACACATACATAGAGTTCCCATGCAGGAAGTCCAAACTGTCTAAAAGTAAATGAGACACTGGTAGTGAGAAACATTATCTTAGCATGAATAGACTGGCAATGAAGGTTAAGCAAGAAAGGAATGGGCCCTTTCAACCCCTGAGGTACTAGCAGGAACCAAATCACCCCAGTGTAGATAACATAATTCCCAGGTGAATGTGTTTTTTCACCAGATTATGATTTTGGTGCTAAGGATACAAACCCTGTGTTTGCACCTGCCTTGCCCTTTCCTTTAACGCTTGCACAAGGCCTGATTCACAAAGATAAACTTACACTTTTGTGCAAGTTTGTGTTTTTTTTGGTATACACAAGCTAGAAGTTAAAACTAAGTTTCTGTCTCGGAGAATCTGCAGTTTGTGTGGAGAACTCCGCACATAAAAAGATTAGCCTGTTTTATCTTACTATGAAATTTAGTAAAGTTACACAAAAGTGTAAGTTCACCTTTGTGAATCAGGCCCACAGTGCTTTTCTTGCTCAATTACCACCATGTAGAAGTCGGTGGTGACTGTGCAAAAACCGAGGCAGGTACAACTTGGACTCAGCTCCTAATGGGAGCAAGTGCTAAAATATGCATGAATGCTATTTCCACCCACTTTAGTTCTTTTCCACTGGTCTAAATGACCCCGCTGACATGTGTGTCATTTTACAGTGTCGTCTGAACTGACTTGATATGCACGTTATACACTATACATCACAGTCTAGCCCTTCTGGCACGGCTCTCTACAGCTTGCACAACAGGGCTCTCTACAGCTTGCATGACACCTTGTGACCTAAAGCTGATTAAGGCCTGGCCTTGATAGGCATGGTACATCCTTTCCAGTTCTATCTGCACTTTGACTTATAATTATTCACAAAAAGGTAACACATAACGCAACAACTATTCTCAGATAAGAACGATACTTGTGCAGGTTAAAAAAGGAATAGGCATCGCCCAGTACTATACATACCAAATTTTAGTGATCTTCTCCTTACAGTCATCCCAGCACTTTACAGGCAGATCATACTTTCCAGAACACCTGTTATTCTTAGTGTACAGGGTATTTCTCAGACGACCTACACGTAAGACACCCCTTACCACTGTCCACAGATTTCACCAATCTTTCAACACTGGCTTTATTATTAGAGAGGAGGGTCGTTTTTCAAATCTAGCAACCCTTCGCATACAAGGTTACATTCTATAAGTGCAGCACTTTAAATATAAGCTGTACCCTCTCATAAAGCACACCAGTGCTTAATTTGAGACGGTGGTTTCCCTGCTCAGCACCAGCAGTTCATTGTCAACACCGGCACTTATGACAGCTGCTACATGGTGGCGCTGTTTGTGTAATATGGAGATGAGCACAACAAGAGTTGTTTATTAATCAAATAGACATTAAAACAACTAATACCTTCCTTCCAAGCCATTCTTACAGCTTTTGGGGGCCTTGCAAAGTCTGAATTGTCCCACTTGTAACAGTGTGATTGCTGGTACTTTGTGTATGTACTATCATTGATAGCGCTGACAGTGGCAATGGGTGGTGCAAGCTGAGGTGGCCTCCTCCTGACCAGGGCCCCAGCACTTATTTTGTTTTACAAATAAAGCACAGCTTTACAGACAATTACTGCATAAGAGACCACGTTCTCTGCTCTGCCAATGCGGAGGAGTTTACTAAGAGACGTCGACGAGCCAAAGGTGGGACACCACTTTACATTTTGCGGTCAAGCTGTGTAGGACTCCATTGCCAAAGTGGCATGTGAAGTGGTCCCCAAACTGGCACCTTTCCAGGGATGAGAAGCGGGCACAAGACTGCAGCAAGGAGGAGGAATGGACCTCCCTGGGCCACTTCAAAAATACCTCCTAAAGGAATAGCATTTCACCAAGGCTTGACAAAAATATGCTTTTATAAGAGGAAACTAAATCTTTATGCACTTTCTATATTAATTAGATCAAAGAAAAGAACATACACGGTGAATATCATATCGATTTACCTTTTGTTTCAAATGTCCATAAACCTGTTGGCTCCCTTTAATTGAACATAATTGTGATTTCATGTAATAGATTTACTGTAGGAACAAAAGCAACACAGAAGATAGCTTTGGGACTTTTCTTTCAAGAGGACCACCATGCCAGCCTTCCTCCCCGTGCCACTTTCTGATCTCATTGGGAAGGTTTGGTAAACTTGCAATGTTAACACGGAATATATTGTGAAAATATTGAAAGTAACGGTGTTTAGACAAAATATCGGAGAAAAAAATAACGTGTGGATAAAATATCGTATCAAGAATAATGAGGACACAAATATCATGAAGGTAAGTTTCTATGGGTAACCAAAGTTTTACTATATATAACTCCACATATATGTACCTTGACGATATATATATGTGACCAAGAGCTGTTGAGCTCGAAACGCGTCTTTGTTTTGTGCCCGTAATAAATCTGGAATTGGCAACCTTGGATTGGCGTGGCTCGTTGCTTGCTTGATAGTGCAAGTGTGGTGGTGGATATATATATATATATATATATATATATATTATCTACTGGCGGTCGCCAGTAGATAGTTATAGTTAGGACCTATTTTCCATAGGAAATTCACAACATTCTATTTCCAATAACTTTGGCGCCGGTTGACGAATCTTCGCGAAATTTTCAAAACTCGTGGGGCGCTCCGGTCTGCTCCTATCCTGAAAGTTTTGGGGTGATTCGGCAAGCAGGGGCCGAGAAAAAAGGGGGGTCCCAAAACGTATTTTCCCCATGCAATTTTCCATAGGAACCTTTAGTCGCAGCTACAGCCCGAACTGCTGAACAGAATTACACCAAATTTGGCAAAAAGGTAGCCCTTGGTTCAGAGTCGTGCCTTTTGGTTAAATGGTGTAAATCCGTTCAGTAGTTCCTGAGAAAATCAAAAGTAAAATCACATATATATCTGGGCGGAGCCTAACCACACATGTCATCGTGAGATCTGATTGGCTGTCAGCACTTCATCCTGGAATTGCTGGCAGCCATCTTGGGACCAATATACATGATAGTACCCCATTGAAATGCATTGTAGTGAATCAAAGATTTTGAGGGTTACCAAAAGGAGAACTATAAAGGGTGATAACAGACTTTAGTTACATTAGAATTCATTTGTTGATGGTACCATACTAATTTCAGGAATTGTGGTGTTATCTAAGGTGATTTTACCCTGTGAAAACCTTCTGCTGGGAAATCCTGAATCATGTTTGAGAGAAAACTATTTTCACATGCTTGTCCCATAGAGTTTTGGAAGGTGCTCCAGAAGCTAAAATGAGAGCATATTTTCTGTAAATTCACATTATCTTTCTCAGTCATGTGAGAATGAAGTCTGACATTCTCAGTAAAACATGTACATCCAACAAGGGCAGAGACTGTCAGTTGATTCCTTTGTGTTCTACTGCAGCTTCCCAGAGTGTTCTAAAGAACAACTAGAGTGCTAACAGCCTTACTTATGACAAAAGTATGGCACACCTGAAGCCATCTTGATTGGAATAAACTGGTAACACTTAAAACATTTAATTTAAAAAGGAACAAAATGATGGGGTTCATTTTGTCATAGAAATTATGGTTAGTGCTGTAGAAAGAAAAATTAGGACATGTTTCAAGTGTGATCTCAAATATCTTCGTGTTATATTTCAACAGGAGCAGCCTGCCAGTTGATGCCTTTGTGTTCTACTGCAGCTTCCCAGAGTGTTCTAAAGAACAACTAGAGCGCTAACAGCCTTACTTATGACAAAAGTATGGCACACCTGAAGCCATCTTGATTGGAATAAACCGGTAACACTTAAAACATTTAATTTAAAAAGGAACAAAATGAGGGGTTCTTTTTTAAATAGAAATTATGGTTAGTGCTGCAGAAAGAAAAATTAGGGCATGTTTTAAGTGAGATCTCAAATCCTCTTCTATTTCATTAGAAAATTCTGACATGCAGACTGAAACAATCACTTTCAATACCAGCAGCAGACTTCCAGTTAACTCCCTGGTGAACACTAGCTTTACTACAGTGATCTAATGAGCAACTAGAGTGCTAACATTCTGAATTTATGGCAAATGTGAGACACATCTGAATGCCTTCTTGATGGAATCAAAGTAAAAAACTGAAAGCATTTCCTACTGAGGAGACTGCAGTAAATGAGAAAATTAGGAAACTTCATAACAAAGAAGTCTTCCAAGATGGCCACCAGAGAAAAAAGAGCACAAATGTAGCACAAATATTACCCTGATGTAGCCCACATATAGCCCAATGACAAAAGTGTGCAAAACACTTTTCATTTTTAGTTTTTTAGCAGTTTTATGTAGTGCAGACTGGTCAGGTATTGGAGCGTTGCATCTTAAACCATGACCCCCTACACTACAAAAACACCACTGCACTACCCTAAACCCTAAAACACTACCCCCAGCACGACCCCCTACACTACACAAGCACCACTGCACTATCCTAAACCCTAAAACACTACCCCCAGCTTGACCCCCTACACTACACAAACACCACTGCACTACCCTAAACCCTAAAACACTACTCCCAGCACGACCCCCTACACTACCCAAACACCACTGCACTAACCTAAATCCTAAAACACTACCCCCAGCACGACCCCCTACACTACCCAAACACCACTGCACTACCCTAAAACATGACCCCCTACACTACACAAACACCACTGCACTACCCTAAACCCTAAAACACTACCCCCAGCACGACCCCCTACACTACACAAGAGCTGAGAGAGACGCGTTTGCCCCATGCGGAGGTTTGTTTATGGTGCTGCCTGCATTACAACTGATCTTCAAAGCGCTGCTATTTTAAAAATTGAATGGACCATCTTTTACTAATATTCGTATTTTGCACTGTGTTTTAATCGCGCTTAGCGCTCCCTCACTTCCGCCACCCTAGGGCACTTCCGCTTGATTTGACGCTCTAGTTGTTCGGGGACGGTCAGCTGCTGCACAGCAGGGCTGATTGGTGGGTGGGAGGAGCTGGCAGCATATCCTCGGAGCTGGAGCAAGCGCGCAGACTGAGAGAGACGCGTTTGCCCCATGCGGAGGTTTGTTTATGGTGCTGCCTGCATTACAACTGATCTTCAAAGCGCTGCTATTTTAAAAATTGAATGGACCATCTTTTACTAATATTCGTATTTTGCACTGTGTTTTAATCGCGCTTAGCGCTCCTCACTTCCGCCACCCTAGGGCACTTCCGCTTGATTTGACGCTCTAGTTGTTCGGGGACGGTCAGCTGCTGCACAGCAGGGCTGATTGGTGGGTGGGAGGAGCTGGCAGCATATCCTCGGAGCTGGAGCAAGCGCGCAGACTGAGAGAGACAGCGTTTGCCCCATGCGGAGGTTTGTTTATGGTGCTGCCTGCATTACAACTGATCTTCAAAGCGCTGCTATTTTAAAAATTGAATGGACCATCTTTTACTAATATTCGTATTTTGCACTGTGTTTTAATCGCGCTTAGCGCTCCCTCACTTCAGCCACCCTAGGGCACTTCCGCTTGATTTGACGCTCTAGTTGTCCGGGGACGGTCAGCTGCTGCACAGCAGGGCTGATTGGTGGGTGGGAGGAGCTGGCAGCATATCCTCAGAGCTGGAGCAAGCGCGCGCGCGCCGAAGGCGCGCCTAAGGCAAGCCCGTCTGTGCCCGTCCGCGACCGACCGGGACCAGGGGCTAGTCCCCTTGGCCCCCACTACTCGTACTCCATGGAGGAACTTTGGACCCTAGCCCTGGGAATGGTGCCACTTAAGACTAATGTGGCTACCAAACTTAGGGCGGAGGGCCTATTAAGGACACAAATAGGAGTAGATAGTATAGGTTCCCCACCTCACCCACCTAGGAGGCCCTGGCCCAGCGACCCACAGGGATTACGGGTAGCTACTCTTAATACCCGCTCCCTGCAGAAACACAATCTGGAGGTCTTCTCGCTTCTCCAAGATGACCATCTGGACATACTTGGAGTTACAGAAACCTGGCTTGAGGAGTCCTCAGCGCCGGACCTAGTGGCAGCCACACCCCCGAACTTTGCCGCCCTCTGCCATAACAGACCCGGCGGTAATAGAGGGGGTGGAGTTGCTATTCTGTATAACCAACAGCTACAGGCAGAGACCCTATGTGCAGAAAGCATCGAGGGGGCAGATGTGTTGGGGGCTAAATTCTGCTCCCAGACTACCTGTCTAATTGTCCTGATAGTCTATCGCCCTCCGCGAACGTCACCCAAATTTGTGGAGCTTTTACCGAATTAGTTATTGACATCCGGTCGCGGTATCAATGTATCCTGGTAATGGGGGACTTTAATTTCCACTGGGATCAGACACCTAAAGATAGCCAGGCCAAACAGTTGGAAGAGGCACTTGGCTCCCTGGAACTGAGGCAATTGGTGAATGCACCCACTCACGAGAAGGGCCATACACTTGATTTGGTCTGGACCTCCCATCCACCAACCAGCCCATTAGAGATCAGCCCCTGTGCCTGGTCTGATCACTACTTAATTAGAGGCCGGTTTCCATCCACAAGACAAGTAGTTCGTCCCCACCCGGAGTGGAAAGTGATGAGGGGAGGGGGGAAAATTAATGCAGATGACCTGATTAACACTCTATACAACTCAGTCCCCCTATGTTCAATACAAGGAAATTTGGAACTTGACCGAGAAAGCGCTGTTCTTTCTATGAGGCTGAAGAATGCCATTAATATAGTAGCCCCCATGCGTAGGGAAAGAGTAAGGGACAAAGGCAAAGGGGCTCCCTGGTTCAATGAGGCCCTTAGAAACAAGAAACAAGCCTTACGCCAATGTGAGAGAGCCTGGCGTAGAGCTTATGACCAAGGTGCCCGGCTTGAATACAAAGCAATGTTTGCAGACTACAAGAAAGCAATTTTAACAAGGAAAGCAGAATTTTATGAGGCTAGGATCTTGAACGCTGATAATTCACAAAAAGAAATTTTTCGGATTTTAAAAGAGCTGAGACAGACTCAGGAACAGAGACCCCCCTTCTGCCCTGAAGACTGTAATAAATTTCAGTCCTTCTTTTTAAGAAAAGTGAAGGACCTTCTGACAGAGATCCACTCTACTCCCACCGTTCATTGCCTGTTAGCATCAGTACCTTTGCCCCCGTATATAATATACCACTGACTGCCTTCCCCATGCTTACCTCGGATGCCTTGTATTCTTTAATAAGTCGGATTAAGTCAGGGTCTCCTGCGGACCCTTGTCCACCGAGGATCTTTAAGTTGGCACTACCAGGGATTGAAAGTGAGGTCCTAATGCTACTAAATCAATCTCTCGAATGTGGCTACGTCCCTATTGATTTCAAGGAAGCACGAGTCATCCCACTCTTGAAAAAACCGGGAGCAGACGCGAAGAACCTAAAAAATTTTAGGCCAATTTCCCAACTCCCATTTTTGGCGAAAGTGCTGGAACAGCACGTGCTGAAATCTATATCACAACATATTGAAGTCAACCATCTCCTGCAAACCAACCAGGCTGGCTTCAGGGCTCATCACAGCACGGAAATGGTTATGCTGGCCATGCTGGATGAAATTAGGCTCAGGGCCGACAAGAAAAAACCATGTGCCCTGGTGTTGCTTGACCTATCCGCGGCATTTGACACAGTCAATCATGACCAACTTCTGTCGCGGATTTCGGAGTTAGGCATCCAGGGCATGGCCCTCAAATGGCTTACGTCCTTCCTCTCTGACCGCTCACAGAGAGTACAACTGGCTGATTATGTGTCTGACTCCAGCAAACTCTCGTGTGGGGTGCCACAGGGTTCGGCGTTGTCTCCTCTCCTATTCAACGCCTACCTCCAACCCTTGATAGCCGCACTGAATCTCATGGAGTGCCAGATCTACAACTATGCGGATGACACTCAAATCATTATCCAGATTGACAACGCCCCGACTGCCCACTTACGAATGCAAAATATTTTAAAGTATATAGTTAATTGGATGACGGCCAATTCCCTCAAAATCAACCCTGATAAGACTGAGGTACTGGCCATCACCACAGCCTCCAGTCCTTGGAGTGACCTTTTCTGGCCACAAGAGTTGGGCGCAAATCCTGAGCCAGCTCTGGCCGTAAAAAGCCTTGGCATTAAAATTGATGCCAAGCTGTCTATGACTCAGCAGGTATCTGCTGTAGCAGGTACATGTGTTGGCCTGCTTAGACAGTTACGGAAGCTGGCCCCCCTTCTCACATTTGCAACTCTCAGAACGGCAGTATCAGCTTTGATAGTGTCGCGTTTGGATTACGGAAATTCCCTGTACATAGGCCTCCCAGGAAAGTTGCTTGCTAGATTACAGGTCATTATGAATGACGCGGCCAGACTGATTTTTAAACGGCCCAGGAGGGCCCATGCTGCCCCCCTCATGCGCCAGCTACACTGGCTCCCGATCAGGCAGAGAATTAGATTTAAGGGGCTTTGCATTGCACACAAGGCCATTTATGGCCAAGCCCCAGCCTACATTAAGGATCGTTTGGCTATCTACACTCCTAGCAGGCCACTACGATCCTCGGAGGCCGGCCTGCTGGCCTGCCCCCGTTTTAGTATGACCTCTAAAGGTGGCAGAGCCTTCTCGACCTTAATTCCTGCATTATGGAACCAGTTACCGGAGAATCTGCGGAAGGAACAAGCCCTTCTCCCCTTCAGGAAGAAGTTAAAAACACTCCTCTTTGCGGAAGCTTGGGGCACAACTTAATCATCTACATCCCCTTCACGTGCTAGGCCAGGGCTTTCTCTCATAGCGCTTAGAGACCAGACGGTGATAATGCGCTCTATAAATGACAGTTACAATTACAATTACAAGCACCACTGCACTATCCTAAACCCTAAAACACTACCCCCAGCACGACCCCCTACACTACACAAACACCACTGCACTACCCTAAACCCTAAAACACTACCCCCAGCATGACCCCCTACACTACCCAAACACCACTGCACTAACCTAAATCCTAAAACACTACCCCCAGCACGACCCCTACACTACCCAAACACCACTGCACTACCCTAAACCCTAAAACACTACCCCCAGCACGACCCCCTACACTACACAAGCACCACTGCACTACCCTAAACCCTAAAACACTACCCCCAGCATGACCCCCTACACTGCCCTAAAACCTGAAACACCACCCCCTTCACGACCCCCTACACTGCCCGAACACCACTGCACTGCCCTAAACCCTGAAACACCACCCCCAGCACGACCCTCTACACTGCCCGAACACCACTGCACTGCCCTAAACCCTGAAACACCACCTCCTTCACGACCCCCCACACTGCCCAAACACCACTGCACTGCCCTAAACCCTGAAACACCACCCCTAGCACGATCCCCTACACTGCCCGAACACCACTGCACTGCCCTAAACCCTGAAACACTACCCCCAGCAAGACCCCCTACACTGCCCGAACACCACTGCACTGCCCTAAACCCTGAAACATCACCCCCAGCAAGACCCCCTACACTGCCCGAACACCACTGCCCTAAATCCTGAAACACCACCCCCAGCACGACCCCCTACATTGCCCGAACACCACTGCACTGCCCTAAACCCTGAAACACCAGCCCCATCACGACCCCCTACACTGCCCGAGCACCACTGCACTGCCCTAAACCCTGAAACACCAGCCACAGCACGACCCCCTAAACTGCCCGAACACCACTGCACTGCCCTAAACCCTGAAACACCAGCCCCAGCACGACCTCCTACACTGCCCGAACACCACTGCACTGCCCTAAACCCTGAAACACCAGCCCCAGCACGACCCCCTACACTGCCCGAACATCACTGCACTGCCCTAAACCGTGAAACACCAGCCCCAGCACAACCCCCTACACTGCCCGAAAACCACTGCACTGCACTAAACCCTGAAAACACCAGCCCCAGCACGACCCCCTACACTGCCCGAACACCACTGCACTGCCCTAAACCGTGAAACACCAGCCCCAGCACGACCCCCTACACTGCCCGAACACCACTGCACTGCCCTAAACCCTGAAACACCAGCCCAAGCACGACCCCCTACACTGCCCGAACACCACTGCACTGCCCTAAACCCTGAAACACCACCCCCAGCACGACCCCCTACACTGCCCGAACACCACTGCACTGCCCTAAACCCTGAAACACCACCCCCAGCACGACCCCCTACACTGCCCGAACACCACTGCACTGCCCTAAACCCTGAAACACCACCCCTGCATGACCCACTACACTGCCCGAACACTACTGCACTCCCCTAAACCCTGAAACACCATCCCCAGCACGACCCCCTACACTGCACGAACACCACTGCACTGCCCTAAACCCTGAAACACTACCCCCAGCAAGACCCCTACACTGCCTGAACACCACTGCACAGCCCTAAACCCTGAAACATCACCCCCAGCAAGACCCCCTACACTGCCCGAACACCACTGCCCTAAACCCTGAAAGACCACCCCCAGCAAGACCCCCTACACTGCCCGAACACCACTGCACTGCCCTAATTCCTGAAACACCAGCCCCAGCACGACCCCCTACACTGCCCGAACACCACTGCACTGCCCTAAACCCTGAAACACCACCCCCTGCACGACCCCCTACACTGCCCGAACACCACTGCACTGCCCTAAACCCTGAAACACCACCCCCAGCACGACCCCCTACACTGCCCGAACACCACTGCACTGCCCTAAACCCTGAAACACCACCCCCTGCACGACCCCCTACACTGCCCGAACACCACTGCACTGCCATAAACCCTGAAACACCACCCCCAGCACGACCCCCTACACTGCACGAACACCACTGCACTGCCCTAAACCCTGAAACACTACCCCCAGCAAGACCCCCTACATTGCCCGAACACCACTGCCCTGCCCTAAACCCTGAAACACCACCCCCAGCACAACCCCCTACACTGCCCGAACACCACTGCTCTGCCCAAAACCCTGAAACACCAGCCCCAGCACGACCCCCTACACTGCCCGAACACCACTGCACTGCTCTAAACCCTGAAACACCAGCCCCAGCACGACCCCCTACACTGCCCGAACACCACTGCACTGCCCTAAACCCTGAAACACCACCCCCAGCACAACCCCCTACACTGCCCGAACACCACTGCACTGCCATAAACCCTGAAACACCAGCCCCAGCACAACCCCGTACACTGCCCGAACACCACTGCACTGCCCTAAACCATGAAACACCAGCCCCAGCACGACCGCCTACACTGCCCAAAAACCACTGCACTGCCCTAAACCCTGAAACACCAGCCCCAGCATGACCCCCTACACTGCCCGAACACCACTGGACTGCCCTAAACCCTCAAACACCAGCCCCAGACCGACCCCCTACACTGCCCGAACACCACTGCACTACCCTAAACCCTGAAACACCAGCCCCAGCAAGACCCCCTACACTGCCCAAACACCACTGCACTGCCCTAAACCCTGAAACACCAGCCCCAGCAAGAACCCCTACACTGCCCGAACACCACGGCAAAAAACCCTGAAACACCACCCCCAGCAAGTCCACCTACACTGGCCGAACACCACTGCACTGCCATAAACCCTGAAACACCTCCCCCTGCACAACCCCCTACACTGCCCAAACACCACTGCACTGCCCTAAACCCTGAAACACCCCCCAGCACGACCCCTACACTGCCCGAACACCACTGCACTGCCCTAAACCCTGAAACACCACCCCCAGCACGACACCCTACACTGCCCGAACACCACTGCACTGCCCTAAACCCTGAAACACCACCCTCAGCACGACCCCCTACAATGCACGAACACCACTGCACTGCCCTAAACCCTGAAACACCACCCCCCTGCACGACCCCCTACACTGCCAGAACACCACTGAACTGCCCTAAACCCTGAAACACCACCCCCAGCACGACCCCTATACTGCCCGAACACCACTGCACTGCCCTAAACCCTGAAACACCACCCCCAGCACGACCCCCTACACTGCCCAAAAACCACTGCACTGCCCTAAACCCTGAAACACTACCCCCAGCAAGACCCCCTACACTGCCCGAACACCACTGCACTGCCCTAAACCCTGAAACATCACCCCCAGCAAGACCCCCTACACTGCCTGAACACCACTGCCCTAAACCCTGAAACACCACCCCCAGCAAGATCACCTACACTGCCCGAACACCACTGCACTGCCCTAAACCCTGAAACACCACCTCCAGCACAACCCCCTACACTGCCTGAACACCATTGCTCTGCCCTAAACCCTGAAACACTAGCCACAGCACGACCCCCTACACTGCCCGAACACCACTGCACTGCCCTAAACCCTGAAACACCATCCCCAGCACAACCCCCTACACTGCCCGAACACCACTGCACTGCCCTAAACCCTGAAATACCAGCCCCAGCAAGACCCCCTACACTGCCCAAACACCACTGCACTGCCCTAAACCCTGAAACACCAGCCCCAGCATGACCCCCTACACTGCCCGAACACCACTGCACTGCCCTAAACCCTGAAACACCAGCCCCATCACGACCCCGAACACCACTGCACTGCCATAAACCCTGAAACACCAGCCCCAGCACGACCCCCTACACTGCCCGAACACCACTGCACTGCCCTAAACCCTGAAACACCAGCCCCAGCACGACCCCCTACACTGCCCGAACACCACTGCACTGCCCTAAACCCTGAAACACCAGCCCCAGCACGTCCCCTACACTGCCTGAACACCACTGCACTGCCCTAAACCCTGAAACACCACCCCCTGCACCACCCCCTACACTGCCCGAACACCACTGCACTGCCCTAAACCCTGAAACAGCACCCCCTGCACCACCCCCTACAGTGCCCGAACACCACTACACTGCCCTAAACCCTGAAACATCACCCCGAGCAAGACCCCTACACTGCCTGAACACCACTGCCCTAAACCCTGAAACACCACCCCCAGCAAGACCCCCTACACTGCCTGAACACCACTGCTCTGCCCAAAACCCTGAAACACCAGTCCCAGCACGACCCCCTACACTGCCCGAACACCACTGCACTGCCTTAAACCCTGAAACACCAGCCCCAGCACGACCACCTACACTGCCCAAACACCACTGCACTGCCCTAAACCCTGAAACACCACCCCAGCACGACCCCCTACACTGCCCGAACACCACTGCACTGCCCTAAACCCTGAAACACCAGCCCCAGCACAACCCCGTACACTGCCTGAACACCACTGCATTGCCCTAAACCCTGAAACACCAGCCCCAGCACGACCGCCTACACTGACCGAAAACCACTGCACTGCCCTTAACCCTGAAACACCAGCCCCAGCATGACCCCCTACACTGCCCGAACACCACTGCACTGCCCTAAACCCTCAAACACCAGCCCCAGCATGACCCCCTACAGTGCCCGAATGTGAGAAGTTGGCCTGGCATATGCTGTCCACTAATTATAGTGGGCACCTTGCACCAGTCCAAATCGACTCTTATGGTAGGTAGGTTAAAGACAACCTTATTGAAAGCTATCCTAGTGGTAGCTGTGGAGAGCAGCCTTCAGGCTAAGTCTTGAAGGAACGTAAAGCAGCTTGTTTTACCAGTCTATAATCTCTTGAGTGACCAAATGAAAGAGCACCACACCAGGTATATATTCAAAATATATGTATTTATTACTAAGCACACCCCTCTAGTCTCTTTATGAGGCTAGAGTTCGAAATACATAGGTTATAAGATCTTAAATCACAGTAATAGCACAAATACACGTTTGGGCCCTAGGGGCGTACCAAACCATATACCAATAAAGTGGTATGCGAACCACGACTGAACTAGACACTAGGCCTAGAGCCTCTAGAAGTGCTTGGACCACAAGGAACCACCCAAGGTAGTGACACAGGGGACCCACGGGAGACGCGTGCAGTGTAAATACACAACCGCGATACGCATGTTAACTTCTATGGAGAAAGTCGGGATCGGGAAAATAGAGGAAAGGGACACTTAGAAGAGGACTAGGACAAAACCCTTTGAGATCTAGGACTTTGAAGAGTCTCTACCCACGGGAGCACCGGAGTACTCGTGTTACCTCACCCAGGAAGCCGGGTGCATAGGTGCCTTTCGGGGTCGGGTTTCGTCGTCGGTTCTTATGGCGATCTGCTGCAAAGTGCTGCTGGCGACCAGGAGAAAAGTGTCCGGGTGGATCCAAGAGTGGATCGGAGTTCTGAAGAACCTGAAAGCAGAGGGGACAGAGTCTGGGTCACTAGCCAGTGACCAGGGAGGCGATGGACAGATGCCCACCGATGTCGAGTGCTTCAGATTCGATGACGGTCGTCTTGACTCTTCAGCCACGAGGTCCGGGAGGCGTTGTCGGCGACCAGGAGCAGGATTCTGGCTGGTACACAATGTCTGTCGAGTGCTGAGGTGCAGGCGACCGGATTGGACCCAACAAGCCTTGGCAACGGCAAGTCTCGAGTAAGATGTAGATCGTCGATGATGCAGACCAGCAAGGTCTGGGGAACTCACCCAGCGAGGGTAAGTGAGGGCAGGCCTGGAGCAACCAGACTGCCAAGTAAAGAAAAGATTGGCCTTCGTTAAGGGCTACTAGCCAACGGGCTAGCGACCGCGAAGGAGCCTCGTGACGCTGCACGTGGAGCTGGCTTACAGGACACTCGTGGAGTGGGGGCCAGTGATCTTCGGTGCAGGTGGTGCTGGAGGCTAGGGCTACTCGGAGCCCAAAGCACGACTTCTTGGGAGACCCAGAAGATGGTGCACTTGCAAATGTGCTCGGTGTCCAGGGGTCACGGTCTCAAGTCACCCACGATAGCCACGGGCCTCAGCTTTGCTGGGGACTCAGGAGTAGCCTCGGGAAGTCTGAGAATCCACCTCTGGTGATGCGATGACTTCGGCGTCCGACAGGAGCTTCAGTGATGCGAACCGGACAGATGCTTCTTTGGTGCCTGCCAAGCAGGGAGTCACTCCTTGACCCCAAGGGAGATTCTTCAGTCCTCTAATCTTATCGTAGAGCGTCGAAGGTCCAGGATTCAGTGTCAGAGTTTCGTCCAGGTATAATCTAAAGTCCTAGGGACTGGGTTCCTACCTTTATTCTAAAAATAGGGGATGGACTACTCTGTGGCCCCACCTATGGGTGGGTCAGGGCAGAGGGGTGGCTACACCCCTTTCCCTTTGTCCAGTTCGCGCCAAAGCAGGGGCTGCAAGCCCCTGATCCGGTTTGAACTGGGGTATGCACAGGGACACCAAATGTGCCCCCAGTGCAGGACTTCAAAGCACCCGAAAGTGCTCCCGCCCAGCCCCAATACACATTGTCCTGTCTGGGGAGGTGGTCACACCTCCCTGGGACAGGAAACCTATTGTCCAGGCCTCCCCTGCCGGAGTTTCGTCCAGCAGCAGGAGGCCAGACTCGTGTCTGTGGCAGCAGCATCCATTTTGTGATGCCAGGCTCTGGAAAGAAGTTACCGGACTCGTCAGAGTTAACATGCCTTTCCCTCTAGAAGGGTGGAATGCTACCCCCGCCGCCAGGATTGGCGGGGGGTAGTATTCCAAGATGTTTGACACCAAACACGACATGTTTAGGTGCAGCCATTCCATAGTTAGCATTTTACCGCGAGGATATAATGCGTTTAAGAGTATATGGTCAGGCTGCACTACAAACAGCCTCAGAGATGGTCTCCGAACGCTGCAGAGGGGCCCTGCTCATGCAGGGGCACCCTCTCACATAGGAACCATGCACTCTGCCTTTAGGATTGATAAGGCCTGCCTTAGGAGTGACTTATAGGTTTATATGTGTGTATGCATTTAGTGATATAGGTAACCTATACCACAGCAAGGGTTGCATGCACCACCTTACCCAGGCTGCAGTAGCAGACCTGTGGTGCCAGTTTGGATGGCCTACCAGGGGTGGCATAATACATGCTGCAGCCCCTGGCAGGCCTCTGAGGTACCTATGCCCTTGGTACATAGTATACCATATACTAGGGACTTACAAGGGCACTCCAGATCCCAATCAGTGATGTGCCTAAGGCACATGGAGACCCTTTTAAAGAGGAAACAGCTAGGCTGGGGTTCTGAATAGCAGGGCCCCAGCCAGACTAATGTCGAAAACCAGTGAAGTATCAGCAAAAGTGGGGGTACCCCTGTGAAGCAGATCCTACTCTCCTACACAACCCCCCAAACGTAGGGACATTAAACTAACCTTGCCCAGTTAAGTCTTCATGTTCTAAGTGGAAATACCTAGAGAGTCCATCTGCATTCGCATGGTTACTCCCAGGCCTATGTTCCACTGTAAAGTCCATCCCCTGTAGGGAAATGGACCACCTAAGCAGTTTGGGGTTTTCACCCTTCATTTGTTTTAGCCATAAGAGGGGCTTATGGTCTGTCTGAACCAGGAAGTGTGTACCAAACAAGTATGGCCTCAACTTCTTCAGAGCCCAGACCACAGCAAAGGCCTCCCTCTCTATGGCTGACCAACGTTTCTCTCTAGGGGTCAGCCTTCTGCTAATAAAAGCTACTGGCTGATCCTGACCTTCTTCATTCAATTGTGACAGTACAGCCCCTACCCCCAATTCAGATGCATCAGTTTGAACAATGAACTTCTTGGAGTAATCAGGACTCTGCAGAATTGGAGCAGTGCACATGGCCTGCTTGAGGTCATCAAATGCCTTTTGACAGCTAACTGTCCACTGAACCTTTTTGGGCATTTTCTTAGAAGTTAAGTCATTCAAGGGTGTCACTATTGATCCATACCCCTTGACAAATCTCCTATAGTACCCAGTCAGGCCTAAGAAGGCTCTCACCTGAGTCTGGGTAGTGGGAGCAGTCCAGTCCATGATGGTCTGGATCTTGCTCTGCAAAGGTTGAACCTGGCCTCCACCCACAAGGTGGCCCAGGTACAGAACCTGACTCTGCCCTATCTGGCACTTAGTGGCCTTGATAGTCAGGCCTGCCTTTTGCAGGGCCTGTAAAACATTCCTGAGGTGGACCAGGTGATCCTCCCAGGTGGAGCTAAAGACAGCAATATCATCTAGATAAGCTGCACTATAGGCTTCCAGTCCTGTGAGAACTGTGTTCACCAACCTCTGGAAAGTGGCAGCTGCATTTTCAGACCAAAGGGCATCACCACAAATTGATAATGCCCACTAGGGGTTGAAAATGCTGTTTTGGGCTTTGCAGCATCAGCTAGTCTGATCTGCCAGTAGCCAGCTGTTAGGTCAAATGTGCTGAGATATTTGGCAGAGGCCAAAGTATCTATGAGCTCATCTGCCCTGGGTATTGGATGGGCATCAGTCCTAGTGACTGCATTGAGGCCTCTGTAGTCTACACAAAACCTCATCTCTCTTTTCCCACCACTGGTGTGAGGTTTAGGTACTAGGACTACTGGACTAGCCCAAGGGCTATCTGAGGGCTCAATCACTCCCAATTCCAACATCTTCTGGACTTCAGTCCTGATACAGTCCCTGACATGGTCAGGTTGCCTATAAATCTTGTTTTTAATAGGCAGACTGTCCCCAGTGTCCACTTCATGAGTGCACCAGGTGGTCTGACTGGGTGTCAGTGAAAACATATGTCTAAACTGATTGAGGACTTGCCTGCAATCAGTTTGTTGCTGGGTAGTGAGGCTGCCTGCCAAGGCTGCACCATCAACTGACCCATCGTCAGGGTTCTGTGAGAGCAGGTCAGGGAGTGGGTCACTCTCTTCCTCCTGCCCTTCATCAGTAGCCATGAGCAAGCCCATGTCTGCCCTGTCCACATATGGCTTAAGTCTGTTGACATGGAGAACCCTTTGGGGACTCCTGGGTGTTCCCAGGTCTACTAAGTAAGTGACCTCACCCTTCTGCTCAACAATAGTGTGGGGTCCACTCCATTTGTCTTGGAGAGCTGCTGGGGCCACTGGCTCCAACACCCACACCTTCTGTCCTGGCTGGTAAACAGTCAGAACAGCCTTTTGGTCATGCCAGGCCTTCTGCAGTTCCTGGCTAGCCTCAAGGTTTTTGGTTGCCTTTTTCATGTACTCAGCCATCCTGGAGCGGAGACCAAGTACATAGTCCACTATATCTTGCTTTGGGGGCCTGAGAGGTAACTCCCATCCTTCCTTCACCAAGCACAGTGGACCCCTCACAGGGTGGCCAAACAGAAGTTCAAAGGGCTGTAACCAACCCCCTTCTGAGGCACCTCCCTATATGCGAATAAAAGGCAGGGCAAGAGTATGTCCCATCTACGCCTAAGCTTTTCTGGGAGCCCTTTAATCATGCCCTTCAAGGTTTTGTTGAATCTCTCAACTAAACCATTGCATTGTGGGTGATAGGGTGTGGTGAACTTATAAGTAACTCCACACTCCTTCCACATTGCTTTTAAGTAACCAGACATGAAGTTTGTACCCCTGTCTGATACTACCTCCTTAGGAAAGCCCACTCTTGAGAAGATTCCCAGGAGGGCCCTTGCCACCACAGGTGCTGTAGTGGTCCTGAGGGGAATAGCTTCTGGGTACCTGGTGGCATGATCCACTACCACCAGGATAAACCTGTGCCCAGAGGCTGTTTGGGGATCCATGGGACCAACAATGTCAATCCCTACCCTCTCAAAGGGCACCCCCACCACAGGTAGTGGTATCAGGGGGGCCTTTGTAGTGCCACCTGCTTTGCCACTGGCTTGGCAGGTTACACAGGAAGCGACAAAACTCCTTACTGTCTTCAGACATGTGGGGCCAGTGAAAGTGAGGGACAATTCTGTCCCAAGTCTTGTTCTGGCCCAGGTGTCCTGCTAAGGGAATATCATGGGCTAGGGTCAATAGGAAGCCCCTGAACTTCAAAGGTATTACCAACCTCCTGGTAGCACCAGGCTTGGGGTCTCTACTCTCTGAGTACAGGAGTCCATCATCCCAATACACTGTATGGGGACCACTAGCTTTCCCAGCAGCCTCAGCAGCAGCTTGCTGTCTGAGGGGTTCAAGGGAGGGGCAGCTCTGCTGCTCCTGGCTCAGATCTGCCCTAGAAGGTCCCCCTGTCCCCAAGAACTCAACCTGTTCAGGTTCAAGTTCCTCTGGGACAGTTCCTTCTTCAGGGCTGAGATCATCCCCCTCAAGGGACTGATCTTCCTCCTGAGCCAAGGGGAAGGCACTGCCTTAACCCTACTACTCCTCCTCTTGGAAGGCACTTGGTCCATTCTTCCAGAATCCAAGGCCTGTTCAGTTTTAGACAGTTTAGCTTGTGACCTGGTCACAGCAAACACATCTGCAGGGATCCCCAGCATTTCTGCATGGGTCCTGAGCTCCACTTCTGCCCAAGCAGAAGTCTCTAAGTCATTGCCAAGCAAGCATTCGACTGGTAGGTTTGCACTTACCACAACCTTCTTAAGGCCAGTTACCCCTCCCCAGGAGAAGTTAACAACTGCCAGAGTATGGTCTGTTCTGACATTGCTAGCATTGGTCACTTGGTACATTTCACCAAGTATAACTTGCCCAGGTAGCACAAGGTCTTGTGTCACCATTGTGACACTTGCCCCTGTGTCCCTAAATGCCAAAGCCTCTCGTCCATTGATTAAAGGCTGTTGTCTGTACTTGCCCAGATTACTGGGACTCACAGTGGAGGTCACATCCATGCCTCCATCACAGACTAACACAGCCTGAGTCAGTTCCCTGACTAAGTCAGAGCCCAACTCAGTTCCCAGGGTGAACCCTACTAAACCCTTTGCTGGAGCACCTCCACCAACTGTACTAGGGGGAACAGGTGCCTTAGGGGCATTGGTGGGTGCTGGACTGGAGTCTTTGGACTTGGTGCAATCACTGGTCCAGTGGGTCTTTTGCTTACAGACCTTGCACCATGGTTTTCTTTGGCCTTTACCCTTGGTAGACTGGGAATCCCCACCAGAAGAAGATTTTTGGGGGCCTGATGAAGACTTTTGATCTTTACCCTTCTCCCCACCCTTGTCAGAGTTCTTAGCATCTTGCTTCTTGGTTTCCCCACCTTGGTTCTGTACCTTCTGCTTCACCCTGGTTCTGACCCATTTGTCTGCCTTCTTTCCCAATTCTTGGGGAGAGGTCAGATCAGAGTCAACCAGGTACTGATGCAACAGCTGGTTTTGACAGTTATTAAGAATCTGCTCCCTCATTATCAGATTATACAATCCTGAGAAGTCACACACCTTACTGCCCATCAACCAGCCTTCCAGAGCCTTGGCAGAACAATCCACATAGTCTACCCAGTCTTGAGTCTGTGCTTTTTGGGTGTCTCTGAACTTCAACCTGTACTGTTCAGTGGTTAGGCCAAACCCATCAATAAGAGCACTCTTCAAGACCTTGTAATTATCAGCATCCTCCTCTCTAACAGTGAGGAGCTTGTCTCTACCTTTGTCAGCAAAGGAGAGCCACAAGATTGCTGCCCACTGCTCCTGAGGGACCTTCTGTACTTTACAGGCCCTCTCTAAAGCAGTTATCCATTTGTGGATGTCATCCCCACTCTGGTAGGGAGGGACAATCTTGCTCAGGTTCCTATGGTCATAGGACCTTTCCCTATCTCTAGGGACATGGCTGCCACCATGGGACTCTAGTCCCAACTTTCTTCTCTCTTTAAGGAGATCTAGGGATTCTCTATCTAAAGCCAATTGCTTCTTCCTGATCTCCAGTTGAGTTTCCTCATACTGGACCAGTCTCTTTCTTCTCTCATGAGAGGATTCCCTCCTGTGAGAAGAAACAGAGCTCCCTATTGAGGTGCCAGAGTGGTTAGACTCCTGAGAAGGAGACCTAGACTTTCTGAGCACACTCATAATCCTTCCTGGGGGGACAAAGGTGTGGTTCTCAAGATCCTCATCTTCATCTTCCCCAGAAGGGATTGGGTTTTCCAGGTCAGGGTCATTGTCACCCTCCTGGTCAGTTTCAGAGGGGGCTGGGGGTAGTAGTACCCCTGGCCCCTTCCTCATCTGCTGGCCCACCCTCTGCTCCTACCCCTTCAGTCTCTGAAGACTTACTAAGATCATAAGCCACCAACAACTCCTGGAGGTGTTGGGTGGTGGGACTTTGGCCTGTCCTTAATTTCCTCACGTTACACAAAGCTCTCAGTTCCAAGAATGGGAGTGTGTCATACTTGGAGGGGAAGCTCAATGGCTTCCTGCAGGGCATCTCTAGATCCTGCTTTTAAAGACATTACTAGTGTGGTGTGGTGTATGCACTACCTACTCTAGTGTGGCCTACTAAACTCTCTTGAGTTGTAGAAAGGGTTGTGCTATCCCTTAACACACAACTCTAAGTTCAGTAGAACTTACTGATATTCTAAGCTTAAATTATATGTACCTTAGGTACCTTTAGTGGTTTTCAGTTGATCAATTCAATTGAGATTATCTGGTAAAACAATAGCAAGCTGGAATCCCACACGCTGCACACCAATGTGAGAAGTTGGCCTGGCATATGCTGTCCACTAATTATAGTGGGCACCTTGCACCAGTCCAAATCGACTCTTATGGTAGGTAGGTTAAAGACAACCTTATTGAAAGCTATCCTAGTGGTAGCTGTGGAGAGCAGCCTTCAGGCTAAGTCTTGAAGGAATGTAAAGCAGCTTGTTTTACCAGTCTATAATCTCTTGAGTGACCAAATGAAAGAGCACCACACCAGGTATATATTCAAAATATATGTATTTATTACTAAACACACCCCTCTAGTCTCTTTATGAGGCTAGAGTTCGAAATACATAGGTTATAAGATCTTAAATCACAGTAATAGCACAAATACACGTTTGGGCCCTAGGGGCGTACCAAACCATATACCAATAAAGTGGTATGCGAACCACGACTGAACTAGACACTAGGCCTAGAGCCTCTAGAAGTGCTTGGACCACAAGGAACCACCCAAGGTAGTGACACAGGGGACCCACGGGAGACGCGTGCAGTGTAAATACACAACCGCGATACGCCGTTAACTTCTATGGAGAAAGTCGGGATCGGGAAAATAGAGGAAAGGGACACTTAGAAGAGGACTAGGACAAAACCCTTTGAGATCTAGGACTTTGAAGAGTCTCTACCCACGGGAGCACCGGAGTACTCGTGTTACCTCACCCAGGGAAGCCGGGTGCATAGGTGCCTTTCGGGGTCGGGTTTCGTCGTCGGTTCTTATGGCGATCTGCTGCAAAGTGCTGCTGGCGACCAGGAGAAAAGTGTCCGGGTGGATCCAAGAGTGGATCGGAGTTCTGAAGAACCTGAAAGCAGAGGGGACAGAGTCTGGGTCACTAGCCAGTGACCAGGGAAGCGATGGACAGATGCCCACCGATGTCGAGTGCTTCAGATTCGATGACGGTCGTCTTGACTCTTCAGCCACGAGGTCCGGGAGGCGTTGTCGGCAACCAAGAGCAGGATTCAGGCTGCTGCTCAATGTCTGTCGAGTGCAGAGGTATCGGCGACCAGATTGGACCCAACAAGCCTTGGCAACGGCAAGTCTCGAGTAAGATGTAGATCGTCGATGATACAGACCAGCAAGGTCTGGGGAACTCACCCAGTGAGGGTAAGTGAGGGCAGGCCTGGAGCAACCAGACTGCCAAGTAAAGAAAAGATTGGCCTTCGTTAAGGGCTACTAGCCAACAGGCTAGCGACCGCGAAGGAGCCTCGTGACGCCGCACGTGGAGCTGGCTTACAGGACACTCGTGGAGTGGGGGCCGGTGATCTTCGGTGCAGGTGGTGCTGGAGACTAGGGCTACTCGGAGCCCAAAGCACGACTTCTTGGGAGACCCAGAAGATGGTGCACTTGCAAGTGTGCTCGGTGTCCAGGGGTCACGGTCTCAAGTCACCCACGATAGCCACGGGCCTCAGCTTTGCTGGGGACTCAGGGTAGCCTCGGGGAAGTCTGAGAATCCACCTCTGGTGATGCGATGACTTCGGCGTCCGACGGGAGCTTCAGTGATGCGAACCGGACAGATGCTTCTTTGGTGCCTGCCAAGCAGGGGAGTCACTCCTTGACCCCAAGGGAGATTCTTCAGTCCTCTAATCTTATCGTAGAGCGTCGAAGGTCCAGGATTCAGTGTCAGAGTTTCGTCCAGGTATAATCTAAAGTCCTAGGGACTGGGTTCCTACCTTTATTCTAAAAATAGGGGATGGACTACTCTGTGGCCCCACCTATGGGTGGGTCAGGGCAGAGGGTGGCTACACCCCTTTCCCTTTGTCCAGTTCGTGCCAAAGCAGGGGCTGCAAGCCCCTGATCCGGTTTGAACTGGGGTATGCACTAGGGACACCAAATGTGCCTCCAGTGCAGGACTTCAAAGCACCCGAAAGTGCTCCCGCCCAGCCCCAATACACATTGTCCTGTCTGGGGAGGTGGTCACACCTCCCTGGGACAGGAAACCTATTGTCCAGGCCTCCCCTGCCGGAGTTTTGTCCAGCAGCAGGAGGCCAGACTCGTGTCTGTGGCAGCAGCATCCATTTTGTGATGCCAGGCTCTGGAAAGAAGTTACCGGACTCGTCAGAGTTAACATGCCTTTCCCTCTAGAAGGGTGGAATGCTACCCCCGCCGCCAGGATTGGCGGGGGGTAGTATTCCAAGATGTTTGACACCAAACACGACATGTTTAGGTGCAGCCATTCCATAGTTAGCATTTTACCGCGAGGATATAATGCGTTTAAGAGTATATGGTCAGGCTGCACTACAAACAGCCTCAGAGATGGTCTCCGAATGCTGCAGAGGGGCCCTGCTCATGCAGGGGCACCCTCTCACATAGGAACCATGCACTCTGCCTTTAGGATTGATAAGGCCTGCCTTAGGAGTGACTTATAGGTTTATATGTGTGTATGCATTTAGTGATATAGGTAACCTATACCACAGCAAGGGGTGCATGCACCACCTTACCCAGGCTGCAGTAGCAGACCTGTGGTGCCAGTTTGGATGGCCTACCAGGGGTGGCATAATACATGCTGCAGCCCCTGGCAGGCCTCTGAGGTACCTATGCCCTTGGTACATAGTATACCATATACTAGGGACTTACAAGGGCACTCCAGATCCCAATCAGTGATGTGCCTAAGGCACATGGAGACCCTTTTAAAGAGGAAACAGCTAGGCTGGGGTTCTGAATAGCAGGGCCCCAGCCAGACTAATGTCGAAAACCAGTGAAGTATCAGCAAAAAGTGGGGGTACCCCTGTGAAGCAGATCCTACTCTCCTACACCGAACACCATTGCACTACCCTAAAACATGACCCCCTACACTACACAAACACCACTGCACTACCCTAAACCCTAAAACACTACCCACAGCATGACCCCCTACACTACACAAGCACCACTGCACTACCTTAAACCCCAAAACACTACCCCCAGCATGACCCCTATACTACACAAACACCACTGCACTACCTTAAACCCTAAAACACTACCCCCAGGACGACCCCCTACACTACCCAAACACAACTGCACTAACCTAAATCCTAAAACACTACCCCCAGCACGACCCCCTACACTACCCAAACACCACTGCACTACCCTAAAACATGACCCCCTACACTACACAAACACCACTGCACTACCCAAAACCCTAAAACACTACCACCAGCACGACCCCCTACACTACACAAGCACCACTGCACTACCCTAAACCCTAAAACACTACCCCCAGCATGACCCCTACACTGCCCGAACACCACTGCACTGCCCTAAACCCTGAAACACCAGCCCCTGCACGACCCCCTACACTGCCCGAACACCACTGCACTGCCCTAAACCCTGAAACACCACCCCCAGCACGACCCCCTACACTGCCCGAACACCACTGCACTGCCCTAAACCCTGAAACACCACCTCCTTCACGACCCCCCACACTGCCCAAACACCACTGCACTGCCCTAAACCCTGAAACACCACCCCCAGCACGATCCCCTACACTGCCCGAACACCACTGCACTGCCCTAAACCCTGAAACACTACCCCCAGCAAGACCCCCTACACTGCCCGAACACCACTGCACTGCCCTAAACCCTGAAACAACACCCCCAGCAAGACCCCCTACACTGCCCGAACACCACTGCCCTAAACCCTGAAACACCACCCCCAGCACGACCCCCTACACTGCCCGAACACCATTGCACTGTCCTAAACCCTGAAACACCACCCCCAGCATGACCCCCTACACTGCCCGAACACCACTGCTCTGCCCAAAACCCTGAAACACCAGCCCCAGCACGACCCCCTACACTGCCCGAACACCACTGCACTGCCCTAAACCCTGAAACACCAGCCCCAGCACGACCCCCTACACTGCCCGAACACCACTGCACTGCCCTAAACCCTGAAGCACCACCCCCAGCATGACCCCCTACACTGCCAGAGCACCACTGCACTGCCCTAAACCCTGAAACACCAGCCCCAGCATGACCCCCTAAACTGCCCGAACACCACTGCACTGCCCTAAACCCTGAAACACCAGCCCCAGCATGACCGCCTACACTGCCCAAACACCACTGCACTGCCCTAAACCGTGAAACACCAGCCCCAGCACGACCCCCTACACTACCCGAACATCACTGCACTGCCCTAAACCGTGAAACACCAGCCGCAGCACGACCCCCTACACTACCCGAACACCACTGCACTGCCCTAATCCCTGAAAAACCAGCCCCAGCATGACCCCCTACACTGCCCGAACACCACTGCACTGCCCTAAACCGTGAAACACCAGCCCCAGCACGACCCCCCACACTGCCCGAACACCACTGCACTGCCCTAAACCCTGAAACACCAACCCCAGCACGACCCCCTACACTGCCCGAACACCACTGCACTGCCCTAAACCCTGAAACACCACCCCGTGCACGACCCCCTACACTGCCCGAACACCACTGCACTGCCCTAAACCCTGAAACACCACCCCCAGCACGACCCCCTACACTGCCCGAACACCACTGCACTGCCCTAAACCCTGAAACACCACCCCCTGCACGACCCCCTACACTGCCCGAACACTACTGCACCTCCCTAAACCCTGAAACACCATCCCCAGCACGACCCCCTACACTGCACGAACACCACTGCACTGCCCTAAACCCTGAAACACTACCCCCAGCAAGACCCCCTACAAGGCCCGAACATCACTGCACAGCCCTAAACCCTGAAACATCACCCCCAGCAAGACCCCCTACACTGCCCGAACACCACTGCCCCTAAACCCTGGAACACCACCCCCAGCAAGACCCCCTACACTGCCTGAACACCACTGCACTGCCCTAAACCCTGAAACACCATCCCCAGCAAGACCCCCTACACTGCCCGAACACCACTGCACTGCCCTAGACTCTGATATACCAGCCCCAGCAAGACCCCCTACACTGCCCGAACACCACTGCACTGCCCTAAACCCTGAAACACCAGCCCCAGCATGACCCCCCTACACTGCCCGAACACCACTGCCCTAAACCCTGAAACACCAGCCCCAGCACGACCCCCTACACTGCCCGAACACCACTACACTGCCCTAAACCCTGAAACACCAGCTCCAGCACCACCCCTACACTGCCCGAACACCACTGCACTGCCCTAAACCCTGAAACACCACCCCCTGCACCACCCCCTACACTGCCCGAACACCACTGCACTGCCCTAAACCCTGAAACACCAGCCCCAGCATGACCCCCTACACTGCCCGAACACCACTGCCCTAAACCCTGAAACACCAGCCCCAGCACCACCCCCTACACTGCCTGAACACCACTGCACTGCCCTAAACCCTGAAACACCAGCCCCTGCACCACCCACTACACTGCCCGAACACCACTGCACTGCCCTAAACCCTGAAACACCAACCCCTGCACCACACCCTACACTGCCCGAACACCACTGCACTGCCCTAAACCCTGAAACACCACCCCTGCACCACCCCCTACACTGCCCGAACACCACTGCACTGCCCTAAACCCTGAAACACCACCCCTGCACCACCCCCTACACTGCCCGAACACCACTGCACTGCCCTAAACCCTGAAACACCACCCCCAGCACGACCCCATACACTGCCCGAACACCACTGCACTGCCCTAAACCCTGAAACACCACAACCCTGCACGACCCCCTACACTGCCCGAACACAACTGCACTGCCCTAAACCCTGAAACACCACCCCCGCATGACCCCCTACACTGCCCGAACACCACTGCACTGCCCAAAACCCTGAAACACCACCCCCAGGATGACCCCCTTTACTGCCCGAACACCACTGCACTGCCCCAAACCCTGAAACACCACCCCAGCACGACCCCCTACACTGCCTGAACACCACTGCCCTAAACCCTGAAACACCACCCCTGCACAACCCCTGCACTGCCCGAACACCACTGCACTGCCCTAAACCCTGAAACACCACCCCCTGCACGACCCCCTACACTGCCCGAACATCACTGCACTGCCCTAAATCATGAAACACCACCTCCAGCACGACCCCCTACACTGCCCGAACACCACTGCACTGCCCTAAACCCTAAAACACCACCCCCAGCACGACCCCCTACACTGCCCGAACACCACTGCACTGCCCTAAACCCTAAAACACTACCCCCAGCACGACCCCCTACACTGCCCGAACACCACTGCACTACCCTAAACCCTAAAATACTCCCCCCAGCACGACCCCCTACACTACCCGAATATGACTGCACTGCCCTAAACCCTCAAACACTCCCCCCAGCACGACCCCCACACTACCCGAACACCACTGCACTGCCCTAAACCCTAAAACACTCCCCCCAGCACGACCCCATACACTACCCAAACACCACTGCACTGCCCTAAACCCTAAAACACTCCCCCCAGCGCGACCCCCTACACTACCCAAACACCACTGCACTGCCCTAAACCCTCAAACACCAGCCCCAGCATGACCCCCTGCACTGCCCGAACACCACTGCACTGCCCTAAAACCTGAAACACCACCTCCAGCACGACCCCCTACACTGCCCGAACACCACTGCACTGCCCTAAACCCTAAAACACCACCCCCAGCACGACCCCCTACACTGCCCTAACACCACTGCACTGCCCTAAACCCTAAAACACTACCCCCAGCACGAACCCCTACACTACCCGAACACCACTGCACTGCCCTAAACCCTGAAACACCAGGCCCAGCACGACCCACTACACTGCCCGAACACCACTGCAACACCCTAAACCCTGAAACACCAGCCCCAGCAAGACCCCCTACACTGCCCGGACACCACTGCCCTAAACCCTGAAACACCAGCCCCAGCAAGACCCCTACACTGCCCGAACACCACTGCACTGCCCTAAACCCTGAAACAACACCCCCAGCAAGACCCCCTACACTGCCCGAACACCACTGCACTAAACCCTGAAACACCACCCCCAGCAAGACCACCTACACTGGCTGAACACCACTGCACTGCCCTAAACCCTGAAACACCACCCCCTGCACAACCCCCTACACTGCCCAAACACCACTGCACTGCCCTAAACCCTGAAACACCACCCCCAGCACGACCCCCTACACTGCCCGAAAACCACTGCACTGCCCTAAACCCTGAAACACTACCCCCAGCAAGACCCCCTACACTGCCCGAACACCACTGCACTGCCCTAAACCCTGAAACATCACCCCCAGCAAGACCCCCTACACTGCCTGAACACCACTGCCCTAAACCCTGAAACACCACCCCCAGCAAGACCCCCTACACTGCCCAAACACCACTGCACTGCCCTAAACCCTGAAACACCAGCCCCAGCATGACCCCCTACACTGCCCGAACACCACTGGACTGCCCTAAACCCTCAAACACCAGCCCCAGAACGACCCCCTACACTGCCCGAACACCACTGCACTACCCTAAACCCTGAAACACCACCTCCAGCACAACCCCTACACTGCCCGAACACCACTGCACTGCCCTAAACCCTGAAACACCAGCCCCAGCAAGACCCCTACACTGCCCGAACACCACTGCACTGCCCTAAACCCTGAAACACCAGCCCCAGCAAGACCCCCTACACTGCCCGAACACCACTGCACTGCCCTAAACCCTGAAACACCAGCCCCAGCACGACCCCCTACACTGCCCGAACACCACTGCACTGCCCTAAACCCTGAAACACCAGCCCCAGCACGACCCCCTACACTGCCCGAACACCACTGCACTGCCCTAAACCCTGAAACACCAGCCCCAGCACGACCCCCTACACTGCCCGAACACCACTGCACTGCCCTAAACCCTGAAACACCAGCCCCAGCACGTCCCCCTACACTGCCCGAACACCACTGCACTGCCCTAAACCCTGAAACACCACCCCCTGCACGACCCCCTACACTGCCCGAACACCACTGCACTGCCCTAAACCCTGAAACACCACCCCTACACTGCCCGAACACCACTGCACTGCCCTAAACCCTGAAACACCAGCCCCAGCAAGACCCCCTACACTGCCCGAACACCACTGCACTGCCCTAAACCCTGAAACACCAGCCCCAGCACGACCCCCTACACTGCCCGAACACCACTGCACTGCCCTAAACCCTGAAACACCACCCCCAGCACGACCCCCTACACTGCCCAAACACCACTGCACTGCCCTAAACCGTGAAACACCAGCCCCAGCACGACCCCCTACACTACCCGAACATCACTGCACTGCCCTAAACCGTGAAACACCAGCCGCAGCACGACCCCCTACACTACCCGAACACCACTGCACTGCCCTAAACCCTGAAACACCAGCCCCAGCATGACCGCCTACACTGCCCAAACACCACTGCACTGCCCTAAACCGTGAAACACCAGCCCCAGCACGACCCCCTACACTACCCGAACATCACTGCACTGCCCTAAACCATGAAACACCAGCCGCAGCACGACTCCCTACACTACCCGAACACCACTGCACTGCCCTAAACCCTGAAAAACCAGCCCCAGCATGACCCCCTACACTGCCCGAACACCACTGCACTGCCCTAAACCGTGAAACACCAGCCCCAGCACGACCCCCCACACTGCCCGAACACCACTGCACTGCCCTAAACCCTGAAACACCAACCCCAGCACGACCCCCTACACTGCCCGAACACCACTGCACTGCCCTAAACCCTGAAACACCACCCCGTGCACGACCCCCTACACTGCCCGAACACCGCTGCACTGCCCTAAACCCTGAAACACCACCCCCAGCACGACCCCCTACACTGCCCGAACACCACTGCACTGCCCTAAACCCTGAAACACCACCCCCTGCACGACCCCCTACACTGCCCGAACACTACTGCACCTCCCTAAACCCTGAAACACCATCCCCAGCAAGACCCCCTACACTGCACGAACACCACTGCACTGCCCTAAACCCTGAAACACTACCCCCAGCAAGACCCCCTACAAGGCCCGAACATCACTGCACAGCCCTAAACCCTGAAACATCACCCCCAGCAAGACCCCCTACACTGCCCGAACACCACTGCCCTAAACCCTGGAACACCACCCCCAGCAAGACCCCCTACACTGCCTGAACACCACTGCACTGCCCTAAACCCTGAAACACCATCCCCAGCAAGACCCCCTACACTGCCCGAACACCACTGCACTGCCCTAGACTCTGATATACCAGCCCCAGCAAGACCCCCTACACTGCCCGAACACCACTGCACTGCCCTAAACCCTGAAACACCAGCCCCAGCATGACCCCCTACACTGCCCGAACACCACTGCCCTAAACCCTGAAACACCAGCCCCAGCACGACCCCCTACACTGCCCGAACACCACTGCACTGCCCTAAACCCTGAAACACCAGCTCCAGCACCACCCCCTACACTGCCCGAACACCACTGCACTGCCCTAAACCCTGAAACACCACCCCCTGCACCACCCCCTACACTGCCCGAACACCACTGCACTGCCCTAAACCCTGAAACACCAGCCCCAGCATGACCCCCTACACTGCCCGAACACCACTGCCCTAAACCCTGAAACACCAGCCCCAGCACCACCCCCTACACTGCCCGAACACCACTGCACTGCCCTAAACCCTGAAACACCAGCCCCAGCACCACCCCCTACACTGCCCGAACACCACTGCACTGCCCTAAACCCTGAAACACCAACCCCTGCACCACCCCCTACACTGCCCGAACACCACTGCACTGCCCTAAACCCTGAAACACCACCCCCTGCACCACCCCCTACACTGCCCGAACACCACTGCACTGCCCTAAACCCTGAAACACCACCCCTGCACCACCCCTACACTGCCCGAACACCACTGCACTGCCCTAAACCCTGAAACACCACCCCCAGCACGACCCCATACACTGCCCGAACACCACTGCACTGCCCTAAACCCTGAAACACCACAACCCTGCACGACCCCCTACACTGCCCGAACACAACCGCACTGCCCTAAACCCTGAAACACCACCCCCGCATGACCCCCTACACTGCCCGAACACCACTGCACTGCCCAAAACCCTGAAACACCACCCCCAGGACGACCCCCTTTACTGCCCGAACACCACTGCACTGCCCTGAACCCTGAAACACCACCCCAGCACGACCCCCTACACTGCCTGAACACCACTGCCCTAAACCCTGAAACACCACCCCCTGCACAACCCCCTGCACTGCCCGAACACCACTGCACTGCCCTAAACCCTGAAACACCACCCCCTGCACGACCCCCTACACTGCCCGAACATCACTGCACTGCCCTAAATCATGAAACACCACCTCCAGCACGACCCCCTACACTGCCCGAACACCACTGCACTGCCCTAAACCCTAAAACACCACCCCCAGCACGACCCCCTACACTGCCCGAACACCACTGCACTGCCCTAAACCCTAAAACACTACCCCCAGCACGACCCCCTACACTGCCCGAACACCACTGCACTACCCTAAACCCTAAAATACTCCCCCAGCACGACCCCCTACACTAACCGAATATGAGTGCACTGCCCTAAACCCTCAAACACTCCCCCAGCACGACCCCCACACTACCCGAACACCACTGCACTGCCCTAAACCCTAAAACACTCCCCCCAGCACGACCCCCTACACTACCCGAACACCACTGCACTGCCCTAAACCCTAAAACACTCCCCCCAGCACGACCCCCTACACTACCCAAACACCACTGCACTGCCCTAAACCCTGAAACACCAGCCCCAGCATGACCCCCTGCACTGCCCGAACACCACTGCACTGCCCTAAAACCTGAAACACCACCTCCAGCACGACCCCCTACACTGCCCGAACACCACTGCACTGCCCTAAACCCTAAAACACCACCCCCAGCACGACCCCCTACACTGCCCTAACACCACTGCACTGCCCTAAACCCTAAAACACTACCCCCAGCACGACCCCCTACACTACCCGAACACCACTGCACTGCCCTAAACCCTGAAACACCAGGCCCAGCACGACCCACTACACTGCCCGAACACCACTGCAATACCCTAAACCCTGAAACACCAGCCCCAGCAAGACCCCCTACACTGCCCGGACACCACTGCCCTAAACCCTGAAACACCAGCCCCAGCAAGACCCCCTACACTGCCCGAACACCACTGCACTGCCCTAAACCCTGAAACAACACCCCCAGCAAGACCCCCTACACTGCCCGAACACCACTGCACTAAACCCTGAAACACCACCCCCAGCAAGACCACCTACACTGGCTGAACACCACTGCACTGCCCTAAACCCTGAAACACCACCCCCTGCACAACCCCCTACACTGCCCAAACACCACTGCACTGCCCTAAACCCTGAAACACCACCCCCAGCACGACCCCCTACACTGCCCGAAAACCACTGCACTGCCCTAAACCCTGAAACACTACCCCCAGCAAGACCCCCTACACTGCCCGAACACCACTGCACTGCCCTAAACCCTGAAACATCACCCCCAGCAAGACCCCCTACACTGCCTGAACACCACTGCCCTAAACCCTGAAACACCACCCCCAGCAAGACCCCCTACACTGCCCAAACACCACTGCACTGCCCTAAACCCTGAAACACCAGCCCCAGCATGACCCCCTACACTGCCCGAACACCACTGGACTGCCCTAAACCCTCAAACACCAGCCCCAGAACGACCCCCTACACTGCCCGAACACCACTGCACTACCCTAAACCCTGAAACACCACCTCCAGCACAACCCCCTACACTGCCCGAACACCACTGCACTGCCCTAAACCCTGAAACACCAGCCCCAGCAAGACCCCCTACACTGCCCGAACACCACTGCACTGCCCTAAACCCTGAAACACCAGCCCCAGCAAGACCCCCTACACTGCCCGAACACCACTGCACTGCCCTAAACCCTGAAACACCAGCCCCAGCACGACCCCCTACACTGCCCGAACACCACTGCACTGCCCTAAACCCTGAAACACCAGCCCCAGCACGACCCCCTACAATGCCCGAACACCACTGCACTGCCCTAAACCCTGAAACACCAGCCCCAGCACGACCCCCTACACTGCCCGAACACCACTGCACTGCCCTAAACCCTGAAACACCAGCCCCAGCACGTCCCCCTACACTGCCCGAACACCACTGCACTGCCCTAAACCCTGAAACACCACCCCCTGCACGACCCCCTACACTGCCCGAACACCACTGCACTGCCCTAAACCCTGAAACACCACCCCCTACACTGCCCGAACACCACTGCACTGCCCTAAACCCTGAAACACCAGCCCCAGCAAGACCCCTACACTGCCCGAACACCACTGCACTGCCCTAAACCCTGAAACACCAGCCCCAGCACGACCCCCTACACTGCCCGAACACCACTGCACTGCCCTAAACCCTGAAACACCACCCCCAGCACGACCCCCTACACTGCCCAAACACCACTGCACTGCCCTAAACCCTGAAACACCACCCCCTGCACGACCCCCTACACTGCCCGAACACTACTGCACTGCCCTAAACCCTGAAACACCACCCCCAGCATGACCCCCTACACTGCCCGAACACCACTGCACTGCCCTAAACCCTGAAACACCAGGCCCAGCACGACCCCCTACACTGCCCGAACACCACTGCAATACCCTAAACCCTGAAACACCAGCCCCAGCAAGACCCCCTACACTGCCCGGACACCACTGCCCTAAACCCTGAAACACCAGCCCCAGCAAGACCCCTACACTGCCCGAACACCACTGCACTGCCCTAAACCCTGAAACAACACCCCCAGCAAGACTCCCTACACTGCCCGAACACCACTGCACTAAACCCTGAAACACCACCCCCAGCAAGACCACCTACACTGGCCGAACACCACTGCACTGCCCTAAACCCTGAAACACCACCCCCTGCACAACCCCCTACACTGCCCAAACACCACTGCACTGCCCTAAATCCTGAAACACCACCCCCCAGCACGACCCCCTACACTGCCCGAAAACCACTGCACTGCCCTAAACCCTGAAACACTACCCCCAGCAAGACCCCCTACACTGTCCGAACACCACTGCACTGCCCTAAACCCTGAAACATCACCCCCAGCAAGACCCCCTACACTGCCTGAACACCACTGCCCTAAACCCTGAAACACCACCCCAGCAAGACCCCCTACACTGCCCAAACACCACTGCACTGCCCTAAACCCTGAAACACCAGCCCTAGCATGACCCCCTACACTGCCCGAACACCACTGGACTGCCCTAAACCCTCAAACACCAGCCCCAGAACGACCCCCTACACTGCCCGAACACCACTGCACTACCCTAAACCCTGAAACACCACCTCCAGCACGACCCCCTACACTGCCCGAACACCACTGCACTGCCCTAAACCCTGAAACACCAGCCCCAGCAAGACCCCCTACACTGCCCGAACACCACTGCACTGCCCTAAACCCTGAAACACCAGCCCCAGCAAGACCCCCTACACTGCCCGAACACCACTGCACTGCCCTAAACCCTGAAACACCAGCCCCAGCACGACCCCCTACACTGCCCGAACACCACTGCACTGCCCTAAACCCTGAAACACCAGCCCCAGCACGACCCCCTACTCTGCCCGAACACCACTGCACTGCCCTAAACCCTGAAACACCAGCCCCAGCACGACCCCCTACACTGCCCGAACACCACTGCACTGCCCTAAACCCTGAAACACCAGCCCCAGCACGACCCCCTACACTGCCCGAACACCACTGCACTGCCCTAAACCCTGAAACACCAGCCCCAGCACGTCCCCCTACACTGCTCGAACACCACTGCACTGCCCTAAACCCTGAAACACCACCCCCTGCACGACCCCCTACACTGCCCGAACACCACTGCACTGCCCTAAACCCTGAAACACCACCCCCTACACTGCCCGAACACCACTGCACTGCCCTAAACCCTGAAACACCAGCCCCAGCAAGACCCCCTACACTGCCCGAACACCACTGCACTGCCCTAAACCCTGAAACACCAGCCCCAGCATGACCCCCTACACTGCCCGAACACCACTGCACTGCCCTAAACCCTGAAACACCACCCCCAGCACGACCCCCTACACTGCCCAAACACCACTGCACTGCCCTAAACCCTGAAACACCACCCCCTGCACGACCCCCTACACTGCCCAAACACCACTGCACTGCCCTAAACCCTGAAACACCACCCCCAGCACGACCCCCTACACTGCCCGAACACCACTGCACTGCCCTAAACCCTGAAACACCACAACCGTGCACAACCCCCTACACTGCCCGAACACCACTGCACTGCCCTAAACCCTGAAACACCACCCCCTGCATGACCCCCTACACTGCCCAAACACCACTGCACTGCCCTAAACCCTGAAACACCAGCCCCAGCACGACACCCTACACTGCCCGAACACCACTGCAATACCCTAAACCCTGAAACACCACCTCCAGCACGACCCCCTACACTGCCCGAACACCACTGCACTGCCCTAAACCCTGAAACACCAGCCCCAGCAAGACCCCCTACACTGCCCGAACACCACTGCACTGCCCTAAACCCTGAAACACCAGCCCCAGCAAGACCCCCTACACTGCCCGAACACCACTGCACTGCCCTAAACCCTGAAACACCAGCCCCAGCACGACCCCCTACACTGCCCGAACACCACTGCACTGCCCTAAACCCTGAAACACCAGCCCCAGCACGACCCCCTACACTGCCCGAACACCACTGCACTGCCCTCAACCCTGAAACACCAGCCCCAGCACGACCCCCTACACTGCCCGAACACCACTGCACTGCCCTAAACCCTGAAACACCAGCCCCAGCACGACCCCCTACATTGCCCGAACACCACTGCACTGCCCTAAACCCTGAAACACCAGCCCCAGCACGTCCCCCTACACTGCCCGAACACCACTACACTGCCCTAAACCCTGAAACACCACCCCCTGCACGACCCCCTACACTGCCCGAACACCACTGCACTGCCCTAAACCCTGAAACACCACCCCCTACACTGCCCGAACACCACTGCACTGCCCTAAACCCTGAAACACCAGCCCCAGCAAGACCCCCTACACTGCCCGAACACCACTGCACTGCCCTAAACCCTGAAACACCACCCCCAGCACGACCCCCTACACTGCCCGAACACCACTGCACTGCGCTAAACCCTGAAACATCACAACCCTGCACAAACCCCTACACTGCCCGAACACCACTGCACTGCCCTAAACCCTGAAACACCACCCCCTGGACGACCCCCTACACTGCCCAAACACCACTGCACTGCCCTAAACCCTGAAACACCAGCCCCAGCACGACACCCTACACTGCCCGAACACCACTGCACTGCCCTAAACCCTGAAACACCACCCCCAGCACGACCCCCTACACTGCCCGAACACCACTGCACTGCCCTAAACCCTGAAACACTACCCCCAGCAAGACCCCCTACACTGCCCGAACACCACTGCACTGCCCTAAACCCTGAAGCATCAACCCCAGCAAGACCCCTGCACTGCCTGAACACCACTGCCCTAAACCCTGAAACACCACCCCCAGCAAGACCCCCTACACTGCTCGAACACCACTGCACTGCCCTAAACCCTGAAACACCACCCCCAGCACAACCCCCTACACTGCCCGAATACCACTGCACTGCCCTAAACCCTGAAACACCAGCCCCAGCACGACCCCCTACACTGCCCGAACACCACTGCACTACCCTAAACCCTGAAACACCAGCCCCAGCAAGACCCCCTACACTGCCCCAACACCACTGCACTGCCCTAAACCCTGAAACACCACCCCCAGCAAGACCCCCTACACTGCCCGAACACCACTGCACTAAACCCTGAAACATCACCCCCTGCACGACCCCATACACTGTCCGAACACCACTGCACTGCCCTAAACCCTGAAACACCAGCCCCAGCACGACCCCCTACACTGCCCGAACACCACTGCACTGCCCTAAACCCTGAAACATTACCCCCTGCACGACCCCATACACTGCCCGAACACCACTGCACTGCCCTAAACCCTGAAACACCACCCCCAGCACCACCCCCTACACTGCCTGAATGTGAGAAGTTGGCCTGGCATATGCTGTCCACTAATTATAGTGGGCACCTTGCACCAGTCCAAACAACCCCTTATTGGAGATAGGTTAAAGACAACCTTATTGAAAGCTATCCTAGTGGTAGCTATGGAGAGCAGCCTTCAGGCTAAGTCTTGAAGGAATGTAAAGCAGCTTGTTTTACCAGTCTATAATCTCTTGAGTGACCAAATGAAAGAGCACCACACCAGGTATATATTCAAAATATATGTATTTATTGCTAAACACACCCCTCTAGTCTCTTTATGAGGCTAGAGTTCGAAGTACATAAGTTATAAGTTATTAAATCACAGTAATAGCACAAATACACGTTTGGGCCCTAGGGGCGTACCAAACCATATACCAATAAAGTGGTATGCGAACCACGACTGAACTAGACACTAGGCCTAGAGCCTCTAGAAGTGCTTGGACCACAAGGAACCACCCAAGGTAGTGACACAGGGGACCTACGGGAGACACGTGCAGTGTAAATACACAACCGCGATACGCCGTTGACTTCTATGGAGAAAGTCGGGATCGGGAAAATAGAGAAAAGGGACACTTAAAAGAGGACTAGGACAAAACCCTTTGAGATCTAGGACTTTGAAGAGTCTCTACCCACGGGAGCACCGGAGTACTCGTGTTACCTCACCCAGGGAAGCCGGGTGCATAGGTGCCTTTCGGGGTCGGGTTTCGTCGTCGATTCGAATGGCGATCTGCTGCAAAGTGCTGCTGGCGGCCAAGAGAAAAGTGTCCGGGTGGATCCAAGAGTGGATCGGAGTTCTGAAGAACCTGAAAGCAGAGGGGACAGAGTCTGGGTCACTAGCCAGTGACCAGGAAGGCGATGGACAGATGCCCAGCGATGTCGAGTGCTTCAGGTGCGTTGACGGTTGTCTTGACTCTTCAGCCACGAGGTTCAGGAGGCGTTGTCGGCGACCAGGAGCAGGATTCTGGCTGGTACACGATGTCTGTCGAGTGCTGAGGTGTCGGCAACCGGATTGGACCCAACAAGCCTTGGCAACGGCAAGTCTCAGTGAAGATGTAGATCGTCGATGGTGCAGACCAGCAAGGTCTGTGGAACTCACCCAGCAAGGGTAAGTGAGGGCAGGCCTGGAGCAACCAGGATACCAAGTTAGAAAAGGATTGGCCTTCGTTAAGGGCTACTAGCCAATGGGCTAGCGACCGCGAAGGAGCCTCATGACGACGCACGTGGATCTGGCTTACAGGACACTCGTGGAGTGGGGGCCAGTGATCTTCGGTGCAGGTGGTGCTGGAGGCTAGGGCTACTCGGAGCCCAAAGCACGACTTCTTGGGAGACCCAGAAGAGGATGCACTTGCAAATGTGCTTGGTGTCCAGGGGTCATGGTCTCAAGTCACCCACGATAGCCACGGGCCTCAGCTTTGCTGGGGACTCAGGGTAGCCTCGGGGAAGTCTGAGAATCCACCTCTGGTGATGCGATGACTTCGGCGTCCGACGGGAGCTTCAGAAATGCGAACCGGACAGATGCTTCTTTGGTGCCTGCCAAGCAGTGGAGTCACTCCTTGACCCCAAGGGAGATTCTTCTGTCCTCTAATCGTGAGTAGAGCGTCGAAGGTCCAGGATTCAGTTTCAGAGTTTCGTCCAGGGATAATCTAAAGTCCTAAGGACTGGGTTCCTACCTTTATACTAAAGATAGGGGTTGGACTACTCTGTGGCCCCACCTATGGGTGGGTCAGGGCAGAGGGGTGGCTACACCCCTTTCCCTTTGTCCAGTTCGCGCCAAAGCAGGGGCTGCAAGCCCCTGATCCGGTTTGAACTGGGGTATGCACAGGGACACCAAATGTGCCCCCAGTGCAGGACTTCAAAGCACCCGAAAGTGCTCCCGCCCAGCCCCAATACACATTATCCTGTCTGGGGAGGTGGTCACACCTCCCTGGGACAGGAAACCTATTGTCCAGGCCTCCCCTGCCGGAGTTTCGTCCAGCAGCAGGAGGCCAGACTCGTGTCTGTGGCAGCAGCATCCATTTTGTGATGCCAGGGCTCTGGAAAGAAGTTACCGGACTAGTCAGAGTTAACATGTCTTTCCCTCTAGAAGGGTGGAATGCTACCCCCGCCGCCAGGATTGGCGGGGGGGTAGTATTCCAAGATGTTTGACACCAAACACGACATGTTTAGGTGCAGCCATTCCAAAGTTAGCATTTTACCGCGAGGATATAATGCGCTTAAGAGTATATGGTCAGGCTGCACTACAAACAGCATCAGAGATGGTCTCCGAACGCTGCAGAGGGGCCCTGCTCATGCAGGGGCACCCTCTCACATAGGAACCATGCACTCTGCCTTTAGGATTGATAAGGCCTGCCTTAGGAGTGACTTATAGGTTTATATGTGTGTATGTATTTAGTGATATAGGTAACCTATATCACAGTAAGGGGTGCATGCACCACCTTACCCAGGCTGCAGTAGCAGACCTGTGGTGTCAGTTTGGATGGCCTTCCAGGGGTGGCATAATGCATGCTGCAGCCCCTGGTAGGCCTCTGAGGTACCTATGCCCTTGGTACATAGTATACCATATACTAGGGACTTATAAGGGCACTTCAGATTCCAATCAGAGATGTGCCTAAGGCACATGGAAACCTTTTACAGAGAAAGCAGATAGACTGGGGCCCTGAATAGCAGGATCCCAGTCCAACTAAGTCATAAACCAGCAAAACACCATAAAAAAAGTGGGGGCAACCATATAGTCAGATTCCACCTTCCTACATAACCCCCCCCAAACGAAAGGAGATAAGGCTAACCTTGGCCAGTTGAGCCTTCATTGACTAAGTGGTCATATAAGGAAGCACCTGCACTAGCATGGTTGCCCCCTGTCTTATGGCCCACTAAGCAATCCCTCACCCTAAGGGTATGAGAGGGTCTCCACCATGGGGAATCACTACCTGTGGTGTGCTTAGGTAAAGTACAAGGCTGGTGAGGTGTCTGAGTAGGGAAGTGAGGCCCTAGGAATGTTGGCCTCAGCTTCCTCAGATCACTGGTCACCATGTATGCCTGTCTTTCCATGACTGAGTTGCACTTTGCTCTAAGGGTCAACCTTTGGCTGCCTACAGCTGGGGGTTGGGTCCCTTTGGATGGACTACTGGAGGGACATGGCAGGTTTGGAACCTTCTGGTCCCAGGTTTGCCCTTGCCTACCAGAGTCCTTCTGGGTGAGGTCCCTACATAGAGGTATGGTGGATCCCTCAGTGTGTGGAGGAATTTTCACCTGGCTAGGGCTACTAGACTGGGTGCCCCTAATCTGCTGATGGGGGGTTCCTCTGGACAGGGGGCCCTGGGGGGTCCACTGACCTCCCTGACCTCTGCAGCCCTGGGCTGACTGAGGCAGGGTAGAGAGGGGCAGGTTACCTGCTCCAGACTGGGTACCACCTTGGAAGGGTCCTCTGCCATCAGGGGGTGGTCAGGCCAGGCCTGACTACCTCTGTGGCAGTTCCTTCACTAGGGGTAGGGTCAGTTCCCTGAGGAGGCTGACCCTTACCTACTGTCTGGGGGAAGAAGACTTTTCTTCAACCCTGGTGCTCTCTTTTGGGGGAGAGTGGGCCATTCTTTCAGGCTCCATCTCTCCAAATTCTTGGGCTGGGGCTGTGGCCATCACAGCCCCACTAACCTTTACAGGGACGCCCAACATCCTAAGATGGGTTTGGTGTTCAACTTCAGCCCAGGCTGAAATTTCCAAATCATTGCCCATCAGGCAATCTACAGGTAAGGTGGGGGACACTGCCACTCTCTTTGGGCCTGTGACCCCCTCCCAGCTGAGATTGACTATGGCCATGGGGTGATCTGTTCTGACACCATCAATGTTGGTCACCTGGTACTTAAACTCAGGTAAAAACTGGTGAGGGGGGACTAGTTTCCCTGCCACCATGGTGACACTAGCCCCTGTGTCCCTAAATGCCACAGCTTTCTGACCATTAATTATTGGCTCCAATCTGTACCTGCCCAACGCTGTGGGACCCATGGTAAAGGTGGCAAATCCTATACCACCATCAGAGTCAGAGGAGTCTGTTGAGGGGTCCCTGTCTAAACTAGGGCTCCCCTCTGTTCCTCTTGCAAAAGCACCCAGCTTTTTGGGTGCACTACTCCCAACTGGAGGATTACTACTGGTAGTACCAGGAGGGGTGGTAGTAGTTGTGGGAGGAACATTTTCTTTATTGCCAATCCTGGGGCAACTGGGATCAGTTTTCCAGTGCCCAGGCTTTTTACAGACATGGCAATAGGGTTTCTTTTCAGGAGAGGAAGGAGTTTGGGACCCACCCCCAGAAGAGGAATTTTGGGGCCCTGTAGGAGACTTATCCTTAGATTTATCCCCACCTTTCTCTTGGGACTTAGTAGAATCTTTCTTCTGGTCACCACCCTGATTTCTAGTTTTTACTCTGGTTCTGACCCATTTGTCTGCCTTCTTTCCCAATTCTTGGGGAGAGGTCAGATCAGAGTCCACCAGATACTGGTGCAAAAGCTGGTTTTGACAATTATTAAGGATCTGCTCCCTCATAATCAAATTGTACAATCCTAAAAAGTCATGCACTTTGTTGCCATGTATCCAACCTACCAGAGCCTTTGTAGCACAATCTACAAAATCAACCCAGTCTTGAGTCTGAGCTTTTTGGGTGTCTCTGAACTTCAACCTATACTGTTCAGTGGTTAGGCCAAACCCATCTATCAGAGCACTCTTCAAGACTGTGTAATTGTCAGCATCCTCTTCTCTTACAGTGAGGAGCTTGTCTCTACCTTTGTCTGCAAAGGAGAGCCACAAGATTGCTGCCCACTGCCTCTGGGGGACCTTCTGAACTTTACAGGCCCTCTCCAGTGCAGTTATCCATTTGTGGATGTCATCCCCACTCTGGTAGGGAGGGACAATCTTGTTTAGGTTTCTATGGTCATAAGACCTTTCCCTATCTCTAGGGATATTGCTGCCACCATGGGACTCTAGTCCCAACTTTCTTCTCTCTCTAAGGAGATCTAGGGATTCCCTATCTAAAGCCAATTGCTTTTTTCTGATTTCCAGCTGAGTTTCCTCATACTGGACCAGTCTGGCTCTCCTCTCATGAGAGGATTCCCTCCTGTGAGAGGAGACAGAGCTCCCTATAGAGGTGCCAGAGTGGTTAGACTCCTGAGAAGGAGATCTAGACTTCCTGGGCACACTCTTAATCCTTCCTGGGGGGACAAAGAGGGTGTCATCTTGATCATCCTCATCATCGTCCACAGGAGGGATTGGGTTATCCAGGTCAGGGTCATTGTCACCCTCCTGGCCAGTTTCAGAGGGGGGGCTGGGGGTATTGGTACCCCTGGCCTCCTCCTCTTCTCCTGCCCCACCCTCAGCTCCTACCTCTTCAGTCCCCACGGGTTTACTAAGGTCATAAGCCACCAACAACTCCTTGAGGTGTTGGGTGGTGGGGCTTTGGCCTGTCCTTATTTTTCTCAAGTTACATAAAGCTCTCAATTCCAAGAATGGGAGTGTATCATACTTGGAGGGTGGAAGCTCAATGGCTTCCTGCAAGGATTCTTTGGATCCTGCCCTTAAATACATTACTAGTGTGGTGTGGTGTATGCACTACCTACTCTAGTGTGGCCTACTAAACTCTCTTGAGTTGTAGAAAGGGTTGTGCTATCCCTTAACACACAACTCTAAGTTCAGTAGAACTTACTGTATTCTAAGCTTAAATTATATGTACCTTAGGTACCTTTAGTGGTTTTCAGTTGATCAATTCAATTGAGAATATCTGGTAAAACAATAGCAAGCTGGAATCCCACACGCTGCACACCAATGTGAGAAGTTGGCCTGGCATATGCTGTCCACTAATTATAGTGGGCACCTTGCACCAGTCCAAACAACCCCTTATTGGAGATAGGTTAAAGACAACCTTATTGAAAGCTATCCTAGTGGTAGCTATGGAGAGCAGCCTTCAGGCTAAGTCTTGAAGGAATGTAAAGCAGCTTGTTTTACCAGTCTATAATCTCTTGAGGGACCAAATGAAAGAGCACCACACCAGGTATATATTCAAAATATATGTATTTATTGCTAAACACACCCCTCTAGTCTCTTAATGAGGCTAGAGTTCGAAGTACATAAGTTATAAGTTATTAAATCACAGTAATAGCACAAATACACGTATGGGCCCTAGGGGCGTACCAAACCATATACAAATAAAGTGGTATGCGAAACACGACTGAACTAGACACTAGGCCTAGAGCCTCTAGACGTGCTTGGCCCACAAGGAACCACCCAAGGTAGTGACACAGGGGACCTACGGGAGACGCGTGCAGTGTAAATACACAACCGCGATACGCCGTTGACTTCTATGGAGAAAGTCGGGATCGGGAAAATAGAGAAAAGGGACACTTAAAAGAGGACTAGGACAAAACCCTTTGAGATCTAGGACTTTGAAGAGTCTCTAACCACGGGAGCACCGGAGTACTCGTGTTACCTCACCCAGGGAAGCCGGGTGCATAGGTGCCTTTCGGGGTCAGGTTTCGTCGTCGATTCGAATGGCGATCTGCTGCAAAGTGCTGCTGGCGGCCAAGAGAAAAGTGTCCGGGTGGATCCAAGAGTGGATCGGAGTTCTGAAGAACCTGAAAGCAGAGGGGACAGAGTCTGGGTCACTAGCCAGTGACCAGGAAGGCGATGGACAGATGCCCACCGATGTCGAGTGCTTCAGGTGCATTGACGGTCGTCTTGACTCTTCAGCCACGAGGCCCAGGAGGCGTTGTCGGCAACCAGGAGCAGGATTCGGGCTAGTACACGATGTCTGTCGAGTGCTGAGGTGACGGGGACCGGATTGGACCCAACAAGCCTTGGCAACGGCAAGTCTCGGTGAAGATGTAGATCGTCGATGGTGCAGACCAGCAAGGTCTGTGGAACTCACCCAGCGAGGGTAAGTGAGGGCAGGCCTGGAGCAACCAGGATGCCAAGGTAGAAAAGGATTGGCCTTCGTTAAGGGCTACTAGCCAATGGGCTAGCGACCGCGAAGGAGCCTCGTGACGCCGTACGTGGATCTGGCTTACAGGACACTCGTGGAGTGGGGGCCAGTGATCTTCGGTGCAGGTGGTGCTGGAGGCTAGGGCTACTCGGAGCCCAAAGCACGACTTCTTGGGAGACCCAGAAGAGGATGCACTTGCAAATGTGCTCGGTGTCCAGGGGTCATGGTCTCAAGTCACCCACGATAGCCACGGGCCTCAGCTTTGCTGGGGACTCAGGGTAGCCTCGGGGAAGTCTGAGAATCCACCTCTGGTGATGCGATGACTTCGGCGTCCGATGGGAGCTTCAGAAATGGGAACCGGACAGATGCTTCTTTGGTGCCTGCCAAGCAGGGGAGTCACTCATTGACCCCAAGGGAGATTCTTCTGTCCTCTAATCGTGAGTAGAGCGTCGAAGGTCCAGGATTCAGTTTCAGAGTTTCGTCCAGGGATAATCTAAAGTCCTAAGGACTGGGTTCCTACCTTTATACTAAAGATAGGGGTTGGACTACTCTGTGGCCCCACCTGTGGGTGGGTCAGGGCAGAGGGGTGGCTACACCCCTTTCCCTTTGTCCAGTTCGCGCCAAAGCAGGGGCTGCAAGCCCCTGATCCGGTTTGAACTGGGGTATGCACAGGGACACCAAATGTGCCCCCAGTGCAGGACTTCAAAGCACCCGAAAGTGCTCCCGCCCAGCCCCAATACACATTATCCTGTCTGGGGAGGTGGTCACACCTCCCTGGGACAGGAAACCTATTGTCCAGGCCTCCCCTGCCGGAGTTTCGTCCAGCAGCAGGAGGCCAGACTCGTGTCTGTGGCAGCAGCATCCATTTTGTGATGCCAGGGCTCTGGAAAGAAGTTACCGGACTAGTCAGAGTTAACATGTCTTCCCCTCTAGAAGGGTGGAATGCTACCCCCGCCGTCAGGATTGGCGGGGGGGTAGTATTCCAAGTTGTTTGACACCAACATGACATGTTTAGGTGCAGCCATTCCAAAGTTAGCATTTTACCGCGAGGATATAATGCGCTTAAGAGTATATGGTCAGGCTGCACTACAAACAGCATCAGAGATGGTCTCCGAACGCTGCAGAGGGGCCCTGCTCATGCAGGGACACCTTCTCACATAGGAACCATGCACTCTGCCTTTAGGATTGATAAGGCCTGCTTTAGGAGTGACTTATAGGTTTATATGTGTGTATGTATTTAGTGATATAGGTAACCTATATCACAGTAAGGGGTGCATGCACCACCTTACCCAGGCTGCAGTAGCAGACCTGTGGTGTCAGTTTGGATGGCCTTCCAGGGGTGGCATAATGCATGCTGCAGCCCCTGGTAGGCCTCTGAGGTACCTATGCCCTTGGTACATAGTATACCATATACTAGGGACTTATAAGGGCACTTCAGATTCCAATCAGAGATGTGCCTAAGGCACATGGAAACCTTTTTACAGAGAAAGCAGATAGACTGGGGCCCTGAATAGCAGGATCCCAGTCCAACTAAGTCATAAACCAGCAAAACACCATAAAAAAAGTGGGGGCAACCATATAGTCAGATTCCACCTTCCTACACTGAACACCACTGCACTGCCCTAAACCCTGAAACACCACCCCCTGCACCACCACCTACACTGCCCGAACACCACTGCACTGCCCTAAACCCTGAAACACCACCCCCAGCACGACCCCCTACACTGCCCGAACACCACTGCATTGCCCTAAACCCTGAAACACCACAACCCAGCACAACCCCCTACACTGCCCAAACACCACTGCACTTCCCTAAACCCTGAAACACCACCCCCTGCACGACCCCCTACACTGCCCGAACACCACTGCACTGCCCAAAACCCTGAAACACCACCCCCAGCACGACCCCCTTTACTGCCCGAATACCACTGCACTGCCCCAAACCCTGAAACACCACCCCCAGCACGACCCCCTACACTGCCTGAACACCACTGCCCTAAACCCTGAAACACCACCCCCTGCACGACCCCCTACACTGCCCGAACACCACTGCACTGACCTAAACCCTAAAACACCACCCCCAGCACGACCCCCTACACTGCCCGAACACCACTGCACTGCCCTAAACCCTAAAACACCACCCCCAGCACGATCCCCTACACTACCCAAACACCGCTGCACTACCCTAAACCCTAAAACACTACCCCCAGCACGACCCCTACACTACCCAAACACCAATGCACTACCCTAAACCCTAAAACACTACCCCCCGCACGACCCCCTACACTACCCAAAGACCACTGCACTACCCTAAACCCTAAAACACTACCCCCCGCACGACTCCCTACACTACCCAAAGAACACTGCACTACCCTAAACCCTAAAACACGACCTCCTACACTACACAAACACCACTGCACTACCCTAAACCCTAAAACACTACCCCCAGCACGACCCCCTACACTACACAAACACCACTGCACTACCCTAAACCCTAAAACACTACCCCCTCCACTACACAAACACAACTGCACTACCCTAAACCCTAAAAAACTACCCCAGCACGAACCCCTACACTACCCAAACACCACTGCACTACCCTAAACCCTAAAACACTACCCCCAGCAGTACCCCCTACACTACCCAAACACCACTGCACTACCCTAAACCCTAAAACACTACCCCCAGCAGTACCCCCTACACTACCCAAACACCATTGCACTACCCTAAACCCTAAAACACTACCCCCAGCAGTACCCCCTACACTACCCAAACACCACTGCACTACCCTAAACCCTAAACCACTACCCCCAGCACGACCCCCTACATTACCCAAACACCACTGCGCTACCCTAAGCCCTAAAACACTACCCCCAGCACGACCCTCTACACTACCCAAACACCATTGCACTACCCTAAAACACTCCCCCAGCACGACTCCCTACACTACCCAAACACCACTGCACTACCCTAAACCCTAAATCTACCCCCAGCATGACCCCCTACACTACACAAACACCACTGCACTACCCTAAACCCTAAAACACTACCCCCAGCACGACCCCCTTCACTACCTAAACACAACTGCACAATTTGTTACAGGCGTTGCAACGCAGGCCTGTGGTGCTTACTGGAAGTACCTGGTGGGCTAGTTGGGCCCCAGGGACCCTCAGGATTCAAGGTGACCTAATCCCCCAACTTAAAACGCGCCACGGGGCGCGTTTGCACAGTGGTGAAGGGAGGGGGCGGGGCCTCAGGTGACATGGGCGCAAACACGCCTTGTGGTGCGTTTTAAGTTGGGGAATTAATTCCCCTTGAATCCTGAGGGACCCTGGGGGCCAACTAGCCCACCAGGTACCTTCAGTAAGCACAACAGAGTTGCGTTGCAGAGAGGTGAAAAAAGGTGCGTGGCCTCGGAACGCCTCTCTGCAACTCAGCTCTGTGGTCCTAAGTGTAGGTACCTGGGGGGCTAGTTGGGCCCCAGGGACCCTCAGGATTCAAGGGGACTTAATCCCGCAACTTAAAACGCACCACGGGGCGCGTTTGCACATATGTCACCTCAGGCCCCCCCCTCCCTTCACCACTGTGCAAACGCGCCCTGTAGCGCGTTTTAAGAGGTAGTTTTAATCCCCCTGCCCTATTATGTACTAGGGACTTACAGAGGAGGTCATGCTAATCACAGGGGTACCCCAACGCATAGTGTTCTCTAGTGTATGTAGGTGTTTTCACTGTATTCTAAGTGTCTTTTAGCATAGCACTGGCTCTGGTTAGTCAGTCAGTTACCACCAGTACCCGTCTGAAAAAGTTGTGGGCACAGGATGATTTTGCAACAAGGCCTCTTTCTGCTCCTCTGTTGGTTCTTTCTGCACATCTTTTGCTTCTTCCTGCACTTGTCTTCGTCTTTGTGGACTTCTGTTGCTTCTTTCTGCATTTCTTTTTCTTCTTTCTGTGCGTTTTTTCTTTTTTCTTCACATGTCCTACCTCTGTAGGCATAGTTAGAAACTAGCATTTAAAAAACCTTTGAAATTCACTTAAAAAATCATAGGTTTCAGGCACGTTATAGTTAGAAATTAGTATTTAAAAACCTTTGAAATTCACTGAAAAAACCATATGTTTCAGACACGTTATAGTTAGAAATTAGCATTTAAAAAACCTTTGAAATTCACTGAAAAAACCATAGGTTTTAGGGACAGTTATAGTTAGTTGGACATTTCACTCGTACAAAACCATAGAAATTCCCCCGTTATAGTTAGTTCAGCTAACTATAACTCGCGCCCCCGCAATGCACTGCTGATGACGTCACATATTACATTAATCTTTAAGAATTCATATCTCGGCTTCTACTGATTGGATTTCTGTTCTTTTGCTCAGATAAGTATCTACTTTTCTATACCTATGTGGAGCATTTGTGTTGAATTTCCATTTTGTTACTGTGCATCTGTGTTGCACAAATACTTTACAAATTGCCTTTGTAGATAAGCCTGACCGCTCTGTGCCAAGCTACCAGAGGGTGAGCACAGGTTATCTTATTCTGTATTACCCTGACTAGAATGGTGGTTCCTGGCTGGCCTGGGTGCATACCTCAACCAATCAGGAATCCCATTTCTAACAGTATTTGGACCAGAATGTTTCTTCAGTCAGGTCTATCACAGCTCCTATCTTGCATGTACCCCACACAAAGCATCCACCTGCTAGCCAGACGTCTTATCATCCAACTCATGTCCAAACTGCATGGTAAATGAAGCTGGAGGTGATTGCCTCTTCGACATTGAACCCAACAGGTGACATGCTCTGTCTTCACCAATGTCCTGCAACAGTTTCATCAGTAATGAGTGGACCTCTTTGCTGAGGGTGGATGCCCCAGAACATCAGTGAAGTTCATTAGTTAGAGCTGGTAAGGTCCTGCAAACTAAAACAACAACTGTAGCAAAAACAGCAAGATCAGAAGGCAAGTCAAACGCTGTCAAAACAGTGTAATTATTGATTTCGACAAGTGAGAGAGCTATGGACACTGGAAGGGACTCAGGAACAAACCTTTATCATTGGTCTCAGAACACATTGGTCTTGGAGTTGTCTGTAGGAGAGTAGGATCTGCTTCACATGGGTACCCCCACTTTTTGCTGATGCTTCACTGGTTTTCGACATTAGTCTGGCTGGGGCCCTGCTATTCAGAACCCCAGCCTAGCTGTTTCCTCTTTAAAAGGGTCTCCATGTGCCTTAGGCACATCACTGATTGGGATCTGGAGTGCCCTTGTAAGTCCCTAGTATATGGTATACTATGTACCAAGGGCATAGGTACCTCAGAGGCCTGCCAGGGGCTGCAGCATGTATTATCACGCTCCTTTCATCTCCCAGGCCTCCATTTACTGAACTGTGACCGGCCAATTTAATTAATTCCCCGGCACAGCACATTGCCATTTAACGGCGAAGGATTTTAAGCATTTGCTTCCAGCAAACTAAGTTTGTTTTTTTCCCCTTACCGGGCCCCACCATAACGCGCATTAATTCGCAGGCTATCCCGGTCACCTTAAGAAGCACAGCGCTACGCAGACGCCTTTACCAAGGATATTATTTCCTTCTTCAGCTCAATTCAAGTTGCTCACATTTTTTTGTCCTGAAGATGAACTCGAATAATTGAGTTCGAAACGTCGTCGACCCCTACAACATGAACTCCTTATACTCTGTAAAAATCTTTAAAGGAGCTTCTATTTCTGTTGTCAATGCGATGTCATTATTTTAAGTTCACCCTCACTTCTCACGTCACGCTTATTGTCACTTACTGTGTGAGCACCTGAATACCTTCATTGTGTAATAAATATTTGTCATACATTGACCTATATGTCCCTCGTTATATTTCCTACTGCTCTCTTTTATGAATTAAGTTTCTATTCCTTTACTTATCTCAGTGCCCTTTACAGGGTTACTTCCCCTTGGACCTTTTAGGCCACTCTAGAACCATTGTTCCTTTAAACTGCAGCATGTATTATGCCACCCCTGGAAGGCCATCCAAACTGACACCACGGGTCTGCTACTGCAGCCTGGGTAAGGTGGTGCATGCACCCCTTACTGTGGTATAGGTTACCTATATCACTAAATGCATACACACATATAAACCTATAAGTCACTCCTAAGGCAGGCCTTATCAATCCTAAAGGCAGAGTGCATGGTTCCTATGTGGGAGGGTGCCCCTGCATGAGCAGGGCCCCTCTGCAGCGTTCGGAGACCATCTCTGATGCTGTTTGTAGTGCAGCCTGACCATATACTCTTAAACGCATTATATCCTCGCGGTAAAATGCTAACTATGGAATGGCTGCACCTAAACATGTCGTGTTTGGTGTCAAACATCTTGGAATACTACCCCCCGCCAATCCTGGCAGCGGGGGTAGCATTCCACCCTTCTAGAGGGAAAGGCATGTTAACTCTGACGAGTCCGGTAACTTCTTTCCAGAGCCCTGGCATCACAAAATGGATGCTGCTGCCACAGACACGAGTCTGGCCTCCTGCTGCTGGACGAAACTCCGGCAGGGGAGGCCTGGACAATAGGTTTCCTGTCCCAGGGAGGTGTGACCACCTCCCCAGACAGGACAATGTGTATTGGGGCTGGGCGGGAGCACTTTCGGGTGCTTTGAAGTCCTGCACTGGGGGCACATTTGGTGTCCCTGTGCATACCCCAGTTCAAACCGGATCAGGGGCTTGCAGCCCCTGCTTTGGCGCGAACTGGACAAAGGGAAAGGGGTGTAGCCACCCCTCTGCCCTGACCCACCCATAGGTGGGGCCACAGAGTAGTCCATCCCCTATTTTTAGAATAAAGGTAGGAACCCAGTCCTTAGGACTTTAGATTATACCTGGACGAAACTCTGACACGGAATCCTGGACCTTCGACGCTCTACGACAAGATTAGAGGACTGAAGAATCTCCCTTGGGGTCAAGGAGTGACTCCCCTGCTTGGCAGGCACCAAAGAAGCATCTGTCCGGTTCGCATCACTGAAGCTCCCGTCGGACGCCGAAGTCATCGCATCACCAGAGGTGGATTCTCAGACTTCCCCGAGGCTACCCTGAGTCCCCAGCAAAGCTGAGGCCCGTGGCTATCGTGGGTGACTTGAGACCGTGACCCCTGGACACCGAGCACACTTGCAAGTGCACCATCTTCGGGGTCTCCCAAGAAGTCGTGATTTGGGCTCCGAGTAGCCCTAGTCTCCAGCACCACCTGCACCGAAGATCACTGGCCCCCACTCCACGAGTGTCCTGTAAGCCAGCTCCACGTGCGGCATCACGAGGCTCCTTCGCGGTCGCTAGCCCGTTGGCTAGTAGCCCTTGACGAAGGCCAATCTTTTCTTTACTTGGCATCCTGGTTGCTCCAGGCCTGCCCTCACTTACTCTTGCTGGGTGAGTTCCCCAGACCTTGCTGGTCTGCATCATCAACGATCTACATTTTACTCAAGACTTGCCGTTGCCAAGGCTTGTTGGGTCCAATCCGGTCGCCGACACCTCAGCACTCGACAGACATCGAGCACCAGCCCGAATCCTGCTCCTGGTCGCCGACAACGCCTCCCGGACCTCGTGGCTGAAGAGTCAAGACGACCGTCACCGCACCTGAAGCACTCGACATCGGTGGGCATCTGTCCATCGCCTTCCTGGTCACTGGCTAGTGACCCAGACTCTGTCCCCTCTGCTTTCAGATTCTTCAGAACTCCGATCCACTCTTGGATCCACCCGGACACTTTTCTCCTGGTCGCCAGCAGCACTTTGCAGCAGATCACCATACGAAACGACGACGAAACCCGACCCCGAAAGGCACCTATGCACCCGGCTTCCCTGGGTGAGGTAACACGAGTACTCCGGTGCTCCTGTGGGTAGAGACTCTTCAAAGTCCTAGATCTCAAAGGGTTTTGTCCTAGTCCTCTTCTAAGTGTCCCTTTCCTCTATTTTCCCGATCCCGACTTTCTCCATAGAAGTTAACGGCGTATCGCGGTTGTGTATATACACTGCACGCGTCTCCCGTGGGTCCCCTGTGTCACTACCTTGGGTGGTTCCTTGTGGTCCAAGCACTTCTAGAGGCTCTAGGCCTAGTGTCTAGTTCAGTCGTGGTTCGCATACCACTTTATTGGTATATGGTTTGGTACGCCCCTAGGGCCCAAACGTGTATTTGTGCTATTACTGTGATTTAAGATCTTATAACCTATGTACTTCGAACTCTAGCCTCATAAAGAGACTAGAGGGGTGTGTTTAGTAATAAATACATATATTTTGAATATATACCTGGTGTGGTGCTCTTTCATTTGGTCACTCAAGAGATTATAGACTGGTAAAACAAGCTGCTTTACATTCCTTCAAGACTTAGCCTGAAGGCTGCTCTCCACAGCTACCACTAGGATAGCTTTCAATAAGGTTGTCTTTAACCTACCTACCATAAGAGTCGATTTGGACTGGTGCAAGGTGCCCACTATAATTAGTGGACAGCATATGCCAGGCCAACTTCTCACATTGGTGTGCAGCGTGTGGGATTCCAGCTTGCTATTGTTTTACCAGATAATCTCAATTGAATTGATCAACTGAAAACCACTAAAGGTACCTAAGGTACATATCATTTAAGCTTAGAATATCAGTAAGTTCTACTGAACTTAGAGTTGTGTGTTAAGGGATAGCACAACCCTTTCTACAACTCAAGAGAGTTTAGTAGGCCACACTAGAGTAGGTAGTGCATACACCACACCACACTAGTAATGTCTTTAAAAGCAGGATCCAAAGATACCCTGCAGGAAGCCATTGAGCTTCCCCCTCCAAGTATGACACACTCCCATTCTTGGAACTGAGAGCTTTGTGTAACGTGAGGAAATTAAGGACAGGCCAAAGTCCCACCACCCAACACCTCCATGAGTTGTTGGTGGCTTATGATCTTAGTAAGTCTTCAGAGACTGAAGGGGTAGGAGCAGAGGGTGGGCCAGCAGATGAGGAAGGGGCCAGGGGTACCACTACCCCCAGCCCCCCCTCTGAAACTGACCAGGAGGGTGACAATGACCCTGACCTGGAGAACCCAATCCCTTCTGGGGAAGATGAAGATGAGGATCTAGAGAACCACACCTTTGTCCCCCCAGGAAGGATTATGAGTGTGCTCAGAAAGTCTAGGTCTCCTTCTCAGGAGTCTAACCACTCTGGCACCTCAATAGGGAGCTCTGTTTCTTCTCACAGGAGGGAATCCTCTCATGAGAGAAGAAAGAGACTGGTCCAGTATGAGGAAACTCAACTAGAGATCAGGAAGAAGCAATTGGCTTTAGATAGAGAATCCCTAGATCTCCTTAGAGAGAGAAGAAAGTTGGGACTAGAGTCCCATGGTGGCAGCCATGTCCCTAGAGACAGGGAAAGGTCCTATGACCATAGGAACCTGAGCAAGATTGTCCCTCCCTACCAGAGTGGGGATGATATCCACAAATGGATAACTGCTTTAGAGAGGGCCTGTAAAGTACAGAAGGTCCCTCAGGAGCAGAGGGCAGCAATCTTGTGGCTCTCCTTTGCTGACAAAGGTAGAGACAAGCTCCTCACTGTTAGAGAGGAGGATGCTGACAATTACAAAGTCTTGAAGAGTGCTCTTATTGATGGGTTTGGCCTAACCACTGAACAGTACAGGTTGAAGTTCAGAGACACCCAAAAAGCACAGACTCAAGACTGGGTAGACTATGTGGATTGTTCTGCCAAGGCTCTGGAAGGCTGGGTGATGGGCAGTAAGGTGTGTGACTTCTCAGGATTGTATAATCTGATAATGAGGGAGCAGATTCTTAATAACTGTCAAAATCAGCTGTTGCATCAGTACCTGGTTGACTCTGATCTGACCTCTCCCCAAGAATTGGGAAAGAAGGCAGACAAATGGGTCAGAACCAGGGTGAAGCAGAAGGTACAGAACCAAGGTGGGGAAACCAAGAAGCAAGATGCTAAGAACTCTGACAAGGGTGGGGAGAAGGGTAAAGATCAAAAGTCTTCATCAGGCCCCCAAAAATCTTCTTCTGGTGGGGATTCCCAGTCTACCAAGGGTAAAGGCCAAAGAAAACCATGGTGCAAGGTCTGTAAGCAAAAGACCCACTGGACCAGTGATTGCACCAAGTCCAAAGACTCCAGTCCAGCACCCACCAATGCCCCTAAGGCACCTGTTCCCCCTAGTACAGTTGGTGGAAGTGCTCCAGCAAAGGGTTTAGTAGGGTTCACCCTGGGAACTGAGTTGGGCTCTGACCTAGTTAGAGAACTGACTCAGGCTGTGTTGGTCTGTGATGGAGGCATGGATGTGCCCTCCTCTATGAGTCCCAGTAATCTGGGCAAGTACAGACAACAGCCTTTAATCAATGGACGAGAGGCTTTGGCATTTAGGGACACAGGGGCCAGTGTCACAATGGTGACACAAGACCTTGTGCTACCTGGGCAAGTTATGCTTGGTGAAATGTACCAAGTGACCAATGCTAGCAATGTCAGAACAGACCATACTCTGGCAGTTGTTAACTTCTCCTGGGGAGGGGTAACTGGCCTTAAGAAGGTTGTGGTAAGTGCAAACCTACCAGTCGAATGCTTGCTTGGCAATGACTTGGAGACTTCTGCTTGGGCAGAAGTGGAGCTCAGGACCCATGCAGAAATGCTGGGGATCCCTGCAGATGTGTTTGCTGTGACCAGGTCACAAGCCAAAATGTCTAGCACTGAACAGGCCTTGGATTCTGGAAGAATGGACCAAGTGCCTTCCAAGAGGAGGAGTAGTAGGGTTAAGGCAGTGCCTTCCCCTTGGCTCAGGAGGAAGATCAGTCCCTTGAGGGGGATGATCTCAGCCCTGAAGAAGGAACTGTCCCAGAGGAACTTGAACCTGACCAGGTTTAGTTCTTGGGGACAGGGGGACCTTCTAGGGCAGATCTGAGCCAGGAGCAGCAGAGCTGCCCCTCCCTTGAACCCCTCAGACAGCAAGCTGCTGCTGAGGCTGCTGGGAAAGCTAGTGGTCCCCATACAGTGTATTGGGATGATGGACTCCTGTACTCAGAGAGTAGAGACCCAAGCCTGGTGCTACCAGGAGGTTGGTAATACCTTTGAAGTTCAGGGGCTTCCTATTGACCCTAGCCCATGATATTCCCTTAGCAGGACACCTGGGCCAGAACAAGACTTGGGACAGAATTGTCCCTCACTTTCACTGGCCCCACATGTCTGAAGACAGTAAGGAGTTTTGTCGCTCCTGTGTAACCTGCCAAGCCAGTGGCAAAGCAGGTGGCACTACAAAGGCCCCCTGATACCACTACCTGTGGTGGGGGTGCCCTTTGAGAGGGTAGGGATTGACATTGTTGGTCCCATGGATCCCCAAACAGCCTCTGGGCACAGGTTTATCCTGGTGGTAGTGGATCATGCCACCAGGTACCCAGAAGCTATTCCCCTCAGGACCACTACAGCACCTGTGGTGGCAAGGGCCCTCCTGGGAATCTTCTCAAGAGTGGGCTTTCCTAAGGAGGTAGTATCCGACAGGGGTGCAAACTTCATGTCTGGGTACTTAAAAGCAATGTGGAAGGAGTGTGGAGTTACTTATAAGTTCACCACACCCTATCACCCACAATGCAATGGTTTAGTTGAGAGATTCAACAAAACCTTGAAGGGCATGATTAAAGGGCTCCCAGAAAAGCTTAGGCGTAGATGGGACATACTCTTGCCCTGCCTTTTATTCGCATATAGGGAGGTGCCTCAGAAGGGGGTTGGTTACAGCCCTTTTGAACTTCTGTTTGGCCACCCTGTGAGGGGTCCACTGTGCTTGGTGAAGGAAGGATGGGAGTTACCTCTCAAGCCCCCAAAGCAAGATATAGTGGACTATGTACTTGGTCTCCGCTCCAGGATGGCTGAGTACATGAAAAAGGCAACCAAAAACCTTGAGGCTAGCCAGGAACTTCAGAAGGCCTGGCATGACCAAAGGCTGTTCTGACTGTTTACCAGCCAGGACAGAAGGTGTGGGTGTTGGAGCCAGTGGCCCCAGCAGCTCTCCAAGACAAATGGAGTGGACCCCACACTATTGTTGAGCAGAAGTGTGAGGTCACTTACTTAGTGGACCTGGGAACACCCAGGAGTCCCCAAAGGGTTCTCCATGTCAACAGACTTAAGCCATATGTGGACAGGGCAGACATGGGCTTGCTCATGGCTACTGATGAAGGGCAGGAGGAAGAGAGTGACCCACTCCCTGACCTGCTCTCACAGAACCCTGACGATGGGTCAGTTGATGGTGTAGCCTTGGCAGGCAGCCTCACTACCCAGCAACAAACTGATTGCAGGCAAGTCCTCAATCAGTTTAGGCATATGTTTTCACTGACACCCAGTCAGACCACCTGGTGCACTCATGAAGTGGACACTGGGGACAGTCTGCCTTTTAAAAACAAGATTTATAGGCAACCTGACCATGTCAGGGACTGTATCAGGACTGAAGTCCAGAAAATGTTGGAATTGGGAGTGATTGAGCCCTCAGATATCCCTTGGGCTAGTCCAGTAGTCCTAGTACCTAAACCTCACACCAGTGGTGGGAAAAGAGAGATGAGGTTTTGTGTAGACTACAGGGGTCTCAATGCAGTCACTAGGACTGATGCCCATCCAATACCCAGGGCAGATGAGCTCATAGATACTTTGGCCTCTGCCAAATATCTCAGCACATTTGACCTAACAGCTGGCTACTGGCAGATCAGACTAGCTGATACTGCAAAGCCCAAAACAGCATTTTCAACCCCTAGTGGGCATTATCAATTTGTGGTAATGCCCTTTGGTCTGAAAAATGCACCTGCCACTTTCCAGAGGTTGGTGAGCACAGTTCTCACAGGACTGGAAGCCTATAGTGCAGCTTATCTAGATGATATTGCTGTCTTTAGCTCCACCTGGGAGGATCACCTGGTCCACCTCAGGAATGTTTTACAGGCCCTGCAAAAGGCAGGCCTGACTATCAAGGCCACTAAGTGCCAGATAGGGCAGAGTCAGGTTGTGTACCTGGGCCACCTTGTGGGTGGAGGCCAGGTTCAACCTTTGCAGAGCAAGATCCAGACCATCATGGACTGGACTGCTCCCACTACCCAGACTCAGGTGAGAGCCTTCTTAGGCCTGACTGGGTACTATAGGAGATTTGTCAAGGGGTATGGATCAATAGTGACACCCTTGAATGACTTAACTTCTAAGAAAATGCCCAAAAAGGTTCAGTGGACAGCTAGCTGTCAAAAGGCATTTGATGACCTCAAGCAGGCCATGTGCACTGCTCCAATTCTGCAGAGTCCTGATTACTCCAAGAAGTTCATTGTTCAAACAGATGCATCTGAATTGGGGGTAGGGGCTGTACTGTCACAATTGAATGAAGAAGGTCAGGATCAGCCAGTAGCTTTTATTAGCAGAAGGCTGACCCCTAGAGAGAAACGTTGGTCAGCCATAGAGAGGGAGGCCTTTGCTGTGGTCTGGGCTCTGAAGAAGTTGAGGCCATACTTGTTTGGTACACACTTCCTGGTTCAGACAGACCATAAGCCCCTCTTATGGCTAAAACAAATGAAGGGTGAAAACCCCAAACTGCTTAGGTGGTCCATTTCCCTACAGGGGATGGACTTTACAGTGGAACATAGGCCTGGGAGTAACCATGCGAATGCAGATGGACTCTCTAGGTATTTCCACTTAGAACATGAAGACTTAACTGGGCAAGGTTAGTTTAATGTCCCTACGTTTGGGGGGGTTGTGTAGGAGAGTAGGATCTGCTTCACATGGGTACCCCCACTTTTTGCTGATGCTTCACTGGTTTTCGACATTAGTCTGGCTGGGGCCCTGCTATTCAGAACCCCAGCCTAGCTGTTTCCTCTTTAAAAGGGTCTCCATGTGCCTTAGGCACATCACTGATTGGGATCTGGAGTGCCCTTGTAAGTCCCTAGTATATGGTATACTATGTACCAAGGGCATAGGTACCTCAGAGGCCTGCCAGGGGCTGCAGCATGTATTATGCCACCCCTGGAAGGCCATCCAAACTGACACCACGGGTCTGCTACTGCAGCCTGGGTAAGGTGGTGCATGCACCCCTTACTGTGGTATAGGTTACCTATATCACTAAATGCATACACACATATAAACCTATAAGTCACTCCTAAGGCAGGCCTTATCAATCCTAAAGGCAGAGTGCATGGTTCCTATGTGGGAGGGTGCCCCTGCATGAGCAGGGCCCCTCTGCAGCATTCGGAGACCATCTCTAATGCTGTTTGTAGTGCAGCCTGACCATATACTCTTAAACGCATTATATCCTCGCGGTAAAATGCTAACTATGGAATGGCTGCACCTAAACATGTCGTGTTTGGTGTCAAACATCTTGGAATACTACCCCCCCGCCAATCCTGGTGGCGGGGGTAGCATTCCACCCTTCTAGAGGGAAAGGCATGTTAACTCTGACGAGTCCGGTAACTTCTTTCCAGAGCCCTGGCATCACAAAATGGATGCTGCTGCCACAGACACGAGTCTGGCCTCCTGCTGCTGGACGAAACTCCGGCAGGGGAGGCCTGGACAATAGGTTTCCTGTCCCAGGGAGGTGTGACCACCTCCCCAGACAGGACAATGTGTATTGGGGCTGGGCGGGAGCACTTTCGGGTGCTTTGAAGTCCTGCACTGGGGGCACATTTGGTGTCCCTGTGCATACCCCAGTTCAAACCGGATCAGGGGCTTGCAGCCCCTGCTTTGGCGCGAACTGGACAAAGGGAAAGGGGTGTAGCCACCCCTCTGCCCTGACCCACCCATAGGTGGGGCCACAGAGTAGTCCATCCCCTATTTTTAGAATAAAGGTAGGAACCCAGTCCTTAGGACTTTAGATTATACCTGGACGAAACTCTGACACGGTATCCTGGACCTTCGACGCTCTACGACAAGATTAGAGGACTGAAGAATCTCCCTTGGGGTCAAGGAGTGACTCCCCTGCTTGGCAGGCACCAAAGAAGCATCTGTCCGGTTCGCATCACTGAAGCTCCCGTCGGACGCCGAAGTCATCGCATCACCAGAGGTGGATTCTCAGACTTCCCCGAGGCTACCCTGAGTCCCCAGCAAAGCTGAGGCCCGTGGCTATCGTGGGTGACTTGAGACCGTGACCCCTGGACACCAAGCACACTTGCAAGTGCACCATCTTCGGGGTCTCCCAAGAAGTCGTACTTTGGGCTCCGAGTAGCCCTAGTCTCCAGCACCACCTGCACCGAAGATCACTGGCCCCCACTCCACGAGTGTCCTGTAAGCCAGCTCCACGTGCGGCGTCACGAGGCTCCTTCGCGGTCGCTAGCCCGTTGGCTAGTAGCCCTTGACGAAGGCCAATCTTTTCTTTACTTGGCATCCTGGTTGCTCCAGGCCTGCCCTCACTTACCCTCGCTGGGTGAGTTCCCCAGACCTTGCTGGTCTGCATCATCGACGATCTACATCTTACTCGAGACTTGCCGTTGCCAAGGCTTGTTGGGTCCAATCCGGTCGCCGACACCTCAGCACTCGACAGACATCGAGCACCAGCCCGAATCCTGCTCCTGGTCGCCGACAACGCCTCCCGGACCTCGTGGCTGAAGAGTCAAGACGACCGTCACCGCACCTGAAGCACTCGACATCGGTGGGCATCTGTCCATCGCCTTCCTGGTCACTGGCTAGTGACCCAGACTCTGTCCCCTCTGCTTTCAGGTTCTTCAGAACTCCGATCCACTCTTGGATCCACCCGGACACTTTTCTCCTGGTCGCCAGCAGCACTTTGCAGCAGATCGCCATACGAAACGACGACGAAACCCGACCCCGAAAGGCACCTATGCACCCGGCTTCCCTGGGTGAGGTAACACGAGTACTCCGGTGCTCCTGTGGGTAGAGACTCTTCAAAGTCCTAGATCTCAAAGGGTTTTGTCCTAGTCCTCTTCTAAGTGTCCCTTTCCTCTATTTTCCCGATCCCGACTTTCTCCATAGAAGTTAACGGCGTATCGCGGTTGTGTATATACACTGCACGCGTCTCCCGTGGGTCCCCTGTGTCACTACCTTGGGTGGTTCCTTGTGGTCCAAGCACTTCTAGAGGCTCTAGGCCTAGTGTCTAGTTCAGTCGTGGTTCGCATACCACTTTATTGGTATATGGTTTGGTACGCCCCTAGGGCCCAAACGTGTATTTGTGCTATTACTGTGATTTAAGATCTTATAACCTATGTATTTCGAACTCTAGCCTCATAAAGAGACTAGAGGGGTGTGTTTAGTAATAAATACATATATTTTGAATATATACCTGGTGTGGTGCTCTTTCATTTGGTCACTCAAGAGATTATAGACTGGTAAAACAAGCTGCTTTACATTCCTTCAAGACTTAGCCTGAAGGCTGCTCTCCATAGCTACCACTAGGATAGCTTTCAATAAGGTTGTCTTTAACCTACCTACCATAAGAGTCGATTTGGACTGGTGCAAGGTGCCCACTATAATTAGTGGACAGCATATGCCAGGCCAACTTCTCACATTGTCTATCTCCGTGAACTTTGGTGAATGGAGATGGGTACTGATAGCAGAATAGCATGCGATGATGAAGTAGTCCATCATAGGTTTTGGAGGTGGAAACCTGCCGTAGATTTTGGAAAAATTGAATTATTTAATGAAAAGAATTCTGGATCCTTGATAGGAATTCTGGATCCTTGATCCTTCCTATCCCTTCCATCCAAAAGACAATAAAACCCTTGCCTGCTCTATATAAGTCAAAGAGACTCGCAGCTCCTCAAATCTGGTGCAGAAGTAATCCGACAAAATGAAATCTGTTTTTCTTTGCCCTTCGCCCAATGTGAATGACTTCTTGACATGATTTTTTTTACACTTTATGAATGCCTGCACTGAATATTGAGGACAAAAACATTGTGAAGGTATGTTTGTATAGGTAACCGAAGTTTTACTATATATATAATGCCACATACATATACCTTGATGATATTTACAAATCTTCAAGTTACGTAGATGTGGAGTTAAGAATAGTAAATCTATACTTACCTATTTGTAATTACCTTCTCTATATCTTAGTCCTCGATATTGTTTACACGATATTCTGTCCACACAATATTTTTGTTTCTGATATTCTCTCAGTGATCCCCCAGAAACAGTTTGCTTTCTCACTGAGAACATAAGTGATTTCAATTTTAATAATGTTTGGAACTGTGTGGGTTCTGTAAAGTCTTACATGCTGTTATGTATTGTTGTATATCATTTTTACTCCATTCTAAGATTATAGTTGGAGCTACGCTTTCCAGCTCGTAGTCTCTTGAATGTCACCTTGGCACTATTTCACATTATCAATTTTGCAGAGCACATGATGCCTTTATATGTCTCCTGGGTGTTTGGTGTCCAAATGTAATTTTGCTCTTGGTTTCTTTCCACAGGTGTGCTCTCCCAGATCTTTAGTCTCACAGAGCGACAATGAATCTCCAGTTGTAAGTGGCGGCCCAATCATAGTACAAACCAGTAGCACAAGTAAGTCAGCTAAAAGGTTCTTTGAACTTGTGTGAGTTCATGTGAGGCTGTGTCCTAAGGGTGCTTCTATATATCATTTTACGCTTATGTTTCTACTTAGACTCATGTCAATTTCCTATTGCTAATTCCCACTGTGTCTAGATCCAATTTTGTATGACCAATTCACCACATGGCCTCCAGGTGATAAGCAGACCATGGATTATTGAAAGGTTAGTCAAAACATACACAACACAATAGCAACACATAAAGAATGTCTTTATTGGAAGATAAGTTTCAAAGTTTCGACCACTTGCCTGTGGGCAGATGCAGTATGCTTCATCAGGTTCTGAAATAATTCAAAATAAAATGCAGTATAGCCTCTGCTTCACATACAAAAGTAAACAGTAATTTCATTCAAAGTATATCATTTAACCTGGTTCTCTGGCTCCTCTGTTTGTACACACTTTATTTGATGTACAAATAGCGCTTTGTATGTGCGGGTACATATAGGAGGGGTTGATGATTAATGTTATAATAAAATTGCTGGAACAGATGATGAAAGGAACTGCCTGTCCTCCAGCAAGAAAGGACAATGCGTCGAGACAGCCAGGTTGATTAGGACCCCAAAAGGGTGACACAGACTGAGTAGTCTGAGTTCTGCCCGCTTGAGTATTAGAGATAGGCCGGCCTCAGGCATCTGAACTGAAGAGGGCTGACATTAAAATGGGAAAGAGATGAGTCATCAATTATGTCCTGAATTTGAGGAACTCATTCTTCATATGCAGCTGGAGGGAAAGGAATTCCACTGGGAGGAGCCTTGGGGATGAAGAGGTCAGTCATCCTATCTCCTTTATTTTAATGTGTGAGTCTACAGAATACACTGCTGATGGACCTGAGAATTCTAGTCGGGTGGTACGGGGAAAACAAGTTTGATTGGTGTGCAGCTATGGAGTGCCTTGTGCATGTGACAACCCTTCTTAAACAATTCTCTTTTGCTATTGGCATGTGCATGGTTATGGGCTTGTGGAGTGCAGTTTCAAGACAAAAAAAAGAGGCGGCCTGCATACTGCTGAGCTCTCTGCAGCTTTGAAAGTGATGGGTTGTAGTGGCCACAGTATATGCTGCTGCAATAATCCAGTGTGACATGAGCACCATGAGGATTAGGGTGATTTTGTTTGGGCAATTGAGCACCTGCAGACCCCATTTCTGCAGGTGTACATAGTGGCATTTTTAGTGGTAGTTTTGGACAATGTGTTTATCTGAGGGGTTAATGAGAGACCAGTCGAAGTTCAATCCCAAGTTCCTTGTCCTGTCTACTGTGGTTAACCTGGGCAGAGGGCAGGGGATCAGACTGACAGGGCAGAAGTTCAAAATGTCAATTTTCCCACATTAGGTGGAGCCAATTATTCTGCATCCATTGGCCCACTTAGGAGAGGCTGTGAGATTGGATGGGATAATTGTCCAGGATGGTGTTCAAATGTGAGATGGACGTTTGTATCATCCGCATACATGTGCAAGCCTATGATGTAGGCTATTCTGCCAGGAGTCCATGTAAGCACTGAAAGAGGTTGGAATAAGGGTGAAACCTGAGGTACACCAAATATAATGTCAACTATTCTGTAAAGGAACGTGCCTAATTTAACTTAATTAGTTTGGTTTTACTGGAAGAAATTAACCCAGGCCACCTCTGTGCCACTAATGCCAGCTACAGCAGATAGTCCTTCTAAAAGCACCTTATGGTCTATCATGTAAAAACCTCTGAATGAGCCAATATAACCAGTGCACAGGGTAGGGTCTGGTCCCAGACGTTGATAAGTTCTTTCTGAATAAAGGGTGTTCTCTTAACACTACATGGTCTGCAACCTTACAGGAAATTCCTAAGCAGGGCATTAGACTAGAGGCTAGAGGACAGTTGGTAGGTATCAACAGTTTCAAACATCTTTGTATTGAGAAGAGTTAGCAATTATCTATGCTCTGTGGGTCCTCTGTGGGTTTCTTTAGGATGAGTGTGATGATTGCATGTTTAAAGGCCTTTGAAATGACTGCACTAGATGGAGGGGATTGTTGAGTGATGTAAGTGCTGAGAAGCCAAGGTTGTTGATTTCACCATTGCTGATGTCCCAAGGATGAGATGTTTTTCATGAAGGATTCAGAAATGGGTTCATACTTTCATGGAACTCGTACAGAGAGGAATGGATTAAGGTAACGGTGGGCGGAGCAGTCGTAGTGCCTCTACGCGGAATTCCACGGAGTTGGAAAAAAACTCTGTGGAACTCTGCTCCCTCCCCCCTTCCAAAGTAATTATAATTTTAAAAAAAAGGCACTTACCTGAAGAAGAAGGACGACGAGGACGAGGAAGGAGAGCGGCCATGGCAAGGAGGCGGCAGCCACGGCAGGTAAGTGCCTTTTTTTACATTATAATTACTTTGGGAGGGTGGAGGGGCCAGCTAACTCCGCTCCGCCACAGAGTAGGAGTTTTGCCTAAACTCCACGTTCGCCACGGAACGCGGAGTAGGCAAAACTCCGTAAACTCCGCTGGCGGAGCGGAGTTACCCGCCCGGGTTTAGAATGGATGACCATTAGCAGGACTCCATGGCCAGAGGTTGTGTTAGACCTGGCATCCTTGGTGTGGTGTTTCCCTAACTTTTTGCCTTCAGACCTCCTGTTTTTGCTGACTTCATTGCTACAGTGCTTGTGCTTTCTCCTTAAAACACATTAGATTGGCTCCTACCCAATTGGCATATTTAATTTGCTTGTAAGTCCCTAGTAAGTGACAGTATGTGTGCCCAGACCCTGGGAGTAAATGCTTCTAGTGGGCCTGCAGCATTAGTTGTGCCACCCACTTAAGGAGCACTTGAAACATGTCTCAGGCCTGCCATTGCAGAGCATGTGTGTGCAGTTTTAAACTGCCATTTCCACATGGCAAAATAAACCTTTTGCCAGGCCCAAACCTTTCTTTTTAACACATATTATTCACCCCTAAGCTAGCTCCTGAATTGCCCCATGGGCCGGGTGCAGTGCAGTGTATTTATAAAGTTTAGGTTTTACATGTCTTTGAACTGAAAAACTCTTAAATTCGATTTTCACTACTGTAAGGCCTACCTCTCCCATCGGATAACATTGGAATTACCTTACTACATTTTATGAGTGTCATTTCTAAATGTGACCAGGTAACCCCTTCATGTTTGGTGTGTCTGGAATCAGAATTTAAAATCCTAATTTATGGTGAAGTCGGATTTTACATTGCAACTCTGAAAATGCCACTTTTAGAAAGTTGGCATTTTCTTGCCTTTGCCAGTTGGCGCATCTCTGGGTCAATTGACTATTTGTGGGTGGCAGTTGGGCTTTGTTTATTCCTCCTAGACAGCCACATACAATGGGGAGCTTAGGAGTGACTGGATGGGCCATCACTGGCAGGATGGGAGGGAGAAGCTGCCCAGCCCCACTTACACCTAAATAGGCTGTGTCCTGTCCCTCCACCAATGGCTGCATACGCCCTGTAGTTAGTCTGGAGCCAGGGCCAGAAAGGCAGGGTATCTGTGCACTTCAAAGTGCCAACTGTGGAAATCTGTCTGCACTGGACTGGGACAAAGTCACAAGTTCAGGCCGACCGCACTTCAAAGGCACAACTATAAATACTGGACCTCAGACACCAACTCTTCAGAACATTTTTGGACCTGTGCAAACTCTGCCATGCAAAAGAACTGCTACAAGGACTGCCACTCTGCTGGACTGCTGCTCTGAAGGAACTTCTGCCTTGCTGTGCTGACCTGCTGCCTGTCACCCTCTTGCCTGGATGAGAAAGACTGGACATGCATCTCTTGAACCCAGAACCCAGAGTGACTCCAAGGGCTAGTTGACTGGCCTCCTGATCTGAAGTCTCATGGCTATAACAGCCTTCCAACAACCTTGCACCTGCACCTGGACTCTGCCATCTATGAGTCTACCCTGCCAAGTGGTGAAACCCCAGTCCTAACTGATGTATCTCTTCTGCTGCGTGGATTTGAAGCATCACAAAAAGTCTGCATAGCATCTCAGCTATTCGGAACCACCTTACTTCCCCGACTGTGCAACGCATCCTTGCCGCAGGCCCTCGCATCCTTCATCGATGCCTGCCTTGACGACAACGGCGGACTCCACATTGCAGCTCTTTGGAAATTACGCATCCCCCGACTGAGTGTGACATTCTCAATGCCGGACTTCGCATCGCGAACCCCATCGACGAGATCCTCGATGACGGTGCAGGCTCTCGTAATGCAGCCTCGACACATCTAGTGAACTGATGCATCGCTTTGGCTGTACAATGCTTCTTCGATGTGGATCTTCGTAATGCTCTGCAAACCAGGAAATAAGGTACTTTGTTCTGCTAGCCTAACTAGGTCCCTGTAGCAGACCCGCACTCCATCACGGCCGGCCTGAACTTGTGACTTTGTCCTAGTCGGGTGCGGACAGATTTCCACAGTTGGTGATTTGTGCTTTTTGACGTTATTTTCACTAAAGTGTATTAAAATTGATTATCTCTAGTTCTACAGTTTTTTTGTTGTTGTTGATGTCTTGTTTCATTTATTAAAGAAAGGTCTATTTTCCAAGTTGATGTGGGATCCTTTTTGAGTGGTGTTTTTACTGTATTATTGTTTGAAGTGTTGCTAAATACTTCACACATTACCTCTAAGTTAAGCTTGACTGCTCTGAGCCAGACTAACAGAGGGATGTGCAAAGATTAACGTAGGGTCAGCTTGTGCCAAACCCGATAAGGATTCTGGTTGCTGCTTAACCAGGGCTCACACCCAATCAACCAACAACCCATTTTCTCACTGGGTGATAGAGGCAATGTTATCTTTTAAGGTGTATCTGTACCCAGTGAAGAAAGACAGAAGATTATTGCTGAGTGTTAGACCTGTCAACCTTAGGGTGGTCTTCCCCCAAGCTTTTTGCCCATTTGCCTCCAATTTTGCTGATTTGCTGTTGGTGGCTGTAGGACTCTGGGCACTTTATCACTGCTAACCCATGTTAAAGTGCATGTGCTTTCTCCATAAACATGGTTTGACTGACTCATCCACAATTGGCATATTTAATTTACTTATAAGTCCCTAGTAAAGTGCACTGTATGTGCCCGGGCCTTGTAAATTAAATGCTACTAGTGGCCCTACAGCACTGATTGTCCTATCCACTTAAGTAGCCCTTTAAAACATGTCTCAGGCCTGCCACTGCAATGCTGGCTCACTGACAGAATATCGACCTCAAAAATATAATGTCAAAAATATCGAGGTAAAAATACAGAATGCAAAAATGTTGACTCCCTATACTTAAACAGGTAAGTACAAAAATATCAAGAAAAAAATATCGAAGTCAAAAATATAATTGTACAAAATATCGATATATATATATATATATATATATTTATAATAAAATATTAAATATATTAAATAATAAAATTGATTTAATATACATTTTAACAAATATAACAAATAAACTCAATTAAAAAAAGTTAAACACATACATATTAATTAATATATATATATATATTTACTTTAAAACAATTAATAAACTATTCATTTAAATGTATTTCATAATTGTAAAATTATATATAAATGTACATATATATATATATATATATATATATATATACCAATAACATAAAATCTAATAAAAAAACATTCTATTATAAATTAAAACATTAAACTATTTAAAAATCTTTAAAACTAAATGTCCCACTCCTGTCAGTGCAACAGTAGGGAAAGTTTTGGATAGCGGAGGGGTAAAAACTACTATTCCCACTCCAATGAGCGCAACAGTAGGGAAAGTGTTGGATAGCGGAGGGGTAAAAATTACTATTCCCAATCCAGTGAGTGCAACAGTAGGGAAAGTGTTAGATAGTGGAGGGTTAAAATTTACTATTCCCACTGCAGTCAGTGGAACAGAAGGGAAAGTGTTGGATATCGAAGGGGTAAAAATTACTATTCCCACTCCAGTGAGTGCAACAGTAAGGAAAGTGTTGGATAGTGGAGGGATAAAATTTACTATTCCCACTCCAATGAGTGCAACAGTAGGGAAAGTGTTGGATAGCGGAGGGGTAAAATTACTTTTCCTACTCCAATAAGTGCAGCAGTAGAGAAAGTGTTGGATATTGAAGGGGTAAAAATTACTATTCCCACTCCAGTGAGTGCAACAGTAGGGAAAGTGTTGGATAGTGGAGGAATAAAATTTACTATTCCCACTCCAATGAGTGCAACAGTAGGGAAAGTGTTGTATAACGGAGGGGTAAAATTACTTTTCCTACTCCAATAAGTGCAACAGTAGAGAAAATGTTGGATAACGGATGGGTAAAATTACTTTTCCTGCTCCAATAAGTGCAACAGTAGAGAAAGTGTTGAATATCGAAGGGGTAAAAATTACTATTCCCACTCCAGTGAGTGCAACAGTAGGGAAATTGTTGGATAGCGGAGGAATACAATTTACTATTCCCACTCCAGTGAGTTGAACAGTAGGGAAAGTGTTGGATAGTGGTGGCATAAAATTTACTATTCCCACTCCAAAAAGTAGGGAAAGTGTTGGATTGCAGAGGTGTAACAATTAATATTCCCACTCCAGTCAGTTCAAAATTTAAAAAAACAAAATATTAACAACAAAAAAATATATATTTTTAAATATATATATATATATATATGATCGAGAATTGGCAAGAACATAGCCCGAGGAAAACCAACGTTGAACAAACGATCGAACTGCTTATTACAGACTCACAGCATCGAGGGCTGCCGATTCCGGTAAGGAGTTTACGTGGGGCTTTCGCTGATTGTACAGTGTGTTGTAGAACCATATTTATGCTACACTTGCTGAAATTTCAGAAAGCTTATATCCAAGAATCCCACGGTTATTTCGGTTTAGAAAAAGTTCCCTGGTACTACGCACAAACTGAACAAATATTTCCAGTACTTCTCGGTAGCTGACTATTTAAAGCTGATGTCTCTCGCACTAGCAGTGTTGAAAATTATTTGCAAAATCCAAATATTTTGATCTGGGGCAAATGCATCACGGGTACAATTGAGATACTCGTGTCTAGTGAAACACACGTCTGTATTGGGGTCAATACAATCTAATGACTATGAATGAATGGGAAAAAGAAAGGCAAGCCATTGCTATTTCCCTTTTCAATGAAGAGTTAAATCCAACTGAACGGATTTCGAATTCAGCAATTGTCTCAACCACACAGGAATCATCTCTATCACAGAATTTAGCTACATTGGAGAAGTTGTCCAGGCGTGAAATAAATAAATGGTGGGAGGTTACCTCTCTCACCAACTACGTGGAAGTAGGTCGAGTCCCAAGAGGGCTTAGGATTTCCATTGTACCCACCTACGAAAATCCTAATCCGGATCTCCTGAATGAATGGGCGCAGTATATGGCCAAAACATGCAAGGGGATGCTTGAAATGCTGATTAAGTATGCCAAAATTGATTTGGATCAAACACGCCTGGAATTAGCCAAGGTTAAAGAAGATTTGGATAAACACAAATCAGAAAGTGTTGTGATTAATTTCCTGAAAGGTCTGGAAGTCCGACTAAAATCTTATGAGGACACCATTAAAATAAAGAAACAACGCAAATTCTTGCGAGACAAAAAGGACTATACGGAAGGCAGAATACTGACCTACGCAAAAAGATTCGATTGGGCCCAAAGAGACGTCCGAGTTATCCAACAGCAGATACAACAGGAAACGGTGACCACCGATTCTAGCTCTGATGTCAGCTCAGACTCTGATCGCCAAGCAGTCCCTTTAGGCTCACGCCCTCTCACGTTCCTACACGAGTTCCAAATATTGAAAAAGAAAAAAGAGAAAAAGGATTCAAAAATACAGGGACCAACCGAGAAGAAGGGACGCGGAAGAGGACGAGGAAGAGGGCGAGGCAAAGGAAAAGCAAGAGGCTCAAACGAACATTCAGAGTGAAACAAAGACACGGTGGGCGCACCAACAAACACAGGATGTGTCAATCGAAGAATCAGAATGTGGTGGATGAAAAAACTGTCATCAACCTGTCAGCAAGGAAACTGACCGATGAGGAGGAGTCTCTCTTGAGATTGGGTCTAGCATTCTGCCCAACACAGGACATGAACTATGTTGATTCTCAAATTGATTTATTCCGTTACGTAAGGAAATTGAAACTGATGAAATTACACAAAATATTAAATACCACAACTAATACAGTTGTCAATATTGAAGGACAAAATAACGATGGATTGAAAACTTCATCTCCTTTCACGTTGCAAGATATCGATTCCATCCTGACCTTACATTCATTAGATGATGATTCTCCCTATGAGGGGCAACAACAGGACACAAGTGAAATACTGAGACAAATGGGTTTTACCGTGGATGACTCCATGAACAGTGGCTTCAAACCTAAATCAAGGTTCCATCCGAATGTCCCCCATGATAACATTGAGGCCTTTAACTCTGTGATAATTCATGAATTAACACTGATGCGGAACGACCACAAAATAAAAGGCAGGGATAATTTGACACAGAAACAACGTACTGCCCTCAAAAAACTAACTGAAGATTCAAGCATAGTGATAAAGCCTAGTGACAAGGGGGGTAACATTGTTTTGATAAATGCAGAATATTATACAAATGAAGCTTTTAACCAGCTAAGTGACGGAACGTGTTATGAACAAATTTCCTGGGACTTATACAGAGACACCATAAGTGTATACCATGAAATGCTTAAAGATTGGTGGATGAAATGTTTATTGAATCATGATGAATACTTGTTCTTGAAAAATGATCATCCCCTTATACCCTGTTTGTACCTACTGCCGAAAATACACAAACATCCCACTAGACCACCGGGGAGACCCATTGTGTCATCTAATGGGGGACTCCTTGAGAATACCTCAATCTTCCTTGATTCTTTTCTAGCACCTATCGTGATCAACCTCAGGTCATACTGCCATGATAGCACTGATTTCCTGAAAAGGATACATGTTAAATGGGAGAGCACTTTCCTTATGATATCTTTGGATGTGTGTTCGCTCTACACGTGTATCGACCAAAGAAAAGGTGTAGAAGCGTGTATGTACTTTCTGAAGGGGAGATCACTATCACTATTGGATCACACTAATATGCTAGGAGCAATGATACTATTCTGTATGGAACAGAATATCTTTTTGTTCGAGGATACAGTATTCAGGCAAAAGTCAGGCGTGGCGATGGGTACTTGCTTCGCCCCCAGTCTAGCGAATCTTTTTCTGGGCTGGTGGGAGGAGCAGGTAGTAGGGCAGAACAAAATGATAGATTCACTGAACACATCCCAATTTGGATCAGATATATTGATGATCTGTTCCTTATTTGGGATGGTGATGAATACAGTGCCAGGGAATTTATCAGTACTTTGGAGACCAATGAACTTAATCTTAGTTTCACCTGCACTATTAGTAATTCACACTGTGAATTCCTGGATGTGGCCATTAGAATTGAAGATAACAAAATGCAAACTTCTCTTTACCAAAAAAAGACAGCAGGTAACAGTACGTTACATGCTGCAAGCCATCATCCAGCAACCCTAATTAACAGCATACCATATGGTGAGCTCATTAGAGCCCGCCGTACTTGCAGTGATGACGAGTCGTATCGTAAGGAACAGATTAACATCAAGGATAGATTCGCACAGCGAGGTTACTCAAGTAAAATACTGTGTCAGGCGAGTAAAAAACTTGAAGGGGTTAAACAAACTGATATCCTTTTTAAAAATAAAATTGGCAAGACGCAAAAAAATGACAACAGACCCAGGATGATCACTACGTATAACAAAAGATCCCTACACATGAAGCGTCTTCTAAGAAAACATTGGAATCTCTTACTCACTGACCCCATCATAGGCAGTTCCATTGGAGCCACTCCCCAGGTTACATATCGACGACCCAGATCTTTAAGGGATTCCCTAGTACATAGCTATCAGGAACCCACACCACCTCCCAATTAATTGAATAAAAAACTGGAGGGTTACTACCCTTGTGGGTCATGTAAAGCATGTAATAATGGCAAAAGTCAAAAAAGTTACACCATAAGTGATGGTAGTATCAGATATATTCACAAGTTTATCACTTGCAATACTGAATTCACTGTATATTTACTAGAATGTCCCTGTGGGCTCCGTTATATTGGGAGCACCAAATTACCATTAAAACAGCGAATACTACAACATCTTCGTGCTATCACCAACAATGACCTAAATTACCCCGTAGCTCGGCACTTCCAGGCCAAACATGATAGCAACAAGTGTCATCTTAAGATTGTGGGAATTGATTGTGTTTTGAAACAAACCCGAGGGGGAGATGGAGAGAAGCGATTACGAGTGTTGGAATCAAGATATATCATCGATCTCAATACCCGTATTCCTTTTGGTTTGAACACAAGTGAAGAATTGACAACTCACATCAACTGAATATGATATTAGCATGCCATTTTCCCACTTATCTGACCGATTGTATATAGGCCCCTTCTTTTCTATTTCACTTAGTTTTTGGTTTCACTCTCCACTTATGTTATATCCTTAGGCACTTTTTTAAATTGCAGCGTCTTACAGTCCCGATGTTTGGACACTTGTCCTTGATTGCCTTACCATTTTCAGTGTGCTACATGGCTCACCGTCGGGTTGCTCCTGTATGTTTATTATAACTAAGGAGCAGTACACTGTCAACCTAATTGATTGATAGTTTAGACGTGTGTGGGGCATTTGCCCCGTGTTGTAGTTCCTTCTTCCACTCCTTGATAGTTCCAGGGGATCCCCCTTACTATTTTTCGGGCAGCACGATCTACCCCTATAACCTTTGGATGTGGCCTTTCTGTAACTTCTATTGAAGTTTTGTTCGTGGACGTAACTGTCTGCATTGTTGTGCAAGTGCCGTTTTAGATTCTCACTATTTAGTTATACTTTTGGTGATTCTGACACCTATCGTGGCATAACAGAACCCGTGTTAAATTAACACATGGAATGGAATTATCTGAATGAACGAATTTTGATTATTCAGTATTGTATATACATATATTTATAGGTCATCATTAATTGTGAAATATCATGCATGTGCAATTCTTATTTTCATACTAAATGACCTCTATGTATGTAAGTCTTTTTTCTATAGTCTGTTTTCCATGTTTTTTGGTTATCCACGTTATATCTACGGGGATTGAGCACTAAACAAAAATACTTGACAAAGGCTTATTGCTGAAACGCGTCGTTCTCTTGCACATAAAGATCTGTGCGAGAAATTCACTTGGTGTGCCGTCTTTTCATTTCCTTGTTTGGAGTGGATCTTTCTCTAATATATATATATATATATATATATATATATATATATATATATATATATATATATATATATATATATATATATATATATATATATATATATATATGTTAAAAATTAAAATACAAATATAGTTAATATTATAAATTTAAAAAATAAAAACATATCATGTTAAATACATATGACAAATACCTACAAATATTATATTAAATAAAATAAAAAATAATTTTCAAACAAATAAATATTTTTAATTCGAAAATTCACAACCCACATCTAAATATAAAAAGTACTTCCGCAATTAACATAATTAATTACCAATTAACGAAATATTATTAATTAAAAAACAAATTAAAACACATAAAAATAAATTAACTTCCCACACTTTATCCGTATAATCCCCACAACCCACACCTAAAATTAAACTGTAAATAAATTAATTACACAATTAAAACGTATTTTCAATTAAAAAACTAATAGTATTTAACAACTAATTATAAAGTAAGTAAACTTAATGTACTCTTCACCCTTTACCCCTATAAAAGTAAAACCCACACACAAAAAAATAAACAATTACCCTAATTAAATATCAATTAATTAATTAATACTAATGATCAACTAATCACATGTTATTTAAACATAAATTACTTCCCACAATTTACCCCTATAAACCTCACCTCCCGCACCTAAAATTAATTACACAATTCCCGTAATTAATTTTCAATCAATTAATTAATATCAATTAACAACTAATTACTAATTAATCAAAAATAAAATACTTCCCACCAATTTCTCCTATAAACCCCAAAAGCCGCACCAAAAATCATTAGACAATTTCCATATTTAATTTTCAATTAATTAATTAATATTAATTAACAACGTATTATTAATTAAAAATAAATTACTTCCCACCCTTTACCCCTATAAACCCTACAACCCACACCTAAAAAAAATACACAATTACCATAATTAATTACCAATCAATTAATTAATATTAATTAACAACCAATTAATAATTAATTAATAATAAACTACTTCCCACAATTAACAGTATAAAATCTCAAATAAATGTTAATAAATAAAAAATAATCATTAATTGATTATAATTAAATTACTTCCCACTCTATTCCCCTATAAACCCAAAACCCGCTAAGGAACTAAAAAACCCAAAATGTAATTGAAATAAAATTGATAACTACTTAAAATGTAACACATATATTAAAAAACATAAACAATTCTTGTACAAAAAATACATGACATAAATTTGAAAAAAATACTAAAATACATAACACTAATTAAAAAATTGATATTTTAAACAACTATATTTTTGCCAACGATATTAATGACTTCTATGTTTTTAAAAACGATATTTCTTACCTTAAAATCGATATTCTTGACCACGATATTCTTGCTGCTGATATTTCTGACTCACGATATTTAGGACTCGATATTTCTGTAGTTCGACATTTCCAACTCGATATTTTGTTTGCATAACCTTTTATTACATATAAATCACCCCTGAGGTAGGCCATAGGGCAGGATGCTATGCAATTAAAAGTAGACATGTACTTTTAAGTTTTACATGTCCTGGTACTGAAAAACGTCCAAATACATTTTTCACTACCGTGAGGCCTTCCCTCCCATAGGTTAACATTGGGGATTCCTTGTTACATCTAATAAGTGTAATTCCCAATTGGAAAGAGGTAGGCCTGTCATGTTTATTACCTGTAGAATTGTAATGAGAAATCCTCTTTAATGGTAAAGTTGAATTTATCATTGCAATTTTTTAAAATGCCACTTTTAGGAAGTTAGCATTTTTCTGCTCTTAGCCCTGTGTACCTTCTGCCTGTCTACAATACAAGTTTGGGATAGGTGACAGTTGGGCCTTGTGCATTCCCTCTAGACAGCCACGCACAAAGAGAACTTAGCTGCGACTGATGGGCCATCCACTTCCTGATGGGCCATCCTGGGTAGGGTGGTAGGGAGGGGCTGGACACAGCTTCACACTTACACCTGAATAGGCTGTGTCCTGTCACCACACAAAGGATTACTTAACCCCCAGGGCAGGAAGGGAGGATCTCTGTGCACTTCAAAGCCACTCTTCAAATTCTCCCCCATTTCAAAGGCACCACTGGGTATAAAAACTGTACTTCTGACCCTACCACTTCAGTACTCTTCTGGACCTGTGGATATTCTGGCAGGAAGAAGGACTGCTGTGCTGCTGAAGTACTGCCACTCTGTTGGACTGCTGATCTGGAAGGACTGCTTTTCTACTGTGCTGACCTACCCGCTGCCTGCTGCCCTCCTTGCCTCTGTGAGAAGGACTGGACCTACACTACTTGAACCCAGAGTGACTCTAAGGGCTTTGCTGCTTGCCCCTTGTTCTGAAGTCTCGGGGACATCAAAGACTTCCAAGAACCCTGCTACAGCACCTGGACTCTGCCATCAGTGATTGTTGCCCTGCCAAGTGATACCAATCCAGTCCTAGCACTTGGAAGTGGGTAAAATATGCTGTCCCAGCAGAGATCCATGCATCTATGCTGTTGCACCACTCGAAACCAGCGCATCTCCATTCCTGCCGAACATCGTCGCTGCTGCGAGGATCGAGTGCATTGCATCGCTGATGGCGCATTGCCTCCATTCCCTTCAACTTTGCGCAGCTCAGAGCCGACGCACCCCTACATCGCAAGGATCGATGCCGAAACGTCACCTCCATTACTCCTCACATCCCATCCTCGACGTTGATGCAACGGCGAACCAAGGTACTGTTTCAGCGGGACAAGGCTGGTCCCTATATCTGACCTGCACTCCATGGCGATCATCCTGAACATTTGGATTTTACCCGGTCTAGCACGACCAGACAGCCCCGGTTGGCGCTTTAAGCTTTTAAACACTACATTTCAAGATATTCTTTCAAAATCTATAACTCGTGTTCTACTTATTGGATTTTTGCCATTTTGGTCTTGTTTCGTTCATTAAGTTCTGTTCCATTGTTCTAACCAGGTATGATATCTTTTTGTGTGGTATTTTCACTGACTTACTGTTTGAAGTGTTGCACAAATACTTAACACATTGCCTCCTAAGATAAGCCTAAATGCTCTGTGTCAAGCTACCAGGACGCGAGCACAGGTTTGAGATTTGAGCCAGTGCATTGAAGGCCTTGATTTGTTTGAGTGGGCTAGAATGCTTTCAGAAGTATCTAGATGTGGATCCGGCAATTTGGGCAGCGGTAAATCTTAGGATGTATTTTATATAGGTTTCTCCATGTGGAGACTGAACCAATATCAGCGGACTTTTTATGTCTTTTGTCTAGTTCACTGTGAATGCATAATATTACTAGGAAGGGGTCGAACCAGTCGAAATAATTGCTGGCTCTCAGGAGGTTCATGTTTTCCTTGACAGTGGGGCAACATGCAACATCATGTGTATCACTGAATATCAGAAAATGAAAGAACAACTGCCTCTAAACCCGTCAAGTATCTGTGTTTTGTGGTGCGGAGCCAAACAGCCTGTTTCCTGTTTAGAAAAGAGGTCTTGCAATAGGGAGTTGTATCCTGTGAAGAAGAAATACATGTGTTAGAGAGTGAAGATCCTGGTCCATGTCTATTAATTTATGTCACTGCTCAGGTCATGGGTTTACTAGCAATGACTTGTAATGTTACAACAGATCATCCTGTGTCAAACAATTGACAAAATTGCTTAGAGTGCTGGAAAACTAAAATACGAAGTGATTATGCTACATATTAATGAATCAGTGAAACCAATGGTTCAGGTACACAGAAGAATTCTGATACACTTACAAATAATAGTAGAAAAGGAGATTAATTCACTGCTTCAATAAGACATCATTGAACCAGACACTGGTCCAGCTACATGGGTATCAACTATTGTGGTGGTTCCGGAAAGAATACGGAGGATATCAGAATATGTGTGGACATGCAAATGCCTAATACAGCAATTGCACTTCACTCAGGCCGCACTGATTTGAAGGCTGGATCGCACACTGAGACAATGCCTCACTACCCTCGCTGCACTGGCTGCCCTGAACGCTGAGTCACACACTATAACTATGCCTCCTCTCCTCTCACTGACTCCTCTCCACACGATCTGCAGGAATGGTGCTTCACACGCTGACACCGTTACTGATCTGGTAATTGGCTCAGTGGTGCATGTTGGGCATAATTTACAAAAATACTCACATGCTGTTGGTAGTACTGAGAGGGCTTATAGTGCACAACTACTTAGTCCCAATCATGCTGACACTTCTGTCACTGCCCACAACTGCATCTGCTTGTGCTGAGGCACGTCTCCCGACACACCCAGCACAGTGTCTACCGACTTACTGCTGCTACTACTGCTTACTACTGCTGCAGGTAAACTCCACCCAACAATGTCGATCAACTGCTCCAGTACTCACAGGGTCACTGACACCTCAAACAAAGCTATGCCCAAAGGTGCATCTGTGAGAACGTAGGTTTCAAAAATTACACAGGTACTGCAAAGGTGGATTCAGCCTAATTTAGCTAATATACCACTGAAAAGTGCCTAAGTGTTATTCAATGAAGTCAAATTAGATACACCTAGTTTTAAGATGGCTGCGAATATTTTATCAAAGAACACCTTGATGGAGGACATGCAGCAATGGTGGTCCTTTTAGACTTATGATACCAAAGGGGATGATGGACGGAACGCTTGAGCAAATCAAACACTCACCCCCAGTCAACTGATCTGGGTTTAATCCATCATCATTCTTTAGCTCACTCCACCACCCCAGTTCAGACATGGCCATATGCAAATCAGTCTGACCCTGTGCTTCATGGGAACAGTCCAGCCCGAACTGCCAAGCCATGTCTTCCCTGGAACGGAAACAAGCATCCTGGGACCGGTTTCTGGCTATTCAGCCGTCATCAGCCAGGCTAGCTTGAATCCAGTGGCAAAGTGAGCAAGGGACCCACGTCTGGGCATACCCTGCCAACTTAGGGCGAACAAAGCGATACCAAAGGGGATGATGGACGGAACGCTTGAGCAAATCAAACACTCACCCCCAGTCAACTGATCTGGGTTTAATCCATCATCATTCTTTAGCTCACTCCACCACCCCAGTTCAGACATGGCCATATGCAAATCAGTCTGACCCTGTGCCTCATGGGAACAGTCCAGCCCGAACTGCCAAGCCATGTCTTCCCTGGACCGTTAAACAAGCATCCTGGAACCGGTTTCTGGCTATTCAGCCGTCATCAGCCAGGCTAGCTTGAATCCAGTGGCAAAGTGAGCAAGGGACCCACGTCTGGGCATACCCTGCCAACTTAGGGCGAACAAAGCGATACCAAAGGGGATGATGGACGGAACGCTTGAGCAAATCAAACACTCACCCCCAGTCAACTGATCTGGGTTTAATCCATCATCATTCTTTAGCTCACTCCACCACCCCAGTTCAGACATGGCCATATGCAAATCAGTCTGACCCTGTGCCTCATGGGAACAGTCCAGCCCGAACTGCCAAGCCATGTCTTCCCTGGACCGGAAACAAGCATCCTGGGAACGGTTTCTGGCTATTCAGCCGTCATCAGCCAGGCTAGCTTGAATCCAGTGGCAAAGTGAGCAAGGGACCCACGTCTGGGCATACCCTGCCAACTTAGAGCGAACAAAGCGATACCAAAGGGGATGATGGACGGAACGCTTGAGCAAATCAAACACTCACCCCAGGTCAACTGATCTGGGTTTAATCCATCATCATTCTTTAGCTCACTCCACCACCCCAGTTCAGACATGGCCCTATGCAAATCAGTCTGACCCTGTGCCTCATGGGAACAGTCCAGCCCGAACTGCCAAGCCATGTCTTCCCTGGACCGGAAACAAGCATCCTGGGACCGGTTTCTGGCTATTCAGCCGTCATCAGCCAGGCTAGCTTGAATCCAGTGGCAAAGTGAGCAAGGGACCCACGTCTGGGCATACCCTGCCAACTTAGGGCGAACAAAGCGATACCAAAGGGGATGATGGACGGAACGCTTGAGCAAATCAAACACTCACCCCCAGTCAACTGATCTGGGTTTAATCCATCATCATTCTTTAGCTCACTCCACCACCCCAGTTCAGACATGGCCATATGCAAATCAGTCTGACCCTGTGCCTCATGGGAACAGTCCAGCCCGAACTGCCAAGCCATGTCTTCCCTGGACCGGAAACAAGCATCCTGGGACCGGTTTCTGGCTATTCAGCCGTCATCAGCCAGGCTAGCTTGAATCCAGTGGCAAAGTGAGCAAGGGACCCACGTCTGGGCATACCCTGCCAACTTAGGGCGAACAAAGCGATACCAAAGGGGATGATGGACGGAACGCTTGAGCAAATCAAACACTCACCCCCAGTCAACTGATCTGGGTTTAATCCATCATCATTCTTTAGCTCACTCCACCACGCCAGTTCAGACATGGCTATATGCAAATCAGTCTGACCCTGTGCCTCATGGGAACAGTCCAGCCCGAACTGCCAAGCCATGTCTTCCCTGGACCGGAAACAAGCATCCTGGGACCGGTTTCTGGCTATTCAGCCGTCATCAGCCAGGCTAGCTTGAATCCAGTGGCAAAGTGAGCAAGGGACCCACGTCTGGGCATACCCTGCCAACTTAGGGCGAACAAAGCGATACCAAAGGGGATGATGGACGGAACGCTTGAGAAAATCAAACACTCACCCCCAGTCAACTGATCTGGGTTTAATCCATCATCATTCTTTAGCTCACTCCACCACCCCAGTTCAGACATGGCCATATGCAAATCAGTCTGACCCTGTGCCTCATGGGAACAGTCCAGCCCGAACTGCCAAGCCATGTCTTCCCTGGACCGGAAACAAGCATCCTGGGACCGGTTTCTGGCTATTCAGCTGTCATCAGCCAGGCTAGCTTGAATCCAGTGGCAAAGTGAGCAAGGGACCCACGTCTGGGCATACACTGCCAACTTAGGGCGAACAAAGCGATACCAAAGGGGATGATGGAAGGAACGCTTGAGCAAATCAAACACTCACCCCCAGTCAACTGATCTGGGTTTAATCCATCATCATTCTTTAGCTCACTCCACCACCCCAGTTCAGACATGGCCATATGCAAATCAGTCTGACCCTGTGCCTCATGGGAACAGTCCAGCCCGAACTGCCAAGCCATGTCTTCCCTGGACCGGAAACAAACATCCTGGGACCGGTTTCTGGCTATTCAGCCGTCATCAGCCAGGCTAGCTTGAATCCAGTGGCAAAGTGAGCAAGGGCCCACGTCTGGGCATACCCTGCCAACTTAGGGCGAACAAAGCGATACCAAAGGGGATGATGGACGGAACGCTTGAGCAAATCAAACACTCACCCCCAGTCAACTGATCTGGGTTTAATCCATCATCATTCTTTAGCTCACTCCACCACCCCAGTTCAGACATGGCCATATGCAAATCAGTCTGACCTTGTGCCTCATGGAAACAGTCCAGCCCGAACTGCCAAGCCATGTCTTCCCTGGACCGGAAACAAGCATCCTGGGACCAGTTTCTGGCTATTCAGCTGTCATCAGCCAGGCTAGCTTGAATCCAGTGGCAAAGTGAGCAAGGGACCCACGTCTGGGCATACCCTGCCAACTTAGGGCGAACAAAGCGATACCAAAGGGGATGATGGACGGAACGCTTGAGCAAATCAAACACTCACCCCCAGTCAACTGTTCTGGGTTTAATCCATCATCATTCTTTAGCTCACTCCACCACCCCAGTTCAGACATGGCCATATGCAAATCAGTCTGACCCTGTGCCTCATGGGAACAGTCCAGCCCGAACTGCCAAGCCATGTCTTCCCTGGACCGGAAACAAGCATCCTGGGACCGGTTTCTGGCTATTCAACCGTCATCAGCCAGGCTAGCTTGAATCCAGTGGCAAAGTGAGCAAGGGACCCACGTCTGGGCATACCCTGCCAACTTAGGGCGAACAAAGCGATACCAAAGGGGATTGTTGCCCTGCCAAGTGATACCAATCCAGTCCTAGCACTTGGAAGTGGGTAAAATATGCTGTCCCAGCAGAGATCCATGCATCTATGCTGTTGCACCACTCGAAACCAGCGCATCTCCATTCCTGCCGAACATCGTCGCTGCTGCGAGGATCGAGTGCATTGCATCGCTGATGGCGCATTGCCTCCATTCCCTTCAACTTTGCGCAGCTCAGAGCCGACGCACCCCTACATCGCAAGGATCGATGCCGAAACGTCACCTACATTACTCCTCACATCCCATCCTCGACGTTGATGCAACGGCGAACCAAGGTACTGTTTCAGCGGGACAAGGCTGGTCCCTATATCTGACCTGCACTCCATGGCGATCATCCTGAACATTTGGATTTTACCCGGTCTAGCACGACCAGACAGCCCCGGTTGGCGCTTTAAGCTTTTAAACACTACATTTCAAGATATTCTTTCAAAATCTATAACTCGTGTTCTACTTATTGGATTTTTGCCATTTTGGTCTTGTTTCGTTAATTAAGTTCTGTTCCATTGTTCTAACCAGGTATGATATCTTTTTGTGTGGTATTTTCACTGACTTACTGTTTGAAGTGTTGCACAAATACTTAACACATTGCCTCCTAAGATAAGCCTAAATGCTCTGTGTCAAGCTACCAGGACGCGAGCACAGGTTTGAGATTTGAGCCAGTGCATTGAAGGCCTTGATTTGTTTGAGTGGGCTAGAATGCTTTCAGAAGTATCTAGATGTGGATCCGGCAATTTGGGCAGCGGTAAATCTTAGGATGTATTTTATATAGGTTTCTCCATGTGGAGACTGGACCAATATCAGCGGACTTTTTATGTCTTTTGTCTAGTTCACTGTGAATGCATAATATTACTAGGAAGGGGTCGAACCAGTGTTTTTGTTGTGTCCCCAAGTGCTGGAGCTCTCGTTTCAAGGAGAAACATGATTGGAGACTGCAACATCTTCAAGCGTAAGTTTTTTGGCCAGTTGAATAAAACTGACAGTGTCCATATCCTCTATTAGGTTCATGCAAATCATATTAGCTGAATCACCTGTTGAGCTATTTCAGTCCTGTAGGGTAAGACGTTTTTAGAATATATTGGGCAAGCTCAGGAGATTGGATTGGGAGGTGATGAGTTATCTCTTTGTTAATGATAGATAATCGCACAGTGGAGGAGGTTGGACTGCTGACAGCCTTTGATAGAAGATACAGGAAAGAATAGAAGGGTGGCCAATGCAGCTCCTTGAGAGAAAGTGAGTGTAACAATGTGATGTAATGCATATTAGCATGTGGAAGGGAATTCTATTGTAGAATGGAAAGGGGTTTTGAAATGTACACTGGTCAATTATTGGAGCAAGGTTAAGAGGCAAACATTGTTAGCCTGTGCACTGAATAAATATCTAAAGAGGCTGTCCTGAGTCAGAGTCGTGTATCGTAAAGTGTCACAAGGACAACCAGTAGAAGAACTCCATGTGAATGCGGTACCTACTAAATAGGAGTTGGTTCCACTCACCAGTAAGAGCGCAAAGCATTGGTAGCTTCCAAGGCATTGTTGTGCTAAGGCAAATGGAAAGTGTTGAACATGACTATGATGAACATCCTTAGCAATCTGAAATATTGTATATGATGTGTGAGTAGGATGGCATTAAACAAATTAAAATGATAAAAAAAGAAAATATAAAAAAAAAAACTGTGGAAATAATTGCTGGCTCTCAGGAGGTTCATGTTTTCCTTGACAGTGGGGCAACATGCAACATCATGTGTATCACTGAATATCAGAAAATGAAAGAACAACTGCCTCTAAACCCGTCAAGTATCTGTGTTTTGTGGTGCGGAGCCAAACAGCCTGTTTCCTGTTTAGAAAAGAGGTCTTGCAATAGGGAGTTGTATCCTGTGAAGAAGAAATACATGTGTTAGAGAGTGAAGATCCTGGTCCATGTCTATTAATTTATGTCACTGCTCAGGTCATGGGTTTACTAGCAATGACTTGTAATGTTACAACAGATCATCCTGTGTCAAACAATTGACAAAATTGCTTAGAGTGCTGGAAAACTAAAATACGAAGTGATTATGCTACATATTAATGAATCAGTGAAACCAATGGTTCAGGTACACAGAAGAATTCTGATACACTTACAAATAATAGTAGAAAAGGAGATTAATTCACTGCTTCAATAAGACATCATTGAACCAGACACTGGTCCAGCTACATGGGTATCAACTATTGTGGTGGTTCCGGAAAGAATACGGAGGATATCAGAATATGTGTGGACATGCAAATGCCTAATACAGCAATTGCACTTCACTCAGGCCGCACTGATTTGAAGGCTGGATCGCACACTGAGACAATGCCTCACTACCCTCGCTGCACTGGCTGCCCTGAACGCTGAGTCACACACTATAACTATGCCTCCTCTCCTCTCACTGACTCCTCTCCACACGATCTGCAGGAATGGTGCTTCACACGCTGACACCGTTACTGATCTGGTAATTGGCTCAGTGGTGCATGTTGGGCATAATTTACAAAAATACTCACATGCTGTTGGTAGTACTGAGAGGGCTTATAGTGCACAACTACTTAGTCCCAATCATGCTGACACTTCTGTCACTGCCCACAACTGCATCTGCTTGTGCTGAGGCACGTCTCCCGACACACCCAGCACAGTGTCTGCCGACTTACTGCTGCTACTACTGCTTACTACTGCTGCAGGTAAACTCCACCCAACAATGTCGATCAACTGCTCCAGTCCTCACAGGGTCACTGACACCTCAAACAAAGCTATGCCTAAAGGTGCATCTGTGAGAACGTAGGTTTCAAAAATTACACAGGTACTGCAAAGGTGGATTCAGCCTAATTTAGCTAATATACCACTGAAAAGTGCCTGAGTGTTATTCAATGAAGTCAAATTAGATACACCTGGTTTTAAGATGGCTGCGAATATTTTATCAAAGAACACCTTGATGGAGGACATGCAGCAATGGTGGTCCTTTTAGACTTATGAGCAGCATTCAAGTCAGTCTCTCATGTCACCCTCTTAAAGAGACTAAAAAGAGCGTGTATTCCTGCGAAATCCCTTTCATGGGTGAGATCTTATCTATAGGATAGATCACAGAGAGTCCACCTTCAGCTATTCTCGTCCTCCCCTAGGCCAAAATTATATGGAATTACGCTGGGTTGTGCACTGAGCCCTGCACTTTTTAATCTCTACATAGCCCCCTTGGGTCAACTTATTGAAGCTTGGGGTGTACAAGTGGTGTCATATTTGGATGACACTCAACTTCTGTTATCCAGGAAAACTCAGACTCTGCTTTGAGTAGGTTTAAGGAGTTGCAGGATGGATGAATGACAATGCTCTAAAACTGAACTCGGATAAAACCGAAGTTCTCATCTTTGGCACTTGCTCTCCTCCTCCTAGTCTATGTGGCTAGAGGAACCTGGCTCCCCACTGGCCCCTGCATACCACTGCAGAAATCTGGGAGTCATGTTTGACTTTAGTCTCTCTTTCTCTACAGAAATCGAGCTGTTGTCGTATGCCTACTTTGCCAAACTCAGATCATTAAGGAACATGCTGCACCTGATCCCTGAAAAGACTGGGAAGACTGTGGTTCACATCTTGGTCACTTCACGATTGGACTACGTAAATAGTCTGTATCTGAGCCTCCCTGCTTCCTTAATTTGCAGACTTTAGGTTGTGCAGAATGCGGCAGCAAGGCTAATTCGAGTCGCATACAAGCAGGCCATATCCCCTCATTTGAAGCCGCTGCATTGGTTACCTGTGATCATCGGATCAAGTTTATTGCCCTAGTACTAGCTTTTAGAGCTTGTTATGGACAGTGCCATGCTTACCTGTAAACTCTGAGTTCATGCCAGCAACATAGAGTGCTCACATCAAGCCATCTTTTACTGCTGCATGTCCCAAAATTTGTTAAGACCAGGGAAGGAGGAAGATCTTTAACAGTCTTGACAGCCAAGCTATGGAACACTCTCCCAATAAATTTGCATAGAGCTGCATTTTTCAAAAAGAACTGAAAACATTTCTCTTTGACAAAAGCTAAACGCCTTTCTATTTTGCATGGGATATATTGGCTGCCAAATGTCCGCTTGAGTTCCAGGACGCCTCCTGGGAAGCAGCTGTGCTTTATACAAACGGTGATTGATTGATTTGACCAAAATCTTGTGTTATTTCAGTGCCCTTGTACTTATTAGTATTTCTTGTGCTCTGGCTTGTGAAACTTGTGATATCTTATTAATAATCTTTATAGCCGCAGAGATTTGCTTTTAAATTGTCACTGTGCACTCGTTATATCAGGCAATCCGATTTGCCTAACTTCAAAATGGAACTTGTTGCTACAGTCGCACTGTGCACATTGTGACGCACCTGACCTTAAAATGGTGATTGCAACGGCTTACAGTTGAATAACGCGCATGCGTGCATGCTGCAATTAGCGGCCTTTCGGCACCCGGCACTGGTAGGCTTGCTCAGTGCCTCCAGCCAAAACAGATCGCTGCACACAACCTGTGAAGCTGCGTGCTCTTACCGGTGAGTGCAACAAACTCATATAATGGTACATACCGCATACCTCATGCAGTTCTTCCACTCGTCGCCATTGTGACACTTTACGAATCACAACTGACTCAGGATGGCCTCTTCAGGTATTTATTCAGCCACAGTCTAACACTGCTTGCCTCTTAACCTGGTTCCGATAATTGACTAGTGTACATTCCAAAACCCCTTTCCATTTTGATGTAGAAAGAAGATATTCACATTTAGAAAAAGAAAGTTTGGCTGTGGTCTGGGCTTCTGATCATTATCATGATTATTTCTATTGCAAGCCATTTGTCATAATAACGGTTCATCAGGCGTTGACTTCTATTTTTGGAAATTAAAAACAAAATGCCCCGCTAATTGAGAGATGGGGAATGCGATTAATAGATTATAATTTTTAAATTGTACATAAACCTGGAAAAGAGTGTAATCCGACAGATTATTTATCTAGACATCCATCTAAAAATGAAATAAAACAGCAGTTGGAAGCTGAGGACTATATATGTTTTAAAAATAGATCCACAGTGCCAGGATTTTTTCGGAGAGAGACTTAATTAAGGCATCACAGACTGATGTGACAATTCAGGAGGTAAAGAAAATATACTTGAAAATATTTGGAGACTTAAATAGTGCAACTCAATTTCAATCAAACATAAAAAGAAGTGACATTTCGGCATTCAAGAATATACACTCTAAATTATCTATGGCCTCATCTGGGGTACTTTTGAGAGGTAATAAATTATTCATTCCTTCGAGTTTACAAAGGCGTGAAATTGATTTGACTCATGAAAGTCTCAGAGGTGTCTCTGCAACAAAAAACGTTTTGCGAGAGAAGATGGGGTTTCCCGGATTAGACAGTCAAATAGAAGAAAATGTTCAGACTTGTCACTTGTGTTAGTGCGCTGCCAAAAAAAGAGTGATGGAAGACTTGCACATGTCTAAATTGCCAGATGCAGTATGGTCCAATGTGGCAGCAGATTTTTATGGGCAATTAGATTCTGGGTATTATTTACTAGCAATAATTGGTGAATATACTCATTTTCCAATCGTACAAGTGGTATCGTCAACTTCTGCATCAGCTGTGCTTCCTGTTCTTGATGATATTTTTTCCACTTAAGGAACACCAGATGTGTTAAAACCAGACAATGGGTCATCTTTCAGTGCAAACGAATTGAAGAAATACATGGATTACTTAGAAATAACTCATAGATGAATAACTCCAATGTGGTTTCCAGCAAATAGAATGGTGGAGAATCTAATGGCCACCATTAAAAAGGCTGTACAAAGGACAAAACTTTCACAGATTTCAATAAATCAAGCTCTGTGTCAAGTTTTTTGTGATTATCGGAATACTTCTCATGGATCTACTGAGAAATGCCCCTTGGAATTGATGTTTGGCCAGGCATCTCTATACAAATCCACCAAAAGATCCTACTGAAATAATGAAAAGGGACAAGGTAGTGAAAGAAAAAATGAAATATAATGCAGACTATAGAAGAAATATTAAATACCAAGATTATCACGTAGGAGACTTGGTATTAGTGAAACAACAGCAAGTAAGAAAATCTCGAAGTAGATTTCATCCTACTCCTTTGGAAGTGACAAAAGTTAATGGAACAGCAGTTAAAGCAAGAGATGAAAGCAGAGTGGTAACATGGAATAAAACATTTAAAACAAAAATTTAAAGTGAGAGCTAATGAGCAAAAAAATGTACAATTTGACAATCAGCATGTGGAACATTTGCTCAGAAAATCTGTGAGGATTTCAAGAAGAATGCTTGATTCCGGTCCAGGGAAGACATGGCTTGGCAGTTCGGTCTGGACTGTTCCCATGAGGCACAGGGTCAAGACTGATTTGCATATGGCTATGTCTGAACTGGGGTGGCGTGGTGAAGCAAAATAACGATGGATTAAACCCAGATCTGTGACTGGGGATGAATGTTTGCCAATGTGCAGCATTCCGTCCATCATCTTGTGTGTTTTGCATTTCGCCCTAAGTGGGAAGGGTGTGCCCAGACGTGGGTCCCGTGCTCACTACGCCACTGGAGTCAAGCTATCCTGGCTGATGAAGGCTGATAGCCTGAAACCGGTCCTAGGATGCTTGATTCCGGTCCAGGGAAGACATGGCTTGGCAGTTCGGTCTGGACTGTTCCCATGAGGCACAGGGTCAAGACTGAGTTGCATATGGCTATGTCTGAACTGGGGTGGCGTGGTGAAGCAAAATAACGATGGATTAAACCCAGATCTGTGACTGGGGGTGAATGTTTGCCAATGTGCAGCATTCCGTCCATCATCTTGTGTGTTTTGGATTTCAAGAAGACCTGATCGACTGATTGAACATTGTTGAATAATTAGATGTGATGTTATTTAGAAAAGTGTTTTTTTCCTCTTTCTCTTCTTTCCTCTTTATTATTATTCGTTTTGTTGTTGTTTCTTCACAGTGTTTAGAAAATGGGTGGAAAGTGGGAGAAATGTGACAACATGATGTAATCCAGATTAGATTGTGAAGGGGAATGGAAAAAGGTTTTGGAATGTGCACTAGTCAGTTATTTGACCCAGGTTAATGGGCAAGACTGTGCGCTGAATAAATATCTGAAGAGGCTGTCCTGAGTCAGAGTCGTGTATCGTAAAGTGTCACAGTGAGTCATTTTGGACCAGGGCCCCCCATTCCACCTTTGTTGAAATATGTTGATTAGTTTGTGAGGAGGGATAATGTCTTGGCATGGGCCAGTGGGTGTAGCCCATTATTGAGAATATCCTGGGAATTTTAACTGTAGATATTACATTGAGAAGGGCACCTTGTAAGGCGTTAGAATGAGGGTGATGCTACAGTAATCATCCAGAATAGCATGGAGACAGTGAAGAAGGAGGCTGAAATGGGTTAGATTGAGTTGACATTTGGGTGCAGAGGTTAAGACACCAGGGGTTGTATTACAGAGAGTGCCCCGGGGGCGCAACAGGCGTTTGCATACCCCCGGGACACTTTGGACACTAGAAGGGGCCGCTGACACTTGTGCGACCCCTTCTGCAATATCAATAGTACTGGCGCACATAAATCGCCAGCGCTCTGCAGGGGGTGTTCCCTCATTTGCATGGGGCGTGCCTCATGCAAATGAGGGAATCCCTTTGCCTCTGCACCCGTGCAGTATTACAGAAGCGGTGCACATTCAAAGAAGCTCTCAGTATTTGCACTGACAGTGCGCCAACTAAAAGGTGGTGCTCTGGCAGTGCACCCCGTGAGAGCAGCCCTCTGGAGGGGGGAAAAGGGATCCTATGGACCCCCAGACATCCCTTTTCAGGCGGGTGCAGTCAGTGACTGCACCCGCCTGCAAGGGGATCATTAATCCCTTTTCAAAGTGCAGGCTATTGCCGCCTGCACAGTGAAAACATGGATCAGCTATAAAGAAGCCACTGTGGGGGCAGCGCATGCCATGTAATAGGGCGCACTTTCCCTGTTTGTGCCTGGTGCATCTGTATTAAGGTGCGCCTGGCGCAAGCAAGGAATGGGCGCCCTTTACAAAATAGGGCCGCTGGTAGTAAGCGTTTATCAATTATATGAATAAAAATATTCACAAAGAAATAACTGAAAAGTAAACAACGTGGGTTGGATTAATGTATAGAAACATCTGCTACAACACAGGTAAATACAGAACTCTCCAAGATTGCCCATTATTTTTTAGCAAAAAGCAGTGTAATCGGCACTTAAGGTTTTACTTAAGGTTCAATTAATGTTTTGCGTAAGATTTTACTGGTGTGCACATTAAACTAGGTGAATATTAGAATTTTTCCAGAGCTCTGCTACAAATAGCCAGATATCCTCTAAATCAGTCTACAACCTGAATCCAATAAAAAGGATTCAAAATACACCTCCTTCTGTCCGTGCACTGAAATGATAGAATTAATGCACATCTTGCAATACATACAGTACATCAAGAAAATTCACACAATTTCCCTCTAATCAGATGTGCAGCTTAAACTGATATCCCACTGTACTAATAGGGCTTTATTTGAACCATACACTGCCATCTCAGATCTGAAGAAATCCTAAGAGCCCTGAAAGTGCACCTCTATAATTAACTGACATACCACGCTAAATCCATTCTGAAACATCCTTAGAGCTCTTACAGGGCATCTCTAAGCTGCTTGTCACCATGCATTGCTCTTTCTTCTAGCAATTAAATATTGAAATACTCTCACAATACACGTCTGTATGCATGGTGTCTCAGTACTGTGATATCTGTAGATATCACTCTGGAATGGATAGCACCATACACTGATATCCCTATATTGTGACATTCACAGGGCTCTAATAATGCACCTCTTTTCTGATCTGCTACATCCCAGTGTTAATAGCATAAGCCAATAATAGCTCAGTGAGTTGTTTGCTTGTTGCAAAGAACTGTGCAACATGCAGGTCACAGGTGTAATCCTAGAAAGAATGTTTCTACCAAAGAGATCTGTTTGTAATCTGCAGGTGAGAAAATTCAATATCACAAAAAAAAAAAAACAACAATGAGAAGGCTCATGCATGTATTGCAGTGAATTTGTCTCACCTGCAAGTTGCACTCCATGTAAAAGAATATGACACGTTAATGCACCGATAGCAGATATTTGTGCATAATGTGTTTATCTGTCCAAGCCCGTATAATTTGTAAAGGAGTTTATAAATCCGCTGCAAATATTTGTATAAAATGTAAGACTAGCAGGCTCTAATGGAAATAATGTTATTGCTCATGGCGATGATTTGCTGCTGTCTATATATTCGTCACCTGCATGCCTTGTGATTCCACAACATCATGATGGACAGTTTTAAAGTACCTATAATAACTAGCTCTGCTTAACAGTGCACATGGTTCCTGTCCCTTTTTGGCAGCTACAGTGCCTGCTTCATAGGACTATTTCAATATGCAGGACATAAGGTTAAACAAGCATTTGCAATGCAATAGGTCTCGCATTTATGAGTTAGAGCTATTGGCATTGTAAATGGCAATGTTTTTCACCTATGTGTTTTGGTTTGGAGCGTAGTGAAAGTATGTGGTTTGGAGTGGTTGAATTGGAATTGTTAGTTGTGGAATTGTGTGGGGTGGAATTGTGTGGTGTGTAGTGTATTTGTGTAATGGAATTATGTGACATGGTGAATAGATCGGGCTGAGAGCTGCACAGAATAGATGGAAAGGAAGATAGAGAAGGATAGGTTCTTTGTTCACGAAGTGGTGAATGAAATCTAGATAGAGGTGGTGCTAAGTGATGCTGAGGTGGTGCTGAGTGATGCTTTGGTGGTGCTCAGGTGGTGCTGTGCTGGTGCTTAGGTGGTGGTGAGTGATGCTGAGTTGTTGCTGTGCTGATGCTGAGTTGGTGCTGCACTAGTGGTGGGGCACTGATCAGGAGGTGGTGCTGTACTGATGCTGAGATGGTGCTGTACTGATGCTCAGATGGTGCTTTGCTGATGCTCAGGCGGTGCTGAGTGATTCTGAGGTGGTGCTGTGCTGATGCTCAGATGATGCTGAGGTGGTGCTTAGTGATGCTGAGGAGGTGCTGAGTGATGCTGAGGTGGTGCCGAGTGATGTGGTGTTGCTGAGTCATGTTGAGGTGGCGGTGCTGCGCTGGTGCTCAGGTGGTGCTGAGCTGGAGCTCAGGTGATGCTGAGCTGGTGTTGTGCTTATGCTGAAGTGGTGCTGTGTTGGTGATGAGGTGGGACTCCACTGGTGGTGGTGCACTGATGCGGAGGTGGTGCTGTGGTGATGCCGAGATGGGGCTGTGCTGATGCTGAGATGGTTGTGTGCTGATGTTGAGGTGGTGCTGAGTGATGCTGTGGTGGTGGTGAGTAATGCTGTACTGGTGCTGCGCTGATGCAGTGATGCTGTGGTGGCGTTGTCCGACTAATTTAGAGATGACAACAACAACCGCCAATTAATAATTCAATATACAATAAAAATGACTATTACCTGCCACCCAAGGCATTGTTCTAGCTTTGGGGCCTGAAATAGACCAAAATGTCACAATAGTAGGAGTGAGATGGTTAGTAATTGTGTTGTTACTATCATTGTCAGCATGGCAGGAACAATGTGTGGCGCAAGCTGCAGTGGTCTCCTGACGAGAGCCCTGGCACTTAATTTTTTTCTTTCCAAATTAAGCACTGTGTATACTGTTCTCTGTAACTATTGCCGGCCCTGGCTGAACAACTTTCTTGTGACATGTTTGTCAACCTTTACCTGCATGTGAAAGGGGGAGAAATAAGGTTGTCATGCATTTGCGGAGGGAGTTAGTCATTGTGATGACAAAATGGTAGCCGACTTAAAAGACTGCAGCTAGCTTAAGTGGTGAAAATATGAGGCGCTGTGGTAGTCTTGGGATTTGGAAAAGGAATTGCAATGGAACATGGATATGATAGCCTGTCACTCGAGTGCCAGAGAAACATCGCCGTAGTTCTTGTGTGTTACGTGTCACTGGAGCAGACCCAAAAAGTTACACTGCAAATTTGTGCTCATCTCCACTGAAAACCTTTTTGCACAAACAATAAAGCACTTGGAAACATGTAATCATGTGATGAAACGCCACTACAAGCCAGGCGAATGTTGAATGCTACAGTTATCTTGATTCTACAAGCATTCATTAATATAGCCTTATAGCCCGCTGCCGAGGGCTATACCGGCTGTTAAAGGCCCTGATCCCGAGTTATAGGCCTGAGCCGCAGGCGAGGGCCTATAACGAGGGAGAGGGCCTTTAACAACCGGTATAGCCTGAGGCAGAAGGGCTATAAGGCTATTAGAACATTCCACCCACTAAGTGTAGAATGTTCTAAATTAAAAATGGAGAAACAAAAGACAATCATTGGAATGTTGGAGCGCTGGGCTTATACCAGCCATTATAAGCCCAGAGCAACTCCATTGTCTTCAATGGAGCTCCCAACATTCCAATGTTCTAATAAGATTTGGTCAGACATTTCGTGTTTATATTCATTAAAACGTTAATTAAAAATTATGTCACGTGGAAAATGTCTTCCAACTTGTAAAAATAAATTGTAGCAGTACACATTCCGCCAGCTTCTCCTGGTGGGAATTCCAGCAGACTTGTGGAAAAGGGATTATTCCAGATGTAGCTCTTGCATGTGAGTTTTTGATCATCACATATCCAGTAGAAGAAAATACAATTGCAACACCTTCATGATCCTACTAAACACAATCAGGTTAAACTATTAACGGGGGCTGCTGACTTCGGAAATGGCTTTGAGTCTCGGCGTAAAGCTCATTAAAATCATGTGGTTCTGGAAAAATACGTTCGGGTCGAGTTCGCGCAATACAAAATGCAGAAAAAGAAGAAATATTATCTCAAATCAAAGTATGAGCAGTGGAGAGACCTATTAAAATAAATTAATCTGTACTTACCTTGGTCCATGCGCCAGATAAAAAAGAAAGTGAAGTCTCAAAGGCTGCTGAATTAGAATGGTAAATAGTGGGCGGGTTGAAATTGTTTTTTTTTCTCCTAAACACAAAAATAGATTGCCAAACGACAACGCGAATGTGCGCTGCATGCTTGAACTGAAACTGATAACAGGCCTGCACCTCATGTCATTGGTCGAGACATTGTGGAGGCAGACCAGCAGCATGAAGCAGGGCCGTCATAGGTGCGTTTTCGCACTATCTATAATTGACGTCACTGCCGAACTGCAACACCTACAGTCAGTGACCTGAGGAACGTTTTCTTTGGCGGCGCCGCCGCATCTAAAGATTTTGCGCACAAACGGCCAAATAAAGCCCAAATTTGTGCAACCCGCCAGGAGGGTTATTTTCTGCACAAATGGGAAAAATATTTCCCATTTGTGCGGGAAATAGCCCAATCTGGCAACACTGCCGGACACAAAGAAAGAAGATGCAGCGAGCTCCAAGGAGTGGTGGGGGCGGGCACAGGTAGACAAGGAGGAGTGGTGGGGGCGGGCAAACACAACACAGGGATACAAAGAGGCGTGGTGTGGGCGGGCACACACGACACAGGGACACAAAGAGGAGTGGTGGGGCGGGCACAGGGAGACAAGGAGGAGTGGTGGGGCGGGCAAAGATGGCACAGGGACACAAGGAGGAGGGGTGGGGGCAGGCACCCAGAGACAAGGATGCAGCTGCCGCTTTGCGCTGCTCGCTCCCGCGGCAATACTCTGCGGGAGTGAACTTTTCAGAAGAGGTGGGGCATACACCCACTGTTAGCCATTTGCACGCTATAATTCTTAAAAGACACACGTAAAAGCCAATCCAATGCGTCGGAGGAGTCAGACCCACACAAAGTAACCACAACAGATCGCCTAACAGCGCAAGCGCTGTATAGGCTCGACCTAAAATTGACACATTTACATATGGCGAATATGACATTGTTTCAGGAATTAAGAGACTCATGAGCCTTTCAGTATTTAACTTGTGCCAAATAAAGCAGTTTTGTGCTTTCTTTGCACTTTCTTCCCTTACCTTTAAATAGAACAGAACTGGAATACACTATGAGTACTTTCCATTCCCCACCTCCTCTAAACCCCCAATCCCTGCTCAATCGAAATACATATATTTTGGCATTGTATGCATGATTTTCCATTTAGTTACTTACAAAAACAGACCACGACCCTTCTCCCCACAGCCACCCCCCAGTCATGGCCGGCATGTCTCACGGGTATTTCACACAGGGAGGGGGGGGTCACGCGGGGAGGAGGTTTAATTCAACAACAACAAAAAATAGACTTACCTTTCTGCTGGCTGGGTCCCGTGTCTTCTCGGCACCTGCTCCTGGAGGAAGCAGGCAGCCAGGCTCCCTCGGGACCCTCCCCTAAGCCAATCACAACGCTGCTAGCAGCATTGTGATTGGTGGAGACACCGCCCAGCCAGGGGGTTATGGGGAGGCCATGTTCTCCATGCAGGCTGCAGGCTTTTATATTTGAGTTGTGTGGCTATGTTGATTTGTGTTATGTTGTTGTGTAATGTTCTGATGTTTACTTTAGAGATGTCAATAAATGCAGCTACATTTACATCTTCTGCCTTGAAACAACCATGTACCACTGTATAATGAGGTGAAATACAGCTGTTGCAGCTCTTCCACTATTTAAGACACAGGTCAGCCCTAAACTGTGGCAGAGACCTGCCTTAAAGTTGCACTTGCAGGGCTCACTTTACATGGTCCAGCCTCATCTTTCAAACCACTTGCAATGCTCTTAGTTTGTATGATACAACTTACCTGTCTCATGTCTTACATTAGCACTTGCGCCTCTCACTTTACATGGTCCAGCCTCATGTCTTACATTAGTACTTGCATCGCTCTCTTTACGTGGTCCAGCCTCATGTCTTATATTAGCACTTGCAGCACTGTCTTTACGTGGTCCAGCATCATGTCTTACAATAGCACTTGCAGCGCTCACTTTTTCGTGGTCCAGCATCATGTCTTACAATAGCACTTGAAGCGCTCACTTTTACGTGGTCCAGCCTCATGTCTTACATTAGCACTTGCAGCGCTCATTTTACATGTTCCAGCCTCACTTGCAGTGCTCCATTACGTGGTACAGCCTCGTGTCTTACATTAGCACTTACCATGCTCTAACTTTGTTTGATACAACCCCCTTTGTTTTTCTTGCCTGTCTCATGTCTTTCATTAGCACTTGCAGCATTGTCTTTACATTGTCCAGGTCTCATGTCTTACATTAGGACTTGCAGCGCTCACTTTACTTGGTGCAGCCTCATGTCTTACATTAGCACTTGCAGCGCTCATTTTACGTGGTCCAGTGCCATGTCTTACATTAGCATGTGCAGTCCTCACTTTACGAGATCCAGCCTCATGTCTTACAGTCGCACTTCCAGCACTCACTTTATGTGGTCCAGCCTCATGTCTTACATTAGCACTTTCAGTGCTGTCTTGATGTGGTCCAGTGTCATGTCTTACATCAGCACTTGCAGCGCTCACTTTATGTGGTCCAGCCTCATGTCTTACATCAGCACATGCATTGCTCACTTTACGTGGCCCAGCCTCACGGCTTACATTAGCACTTGCAGCGCTCACTTTACTTGGTCTAGCCTCATGTCTTACATTAGCACTTGCAGCACTTACTTTATGTGGTCTAGCTTCATGTCTTACATTGTAACTTTCAGAGCTGTCTTTACATGGTCCAGCGTCATGTCTTACATTAGCACTTGCAGTGCTCACTTTATGTGGTTCAACCTCATGTCTTACATTAGCACTGGCAGGGCTCCCTTTACGTGGTCCAGCCTCATGTCTTACATTAGCACTTGCCATGCTCTTAGATTGTATGATACAACCCCCTTTGTTTTTCTTGCCTGTCTCATGTCTTACATTAGCACTTGAAGTGCTCTTAGTTTGTATGATACAACTTGCCTGTCTCATGTCTTACATTAGCACATGCATCGCTCACTTTACGTGGTCCAGCCTCATGGCTTACATTGGCACTTGCAGCATTCACTCTGCAGGATCCAGCCTCATGTCTTGCAATAGCACTTGCAGCTCTCTAAGCTTGTAAGGTACAACACCTTTTGTTTTTCTTGCCATGCTGGATCACAGGTGCTCACACCTATGCACCAGAGCACACTTTACATGGTCCAGCCTCATCTTTCAAACCACTTGCAATGCTCTTAGTTTGTATGATACAACTTACCTGTCTCATGTCTTACATTAGCACTTGCGCCTCTCACTTTACATGGTCCAGCCTCATGTCTTACATTAGTACTTGCATCGCTCACTTTACGTGGTCCAGCCTCATGTCTTATATTAGCACTTGCAGCACTGTCTTTACGTGGTCCAGCATCATGTCTTACAATAGCACTTGCAGCGCTCACTTTTTCGTGGTCCAGCATCATGTCTTACAATAGCACTTGAAGCGCTCACTTTTACGTGGTCCAGCCTCATGTCTTATATTAGCACTTGCAGCACTGTCTTTACGTGGTCCAGCATCATGTCTTACAATAGCACTTGCAGCGCTCACTTTTTCGTGGTCCAGCATCATGTCTTACAATAGCACTTGAAGCGCTCACTTTTACGTGGTCCAGCCTCATGTCTTACATTAGCACTTGCAGCGCTCATTTTACATGTTCCAGCCTCACTTGCAGTGCTCCATTACGTGGTACAGCCTCGTGTCTTACATTAGCACTTACCATGCTCTAACTTTGTATGATACAACCCCCTTTGTTTTTCTTGCCTGTCTCATGTCTTTCATTAGCACTTGCAGCATTGTCTTTACATTGTCCAGGTCTCATGTCTTACATTAGGACTTGCAGCGCTCACTTTACTTGGTGCAGCCTCATGTCTTACATTAGCACTTGCAGCGCTCATTTTACGTGGTCCAGTGCCATGTCTTACATTAGCATGTGCAGTCCTCACTTTACGAGATCCAGCCTCATGTCTTACAGTAGCACTTCCAGCACTCACTTTATGTGGTCCAGCCTCATGTCTTACATTAGCACTTTCAGTGCTGTCTTGATGTGGTCCAGCCTCATGTCTTACATCAGCACATGCATTGCTCACTTTACGTGGCCCAGCCTCACGGCTTACATTAGCACTTGCAGCGCTCACTTTACTTGGTCTAGCCTCATGTCTTACATTAGCACTTGCAGCACTTACTTTATGTGGTCTAGCTTCATGTCTTACATTGTAACTTTCAGAGCTGTCTTTACATGGTCCAGCGTCATGTCTTACATTAGCACTTGCAGTGCTCACTTTATGTGGTTCAACCTCATGTCTTACATTAGCACTGGCAGGGCTCCCTTTACGTGGTCCAGCCTCATGTCTTACATTAGCACTTGCCATGCTCTTAGATTGTATGATACAACCCCCTTTGTTTTTCTTGCCTGTCTCATGTCTTACATTAGCACTTGAAGTGCTCTTAGTTTGTATGATACAACTTGCCTGTCTCATGTCTTACATTAGCACATGCATCGCTCACTTTATGTGGTCCAGCCTCATGTCTTACATCAGCGCTTGCATCCGCCCCACCTCCAGAGCTCAACTATCAACCTGAGTGAGGCTGCACATTGGAAGTGACTTTCCACCAGTGGCGGCTGGCATTTACAGGACTGGTGTGGTGGGTGAGAAAAAAATAAAAGTAAATAAAATAAGTAAAAAAAATAACTACACTTACCTTCATGGTGCGACGCCCTCTTCACTCTAGTCTTCTCCAGGCAGGCAGGCAGGCTCACACGCATGACCCAGGAAACTGCCCTAACCAATCATGCTGCTGCTCTCATGCAGCATGAAAGCAGAGCTAGGATTGGCGGGAGCAGCCTCCTTTGGCGCTCCCGAGGACACTGGAGCCCTATGCTTTCTCTAGAGGTTTAAAATGTGCATGTCTGGCCAAAGAGATGTGCACTTTAAACTTAAAGTGCCCTGCCCATCACGGCTTTCTGCTGCTGCCTGACTGTCAGCAGCAGAAAGCAGGAAGCCCTCCCCCCTTTCCTGACGCTCGGCTTGGGGCAGGTTTTGAAAAATAAAATATTAATACATTAACTTTATTACCATTTTATTTTGATCTCTGGGGGCCGTTTGATTAGTGGGGTGACGCTACTCCGCCTAAACGCAGGAGCTGCCGCTGCGCTCCACTCAAAGTCCCCAAAGCCCACAACTGCCCCTTGGAGGAACCTAGGAGCCTAAAAAGTGTTTAGTTAAGATCAAAGGAAGAATGTCTTCCATGCGCACGCAAACAGATGCCAATTATTGCGTAGCAGAAAAGCTGCCACACCTGAGTAGCAAACATTGTCATCTAATTACTACTTGATTTAAATCTAAATTACACAGAGGAGTCCAGGCCCTTCTTAACACTCCACTACGTTTTTACAAAAGAGTGAGTCCACAATAGAGAAGTGACACCTTTGCTTGCAACTGATAAATAAATCTCCCCCCAGGTAAGAGGGCACATATGCTGATATCCTTTCTGCTGTGATGTCCAGTAATGCTGTCCTTAACAAAAACTAAGGTCCTACTCACTAGAATAAGGCAAAAAGGGATGAGGACTAGAATAAGAAAGAAAAAGACATTACAACATCAGCCCTTTTCCACTCCACAGTCCTTAAATATTGATAACGGAGCAAGCAGCAATAATAGTTGTTGTTTGATATGACCACTGGAGCTCGTCAGAATGACTAGAATTCACTGTATTACAACTGTTGGACTTGGCCCTTTTTGCAGGGTCATCCAATGACTTTTTGACTTCCCCCTGTATTTTTTCTGACCTGTTGTTGGTGGTTTTATGAATCTGCGCACTTTGCCACTGCTGATCAGTGCTAAAGTGCATATGCTCTCCCTGTAAATTGTTGTTATGGATTGGTGTTTCCATGACTGGCTATTTTATTTACTAGTCAGACCTTAGTACAGTGCACTGTGTGTGCACAAGGCCTGTAAATCAAATGCTGCTAGTGGGCTTGCAGCACTGATTGGGCAACCCACAGAAGCAGCCTGTAAAATGTAACTCTGGCCTGCCATTGCAGAACCTGTGTGCAGTCTAATACTGCCATGTCGACTTGGCAAGTGCACCCACTTGCCAGTCCCTAAAACTTCCCTTTCCTACATATTAGTCACCCCTAAGGTAGGCCCAAAGGTACCCCTGTGGGCAGGGGGCATTCTATGTGAAAGGCAGGACATACTTTTGTGTGTGTGGCATGTCCTGATAGTGAATTACTGCCAATTTCGTTTTTCACTATTGCAAGGCTGCCTGTTCCCATAGGACAGAATGGGGAGTTTGTTTATAACATCTTATGGACATAACTACCCCTGGGAACGAGGTAGAAAAATTAAGTTTAGTATGCCTGAAAACACCACTTTTAGAAAGTAGGTATTTTCTTGCTTAACCATCCAGTGTGCCTCTGCTAAGTTTGTGTATTGCATGTCTGGCTTTTGGATGACAGGGGCTAGAGAGGGGCAGTGGCTCCAGAGAGCCTGATGAGTCAGGGCTGGGCTGAATACGCCTGGGCTGCATTTGGAGTGGTGGGAGGAGTAGCACCTCCATCTGAATAGGGCTGTGCCTGCCTTCCACAATGATGGCTCCGCCCCCCTGTGGTGTGACTGGAGCCAGTGCTCACACAGACAATGGAGGTTGTTGTGCACTTGCAAAGTGCCCCACAGAACTGGTTTTGCCTGGGTACAGAGTACAGACACTCTCTGCCTTCAGAGAACAAAGGATTTTTGGGTATAAAAAGAGGGGCCCAGACCCCAGATTTTTAGATCACTTCTGGAAAATCAAGAGGAACCTTTGCCAAGGAGAAGAGCCGGAGAAGCTGAGGTGGAATACCGCCCCTGTGCTGTTTGCTGTCTAGGTTTGGCCTGCAGTGGCTACTTGCTGCCAAGGAAAGGAGAAAAGGACTTTGCTGTTTGCTTTGCCACCTGCTTGAAGAAGAAGATCTCCAAGGGCTTGAAACTGAGCTTGCCTCCTGTTCTGAAGTCTCAGGGACACAAAGACTTCATCCCTTCTGTCTCTCTTCATCTGGAACTGCTGTTTCAGCTGCTACAGAAGGAAAATGCAACACCGATGCCGGCGTGCGACGCCGTAACCTGCACCGAAGCCGTGGACACTGCTCGTGAAGAGCATGATGCACCGCCCCAACTTGCACCATAGGCCCGACGCCTGCTGATGGCGCGCCGCATCGATTCCGAAGCCGTCATCGAGGCCGCTGCCTGCACCGGAGCCGAGGATACCGCTCGTGACGTCCACGATGCACCGTCCCGACTCGCACCGCAGCCCCGACTTCATCGACGCCGGTTCTTCATCAACGCGGAGCAGATCCTCGACGTGGGTGAGTCCCGAATCCATCGACATTGCACTGTCGTAAGGAACCAACGTCACCTCCCCGACACAGTAAGGAACTGACGTCTCACCTCCCCTGCACTGCAGTAAGGAACAGAGGCATCACCTCCCCTGGGGTCGTAAGGAAACGACGCTGCAGGCGCCAATGAAGCATCACCTCCCAGACACCGTGCACCATCTTTGCTTTCATCAATTCCAAAGTACTGTTCCCTGTGGGTCTGCTTGACTCCGGGCCTGACGCCGCGCACCTCGCGGTCGGCACCGTTCTTTGGGATTTTCATTTGTCACGACGTCGTAATGACTCCAGGTGGAGTTATTTGTTGCTAGAATGCTTGATTTGAGTGAATAAACTAATTTCAAGGATATTTTTGATACTGTATTGTGGATTTTTGTCGTTTGGTCTTGTTTTGGTTTAGATAAAGATTACTTATTTTTCTAAACTGATTTGGTGTCCATTTGTAGTGGTTTCACTGTATTACTGTATGTGTTCACAAATGCTTTACACACTGTCTCTGAGATAAACCTGTCCGCTGGTGCCAAGCTACTGAGCGGGTGAGCAGGGGTTATTTTAGGAGTGTATCCCCCTTACCCTGACTAGAAGCAAGGGTCCCTATTTGGACAAAGGTACCTACCTCTGCCAACTAGAGACCCCCATTTCTAACATTGGTGGTCAGCGGTGAGGATCTGGACTTGCATTTGTGTCTTACATACAGTGATTGGTGTACACTACTAGTATAGTGCAGACCATTACGTGACCACGTACTGTTTTTCTGTTTTCTGGTGTCCTCCTGGAAGTCTTTTTTGATACTAGGACTCCTGTTAGTTGTTGCAAAATAGAACTTGACTTCTGGCACATGTTCATCTACACAATGAAGGAGCTACGTGTGTTCTGCAATGAAAGAGGGCTGCCTGTGAAGAGAAGGTCCAGGGAGGATCTAGAGGCATCCCTATTTAATTATGAGTTAACCCGCTGGGGGCCAACACTACTAGTAGAGTCTGAGGAGGAAGACTTCCCTGAAAGTAAGGGAGAAACAGAAAAAGATGGCTGGCTTCTAGCTCATGAGCAGAGGCTGATAGAACTTGATGGGGAGCTCGAGAGGGCTGAGGCCAAGAGGGCCTTAACTCAAGAAGAAGAAATGTGTGTAGCTCAGGAAGTGAGCTTGGCTGTGTTGGAGGTGGAGTCCAGCTCAGATGGTGGCAGCAAAATTGTGTTATCTAGTGCTGAGGGAGCAGTACAGACACCCAGAGATGTGGTGCCTGCCTTGAAGGAGGGGGTTGACATACACCAGGGGGTTCAAGGATATGAGGTAGCTCCAGTGGAGCGCAGTATCCCTCAGGTGGATTTGGGAACTGGCACAGGGGTTCATAGTCCTAGTGGTGGGAGGGACACTCTACTGACTCTAGATGAGAGGTGCAGGGAGAGGGGTTCCCCCATGGTTGAAGTCCTGGTGTGTGAGTGTAGAGACCGGCCAGAAGAGTGTGGGTTGAGTGACAGAGACAGTCAGACACTGTCTTGCCAATCTCAAGAGAGTGGTGTGGGGTACGTGTGAGAGTCACTGGATGGTAAGGCAGAGGATAGCTTGGTTAACACCTGTGTGGGGTGGTGTGGTTGAATTGGTGGAGAGCATATTTTAAGTCCCTGTTTTCCAGAGCTATGCCAACGCCTGGTGGAGTGTGAGTTCTCTGACCCCAGGGAACTCACACTGGAGGCAGACCTTTTGGTGGATTCCAGAGTGTCTGAAGAGGCATCTGGGGGTGATCCTGATGGAGGAGGTTCAGGTATTTCCCAACCAAGAGTGGTGGGAAAGGTTCTTAGCAGCCCAGATAGGTCCCGGTATAGTGGGAGGGGTGTAGGGACTCACCTCCTGTCTCCGCAGAGAAGGAGTAAGAATGGGATGTGTCCCAAGGTACCCGAAACCCAGTCTCTGGGCCTGGATGGTTCCCTAAAGGAACACCAGGTGGGGAGCCTAGGCTGTATTGGTAGGCCATCCATTGAGGGGGATCTCCTAGTGTCAGGAGAACTTGGAGCGTCTGTAAGCAGAGCTCCACCAGTTCTGGTGTCTGGCGGTGCCGCTCCTGAGTGGAGGGTGCAGAGGTCCAGATGGAGGGGTGAGAGGTGGATGCGGTCCCCAGTGGGAGAACCAGTGGGTCAGGGGCCAGCCTTAAGGTCTGAACCTTCTAGGAGTGACCATGGTGACACCACTTCTGTTTTGTGGGGTCGTCACGCACTGTCAGATTGGCTAGAGATCAGCACCAGGCAGACTGTCATGCAACACATGAGATATGTGTTATCCTTGTGGGGGAGCATGTGTGCTCCCCAGGAAGTCCTGGTGTGCCAGGCAGGTTCTCAGTCTCAGGGGGTAGTCCCTGGGTTGGGAGGCCAGGTTCAGGAGGTTATGCCTGACCTGGAGGGAAGGACATCTGTAAGCAGTGTCCCTACCGTTTTGTCTTCTGGGGTCACCGCTCCAGGTGAGAGGATGCAAGGCCCCAGTAAGGGGGGCAGGGAGAGGGCAGCCTCACCCCTGACCTCTGCCCAGTCTAAAGTTACAGACCCTAGGCTGGGATCCCAGTTGCAGGATACAACCCCTGAACTGGTGGGCGAATTGTGCAGGACACCTGCCACAGGTGCCCTGACAATTCTGGAAGGGGGTACGGCTCCAGGTGGGAGGGTGCAGAGCCCCGAGGAGGAGGACCAGGTGTGGGAAAGCCCAACCCAGTCTCCTGTCAAGCTGCTGGGTACAGGCCCGGAGCTGGTGGGTCAGTGTCAAGATGTAATACCTGAGCAGACAGGAGGGAGAGTGGACAAAGGGTGCCAGGCATAAGGCCTAGGTGTCATCACTGACAACTGTCAGTTGCCACTGTGGCTTGCTGTCCTGGTGGACAGAGTGGCCCCTGGGGGGGAGACAGGAGTCACACCCCGGGGGTGACTCCTGCCTCCTGTTCCTGTTCCTCTGCTAGGTTTGTGTATTGCATGTCTGGCTTTTGGATGACAGGGGCTGGAGAGGGGCAGTGGCTCCAGAGAGCCTGATGAGTCAGGCTGGGCTGAATAGGCCTGGTCTGCATTTGGAGTGGTGGGAGGAGTAGCACCTGCACCTGAATAGGGCTGTGCCTGCCTTCCACAATGATGGCTCCGCCCACCTGTGGTGTGTCTGGAGCTAGGGCTCACACTGACAATGGAGGTTGTTGTGCACTTGCAAAGTGCCCCACAGAACTGGTTTTGGCTAGGTACAGACACTCTCTGCCTTCAGAGAACAAAGGATTTTTGGGTATAAAAAGAGGGGCCCAGGCCCCAGATTTTTAGATCACTTCTGGGAAATCAAGAGGAACCTTTGCCAAGGAGAAGAGCCGGAGAAGCTGAGGAGGAATACTGCCCCTGAGCTATTTGCTGTCTAGGGTTGGCCTGCAATGGCTACTTGCTGCCAAGGAAAGAAGAAAAGGACTTTGCTGTTTGCTTTGCCACCTGCTTGAAGAAGAAGATCTCCAAGGGCTTGAAACTGAGCTTGCCTCCTGTTCTGAAGTCTCAGGGACAAAAAGACGTCATCCCTTCTGTCTCTCTGCATCTGGAACTGCTGTTTTAGCTCCTACAAAAAGGAAATTGCAACACCGACGCCGGCGAGCGACGCCGTACCCTGCACCGAAGCCGTGGGCACCGCTTGTGAAGAGCATGATGCACTGCCCCGACTTGCACCTTAGGCCCGACGCCTGCTGACGCCGCGCCGCATCGACTACAAAGCCATCATCGAGGCCGCTGCCTGCATCGGAGTCGAGGACACCGCTCGTGACGTCCACGACGCACGGTCCTGACTCGCACCACAGCCCCGACTTCATCGACGCCGGTGCTTCATCAACGCGGAGCCGATCCTCGACGTGGGTGACTCCAGAATCCATCGACATCACACCGTTGTAAGGAACTGATGCCTCGCCACCATCTGTGACGTCACCTCCCTGACACAGTAAGGAACCGAAGTCTCACCTCCCCTGCACTGCAGTAAGGAACAGAGGCATCACCTCCCCTGGGGTTATAAGGAACCGACGCTGCTGGCGCCAATGAAGCATCACCTCCTCGACCCCGTGCACCATCTTTGCTTTCATCAATTCCAAGGTACTGTTCTTTGTGGGTCTGCTTGACTCCGGGCCCTACGCCGCGCACCTTGCGGTCGGCGCCGTTCTTTGGGATTTACATTTGTCACGATGTCGTAATGACTCCAGGTGGAGTTATTTGTTGCTAGAAGCTTGATTTGAGTGAATAACCTATTTTCAAGGATATTTTTGATACTGTAATATACTGTATTGTGGATTTTTGTTGTTTGGTCTTGTTTTAGTTTAGATAAAGATTACTTATTTTTCCAAACTGGTGTGGTGTCCATTTGTAGTGGTTTCACTGTATTACTGTATGTGTTCACAAATCCTTTACACACTGCCTCTGAGATAAGCCTGTCTGCTTGTGCCAAGCTACCAAGGGGGTGAGCAGGGGTTATTTTAGGAGTGTATCCCCCTTACCCTGACTAGAAGCAACGGTCCCTATTTGGACAAAGGTACCTACCTCTGCCAACCAGAGACCCCATTTTCTAACAACAACAATATAGCAGGCCATACAATAGGCTCACTTAGCCGTGCCAAACTCTCTTTTGTGGTCTCTGACTACTAGTATTGTAATGTACTTATACAAGAATGTTTCTGCTTGACCATCCCGGGCGTGTAGAAATTTCTGGCAGTGGTCTGGTAGTGCAGACAAATGACCTGTAGGTGGGTTACTGGATATTGTTTTCCAAATATGCACCTTTAGAAACAATACTAGCCAATATCTGTGGCAGTAATATCTCACATTTCCCATTCATTTCCAAAACAAACTCTAGTGTCCCTGACAGCCTGTTGCCATCAGAGCAGTTTTGCTGTAGTAACTGCTAGAAAAAATTACTCTGCAAATGTCCCAGACAACACTGGAAGTGCCATTCCCACCTTGGGGTAATCCACCAATAAGATTTGACTTAACCCTTGAAAAAGTGTGGTGCAGAGGGCTCTCAACAAATGACAACTGGAGCTAAGAGCCCAGTCACTTTAAGATGGTAGAGGACTCCAATCACAACCAATGTGGTCAATGTCCCATAAGGCCATGAGGTGCATACACAAGCCTGCATCTGGAATAGTTGTGAGAATGACGTGGCATAACCCAGCCTGCCACCCCATGCAGGTGAGCGATAGTCAGTACCGCAGTGATGATACCAGAGAAAGACCAGGCACCGGTACCTAACTTCCTGACTGGCGTTTTCCCATTGCAAAGTGCCAACTTGTCTGGTGAGATACCAGGTGGACACCTGCATGTATGTCATATTTACAAAGACATCTAATTTGTTAACTCACCCACGACCATCTTCTGTGGGGTACTGTGTCATGACCACATACCTTCAATTATTGCACTTGGATTCGGATTATAATATGTCAAGTCGAGGGTAGCACTGACATGAAAGAAATACTATCATAGAAGCTTTGGAGCCAGAGCACTGAGTAGAGTAGGTATTAAAGGGTGTATATGGGGGAAAAGGTGTAGCATTCTCCCCAGTACAGGTCTGCCAGAGGAAGAAGTAGAACGTTTCGACCTCTTACTCTGTACGGCTGTGGAACTCTTCACAGAAACGCCCTTAGGATTCAGTATGACCATTGTACATTTTGGAAAGGAACAAAGGTCTGTCTGCGTCCATTTTTACTTTCAGAAATATTCTTCTCAGTTGGCTTATCCACACCCTCTCAATTGCTATACGTTAGCACTATTATACACTGGGCGTTTGCTCGGCAAGATGCATCCATTATAACATAACTGTCTTTCTGTAACCCATTTAATGTAACAACAATCCACTAAATGGCACAAAAGTGGAAACCTTTTAATAAAGTTGTTGGACGTGGTACTAGAACAGGATGTTTTCATTTAGAAACCTTGGCATCATCCTTGACTCCTCCCTCACCATGACCCGCCAGATCAAAGCCGTCGCCTCCACCTGCTTCAACTCCCTCCACATCCTCCGCAAGACCTTCAAGTGGATCCCCCCCGAATGCAGAAAGACCGTCACCCACGCACTCATAACCAGCAGACTGGACTACGGTAACGCCCTCTACGCCGGAATCAACAAAACCCTGCTACACAAGCTCCAAACCATCCAGAACACCGCAGCCAGACTCGTCCTCGGAACCCCACGACACGAGCACATGACCCAGCACCTACGAGATCTCCACTAGCTCCCCATCGAGAAGAGAGTAACCTTCAAGCTACTCACCCATGCCTACAAATTCCTCCACAACATCGGACCCAAGTACCTCAACGAAAGAGTCTCCTTCCACGTACCCAAAAGGAACCTCCGCTCTGCCGACCTCGCCCTGGCAGAGACCCCACGCATTCGCAGAACCAGAGCAGGCAGAAGAGCCTTCTCCTACATCGCAGCAAAGACCTGGAACGAGCTCCCAGTCAACATCAGACACCCCCCCCCCACTCTGCACACCTTCAGGAAGAGCCTCAAGACCTGGCTCTTCAACTGATCCAGAGCTGCACCCCCCCTCCCCCCAGCGCCTTGAGACCCTCACGGGTGAGTAACGTGCTTTATAAACCCCTGATTCATTGATTGATTGAGTACTGTTGACTGAACTAACTGTCTACATTTGCATCCATCGCAGACTAATTGACGCCTAACCTTTTTTTCTCTGGATAATGTAGTGGGCACTTCTGGAGAACGAGCCAAAAGAGAAGTGGATACCATCTCAGAAGCCTGGGATTCACCTGTTTCTCACTTCGATCCTTCTTCAGGTGAAAAACATTCCTTATTATCTCGGTTGAAGGATGGTTGAACCATGCAGAGAATAGATGGATCATGAGGAGGACTAGTTTAAGGCACTAAAACTGTGAGATTGTTTTGAACACATACCTACACATATCTGCACAGAGCGTCCGACTGCAGAATGCCACTCTTAATAGCAGTCTACCAGAAACAGAGCCAAAACCTACCAGACAAGAATACAACTACCAGTGAAGGAAATAGATATTACCAATTACTAATTCCATACACCATCTGCTGATACTTTTCTGACTTAGCTTCACAAACCTGGAGGGTCTGTGCCTGTCATATGTATTTGGCGGAAAAATATCAAAAATCTTCTTTGGAAAAATAATTCTCCTTAAAAAAAAAAAATATGGGTTTTACAGAATTGTTCCTATAAAACCTACTTTACAAGGTTTCGTCCACTCTAAAAAAAATCATGAAATTTGGTAAGAAAAATCTTTGCAATTTTGTAACTTCCAGGACAGTTCTCATATTAGCTGTATTGATACCCTGCATTCGATCACCCGCGTAGTTACTGGTTACTGTGGACATTTAATCGGACAATCCCTAATCTTCCTTCTGGATTTCACCTTCCTTGTAGCCTTTAATGTTGCCCACAGAATCCGAAACCATGTTCTCTCTGCATCAACAGTATACAAAAACAACAAATACATATGAATAAATTAATATGATTAAAAACAATATGGTTAGCCGAGACAGAGATTTGGGTGTATGTACGTGAACTGTTATGCTGAAATCTTCTTGACAAACAAATGGAGCACTGAACATAGTCTAAAGAGGAAAAAAAATTAAATTGTGCACATAGTAAGAGAGGGGTACTTTTTAAAGCTCGAGGAGTATAGTAAGGCAGGACTAGCGGCAAGAGAGATGCCATTTCATGGTATGCCATGATGCATAATTTGCAAAACTTCTACCAACTATGGGCCAGATTTACAGGGAAAGTGACTCAGTGCGTGACGCAAGCCATTTGGCTGCGCCACACTGAGTCACTTTCAAAGCACAGGGATGCAACATATTTACAACATTATGTTGCATCTTTGTGCTTCCCCCTGTGCTGGCGCACAAACTGCTGCCATGCGCCGGAGCTGGCAGGATGCCTACATCGTGGGGAGATTGTTTATGTGCAGGAAGATTCCCTTCCTGGACATAAACAATCACCAAAAGTATGCAGCACGCATAGAAAGAGGAAAACAATGAGGAGAAATTAATACATTTCTCCTCGTTGCGCCTCCCTATTCCTCCCCTGAGGGTACGTAGCATTCAGACGCATTTTCAGATTTATGATTTCTCATAAATCTGGAAATGTGTCTGGTTCCATGGGTGTTGCGTTGGAACACCCACGGCAACACACATGTAACGCCCCTTTCATGCAAAGTGCTGCGTGCAAAGGGGCCATATTTACAAGGACAAGAAAAGTCACGCAGGGTGGCTTTTCCTGTCCTCGTAAATATGTGGCAGTAAAATGCACCGCCGGTGCATCACAAAAAGTGACGCACCAGTGGCGCAAGGGGCTTGTAAATGTGCCCCATAGTCTTTGCGTGGAAAACATAGAAAAAAATGTTAATTGTGCAAATGCGCAATTGTACAGATGATCCATATAATTAAAATGTGATATTAGTAATAGACCAGGAATTACACAACTGCTGAAAGGCCGCAGAGTACTGTTTGAATCTCTCTGAATCTCCCACAATACAAGTAACACCATAGGTCGTGTGTCAAAATATCTGTAGCAAAAATTATTATAAAAAACAGAATGGCCCACATATTATTTAGAAATATATTTCCCCATTAGGTGTAAATTATCTCAATTACCACAATATATTTGTAAACATTATTTAGGACACAATATATATGGCAGGCAACATTTAGGAAATAATAGTCTGGGTACCAGCCCAACACATGGGAGTTGGTTTCTGTGAAAAACTGAGTATTAGAGGGGTGAATCCCCACTGAATAATAAAACAAAATCCTTGTCATTGTGAACCACAAACGTCAGGAACTAAACCTGTGCTTAAAGTTCTGGTAGCTTGGCATAAAGCAGTCAGGCTTAACTTTGAAGCAATGTGTACAGTATTTATGCAGCACTCAAATAATAATAAAGTGAGAAGACATGACAAGAAAAATCCCAAAGCAACTTAGAAAATTAGAGTATAATCTAGTAAATAAAATGACACCAAAATGACAAAAATCCAAACAGTAGACTCAGAGGTTTGAGTTTTTAAAATTTTAAGTGAAAATAACTCCAAAAATCACAAAGCTACGTTCACGATTATCTGATTTTGCTGGACCAGGGGAAAGTCAGAAGTTCAGGCTGACTGCGATGGAGCGTGAGTCGGATAAAGGGACCAGGTTCATCCCTCTGAAGAGTTACCGTCTCAAGTACGCATAAAGAGCTGCTGTTTTTGCTGGCGGGGGCCACGAGGAGGTTATTCTTGGCGCGAGGAGCAGGTCGGGCTTCACAGATAGTCACTGCTGTGGTGTTAAGAGCTGATCATCACTGCAGCTTTAGGTTGGTGGTCAAGATAGACTGTCACTGTTGGCGTGAAGTACAGGTCTCGTTGGAGTCTTAAGTTGGTGGTCGTTGCAAATGGTGCTGTCAAAGCAAAGAGCAGGTCCTGCTAAAGCTTTGTGTTGCCGGTCATCTTGGGGGTCGATTATCTTCCTGAAGAGGTCTCTTTGCGGTCGTGAGGAGCCCAAAATGTCTGTATCTTCACCTTTTCTTCAGGCAGAGTGCACTCTGATGCCAGCTAAAGGTCCAGGACCAGGAAGCACCTCTTAGAGATCAGGGCTCCCTACAGGAGAGGCCAGCAGCAGAGCAGTAGGGCTCGGGAAGGTCCTGGAACCTTTTTAAATCCCTCTAGCTGAAATAAGAGGTCAGTTAAATATACCCCTAGAGTCACTTCTGCAGAGCCTGGATTCCAGGCAAGCAGGTCCAATCTTCCTTCTTTAGACTGAATGGCAGCCCCTCTTCTGTATCTTCCACAGGTCCAGGAGTGTTCTGATGAGAGGTTATGAAGGTGCCACTTCTATACCTGGTGCAAGCCATTGTTTGGGGGAAATCATTGGTGTACTCCCAAAACAAGTTCTTGTCAGCTCTTCCCCTTCCTGTGGTCCTGGCTCCAAACTGTCTAGGGCGACAAAGGCAAGGGCAGTCCTAGTGTGAGGTTGCTTTGTGTGTGCTGCAGATAGGGTCCTTTGAAGTTTAATCAGGGCAAAACACAACTCATCATCAGACACCCTTTCAGGAAGACCCTCCCCCATCACACTTAGGATTTTTGTTTGCCTCATTGTCTAGAAGCAATGCACAAAACACAACAGGAGAGCCGCTCATAGTCATGTGATCCAGAACACTGGCAGAAAGACACAGTTGGTTTAGACAGAAAAATGGCAACTTTCTAAAAGTGGAATTTTCTAAATTGTAACTTAAAATCTTTAAAATTAAAGAGGATTAAACAAAAATTGCAATTCATTTCAGTAGAAACATTTTTTCTCTATTAAGTTGCAAAATGAAGTTAGCACTTATTAAGTGTTATATGGTAATTTAGTGTTACTCTATTGAAGATAGCCTTACAGCAATTTAAAAAACTAGTACTTTAGGAGTTCTTCACTGCCAGGACATGTAAAACATAAACCCACATGTCCTGCTTTTTTAATAACTTGCACCCTGCCCTAGGTGCAGTTAGGGCTAATTTAGGGGGGGGTGACATAAGTATTAAAAAGGAAGGGTTATCCCTGGCAAAATATTATTTGCCAGGTCAAAATGGGAGTTTAAAAATGTACACAGGCTTCAGTGGCAGGCCTGAGACATGTTTTAAGAAAGCTACTGTTGGGACCACTTATTTAGGTTTTCCTCCATGCAGTGTGCAGGATACAGAGCTCGGCGCGGTGCCTACCGGGTGGAGGGCGGTGGTCCTGCTCAATTGCATTTTGGGCCACTGGGACCAGTTGGGAAGCTGGTGGTTGGGCACAGTATGAGTCTTGTTTGTTCTTGCAAGTTTTCATGGTGTCCTGAGCTGGCGAGCGCCATCTTGGTATATCTGATATCTCCCATTCCAAGATGGCTGCCCGGAACTACCTTGTTGCCAAGACCATTATGACAGCAATAGCTTCCTGTGGCCGTCTTTTTATCTTACCAGGTCTAATTAAGGGCATATATGAGGAGGAGGATTATAGAAATGTTAGGTTTCAATTTCTTCTTGATTCCATGCACGCTCTTAGTTTTCCCCTGTATTTTTGTCCAGGTGTTTTTTAGTCCTCTCTACTGAGTCCTGCCTTTTTGGAGATCTAGTTTGGAGGTGTCTGGTGCCATCCTCTTTTCGTCCACCAGAAGTGGTTTCTTTCCAGAAGAATCCACTGATGCAAGTTTATTTTCAACGGCAGGGTGACTACAGGACGGGATGGCCCTTTCCTCATAGTCAAGATCTCTTGGATGCAGACATGCCCGACACAACAGGCGATTGACAGCTACTTTAGTGTGTGGCACAATGAGTGTTGCAACCCACTTGTAGCATTTAATTTACAGGCCCAGTGTTCAGGTAGTACCATTTACTAGGGCCCTATAAGTAAATTAAATATGCCAATTGAGTGTGCCTATTTTACCATTTTGAAATGAAGGCGCCCAAGCAGTTTGCCACGGGTTAGTGAGGGGAAACTCCTAATGTCAGAAAAATAAATTCAGTCAAAAATTAGGGAGTGAAGACAAAACGTCTGGGAGAATACCACACCAAGGATTTTAGATAAAACTGTTTCCAACTTCTTTAAAGGCTGTAGTTGTGAATCGGACCCAATGAGAGCATTGAACTATGAGGCAGACATAGAGATGGTAACAGCACCAGAGAGTGAAGTTGGAGAGGAAAGGAAGCTTGGGATCATATGGAAAGCATTGGATGCAAATGTTGCAAAGAAGACACCCTATGAAGGGTTAAGGCCAAGCACAGCTTTGCAAAGAGCAGAAGAGTTAGAAGATAGACTCAGAAACGGCTCGATTTGTAAAAGGTATTTTAAATCTGTCTCTTGCATGTAAATAGGATATGATACATTGTATTTGCAAAATTAAAAAAAAAAAACTAATGTAAGGCAGTTAAATATTATTGTGCAATGTACACTTACATATCTAATACGCTAGTTAGCTTTCGTTTATGTTTCTCTTCTGGGTAACCCAGGGTTTTGCCAGAGAAGGGGGACAGAAAAATCCTAAATGTATGTGCGAATACCTACTCAGGTGTAGCTTTTTGGTTCAAAAACAGGGGGGAAGCACAGTTTCTTGACATCCCAGCACCCAGTTCACACAGAAGCAGTCTGGTAAATGCTATGCATGATAGAACTTCGATTAAACAATCTTTTCATTTTCACCATGGTGGGTGCAGCAAGTGCTGAGTATCCCTAGACGATACAAAAGGGGATGATGGACGGAACGTTTGAGCCAATCAAACACTCACCCCCAGTCAAATGATCTGGGTTTAATCCATCATCATTCTTTAGCTCACTCCACCACCCCAGTTCAGACATGGCCATATGCAAATCCGTCTGACCCTGTGCCTCATGGGAACAGTCCAGCCCGAACTGCCAAGCCATGTCTTCCCTGGACCGGAAACAAGCATCCTAGGACCGGTTTCTGGCATTCCAGCCGTCATCAGCCAGGCTTGCTTGAATCCAGTGGCAAAGTGAGCAAGGGACCCACGTCTGGGCATACCCCCGCCAACTTAGGGCGAACAAAGCGATACAAAAAAGGATGATGGACGGAACGTTTGAGCCAATCAAACACTCACCCCCAGTCAACTGATCTGGGTTTAATCCATCATCATTCTTTAGCTCACTCCACCACCCCAGTTCAGACATGGCCATATGCAAATCAGTCCGACCCTGTGCCTCATGGGAACAGTCCAGCCCGAACTGCCAAGCCATGTCTTCCCTGGACCGGAAACAAGCATCCTGGGACCGGTTTCTGGCATTCCAGCCGTCATCAGCCAGGCTTGCTTGAATCCAGTGGCAAATTGAGCAAGGGACCCACGTCTGGGCATACCCCCGCCAACTTAGGGCGAACAAAGCGATACAAAAGGGGATGATGGACGGAACGTTTGAGCCAATCAAACACTCACCCCCAGTCAACTGATCTGGGTTTAATCCATCATCATTCTTTAGCTCACTCCACCACCCCAGTTCAGACATGGCCATATGCAAATCAGTCTGACCCTGTGCCTCATGGGAACAGTCCAGCCCGAACTGCCAAGCCATGTTTTCCCTGGACCGGAAACAAGCATCCTAGGACCGGTTTCTGGCATTCCAGCTGTCATTAGCCAGGCTTGCTTGAATCCAGTGGCAAAGTGAGCAAGGGACCCACGTCTGGGCATACCCCCGCCAACTTAGGGCGAACAAAGCGATACAAAAGGGGATGATGGACGGAACGTTTGAGCCAATCAAACACTCACCCCCAGTCAACTGATCTGGGTTTAATCCATCAACATTCTTTAGCTCACTCCACCACCCCAGTTCAGACATGGCCATATGCAAATCAGTCTGACCCTGTGCCTCATGGGAACAGTCCAGCCCGAACTGCCAAGCCATGTCTTCCCTGGACCGGAAACAAGCATCCTAGGACCAGTTTCTGGCATTCCAGCCGTCATCAGCCAGGCTTGCTTGAATCCAGTGGCAAAGTGAGCAAGGGACCCACGTCTGGGCATACCCCCGCCAACTTAGGGCGAACAAAGCGATACAAAAGGGGATGAACTGGGGTGGTGGAGTGAGCTAAAGAATGATGATGGATTAAACCCAGATCAGTTGACTGGGGTGAGTGTTTGATTGGCTCAAACGTTCCGTCCATCATCCCCTTTTGTATCGCTTTGTTCGCCCTAAGTTGGCGGGGTATGCCCAGACGTGGGTCCCTTGCTCACTTTGCCACTGGATTCAAGCAAGCCTGGCTGATGACGGCTGGAATGCCAGAAACCGGTCCTAGGATGCTTGTTTCCGGTCCAGGGAAGACATGGCTTGGCAGTTCGGGCTGGACTGTTCCCATGAGGCACAGGGTCAGACTGATTTGCATATGGCCATGTCTGAACTGGGGTGGTGGAGTGAGCTAAAGAATGATGATGGATTAAACCCAGATCAGTTGACTGGGGGTGAGTGTTTGATTTGCTCTAATGCTCCGTCCATCATCCCCTTTGGTATCGCTTTGTTCGCCCTAAGTTGGCAGGGTATGCCCAGACGTGGGTCCCTTGCTCACTTTGCCACTGGATTCAAGATAGCCTGGCTGATGAGGGTTTTGAACCCGAAACCGGTCCCAGGATGCTTGTTTCCGGTCCAGGGACGACATGGCTTGGCAGTTCGGGCTGGACTGTTCCCATGAGACACAGGGTCAGACTGATTTGCATATGGCCATGTCTGAACTGGGGTGGTGGATTAAACCCAGATCAGTTGACTGGGGGTGAGTGTTTGATTTGCTCTAATGCTCCGTCCATCATCCCCTTTGGTATCGCTTTGTTCGCCCTAAGTTGGCAGGGTATGCCCAGACGTGGGTCCCTTGCTCACTTTGCCACTGGATTCAAGATAGCCTGGCTGATGAGGGTTATGAACCCGAAACCGGTCCCAGGATGCTTGTTTCCGGTCCAGGGACGACATGGCTTGGCAGTTCGGGCTGGACTGTTCCCATGAGGCACAGGGTCAGACTGATTTGCATATGGCCATGTCTGAACTGGGGTGGTGGAGTGAGCTAAAGAATGATGATGGATTAAACCCAGATCAGTTGACTGGGGGTGAGTGTTTGATTTGCTCTAATGCTCCGTCCATCATCCCCTTTGGTATCACTTTGTTCGCCCTAAGTTGGCAGGGTATGCCCAGACGTGGGTCCCTTGCTCACTTTGCCACTGGATTCAAGATAGCCTGGCTGATGAGGGTTTTGAACCCGAAACCGGTCCCAGGATGCTTGTTTCCGGTCCAGGGACGACATGGCTTGGCAGTTCGGGCTGGACTGTTCCCATGAGGCACAGGGTCAGACTGATTTGCATATGGCCATGTCTGAACTGGGGTGGTGGAGTGAGCTAAAGAATGATGATGGATTAAACCCAGATCAGTTGACTGGGGGTGAGTGTTTGATTTGCTCTAATGCTCCGTCCATCATCCCCTTTGGTATCGCTTTGTTCGCCCTAAGTTGGCAGGGTATGCCCAGACGTGGGTCCCTTGCTCACTTTGCCACTGGATTCAAGATAGCCTGGCTGATGAGGGTTTTGAACCCGAAACCGGTCCCAGGATGCTTGTTTCCGGTCCAGGGACGACATGGCTTGGCAGTTCGGGCTGGACTGTTCCCATGAGGCACAGGGTCAGACTGATTTGCATATGGCCATGTCTGAACTGGGGTGGTGGAGTGAGCTAAAGAATGATGATGGATTAAACCCAGATCAGTTGACTGGGGGTGAGTGTTTGATTTGCTCTAATGCTCCGTCCATCATCCCCTTTGGTATCGCTTTGTTCGCCCTAAGTTGGCAGGGTATGCCCAGACGTGGGTCCCTTGCTCACTTTGCCACTGGATTCAAGATAGCCTGGCTGATGAGGGTTTGAACCCGAAACCGGTCCCAGGATGCTTGTTTCCGGTCCAGGGACGACATGGCTTGGCAGTTCGGGCTGGACTGTTCCCATGAGGCACAGGGTCAGACTGATTTGCATATGGCCATGTCTGAACTGGGGTGGTGGAGTGAGCTAAAGAATGATGATGGATTAAACCCAGATCAGTTGACTGGGGGTGAGTGTTTGATTTGCTCTAATGCTCCGTCCATCATCCCCTTTGGTATCGCTTTATCCCTAGACATAAGCTTATGTTTCAGGATAGTTGTCCTTCATCAGTAGAGGGTAACACGTACCATTAGTGGTACTAGGAAAGCTGCTCAATAGTCTTTTCAGGTCACCGTACCACTCCATGTGAAAAGGTGCTTCACTCAGAGCTCGTCAGCTAAACCACCTCGAGGGAGCCTTATGAAATAAAAAAACAGGGTGATGAGGCTGACATTGAAAAGAGGGAAGGAGATAGTAACAGCATCAGAGAGTGAAGTGGGAGAGGAGAGGAAGCTTGGGATAGTATGGAAAGCATTGGATGCAGAAGTTGCAAGGACAGAAATGCATAAAGAGATAAGGACAGCTTTGATAGGAATAGAAGAGTTAGAAGATAGACTCAGAAAGGGCCTGATTTGTAAAACATATTTTCAAACTGCCTCCTGCATGTAAGAGGAGTCATTTATGTTTTCTTATGATATTTATAAAATCTCAAGAACTGATGTAAGTCACTTGAATATGATTAGGTGATGTATGTTTGCATATCTTATACACTAGTAAGTTTTATTTTACGTTTCTCTTTTGGGTCCCCTGGGGGTTTACCACAAGAGGGGACAAAAAAATCATAAACGTATGCACTGAATACCTACTCAGGTGTAGCATTATGGATATTTAGAAACATTTGAGTATTCATTTATAACTCTTGACTGCCTATGTAGTTATAACAAAGAGGCCCTATAAACCTGCAGTGTTGGAAGGAACATCAATCACCCTAGCGGAGGAATTAAGAGTTTGTCAAGATAGAAGAAAGGTTTTCAACAGTTGCTCATATGAATTGGCAAATTTACTAAACCTAAACTGACATATTTTAACGTGAAAAACATCTAAACTTAGGGCCAAAGTTAAAAAAAATTCGAGCAACGCAGTTCACCAACCAAAGTTTCTGTACTGTGTTGCATGAAAGGTAGTCAGCAAAACAGTGTCAGAGCTACTAAAATATGGCAGTGTATTTCTCTCCCGCTGTGCTGGTGCACTTTAGGCTTCCTTGCACCACACACACACCATTGCATGCCTGAGTGATGTCTGGCATAGGTTTTTTACTAGAAAGGGACTCTGCTTAGGCATACTTAAAAAAAAACAAGTTTGTGCTGTAGAGGCAAGCACACATGCACAGCTGGAAACGTTTGGAGAAAAGAAAACATTTCTCCACTGTTAGGCATGCCTCGAGGAGGCATACATTTTTGGCAGAAAGGCCTGTCTACTTTTTTTTTTAGCAGACAGGACTTTGAAATAGAAACCATTGGTGATTGCATGGGAACACCCATGTACCACCCATGGTGTTCCCCCTTCATGCAAGGTACAGCAGAGCACTACTTAGAGTTATCTTAGGGCTACTTTCTGGCACAAAAAAATTTGAGCTCAAAAGTAAATACCAGTTCAACACTTTGTGCCAGTTTGCTTCACTTTTGTGACACAAACCTGGTGCAAAATGGTTACAAATTGGGGCCTTGGGGCTAAAAATTCCTGAGCAACTGCATGCTTTTAGTAAATTCCTTACTCTTACTGTTCCTTATGACAATCATAAGCTGTGTCTGGTTTAGAAGGAAGCTTAGTATTAGTTTATTAATAATGTATGTATTCATTTTGTTAAAGGCCCCACACATTATTATTCTAACTTGTTAGGTAAAAGTCCTTTATGAAGGACTCTATGCTCAGCCAATTGGTGCCAACACCTTGTTGCTCACACTGCCCACCAACTCAAAGATCCGTCAGCCCTACCCTTCTTTCTACCGCTTCGACCACTCACTGGGAGCACCATCATAAAGCTCCAGCCCAGACATCCATGACGACAACAGGATCTTCATGCTACAGCAAGGTCCGTCCGTGTCGCCAGGCCTACTCTTTGCGCTACACTGACGACCATCCGCGAATCTTTCCTGCTCCTCGCGACCGACTTTACTGCGAACAGGGCTCTTTGTGCTGGACTGAGAAGGTATCTTTTCAGCGGGACTATCCAGGTCCCTCTATCCGACTCATGCTTCTTCACAGTCAGCCTGAACTTGTGACATCCTTGCACAATCAGATAAAAGTGAAAAGTGCTTTGGGCTTTTTGGCGCTATTTTCACTAAAATCTTTAAAATTGCATATCTACTGATTAGATTTTGTCATTTTGGTTTTATTATTGCTTGAAGCACTGCATACATACTTTACACATTACCTCTAAGTTAAGTCTGACTGCTCTATGCCATTCTACCAGAGGGTCAAGCACAAGTTAATTTGGGGTTTGCTTGTGCCTCGCCCTGACAAGGACTGTGGATGCTGCTTGCTTAGGGTTTTACCCCTTCTCAACCAGTAACCTAATTTTGCACACAGGTGTTCAGTGGTGAGGATTTGGACTTGTGTTTGTGCAATGCCATACAGTGATTTTGTATTACACTACCATCCCATATAAATAATTTGAGACCATTTCAGCTTTTTTTTAAATTCTCCCTGATTAGCTTGTTTTGTTCTTCCAAATCTAATCTCTTTACTACTGCCTGACCATACCTGCAGCAATGGAATACGACCTGGCCGACCTGGAAAATTTAACTATGGTTTAACTTAAATGGTTTTGCAAAAACTCCCCGCCAAGAAAAGTATCAAAGTTTGGAGCTACAGAAAGTTCTTAGGGCCTGGTGGGAGGTTGATGAGTCACTAACAGCCGCAGAGTATCAGGATGATGAGTATGATATAGATGAGCAGGATCAGGACCTGGATATCAGCCCTGAAATACAGCCTTCAGTGGAGGAGGATAACCCACCTCCTGAGTTGGAACTCCCTGCCACAGCAGAAAGTAGTGTATCTTCGCATGACTTGTTCCCAGAGGAGGCAGTGGATAGGAAGGCAGAGAGGAAGTTCAAGCTACAGACGACCAAGCTTAAAATGGAGGAGAAGCTGGCCCTGGAGGAGAAAAGATTGGCTAATGAGAAGAGCATAAGAGACCTTAAAGATAGATAAACAGAGTCCTGCAGCAATGTTGGCAGTATGCACTCAGTGTCTGAAGGAGACAAGAAGGTCAGCATACCTAAAGCTCTGCTGCCCAGTTATGTGGCGGAAGATGAAATAAATACATAGTTTTCTGCTTATGAGGTGACCCTGAGGGTACAAAAAATCCCTGAGGAACACAGGGGTTGCTGATGGAAAAAATATGCCTTCAGTGGGGAGGGACACCCTCCTTTCACTAAAAGTAGGGGCCAAACCAGGTACAGGCCCATGAAAGCCATACTGCACGCTAAATTTGGACTTTCCCCTGAGAGGTACAGCAAGAGGTTCAGGGACAACCACTTACTCCCAAATCAGTGTTGGGTGGATTTCTTGGACTGCTCCAGCAAGGCACTAAATAACTGGGTGAGGGTTTCATGATTACAATTGTCGTATGGTTTCTACTAATTAAGAAGGATTGTGCTTCTGGACAACATAAATGTCAGAATATGGGGACTGGGTCCACTGAGTGTTATCAGGATATGTTGGCCTAATTCCTAGCTAGCTCATAGTGTGCCACCTGGACCCCTAACATAACAGGGTACTGGGTGGTGTCTCAGAACATGACCACTCTAATTCCCCCAAGGAAATCATGGAAACAAAAGCACCCTTTTCTTATTACTTATGCCCAGCGGGAGACACAAGAAACACACAAAGTGCTGTTTCAAACATTTATTGAAGCAATTGTACACTTGTGTAAAAAACATAAACTGAACCTATCAGCAGGAGGAAACAAAGTTCTATTACCAGCATTATAAGAATGGTAAAAATGATGAATAGTACAACCAGTATAAGGTTACAGTGATTATATTAATATATGACAATATGTCAGACTGATACTCCCATCTAATACTACCTATACTATTAAGAGCATAGTGAGAGTACTGTCTGCCACTTGATCGCTTGGGACAACCCAACTCCCCATACCTGTGTAAGATGCATCAGTAAGCCAGTCTGGTGTAGAACAGGCCGCCGTCCTTTGCAGAATAGAGTGGATTCAGCAGGGCTGCATCTCAGTAACGGACGAATGTTCCAGGATATGCAGTAGAAGTGCTACTCTGAGGAAATTAGCTGAGAGGCAGTTTATATAATCTCAGTCTGGTTCTATTTGCACTGCGTCGGAGAAGCAATACCTTTGTGATTGTTTGTCTTTCCAAATCAGAGCTGTCTCCTATCGGACAACAAAATGCAAGGGCAACATGGTCAGTGTTCTTTAGCCTTGGACAGAATGTACAGGATCAATTAAAAAATTCTTACGAAGAAATGGCTTGCTAGCAGAATACATTATTATGCACATGCACAGCATGTAAAAAGTCAGTCTATGAACCCCGCGACACAATGGGCTGTACAACGTGATTTTCATGGAGCACATGCTCAATATTTGTTTTACAGAGCTGAACCAACACCTAGTTGACAGCAAACTGACTGACTCCAGAGAACTTACTGAGAAGGCGGACCTCTGGGTTAGTACCAGAGTGTCCAAAAAGGTGTCTGGGAATGACCACAAGAAGGGTGGTTCAGGTTCCCTCCAGCAGAGTGGGGTGGGAGTGTCAAGGATGACCCAGAAAAGTCCTAGAATAAGACAGGGGGAAAGGGTTACCAAGCCCCTTCAGAGAAACAGGGGGATGGTTCTGGTGGGCAGTGGCCAAGGGCACCCCAACTCCAACCCCACTGCTTGCTAAGACCATTCATGACGCTTCCCAGTTCCACGCGGCCTCCTCCACTGTGAAAGGGACTCTTTGCACTGGACAGAGAAGGTACATTTTTAATTGCACTAACATGGTCCCTGTATCCGACCCCCACTCGTGGTCAGCCTGAACTTGTGGGTTTCTCCTGGTCTCGTACGACTAGATAGATGTGAGTGGCAGTTTAAGCCTTTTAATGCTATTTTCACATAAATCAATAGAATTGCATAACTCCATTTCTACTGATTGCACTTTTGTTGTTTTGGTCTTGTTTTATTTATTACAGTTTGCTCTATTTCTCTAAATTAGTGTGGGATTTTTCCCATGTTGTGTTTTCATTTTATTACTGTTTGAAGTGCTGCATAACTACTATACACATCACCTCTAAGTTAAGCCTTTCTGCTCTGTACCAAGCTACCAGAGGGCTGAGTACGTGTTAATTGAGGTTTGCTTGTGCCTCACTCTGACAAGGAATGTGGTTGCTGCTTACTCTGATAAGGATTGTAGTTGTTGTTGAGTAGGGTTTCACCCATTCAATCAGTAACCTTTTCTTACAGTGGATCTCTGTATTCCCACTCAGGTGCACTCTATTATAATGAGAACACTCGTATTACTACTCTTAAAAAGGAACCTAGGCATGTTCTGAGCAAGCCCAGGCCAGCTCCTGTTGGGACAGAACTCAAGACTGGGCAGGCCCAGGCTAGCTCCTGTTGGGACAGAACTCAAGAGTGAGAGCAAGTCATCTTCAAAGGCAAGCTTATCACTAGAGCCCTATTTACTATAAACACTCTACTCTGAGTTTGTTACAGCCCAATGTGATACTCATCTGTTGTACTATTGTATTCTCTCCCCCACATAACACAATAACTAAGGCTGCTTAGGCCACTAACTAAGGCCAGAGCAGGCCTTCTCCTCATGGAGACATCATCTTCTCTGATAGGAGTCACTTCACACTACTTCGTTCATATGGAGACCTCCAGGTCCCAGAAGACCCTGAACACCTGCTGAGTTCTGCTGGTTTCCATCTCATCCATTGTCCCCATTCACTTGGAGACCCTTGGGAATTAACTCACAAATAACATTAGACCGAGGCACAATGGTATTAGAAGTTCTCTTCTGCTGGAGACATCGAACACCTCAAATATTCACACACTGCTGGCACCTCATCCAGATCTGAATGAAGTTTAACCTGACCAAAGCAGAATTCCAGGAAAACAGCAAGGCTTGTAAAGGCGGTATGTTCTCTCAAGGGCTAGAACAAGTGGTACTCCAAGGAAGCAATTGAGAAGGAGTTCTTGTTGAAAGGTCATACACTTCAACAACCCACAAATAAACACAAAGCTCTATTTCAGTGCTCCAGCACTAACAAACAGATGTTCATCTTCCCACATGCTACCCTGTAACAATCCCATTCATGATGAATTCAACAACCAGAATGCCACAAGCAACAACTAGTCCAAACCTGACCCAAAGACATGTTCCAGGATGGATTCAATCCTCAAACTTTACCCAATGTCAAATCTCTTGGGTTGTTCCTGGACACTGATGTCACCCTCAACACACTGTCAAAAAAGTCTATCTGAAACGAAACCTTTTAGCCCAGAAAGTGGCTTCAGAACTGTCATTGAAACCATTGTACTCATGGATCTGGATGGTGGCTATGCCCTGCTCCACAACCTCCCAGGCTCCTCACTGCCCCCTCCTTAAGGGCATTCTATAGGCAGGACACCTCATCAGTGTCATGAATAAATATGGGCACATCCCCCCACTCTGTTGTAACTCTACTGGCTCTCCTTGCCATCTCTCACCATCTTCAAAACAAGCTTTGTTATCTACAAAGGGATGACAAACACACCCTGCCTCTCTGGCTGACAAGCACAATGTTAAGAGAAGACAAATGCCACACAGTTTCTTCAGGTCTCTTCCATGTTGTATCTGCCAAGTAAACAGCACAGCCAGCTTCCTATCTCTTTGGCAACTGAACCTCACATTGCCAGGGACACCTTGCATTATACACGATGTCCCCAGGAGTCTAATAGGTCACATCACTGTTAAAGAGACATAGACACAATAACCTTTAGGCCACAATACACAACATCTCTGGGTGCTTTTGGCACAACTGTAGCCAGTACATCATCCTTATGAAGATGAAGTGCAAAAAGAAAAAATACAACCCAACCGAGGATCTGTAACAACATCCCCATATCCCTCAGGACTTTGTCAACCATTCTCTAATAAATACATACTGTTTGAAATGGGGTTTCTGGTTGGCTAGGGTATGTACCTAAGCCAGGCAGAACCCACCGCTCTAGCCAGGGTAAGGGAGTTGCACACCCATGATAACCCCTGCTCACCCCCTTAGTAGCTTGGCAGAGCAGTCAGGCTTATCCCAGAGGCAATATGTAAAGCATTTGCACAACACACACATCAGTGACACACTAGGCACACCACAAAGAGAGACTCGACACAAGGTTATATAAAAAATATCCTTTGTATTATAAAACACATAGACCACAGTTATATGAATCACTTTGCCAGCTAGGCAATAGTCATAAAATCACATGTATCATAAATCACTTTGCCATTTGGCAATGGTCAAAACAGCATAGGTAGTGCAAAAGGGTAGATGCTCATAGATTGCACACATCACAAAAACACCATCACTGTGCACATCAATGCAACTTCCTGAACTAATATCCTAGTTAACCTGATACTGCAAGGCAAAATGACCCATATCATAGCATGAGCTATAACAGATTATACCGTAAAAATACATGGTTCATCAATATGGCGTCTACATATGCAAATCCTGAAAATGCAAGACTCAGAACAATATCTGTGATGAACGCTGTGCATGTAAGGCAGTCATTTGGGGGTGAAACACATAAACCCCCACTGAATACATAGGGTACAAGGTACCTGTGCTCCTAGTCAGTTCCCTACGGTAATTTCAATGAGGCTACTCTAAAGGCGGCAGGTTTCTCTAAGCGACCGAGGCCCTCTGTTGAGGTTCCACCCCATGTCGCAACACTCCAGCAAATGTCCCCCCAGGTATGTGTGCAACAAAGGGGAGGCACCCGCACTGCCCACCTTGGCGGGGAGATCTCCCCTCACAAAAGGGGCTTGCTACTTGTGAGCACGTTGCACAGCTGTTACCGGTAGGGCGACTCCGCCCTAACTTCGGACGGCCTGAGGCTCTCGGTGCGGCTGGTACGGTGAGAGCGGGGCTCCTTTCCGGCCATACAGGGAGCAGCACCCTGCGGTTTAACTCTTACCGTGTTTGGCTGGCTACAGACAACGTCACCCTTGCTTCAGTTTCCTGGGCGGTTGCTGAGCAACACCAGGAGCTTCTGGGCAGCTCATCTATTGCCAGGAAATGCTGGGGACTGCTCCAGGCCGGCCGTGGCCTAGCTGGCCGATTCCTCTCCCCTCCCGGCTCTAAGTGCTGCACTACCTCGAGGAGAGCCGCCCAGCGCCGGGGTGCTGGCAGTGCGATTTCCCTATGGGCCTGTACAGCAACAGGACCCCAGTTGTAAATCACGGTGGGACCATGTACTGGCTGCCAGGGAGAGGGAGAGCACTTCCGTCGCCTCAGCTCTCCCCTCTCTTCACTTGAACACACAAGGCAAGGGCAGCTCTGCACGTGCTAGCTCAGGGATTTTCTGAACAGCGCCCCCCCACACGCTGGGATGGAAACTAAATGCGCTCCTCACACGTTTTACTTTCAAAGCAGAAATCCACCCCTGCTGGAGCCCTCTCCATGCTCCAATTGTAGGTGACTGAGAAGGCCGGACTCAGAGTCCCATGGCCAGCAGACAGTAAGTAGAGTCTTTGGGTCCTGTCACGACCGGAAATGCTCACCACAAGCTTGGCAGGGCACAGGGCAAGCTACCAGCCCTAGGAGATCACTGAGGCACACAATCAGCAGGAAGCAGGCAGCCAGCCAGCACAAAGAAGTGAGTGAGCAAAGTTGCATCCCTGCTAGTAGCTCAGCAGGCCACAGATCGTAACCACAAGCAAGTCAGTCCAAGGGCGGTTCTTCTGGCAGCACTAATCCTCTGGTGTAGCATGTAGAGCCAGCAGCGTCTGGTTAGAAGTCCCACGAAGTGTCTCTAAAACATGGGGTCACAGCCCATGTACTTATACCTATAAAGTCTTTGTTCTGGGGGCACATCAAACAACCTTTAGAAGTGAACAACACCTCTATTCAATCCCCAGCCCTGGCTCCAGATACACTCCAGGGGGGCGGAGACAGCATTGTGAAAGGCAGGCACACCCCTAATCAGGTGCAAGTGACAACTCCTCCCACCACTCTAACTGCAGACCAGGCCTATTCAGGCCAACTATGAGACACAGGGGCAAGGCAGGGCACACCTCAACCCCCGTTGTGACTATGTAGAGTGAATGCACATCCCGGGCTCCTGACAGTCTAAACCAGACGTTGAATACACAACCAGGCAGGGCACAAAGAGTCATAAGCACACAAAAAATGCCCTCTTCTAAAAGTGGCATTTCTAAAATAGTAATAACAAATCTGCGCTCAGCAATAAGCAGGATTTATCGCTAATATTCTAAGCATACCAAACATGGACATGCTACTCCTTTCATAACAGAAATTCCCACTGAAACACATATCAGGGAATTTCCAATGCAAACCTATGAGATGGCAACCTCACAGCAGTGAGAAACCAAATAGGCTGTTTGTCGGGAAACAACCGTTACAACGCATGCGTTACAACGCATGTCATTACCCCGCATGTCGTTACAACGCGAAAGGCTTGCTGCAGGGGGTAGAAGGTGTTGGATTTAACTCCAACACCTTCCCTACTGTTGCACACACTGGAGTTGGAATAGTAAATTATACTATTCCAACTTCCAGCGCACCCCGACAGCAAGTCGGGGTAAAGGTATGCGTTGTAATGGCATGCGGGGTAATGGCATGCGTTGTAACGTCATACAACCCTGTTTGTCACTACCAGGACATGCCACACAATAAAGGCACATGTCCTACCTTTTCCTACGCAGCACCCTGCCCATATGGTTACCTAGGGCCTACCTTAGGTGTGTTCTACAGGTAGTAAAAGGGGAGTTTCAGACTTGACAAATACTTTAAATCCCACGTCACTGTGGCAGTAAACTGCACTCGCCGGCCCTACAGCGGCAGAGGCCTGAGACAGGTTTAAAGGGTTACTTCTTTGGGTGGCGCAAGCAGCGCTGCAGGCCCACTAGTAGCGTTTAATTTTCAGGCTCTGGGTATATGGGATACCACTGTACAAGAGACTTGCAGGTAAATTAAATAGGCCAAACAGGTTTAGACCAATTTTACCAAGTTTACAGGAGAAAACACATGCACTTTAACACTGATCAGCTGTGGGAAAGTGCCCAGAATTATAAAACAAAAAAAATAACAGGTCAGAAAAAATACAGGAGGAAGGCAAAAAGTTTGGGAATAACCCTGTAAAAGGGCCACTTCCAACACATACATACACACATACATACATACAGCGAGCCCATAAATGGCAGCACATCAGGAGCAAACATATCAGATAAAAGCAAAAAACTAGGGAAAATGTGAAAAGGTGAATTAAACTACAAAAGAATACAAATGTAGGTTAGGTCAAGTGGAATAAGTGGTTTATGCCTTTTCTTCATCACCTGGTAGTGTCTGTGTTCAGAACAAAGGCATCTGAGTCACCCTGAGTTATATATATTTACATTCAGTCCCCGGAACCTGAAATCAGAGTTCTGACTTTTGGGAAGACAGAGGTGTCAGGGTTCGAAGAGGATTGTTTCTGTAAATGTTAAGGCTTTACCCTGTTCTTCAAATAGTTTAAGATGGCTTGTGCTAGTCTGGGTACTCACCCAAGGATGTCCAGATGGATGCTCCCACGGATCTTCAATGAGGGCTGGGTCCGACAAGAGCATGGGCTTAAGTTCAGGGTGAGTTAAGGAAGCATGGAAGGACACAGGGCACAGACACTTGCCTGCTAGCAGAGTGAATGAATGAAACAACAAATAGGTGAGTGTGGCGCAATGAGTCTGTGTGAGAGGAGAATATACTGGTTGGAGGGAGCACATGAGCATGTTATAGAATAAGTGGGAACATGAGTGATCAGGGGAGTGAGCATAAAATGGGTGTAGTGTTAATATGGACCATATGCTGGGAAAAGTAGAAATGTGTGGCTGCATGAGAAAGCATTTACAGCTAAAAACCACCACCCCTGCTCAGTTCTGCAACTCACCAAATCAAATGACAAGTTGGCTATCCTGTGTGTACCTCTATGTAGCTCAATGAGATCACTCATCTATTAATCAATTTTGGTAAATACGAGAATTAACATATATAACACATTTAGCATACCTGTTGAATTGAGGCTAAAGATGATACAACTCAAAATCGAACAAAGACATTCCAAGAAATCACCAAAGTACATCTAAGTTATGATTTGTGATGGGCTTATAGTATCTCTGAGGGGACAACGTCCAGGAACAATATTTTCATGCCACACACAAATGCATTTTAAATTTTTGCAGCTTCAGAGCATGACGTGCAGTTTTACATTTTTGACTTGAAGACTTGAGACATGAAGAACCTAAAGAGAAAGTAGCATGAAAAACGTTATTTTACATATATCCACGCAGTTAGTTTTATGTCAACGTACAAGACCGTAATTCCTCCTTCTTTCTTTTTCTCATTAGACCACAGTTTCGATCCTAGGATGGCTGCCAGCAGATCCCACCGACCTACCCACACATCAGCCTTTCGACTGCTTCTGCTGATCTGTGCCATGGTACTCCCACACTGAGGCATCAAATTGAGGGGGGCCTGCATCTGCTGCCACTCCTTGCCATAGATTCATTCATCCAAAGCCGTGATGGGTTTGTTGATCCAAGGCAATTCTTTTAGTACTAATCCTGGAGAAACTCCTTGGAGACGATACGTTCTCACTCCTGTGATCAAGAATAGATCAAGAAACAGATAATCCAGACATTCTAAACCTGCAGGTTCTTTGACAACCCACCCACTTCTCTTCACATCCCTCAGTACTGCTGAGATTCCAAGGGATTTGTGGAGGTGAAGAAGATGAAGGGACACCTCCTTTCCTGAAGCCTCTACTCTGTGTTCTGATGAGCTCTGCAAATGCACATATATGAATCATGCCATGAAGTACTGTATCTATGAATTATTCATTAAATAACCATGCAAAAACGTATTTGTATATCTCCACCTATTTTGTATAACAATATTATTAAGAATAAGTGTGCAGAGATGAAATAAACCTGAAGACCAGTAAGCCCTAAATGCAATCAAGGAAGGGTCAGAAGAAATAAGTAAGCCTTGCATAGGGTAAAGAGCTGTAGGAGACAGGTGGTAAACGTGTATACATTGTAGGAACAATACTTAGACGGCGTGCACTTTCAGCATAAAATGGAATATTTGCTCTCCTGAGGATCTGTAGAAATATTTGCCTGAGCTAGAAATGCATTTGCGCAGAGCAAATTGTATTCGGCAATTAACTGGAATCAATTGAGAATGTTGACTACAAATAGTGTGCTGTATTATCTCTTGTTTAAAACTAATGCATGCAGAAGCAAAACTGAGCCTCTCTAACCAATGCATAGAATTTAAATAGCAGGTGCCACCAACATTTCTATCTGCAGGGCTAGGGACTCATTTTGTGGATAACAGCGCAATTTTGATATCCTTAATTGGGTTCTGCTGCGAACCATACATACTATATACATTTACACATTTTTCCACAATGAGCTCGAGACAGGATCGTGAACAATTTGCGGAGGATCTGTTTAATAGTTTACATGCTGGGATGCCAATTAACAAAGCAGTAACCCAAGGTACCTCTAGACCTAATGAGCGTCTGAAGGTTAAATTTATACGACTTGAGAGACTTAGAAAATTCGAAATCTCCAAATGGTGGAACAGGGCAACCCTGAAGTAATATTTGAAGCTGAACAGAATCCCACGGGGACTACCTGCACAGATATTCCCTACATATGACAATCTTGAAGAAGATCTTCTTTTATTATGGGAAAAAGAGCTCAATGGTAATAGCATTAGACTGATGAATATCTTGATCGAGAATGCAGATAGAAAGGTCACTAAGATGGCAGCTGAAGTGGATGCACTAGAAAAGGAGATCTCTGATCTCAATTTGGCAGATACAACAAAAAAGAACTATACTATTCTTGAGGAAGTATTAACTAATTATGAGGATGATATTAAACAGCGTAAGGCTCGTAAACTGAAACATGAAGAGGCAGACTATGCAAATGGTAGGGTGTTCACATTTGCTAAACGTTTCGATTACATAGTAAGGCAGGACCACACTAGGACACAGAACAAGATGTCCTCAGCAAGTGGCAACAGTGCCAGCTCATCAAGTAACATTTCTAGCAGTGGGGATGAGGGACCTATTGAGGGACCATCCAGTGCACTGCCCGACAGTTCTTTTTTAAGGGAAGTTCAACGAATAAGAATGGGCAACAAAGAGATCGATGTAAGACAGAAAACAGACAATATAGGAAAACAAAGAGAGGGAAGAGGGTTGGAGGAAGTATCAAGAGAGAGAGAAAATACACACACGCTCATGGAACAAAAACAAACAATGAATGCTTACCATGATGAGGGGGTACAAGTAGTCAACCTATCCAGCAAAGAGCTAACTAAGGATATGGTGTCTGCGTTACAGAAAGGCATGAATTTTTGTCCTACGATGATGTATGATATTACTGACATAAAGATTGATGTGTTTAAATTTACCAGACAGCTCAAATTAAAAAAGTTTTTTTAAACTAATCTGAAGCCTGTGAAGACTACTGAACGGGAAGTGGTGGCTGGGGATATGTCCATTCAGGACGCTCTTAATGTAACCACATTGCTTTCCCTTACTGAGGATGATCAGAATCCAGTTACTGTACAGAATGTAATGTATGATCTAGAACATTGTACCAACCTTAGTGAGGATAGTGGCCTGAGAAGCAAATCTAGGTGGACGCCGCAACTTACTTGTGGCAATAATATTGATTTGTTTCACAAAATAATCAACATGGAAATAGACAAGTGGGATAAACAAATGCTCCGGAATGACTATGCACCCTGCTCTAAGAACCTAATATATAAGGAACGTGAAGCTTTGAAGACTTTAGCCAAGGATGTTGACATCATTGTGAGGGAAGCTGATAAGGGAGGAAATATGTTTGTGATGGATAAAGATCAATATGATAAGGAAATCATGACACAGCTTGATAATGATGTGTGGTACAGAAAACGTAATCACAATCCTATGTTTGAAACAGTTAAGACGATTAACACCAGTCTTAAGCAATGGTTGGATAGAGGCTTACTTACTCAGGATGAATACTCATATTTGTTAGTGGATAAACCTAGATAGCCATGTTTGTATGCCCTCCCAAAGATACATAAAAGCCTGGTCTCCCCACCTGGAAGACCGATCATTTCCGGGATTGGTGGACCAACGGAGAGACTTTCAGAATTCGTAGATACTTTTCTACAAACGTATGGGGTTAACCTCCCATCATACATCAGGGATACAAAGCATGTATTGAACATTCTTAATGACCTCACTTGTGACCCAAACATGATATTTGTAACCATGGATATGGTCTTGTTGTATACGAATATCTCTCATGAATATGATTGTCTGCTTTGCAGTATTTTCTATATAGACGACCTGTGGAACACTTGGAGCATTCTGATATGCTAATTGATATGCCACTCATGATCTTGAAACACAATGCCTTTCTATTCAATAACATCTGGTATCAACAAACATGCGGGACTGTGATGGGTTCCGGATTTGAGCCGTCTTTTGCCTGTCTCTTTATGGGCTGATTTGAGGCGGTGCATGTCTGGGTCCCATCGGGGGCAAGATGGCAAGATTTTATCGTCTATTATGGACGATATATTGATGATTGCCTCCTAATATGGGCAGGCAGTGATGAGGAGTTACGTTTTTTTTTTTAACACATGAATAATAACCCATACAAAATGGCTTTTACTATGACACATAGCATGGATAGGATTGTATTTCTGGACATAGAATTATACATTGATGAAGGAAATATCCACAGTAGAATGTATAGAAAGACTACCGCCTGCAATGCAGTCTTACATGCGAAAAGCTCACACCCTAAGAGCCAAATTAATGCTATCCCCTTTGGGGAAATGCTTAGGGCTCGCAGGAACTGTAGCAAGGATACAGATTTTGCATATAATGCAGACAATATTCAACAATGGTTTCTTGCTAGAGGATACCCTGAGGAGACTGTACTTAAGGCTAAGAAAAGATCATCCAAACTGAAATGGTCTGATACCCTAGAGGACCGTACAAGTGACAGGAACAAGAAAACACCTGTAAGACTGGTCACATAAATTGTATAACATCTTGAAACGCCATTGGCATCTGCTAACAGCGGATAAAACACTAGAACACAATGTACTAAGACACCCGAGCATTACATACAGGAGGGGTAAAACAAACAGGAATCTGGTAAGTCCCAGTTACCCCATATCACGGATCCCCAGAGACACATGGCTACATAAATTGGCGATTAATGGAGTAAAGGAATTTGAATACAATGGATCCCAGAAGTTCCGGACCAATAAGCATATTGACTGTATGACAAAATATGTTGTTTATATGATTCAATGTAAGTGTGCCAAAATTTATGTTGGCAGTACAATACGTTCACTTAAAGAACGCATAGCGGAACATTTCCGTGTACTTAAAAATTTGGATGTTGGATTTGGATTTGGATGTTAGGTACCCGATTGGGAGTCATGCACATGAATGTACTGCACAGAGGAAACAACTTGGTTTCAGATTTCATGGTATAGACTTTGTTATGTCTGATGTAAGGGGGGGCAATATAGAACTTAAATTAAGACAATGTGAAGCACGTTGGATCATGGAATTACGGGCTGTTGAATTAGGCATCAACATGGATTCTGAACTCCAATATTTTCTAAGTGGATAAAGATGCCAGGTTACTATATTTCTATCTTTCAACCCCCACCCTCTCTGTCTCTATCACTCTTTTCTGTATACTTTAGCCATTACACGCATAAGGTCTCTCCAACTTTTTCCTCTCTGATGACCCAACTATGGTAACCCTACCTCTCTTGGTAGGAATGGATCGGGTTTGTGATATTAGGTATGTAAACCCCTTTTATCGACTGAATATCCTTAGATTGGATTACACATTGAGGCTGTTGATTAAATGACACGTTAAGTATGCTCTAGAGACTGATTCTTTTCCTGACATTGCGTCCTAGGCTCAGTTGTTATTTCCCTGCTTATACTGCCTTGCTTACTGTTTATATACGAGGATCTCAAATTTAAGTTGGCGGCCGCATACATATTGATCCCTCACACCGTAGGGATGTGGATAAATTACTCAAATTTGATGATACGTTTCCGTCTTTGTGGAACCGATGATTTTAATATACACGCTTTTAATTTAATATTGACCGCAATGACAGCAACCCAGATAGTTACTGTTTCACATCCCCATTACAAAATGGCAGCCATGAGTATGCCGGTTTCTGATAGTAGGCCATAACGGGCGGGTACTTACCTTGTTCGCTTTATTTGGGAGCATCATTCCTATAGTTATGAGCACAACTTATTGGTTTTGAATGATACGGGTAGATATTGTTTAATATCCCCATTACAAGATGGCGGCCACTATTCACGCCGTTTTGATTGCCCGCTGTAATGGGCGGATACGCATTCACCTTTCACTATAATTGGGAGCACATTGCTCCAGGTACCAGCGAGAAGCTGGATGCTGTTTAGGAGTACTCTCCGCCGGTCTTTTACGAGGTAAGGCGTCACTAGCATATGATCGATGATACTGACGAAGGCTACCGTTACTTGCCCTTAATGGAATTAACTGACTTGTGGTGACATGGTTGCCCTTTGCTTCTCATTTGGCAAAGCGACAATGCTATATCGAACCCCTGGTATGCAGCATTTACTTTCCGAAGTAACGGTCTACTGGGCACGGTGTCCCAATTTGGTTTTTGTACTCCCTTATTTATCCGGGCACGATAAGTGACAGGGATGGTGACTCTTTTACTTTTAGTCATTTTATGGTTTCGCTACATTTCTGAGCACTCAATACTTTATGTATACTCACATATGGTCTAAATACTGAGTTTGACAGAACAATTATTTTACGTTCCTTGGTCGCATGGATAATGGACGTTCCTTTGTAGAAATATCCCCTCTTTTTAAGAAAATGGTAACATTAGTTGTACAATAAAGGTGTTCTTACACCTACATTTGATTATATTTACTCGCAAATAGTGAGCACTGTTAAGAACTATTTAAATACTCACTGACATACTGGTCAAATGCTGATACTGCCTTTCTTCTTAACTTTCAGATTTATTACATACACTCATTTTTCTGCAGATTATTAGAAGATATAGGTATGCTCTTATGAAACGTTTTGTTCCTTATGTTTCTTTAATACTTGCCCCAAGCGTTATTTACTCATGACCTATTCTTTATGATCAGGTTTGGATAATAGAACACGGAATAATCTGCTCTTGGAATTGTTATAAAAAGCGCTGTTAGATATCACTGGTGAGTTTTTTGACATACATGAGCACCACTATGGTGGTGGGCTCTGGCGTCTCCAATAAGCACTAATGATTTTTTACACTTTTTACCTCTTGCCACTTCGGTAGGGTTTCCTCAACCTCTCTGCACTTGGCCTAGTATCTTCCTCTGGCGGCACAATTGAATCACAATTTTTCTTCCTTACATTGTCCCTTTTTCCCCGCCCACTTCCCTCGTTCTTTTCTTAAGAACTACTTGCAACTTACGGGACTTACCTGTCAAGGGGTTTCCTGATACCCTAACTTGACTAACCCTTGAAAATTCTGAAATCATAAATAGTTTCGGGGTTTCTATATTTATATTTTTGTTGTTGTTGTAGCCCTGAGGAAGTCGAAGGGTGATGACCTGATGACGAAACACGTGTTGGCTACGTCTTCCACCAGGTTGTGACTGTAACAACCGCTGTACTAACGAAACTGTAACAACTGTATTGTTGGATTTGATTGTCAAAATACATGAATTGAACATTTGAAATTAAAAAAGAAGATTTTCGACCACTACACATTCGAACTCTTGGACACTATTGTTATAGCTCAGGGTAAAGACTGATTATTACTTATGATTTTTGGGACTCTTTAGTCTACAGAAATATTTGGGAACGTGGGTGGCCATTTCTCCTTTATCCTTGTGAGCATTCAGAGGAACCTAAGCAATTTGATTTTTCTTATGGTTATGGTCAGATTCTAACCCAGCCACGCTCTTTATTTTGATAACAGCGCAATACTGTTCACTTGCATTCTGTTGTTTAGATGTATTGATGGTTATAACATAACCGCAGCTCACATATTAAAAATATCCTATCGTGACAGTTCTTGCACGTCAGCATTGATTTAAAAATGTATTTGTCTCCACTTGCGCCAAGATGTGAGAGAGAGAGTGGGGGTGTGTTTGTGTGTGTGCACGTGTGTTTGTGTGTGTGTTCAGGACTGCCATCTACAATTACTAATTGTGTTCACTTTGACTAATTTCCTTGTTGATGGCAGACCACCTTTCTTCTCTTGCTCACAGGCCAAGAGACATTGTATGATTCTACACATGCCTAGTTACAACTGTGCTTTCAAAAGATTATTAACTTATGGAGAAACGCCTTCACTAGAATCAGTCCTATGTGGTTAACTAACACACATAAGAATGAGACCAAAGCCCAACTACTTACCAAAGGTGCTGCATTGCGTGAAATTGAGAGAGTGGAAATGCGCCATATCTACTAACATATTGCTCACTTTTGCTCCCTCCTTGCTCTGGTGCATTGTTTGCTCCCAGCGCCATGCTGAAATGGTGCCTTTGCTATGAGCAGGCTTGTTTTTGTGCAGGATGGGGTACTTTGGGGTACCTTCCTGCACCAAAACAATAATTACAGCCATCTTCCTTTTTCTATGTGTGATGAGGAATGTATGACCCATATGAAAAGGAAGTAACAAGAAGACATAAATGTATTTCTCCTAGTTACGCTTGTGTCTGGGAGACACACCATTTTGGGGCAATCCCAGATTTACTGACCTTAGTAAATCTAGGATTGCGTAAAAATCCATTTGTGGATGCATGAGAACACCTATGGAACAGATCCCTGCCACTAAGTAACACATAGCGATACCAAAGAGGATGATGGACGGAGCGCTTGAGCTAATCAAACAGTCAACCCCAGTCAACTGATCTGGGTTTAATCCATCATCATTCTTTAGCTCACTCCACCACCCCAGTTCAGACATGGCCATATGCAAATCAGTCTGACCCTGTGCCTCATGGGAACAGTCCAGCCCGAACTGCCAAGCCATGTCTTCCCTGGACCGGAAACAAGCATCCTGGGACCGGTTTCTGGCTATTCAGCCGCCATCAGCCAGGCTAGCTTGAATCCAGTGGCAAAGTGAGCAAGGGACCCACGTCTGGGCATACCCTGCCAACTTAGGGCGAACAAAGCAATACCAAAGGGGATGATGGACGGAGCGCGTGAGCTAATCAAACACTCACCCCCAGTCAACTGATCTGGGTTTAATCCATCATCATTCTTTAGCTCACTCCACCACCCCAGTTCAGACATGACCATATGCAAATCAGTCTGACACTGTGCCTCATGGGAACAGTCCAGCCCAAACTGCCAAGCCATGTCTTCCCTGGACCGGAAACAAGCATCCTGGGACCGGTTTCTGGCTATTCAGCCGTCATCAGCCAGGCTAGCTTGAATCCAGTGGCAAAGTGAGCAAGGGACCCACGTCTGGGCATACCCTGCCAACTTAGGGCGAACAAAGCGATACCAAAGGGGATGATGGACGGAGCGCTTGAGCTAATCAAACACTCACCCCCAGTCAAATGATCTGGGTTTAATCCATCATCATTCTTTAGCTCACTCCACCACCCCAGTTCAGACATGGCCATATGCAAATCAGTCTGACCCTGTGCCTCATGGGAACAGTCCAGCCCAAACTGCCAAGCCATGTCTTCCCTGGACCGGAAACAAGCATCCTGGGACCGGTTTCTGGCTATTCAGCCGTCATCAGCCAGACTAGCTTGAATCCAGTGGCAAAGTGAGCAAGGGACCCACGTCTGGGCATGCCCTGCCAACTTAGGGCGAACAAAGCGATACCAAAGGGGATGATGGACGGAGCGCTTGAGCTAATCAAACACTCACCCCCAGTCAACTGATCTGGGTTTAATCCATCATCATTCTTTAGCTCACTCCACCACCCCAGTTCAGATATGGCCATATGCAAATCAGTCTGACCCTGTGCCTCATGGGAACAGTCCAGCCCGAACTGCCAAGCCATGTCTTCCCTGGACCGGAAACAAGCATCCTGGGACCGGTTTCTGGCTATTCAGCCGTCATCAGCCAGGCTAGCTTGAATCCAGTGGCAAAGTGAGCAAGTTCGGGCTGGACTGTTCCCATGAGGCACAGGGTCAGACTGATTTGCATATGGCCATGTCTGAACTGGGGTGGCGGAGTGAGCTAAAGAATGATGATGGATTAAACCCAGATCAGTTGACTGGGGGTGAGTGCTTGCAATGTTCAACACTCCGTCCATCATCCCCTTTGGTTTTGCTATGTTCGTCCTAAGTTGGCAGGGTATGCCCAGACGTGGGTCCCTTGCTCACTTTGCCACTGGATTCAAGATAGCCTGCCTGATGACGGCAGTAAGCCAGAAACCGGTCCCAGGATGCTTGTTTCCGGTCCAGGGAAGACATGGCTTGGCAGTTCGGGCTGGACTGTTCCCATGAGGCACAGGGTCAGACTGATTTGCATATGGCCATGTCTGAACTGGGGTGGCGGAGTGACATAAGAATGATGATGGATTAAACCCAGATCAGTTGACTGGGGGTGAGTGCTTGCAATGTTCAACACTCCGTCCATCATCCCCTTTGGTTTTACTAAGTAACACATGGCAGCACTTTGGTTGTGTGTGGTTTAGTAAATCCCATATAAGAACTTGTGTTGCCTTACGAAAACTTGTGTCATGCAAGTACGAAAGAAGCCCCTTTGTGTGGGATGAACTGGAAATTGAAGAACAGGTTTAGTTGATAGTGGTTTTGTAGTGTAACAAAAACATGAAACACATCTTTACACATGCACTCACGCACTTGAAACGTTTGAGGCAGTGCTCTACACTGACAGATTCAGTTGAACTTATTACTCACGCTTTAGAGGTGAGCACTTGAGTTCTTAGAATATTTATCTGCTTCTGCTAAAACATGTTGTAGGTGATGGTGGGGACCATCTGACAGCCTTCTGACTGTGTCAACACAAGGAGATGATGGACGGAATGCTGAAACTTTTCAGACACTCACCCCCAGTCACAGATCTGGGTTGAATCCATCATCATTCTTTTAGCTCACTGCGCAACCCCAGAACAGTCTAGCCCGAGCTGCCAAGCCAGGTCTTCCCTGGACCAGAAACAAGCATCCTGGGACCTGTTTTGGAGTAACACCCCTCATCAGCCACGCTAGCTTGAATCCAGTGGGCATACCCTGCCAACTTATGGTGAACAAAACAAACACAAGGAGATGATGGACAGAGTGCTGAAACTTTTCAGACACTCACCCTCAGTCACAGATCTGTGTGGAACCCATCATTGTTCATTCGCTCACTTCGCTACCCCAGTTCAGACCCAGCCATATGCAAATTAGTCTTGACCCTGTGCCTCATGGGAACAGTCCAGCCCGAACTCCCAAGCCAGGTCTTCCCTTCACCGGAAACAAGTATCCTGGGACCGGTTTCGGGGTACCAGCCCCCATCAGCCAGGCTAGCTTGACTCCAGTGGCAAAGTGAGCAAGGGACCCACGTCTGGGCATACCATGCCAACTTAGGGCTAACAAAGCAAACACAAGTAGATGATGGACAGAGTGCTGAAACTTTTCAGACACTCACCCCCAGTCATAGATCTGGGTTAAATCCATCATCATTCTTTAGCTCACTTCGCCACCCCAGTTGAGACCCAGCCATATGCAAATCAGTCTTGACCCTGTGCCTCATGGGAACAGTCCAGCCTGAACTGCCAAACCAGGTCTTCCCTGGACCAGAAGCAAGCATCCTGGGACCGGTTTTAGGGTAACAACCCTCATCAGCCAGGCTAGCTTGAATCCAGTGGCAAAGTAAGGGACCCACATCTAGACATACCCTGCCAACTTAGGGCAAACAAAGCAATCACTAGGAGATGATGAACGGAGTGCTGAAACCTTTTAGACACACACCCCCAGTCACAGATCTGGGTTGAATTCATCATAGTTCTGACTGTGCCTTTTCTTTGGCACCACAATAACAAGGCTTCATGACTGTGGATCCAAGAGAGAAGAGACACCAGCTCTAAAGTCTCTCAATACTGCTTGAAAAGGAGAACCAACTAGTGCACAGAAGAGCCCATCTCAGATAAAAAATGTTGCAACGTTTGTCTCGTATTCAGATTTCTTTCAGCAGTGATGTCCAGACCTAACAAATAAAATCAAAGTTTTTTTAATGTTGAGATTGTCTGCAAGTTAATTATAGATCTGTGGGGACCTCAGAAGCACAAGTCCTATGGAGCAATGTCCTTTCTGCTCGCCACTTCTGACAATCATGTGGTCAGATTCTACAAGGAGGGGTCTGGGTAACCGGGTTGAAAAAACACCCTAAGTTAGGGAAAGTACTATCCTGGAGGGGCGGCAGTGATTAGCACACAAGCAAAAGTGAAAAATACAGAGGTGGCATTAAAGGGCTGCAGTGCATGCTTTGAAAAGCAAAAAACAGAAAGCATCTTGAGGTTTTTTTAGCAACCGGGACAACAAAGCAAGATTTCGGCCTGGAGCCTGTGATCTCAGTTCTGATAACGGCTTCTTGATCATGTTTCTTCGGCATATAGTAATGGCCAACATGACTGTATATTCTTCATAGGATGGCTCTGTATGAACAATGTGGGCCTCATTAAGATGTGGTTTGGACTGCAACTGACGGCTTGTCGGTTGCGATCTGAACCGCATCTGCCACACGGTGCAGGAAAGTTCACAGACTCCCATTTCTCAATGGTAGCATGTGCTGCGGGCGGTAATCGATTGGAGCCTACATTCCCTATACATAAGGTGGTCTCTAATTTCCTTATTATACGCGATTTGGCAAGCATCGATTCGCATGTAATAAAGAATTTAGACATGGAAAACATTAAGTATGTTTTCCTTCTTCGGACATGTTTATCTAAAATGATAAGCATTCAGCAGAATGGACATATTTATGTTCCATGCAGTAGGTCACTACTGGCAAGATCAAGGGCAGGATGTATCAATATTAGAAATAGTGATAACCTAATTGTGATTTTCTGTGAGCCACAATTAGGTCATCGCTATTCCTAATATATGAAACTCATAGGGGGATATTACCAAGGATTTGCGATAATTTTTTTTATCGCTGGATTTCATCGCGGAGATAACGCGTTATTATCAACGCTTATCTCCAAGGCGATAAAAAATCCAGCGGTAGCGGCGAAACCCAGCAATAGCGCGAGAAATACAGCGATAAATTCAACGCGCTAATGAAAAGCTTGCTAATAGGCAGGTGAGGACTTAACCTTACAATCCACCTCCCATTGACTAGAATGGTTGTCAGGTTTTTAGCAGGTGTTAGATTCCAGCGACAATCGCGGTTAACGCGAAGTTTTTTATCGCTTCGCGGGCATTGTTAATAGGGGGAAGTTGTGTTTGCGACTGTTTTCAGTCGCTTTTAGTTGGGAACGCCTACTTTGCATGTCATTAGCGATATATATCGCTGACATGCAAAGCGGCACCAAAACGGTCACTTTCGCCATAAAGCTGTCGCTAACAGCTGTTAGCGACAGCTTGCTAATAGGGCGATAGAAATATCGCCGCTTTAGCGGCAAAAAGTGCCGCTAAAGCGGTGATAAGGCCCTTGCTAATATGCCCCATAGAGTTTAATTCAGTGATTCCTAGTGGGTCAGAAGTGAGTAAGAAGCAAGCTGAACAGAAAGGGTCCGCACTCCAAATTAGCATCACTTATTACCATTGAAATGTTCGCCAAAGTCCCATTTTCGTTCAGGTAACCCAAGAACAAGAAACATCATGACAGTGCATAAACCATGTTGGATAAGAATTAATTCATATTCCAACCTTTTAATGTCCCTGGGCCCGATTCACAGAACTAACTTAAGACAAAATCCTAAACTTACTACCATTTTGGTATTCACAGAAGGCACTTACTTACTCATTTTGTGTAACTAACCCATTTTGTGTAACTTACTCATTTTGGTATTCACAGAAGGCACTTACTCATCAATGAGTAAGTGCCTTCCGTGAATACCAAAATGAGTAAGTTACACAAAATGAGTAAGTTACTCAAAATGAGTAAGTAAGTGCCTTCTGTGAATACCAAAATGAGTAAGTGCCTTTTGTGAATACCAAAATGGTAGTAAGTTTAGGATTTTGTCTTAAGTTAGTTCTGTGAATCAGGCCCCCTGTACGGAATCCATCTTGGGTGAGTATAATGCTATGACAAAATACCAGACATTGATGAAGTATGAGGAAAAACAGTTATGCAGAATCGCATATCTGAAAGTCTATGAAGGCTAGGAAAGGTGTTAATAGACTAGTAACTAGTAATTATGGGCAAATAATCCCCTCAGTCCTCTTGGAAGAAGCTCTATGGGACTCCTAATAGCAGCAGCAAAGAACACTAATTCATCCAAGTAGTAAAGTAGGAAAATCACAATTTTTCCAAATAGTTAATAGCTTTTTCTGGATCTAGCCAAATATATAAACACTCCCTTTATTATATGTTACAGAAGTATAATCATCCATACTACACAGATACTCTGTCTGGCAATCCAAAAACACAAATCCCAAGCCAGATGTGAATACCAAGTGTTTAATAAACATATATCATTTTAATCAGATAAAAATGGTATACATAATATGTTAAAAATATTACATACAGAAAATGAGAGAACATAACCTAAAAAGAAAAGGAAGATTTTTCTAAGATAAAATAACTTGACTTTAAAAATATGCATCTCTACCAAACATATCGCTGAGCATCCAATAATTTGGTTTTGATCATGTAACGGGGTCCAGTGTAGATAGGTTGTGTCATAATAATTCGTCAACGTATTTAAGTAGCAATTTATTTTATGTACCACCATCTTTAGGACTATAATAGATGTATACCTTCAAAAGAATCAAAACAAAACCTTTTCAAAACATCTATAAGACATAAAAATGACAATACATAATACATACATACTGAGCAACATTATTTGAATGTAACAAAGGCCCACACAGACAAACAAGACAAGAATGCACACAATACTTCTTCTATGCACAATTAACATCACTGAAGAATACATAAACACATACATTTTAAATTCTTTCAAAACATTCATATTCGCAATGGTCTCTAAATCTAATCTAACAGATGGGGAAAAAACATGCATTAGGTGGTAAAATATACTATTCAATATATTATTCAAACTCAAGTCAAACAAACATTAGAGGAAGTGCTTACATTTGAGGTCAGATTACAATTCCAAATTCAATCTAACAAACACTGGGGAAAGTGCATACATTGGCTTGTGGGTCAGATTTACAATTCAAACTCTGAACTAACAAATGTTGGGGAAAGAGCACAAATTAGGAGGTTAAAATTACATTTCTATCTCCAGTCTAACAAACATTGAGGAAAGTGCATACGTTGAGGTGATTAGATTTACTATTCTATCTCCAGTCTAACAAACATTGCGGTATGTGTATACCCCCAGCACCCAACAACCATATCCTCTGTCAGCAATGGAGGAGAAAGAATATTGGGTGTAGACCGGGTCCTAATCGAGAATTGCCGCACCAGTGGGAAATTCGAATTGTATGTGAACTGTGGATGACTATCTATCAAAAGGACAAGATAGTCACTGCCCAGAAAGGAGGCAAGATAGTGACCAGAAATGTGCCCGTTTTCAAGAAATGGAAACAACAAGATGAGGAGATCAACAAACAGTAAGACACCACTCTGGACCTGGATTTGAGTGAGCAGGGGTGAGTGGAATACAGTGACACCAGACACCAATCCAACAAACACTGTTGGCAGAAGCATCCACTCAACACTAAGTTGTGGCAAAATTTTAATTTGCATCATTCGTGTAATATTCAGTATTTCACATTATGCTTGTTACAGGAAATTCCTGAAATTATACCATGAGATGAGTTGCATACGTACACCGCCGTTCACTGTAAAAATACACCAGGCAGCTTGGACGTGCTTCTCCATGGCCCCAAATAATGCACAACCTCTGGAGAATATGGAGCACCGAAAGAGACCTCCAAAGAAGATCTCTGATGTTGCGCTGAGGCCCTGGCAGCCTGCAGCCATGAGATTGGGAGAGCCGAGTGGAGGTAATGGCGGGGGCACGATACCTCCACCTGGGCCTGACCCTTCAAGTGGTGCTGTGGGCCCTGTCTATAGCCCTGTCAAGAGATGACTGCCTTGGATGTTGGAAGCCCCGCTGAGCGGATGGTGTGTGTTGTAGTAAGCTTCGTGATGTGAGGAAGCAGCGGCTGCACTGTGACACGGAGAGTCCCAAATTTGACCCAGCGGCTTCCCCTGCATGATCCCACCCTACCACCGGCCTCTATTCTCCCTCGTCCTGCCACCTCTTTCTAATCTTCTTTTGTATGCCTGGAAAACTCCACCAGATATGCTTCCTCTCGGAGTTCTGCAGGCTGTTGGGAATTGAGGAGTCCAATCAGCTGCGGCTCGTGCAGGTGGGATAGGTAGGGCAGTGGGGCCGGGTGGGGGATTTTGACAGACAACCACAAGGGAAAATTAATTATTTATTTAATTTTTTCTCGTGGTTGTCTGTTGAACCCCGCCCCCCCCTACCTGGCCCCACTGCCCTACTGCTCGTATCTGCACGAGCCACGGCTAAGTCCAATGACACTGGCCAGAGACCCACCCCGCAGGGCCGGAAGCCTTGCAATCGCTCGCACTGCCAGAAGCGCACAGCTACACCTCAGGGAACGTGGCCAGACCGGAAGACCACAGCGAAGAAACGGCGAGTGATGCTAGAGACACTGACTGGTGACCCGAGCAGTTCAGATGTTACCTGAGCATTGTGGGACTAAGGAACCAACATTCACACTTGAGCAGGTGGGCCGAGGCTGAGGCCGAGGTTGTGGAGCCTTGGGCCACTACCGGGACCCGTAAACCTTATTCCCATTGGGACATTTAGTTATTCTCCGAGGCTCCTGCCCGGAACCATGCTTTTTTTGTTACTGTTCTGAATTGGTATTGTTTCTTAAAAAGGGTACACTCACAAAAAGGTACGTTCGGTAAGTGAAAAACATGCCCACAATTAATGGGAGGTGTTAGACTTGGCATCTTTTGGCGTGTTTCCCCTGAGTTTTTGCTTTCTGACCTCCCGGTTTTGACTGTTTTTGCTGGCTTAGGGTCTCTGCGCACTTTCTCACTGCAGTTCAGTGTTAAAGTGCAAGTGCTCCTGTTGTAAATTGTGTTATGGATTGGTGTTTCCATGATTGGCATATTTGATTTACTTGTCAGTCCCTAGTAAAGTGCACTGAGTGTGCCAGGGCATGTAAATCAAATGCTGCTAGTGGGCTGCAGCACTGGATTGTGCCACCCACACAAGCAGCCTGTAAATGTAACTCGGGCCTGCCATTGCAGAGCCTGTGTGCAGTCTGGGACTGCCATGTCAACTTGGCAAGTGTACCCACTTGCCATGCCCTAGCCTTCACTCCTAAGGTAGGACCAAGGTACCCCTGTGGGCAGGGTGCAGTGTATGTGAAAGGTAGGACATGTGCTGGTGTGTGTGTAATGCCCTGATAGTGAATTACTACCAATTTCGTTTTTCACTATTGCAAGGCTACCTTTTCACATAGGACAGAATGGAGAGTTTGTTTATAACATCTTATAAACATAACTGGCCCTGGGAACTAGGTAGAAAAATAAAGTTTAGTATGCCTGAACTCAGAATCTAAAGATGCATCTTTTAGTGAAGGTGATTTTTACATTCTGTGTTTGAAAATACCACTTGTAGAAAGTAGGTATTTTCTTGCTCAGCCATCCATTAGGCCTCTGCTAGGTTTGTGGATTGACTGTCTGGGTTTTGGATGACAGGGGCTGGGGAGGAGCAGTGGCTCCAGATAATCTAGGTTGGTCAGGAAAGGGCTGAATAGACCTGGGCTGCATTTAGAGTAGGGGGAGGAGATTTCCTTTCACCTTGTCTGCCTCTGACAATGCCGTCTCCACCTCCTGCCAGGAAGTCACACCAGAGAGGGCAGAACTGGTTCTGGCTGGGCACAGACACTCTCTGCCTGAGAGGACAAAGGATTTTGGGCTAAAAAAAATGGGGTCCAAACCCCTGAACTTTAGAACTCGCTGGAATCAAGGAACCTGCCAAGAAGAAGAGCTGGAAGAGCTGCCAGGAGGAGTACTGCCCCTTTGCTGTGTGTTGCTTTGGTGGGTTGGCCTGCAGTTGCTGCTTCTGCCTTGGGCAGTGAAAGGACTGGACTGAACTTTCTATACTTGTGCTGAGTATCTCCGAGGGCCTGAAATCGAGCTGGCCTCCTGTTCTGAAGTCTCAGGGACTGCAAAGACTTCATCAACCTCTGGGTACCGCTTCTGGAACCGCTGTTTCAGTTGCCACAGAGAAGGGAACCACAACCGACTCCGTCACTGGCTCTGTGTCCTGACGGCACCGCACGCCGCACCGTCCGCATCTCGCACCGCAACCCTGATCTCACCGACGACCGACGCCGCCACCACTGAGCCGCTGCTTGCACCATGACCGGTGGGCACCGCAGTCCGCACCGCCTCGCTTCACTTCGCCATCCTGGTCTCACCGACGCTGTCGCTGCTGCTGACTCGACACCAGTGACCGCATCGTGTTTGGGGGCACCGCTCGTAAAGTTTCACGACGCACCGCTTCGTCCCACACAGCCATCTGGGCCAACTGTCGCCAGCTCCCGCAACCCGGCTCTGTCTCCTGCACCGCAACCTGCCTGCACCGCAACCTGCCAGCACCGCATCGAGCACCGTCTTGCCCTGCACCATAAGCCTTGGTCTCATCGACGCCGTCTGGACGATCGTCACCGAGCCGCTGCCTGCACCACATCGAGAGGACACCACGCCCTGCACCGCTTCCATTTTGCAACGTAACCATTGCCACGACTGGCTCGCACCACCGTGTAAGCCGCAACAAGAATGGTACTGTTACCGAGTCTGTTCACGCTTTTGCTGGCCCGTATCGATGCAGTCAGCTGGAGCTGTTAGACTCTGTTGTTTTCAGCATTGCGGTAGCCCCGACGGAGCTACCGACTCATACGAACTGTGTTTTTGAGTTATTTCTGCAGTTGAGAAGACATTTTGCAAAGTATCTATTTTTCAAGTACTGTATTGTGGATTCTTTATCATTTTTGGTCTTCTCTTAAGTATATAAAAATATTGGATATTTTTCTAAACTGGTGTGGTGTCCTTTTGTAGTGCTTTCACTGTGTTACTGTTGGTTATGTGCAAATGCTTTACACAGTGCCTCTAAGATAAGCCTGATTGCTCGTGCCAAGCTACCAAGGGGTGAGCAGGGGTTATTTTAGGAGTGTAACTCCCGTATCCTGACTAGGAAGAAGGGTCCCTATTTGGACAAAGGTACCTACCTCTGCCAACTAGAGACCCCCATTTCTAACAGGAGGATAGAAGCATTGAGGCTTTAGGACAAGAACCTTCACTCACCCAAGGGTGACATGCTTCATCATTGGGTTCCCTTCTCACAGCAGGCTTGCAAGGCACTTGCTGTGGGCTATGTCTCCCCAGCTGGGGAGGAGAAGAGGTGTTTTGTCGAGGATGAGCAATAATGGAGGTCTAAGTGAGGGGCAGAGTGCAAGGGAATAAAAAAAACTATCTCCCTGGTGGGCTAAAAAATAATTTATTCTGGGGACCTAAGAACTGTGCAACTAGAGCACAGTACTCTTATTACAAGGTCGACATGTGTCAGCCCATAGATCACTCTGAAAATTTTTTGGGGGAATTAGGGCATTCTTCAGGACCAAAAGTAGTGAGAGTCAATCTGCAACAATTTATGGATAAAAATGACCAGCCTTCATTCAATGAGACTGGTATTCAATAGGGTGGCCCACCATTGGTGTCTTAGTCCACCTGCAAAACAAAAGAGATACAAAAATACAATTCTCTTCTATTCAATGCCCATTCACCATCTGTACTGGTAGGAGTCAAGTAAGCAATTTATCCATCCGTGTCATAAAGTGATCTTTATTTCACTACCCATCACCCTTCACATTGGTGCTCTGTGAAGCAGTACAAAATAAAAGGGCTCTTTCCCTTAAATAGGATATTAATATCCTTCTCATGCCATGAATCTCTGCCGCTGTCATGTAACTGCATATCAAAAAAAGTTAAAGTACCTAAAAATCAGGGACAGATCTTAAAGAGGAATATCGGATACGTGTTCCAGCCTAGATACAGACAGTGGTATACAATGACCCTTGTCTGTGTCACATGTGTACCAGTATAATCGTATCTTATTATCATTTAAAGATGTATGTGTTAAAAAGGAAGAATAGACATTTAAACTCATTCACTCCTGTGGTATCAATGGCATCCATAACAAATGGAATTACATAGCCCTGTCAATTGAAAAAAAAACTTCGTAGTCAGAGGCTATAGCTATTTCTCCCATGTTGGGGGAAGCCGCAAATAATGGCCTTACCTGTTATGGAAACGCGACTGGCAGGACGGCATATCGGGCGAGGAACTGCTGACTCTCCCAGTGGCCTCATAAGAAGCCAACTCGGCATTGGTTAAGTAACGCGTCCAGAATCTGTCGATTATGGCAGGCGCATCTTTTAAAGGGGCACTGCCCTTCATTGAATTCAGGGAGTGTGTTGTGCTGTAATCCTTTCACAGTTAACTTCAATTCCTAGGGCCCGATTCACAAAGGTAAACTGAGACGAAAGTCTAACTTTACGACTTTCAGTATTCACAAAGTAGTAAAGTTGGACTTTTGCCTCAGTTTAACTTAAGTTTTGGTCCTAAGTTTAACTGCCAACAAAACTGATACAAAAGTATTACAAGTAGTAAAGTTGGACTTTTGCCTCAGTTTAACTTAAGTTTTGGTCCTAAGTTTAACTGCCAACAAAACTGATACAAAAGTCTAACATTACTACTCGTAAATGCCCTTTGTGAATACCGAAAGTCTTAAAGTTAGACTTTCATCTCAGTTTACCTTTGTGAATCGAGCCCCTACTGTTTATTGTACCCACAGTATCTATCTGTGGTCTAGTGTGTACTAAAGTGTCTTGGATATTGTTACCACGTTTGAGTGCAAATCTAGGTTTGGCAAGTGTGTCAGGTCCTATATTCAGTATGTGCCAATTTTTGATCACTTTTTCAACTTGTCTGTGAGATGACTAAATGTGCTTACAAAGACTAATTTGTCTGTTTCTTGTTTGGGAGTAGAATCAATAAGGGCTTCTCTCTTGTTGTTCTTGGCTCGATTAGCTGCTTTTCTAACCAAATCTTCTGGGTATTTTCTCTGCAGTAGATGTCCACTCAGTTCAGCTGCGTGCAGTTTATATTTATCTAATCCCATGCAATTCCTCCTAAGTCTGAGGAATTGTCCCACTGGAAGGTTATCACACAATGCACGTGGATGGTAACTGTCATAACATAGTAGTGAATTCCTTGCCATGGGTATAGAGTTCAGAGTAGATCCCTCCTTCTTTGGGGTATAAATTCAAATCCAGGAAAGGAAGATTAGTTTTACTATGTCCACATGTGAATTTAAGGTTAGTATCTCTCCCCTTGAGCCAATCTGAAAGGCATTCACTGATACTGTATCACCCTCACAGATAACCAAGATGTCATCTATGTATCTTTTACATAGTTTAAGGTATATCTGGAAGGTATTATCAGTTGCATAGTTGTAAGTCATCTCAAAATGATGCATATAGAGATTGCCATACTGGGAGCTCAGGTACTTCCCATAGATGTCCCTGTAGTTTGCCAATACAGTTGGTCTTGAAACTGGAAGAAGTTTTCTTTCATTTCCAGGGATATGCACTTCATGGCAAAGTGCATTGGTGTTTGATCATCACATGTCCTCTGTGTTAGCAACCCTTAATTGTAAGTAATGTGTCATCCTGAGTTATGTTTTTATACAACGATTCAACATCATATGATACCAGGATGTGTATCAGAGGATCAAACTGAACTGTTATAAGAAAAGACAGAATATGTTCAGTATCACGCAGATAGGAAGGCATCTCCGCCACCATTGTTCTCAGGAACCAGTGAACAAACTGTGAAAGGGGTTCAAGTATAGGTCTCCCAGGTGGAGGTCTTCTTTGTTAATGTATATTTTGTAATACATAAAAGTATGGGACCTTGGGATTTGTCGGTATAAGAAAGTCTGCTTCTCCTTTTGTAATCCAACAAGACTCTTTGCCCTTTTCCACCAATGTTTTTATGGTCCTTTGTAGTCTTGGTGTAGGATCTCTTTGAAGAGGTATGTAGTACTTCTTATCATTCAGTTGATGAAGGTATTTTTCCGGATAGATGAAAGCTTTAAGAATAACTGTGGCACCACCTTTGTCCGCCAGCTTTATAATGATCTTTTTATCTGATCCTAGAGACTTAAGACAGTCCAATTACATATTAGAGAGGTTGAAAAAGGGCTGTCTCTCTTGTTTTTTGTGATGTTCAAAATCTTTTAGAACAGCTTTCTCAAATGTGGCAACTTCTGGTGGAACAAGATGCACAGGTAGATTAAAATTCGATTTGCTCTTCAAGCCAGTATTTGGGACACTATTCAAGGTAGTGTTGTGCGCCTTGTCCAGAAAGAAGAAATGCAGACGTATTTTGCGAAAGAATTCCGCTAGTTCTTTATGTGTGGTGAAGTCATCCCCCATATGGGTTGGGACAATTCCCATGCCCTTATTCAGGACTTTTCATTCAAGTGTAGTCAAAGGCCTTTGGCTCAGGTTCACAATGAGGGAGTTGGACTGCTGGTCTGTGGGCTTAAATCTTTCGTCATGCTCGACGTTAGTCTCTGTAACACTCCCTGTAACACTCCCGGGTCCCAGTGTACACTGGTCTTCTGAGGATCTTTTCAATTCTCTGCCTGACCTCTGTTTCCTCTCCGTAGTCCTCTTCTTCCTTGGCCATGCCCCAAAAGAGGTTGGTTATTTGGACCACCATAAAAAGGGTACTCAGGCAATGCTGCAAAATGCTCTATATGTCATTATCGCTTGTATTATGACTAACCAAAGACCTACTCCAAAATCTGGGTGAGGGACACAACGGACATGGAAGATCACTGCAGGGGGATTCCAATTCTTACCTCTAACCCTCATGACATCAATAATACCCTTAAGGTTTTCACCCTTACTGTAAAGGGACTCAACAATCAAATTAAGCGCCGGGCCATCTTATGATATCTTGAACAATTGGGATCAGATATATGTCTCCTTCAAGAGACCCATCTGATTTCTAATGATTGGCATAGGTTTTGCTCCCATGCTTTTCCCCACCAATTCTTCTCCTCTGCCCCAATGAAAACTGTGTGGTTGCCATACTGGTGTCCCGCTCATTTCGCAGCAAAGTGGGGCCAAAGTGACTGAACTCAGAGGCAGATTACTGGCATACACTGTGAGTATAGGCGATCACACCTTTACTTTAGCCCCCATAAATGCCCCAAATGATGCACAGGAATTCTTCTTGCGCTGTGTGGTGACAGAGGTGTGGTACAAGACAGGTTTGTGCTTCTGGGGGGCGATCTCAATTTAGAGTTCTGTAATGATCTAGATGTATCAGCACAATGTTATAGTCACACTGGGGCCTTATCACGAGAGGGAGCACAATGGATACATGAGATGGGTATACAGGACATCTGGTGTGAACAACACCCGCAAACACAAGATTACATCTTCTATTCTTGCACCCATAAAACATATGCCCACCTTGATTACTTTCTGGGGACAAGAGAGCTTCTAGTTCTGGTCACAGCATCGGAGATCGAACCACGGTCTCTCTCAGACCATGCCACAGTATCCCTTACTATAGCCCTCCCACCAGTACCCTAACCCTTTCGGTCATGGAGAATGAGGTAGACCAGAGGTAGTGAAACAGATCAACCAGGCACTAACTAACTTTCTAAAGATCAATGATACACCAGATAACTCCATTACTACACCAAAGGTAGTCGTAAAAGGAGAACTTATCGCAGTTTTGGCAGTGGATAACAAATTGCCCCGGGATAAGAGGGAAGGCTTGCAACAACAGGTTCAGGAACTTGAGCACATAAATAAACGTATGGGTGCCCAGAGAGTTTGGCGACAATTAGAGACAGCTTGCGCACAATTGGGGGATCTTGACTTAGACAAAGCCGAATGTGATGACTTTCGGCAACGACACTGCTTTTACGTCGGGCGGGACAGATGCGGATTCATATTGGCCAAAAGACTGAGAGCGCAGCGACAAGGAGTGGGGGTGCATTCCCTGCGAGCTGCAGATGGTTCTGACATTGTAGGGTATGGCCCCATAGCATCCCCTTTTTGGGACTTTTATAAAGAGCTTTACACAGGACAAGTCTTGGACCCAGTGGGACTGGATTTATACCTCAAAGGGGCTTACACATCGCAGCTAAACCCTGAACAGGCAGATACTCTAGACCAGCCCATTTGACTAGAGGAAGTCATTTTGACCATAGCTCGACAAAAACACCTAAAATCGCTGGGACCAAGCAGCTTTCTGGCCCTTTTGAAATAAAACCTTTTGTCCTGTCCTAACTACGATATTGACCCGTCTCTTCAGTTCACCAGCAGGTCCGGACATGGTCCCATCTTCAATGTTAGATGCAAGCATTGTGGTTATCCCCAAACCCGGGAAAGACAAACAACTTTGCAGTTCTTACAGACCAATATCCCTCTTCAGTGTGGATATTAAATTATTCACCAGCAATCTGGCAGCGTGTTTGTGGACCTTCATGCTGGGTCGGATTGGCCCGGACCAGGCGGGGTTCGTACCTCATAGGCAGTGTGGGGACAATACTAAAAGCATCCTACATTTGATAGACAAGGCCAAACAGTCTGGGAGGGAAACTATACTTTTTTTTTTTTTTTTTTTTTTTTTTAGTCCTCATTCGCCTTCAACCGCCTTAAACCAACCGCCTTTTTGTAACCTTACTTTGATACCCTGGGATATCCTTGGCTTTACATATGGGGTCTCTCTGTGCCTCAGCCTGTGAAGGTACAATTTTAGGCCGGATTTACTCCAACTAGGTCTTTGAAAAAACCTGATGGACATTTATCGATAGCCTAGAAGGCATGCAATAGTCCAGGGAGTATCCAAAAAGGCTTAATCATAGGACCCAAAAGAAAAAAAAAAAAAAAAAAACTACCTCCACCGAATAAGCAAGTCCCAATATGCGAGTTTTTTATTACTGCAGGTTCTAGACATGTCCATCTTGGAGACCTCATATAATGAGGTCAGCCAGTCTGAATGGTTGGGGGAGCTGGATCTACCCAATATTTACAGATTTGTCTCCTAGCCATTAGTATTGAGTAAAATAGCAAAGATCTGGCAGGGCCTACAATATCGCTATTAAGACCGAAGATTATCAAGGACAGGTTTATATGAATTGGTGCTCTTAAAACGCTCTCAAGTGTCTTCCTCACCTCTTCCCAAAAAGAAGCAATAAAAGGGCAGTCCAAAAACATATGTGTATCCGATGCTTCAGCCAACCCACATTTTTTACATACAACTTGGGATCCTTTCAAAAATTTAGATAATCTAAGAGGGGATAGGTATGCCCTATGGGCGGTGAACAAGTGATTCCGCTTCAACCAAGCAGGTTTAACTAATCTAAAGAGAATTCTAAACGAGTCTTGCCATAGAGACTCACACAGTGTATTCGGGATCTGTTCACCCCATAGCTCGTCTGCCAGCTTAAATTCTCTGTCTGCTGCCTCTTCAATAGCCCAATACCATAATGAAACCTCCCTCTTTCCTGCCGGCCTTTCAACTAGCTGTTGTTCCAGGCTGCTGCCCTTGCCAAAATGTTTTTTCTGATTTAGCTGGGATTGTGCCCAGCTTTTTAACTGGATATACTTGAACTTTGAGAGGCCCGTCCCTACTCTCTTACTTAGGTGTTCCCATGAAACAAACGAATCTTCATTAATCAGATCTCCCCACACTTTTACCCCGGCTTCTCTTAGTGGTATCGCCAAACTATCCTGGAGGCACTCCGGCAAACCTGGTGAATCCCAGAGAGGTGCAAAGTTTGAAAAGTAGTGAAGCCCTACCACAGTTCTTAATCTGGCCCACGTTTTTGCTATTGTATGAAGGACCTTAAGTTTAACCTTTTTAAAGAATTTTTGGTCCCCAAATTTAAACATAAAGCCTTCTTCCGATATACCAGCACCCCTTAACATAGCCCGAAACATGTCTCCCCCTCCTGTGCTCAGAGGCATTTTTAATAACATTCTAGAATGTGAAAGCTGGAAGGCCCAGGCATAGTATTGCAAGTCAGGTAGCGCCAGTCCTCCTTTCTCTCTCCTTCTCCTTAGTTTTTTCCAGGCTATCCTGGTTGATCTATATTTCCAGATAAAGGAGTTTATATCCTGTTGAAATTTAACTATCAGGGGTTTGTCAAAAAAAGGGGGATCGTATTAAAAGGAATGTGATCTTAGGTAAAATTGTCATTTTGACCAGATTTACCCTCCCCAAGATGGATAAGGGGAGATGGGCCCATGACTTCATCAATTTCTGACACTCTCTGAAAACTCTCACTAAATTTATTTCTGCGATTTTTCCTACTTCCTGCACTATTCTGACCCCCAAGTATCGCATACCTGAACTGATCTGGAAATGGGTTTCTCTAATATTCCACGTCATGATTTCCGTCTTTCCCGCGTTTATTTCATAACCCGATATTTGACCGAATTCTTCTGCCAGTTTTATAACTGTCGGAAAGGCTGAATCCAAGTCTGCTGACAGTATAAGGATATCATCTGCATACAGGGCCACCCTCTTCTCCCACTCCTCATATTTAAAAGGGATGATGTTAGAGTTATCTCTGAGTTTCTGTGCAAAAGGCTCTATATACATATTGAAGAGCAGGGGAGAGAGAGGGCAACCCTGTCTCGTTCCCCTAGTTATCTTAAATGCCTCAGTCAAAATGCCATTAACCAGCAACCTGGCTGACGGTGCCTGGTATAACAACTGAATGGTACGGCGGAACTTGTCTCCCAAATTAAATCTTGCCATGACTTCCGACAGGTATCCCCAATTTACCCTGTCAAAAGCCTTGGTAGCATCCAGAGTTAGGGCTGCCAACGGGAGGGCATAGGTGGAAGCGATATCAATTGCTCCGACCAGATCGTATGTTAAGTCTGCTAATTGTCGCCCTTTTACAAACCCTTTTTGGTCTGGGTGAAAGATGTCATTTGCCACCATCCCCAACCTAGTTGCTAAAATAGAAGAGAAAAATTTGTAGTCTGTATTTAAAAGTGATATCGGTCGATATGAATCACACCTAGCCGGATTCTTGCCAGGTTTTAAAATTAAGACCACCGTAGCATCATCCCAAGAACGAGGGGGCTAACTCCTTCCAATAAAATCTTATTATACAGTTGAGTGAGTACTGAGATTATGACATCCTGCAAGACGCGATATATTTCTGCAGGTAGGCCATCAGGCCCAGCCGCTTTCCCTCTTTTACTCCCTGCAATAACTTTCCTCACCTCCTCTTCTGTGATAGCACATTCCAAATCTATCTGTTGCTTGGGGCTAATAGATGGTAATGTAATCTCATCCAACCAGAGCTTCACTTTTGCTCTGTCTTCTATGCAAGTATCCTTATAGATATCTTGGAAATAACCCAAAAAACCTCGCCGATATCTTTGTCCGAGGAAAGGGAGGGTGCCTCATCATCCACCTTTATTTCTTTTATATGGTTCCGGAGCTGGTCCATTTTGGTTTTCCAAGCAAGTAGTTTTCCTGCTCCTTCCCCATACTCGAAATGGGCAATCTTGCTAGCCTCCCACCTACGCATCAGCCTCTTTTGAAGAATACTCTTCAGCTCTTCTTTTAATTGAACGAGCCTATCCAAATCTTCCTTCTGGCCAATGCCGATCTGGCTATTCATTTTTTCCTCGATTTCCCTCACTTCAATTTCCAGAACTAAGGTCGCTTCCCTATATTTTTTTTCCTATAACTCGATCTATTGGTAATATTACCCCTTAGGAAAGCTTTAAAGGTGTCCCAGACAGTTGTAATGTCGGCTGTTCCTAGGTTATTCTCTAAAAAGTGCTTGGTCTCAGTAGAAAAAAAGGCAGTCTCTTCTTCTTCGAGCAGTATTGTTCGATCGAATGACCATGTTCTAGACTGCTGTGACTGTATACACTCAATAGCTAATATAACTCCTGAGTGGTCCGAAAGGTGCGAGGGTAGGTATTTTATATCTTTAACTCTATCTTTTAGATTATAACTAAGCAAAATATAGTCTATTCTCGACTTGTGTTTGTATCTAAAATTTCTAAAAGATACTCCTGGTTGGTCTCCCGATCTTTCCCTCCAAATATCGGATATCCCCAATTGGGCCATCGTTGTCAACAAGGACGCCCTAGATTTAGAAGGAACTTCTGCTCTACTATTAGGGGATTTATCTAGTTTAGGGTCCAGGACAATATTAAAGTCTCCTGCCCATATCACTGGCTCTGGAAAATCCAGGAGATGAGAGCGAATGGAATTTATATAGGAAGGATCGTCCTGGTTTGGACCATAATATCCAACTAAGGTAAAGAGGATACCCATTAAGGTAATCTTCAAAATCAGCCACCTACCACTAAAATCTTCACTATATTGTAGAATCTGAGCTCTAGCCTGGTTTTTAAAAAGGATCAACACCCCTCTAATATTAGCCGTCTGATCGGTGCAAATGAAATTGTCCACCCATTTCTGACTTTTTAACAGTTCTTTTGTCTCTGTCTTAAGAAGGTGAGTCTCCTGTATGACAATGACCTGCGCCGGGGAATCTCTCAGGTATTGTAAAATTCTAGCTCTTCGTGCCCTCATGCGCAGGCCATTGACATTCCAGGACAAAATCTGGAGTATTGTCATGTTATTTTAAAATTAGCATTAACATATTCCGTCCTGACTGGACAAAAACAAGGACATAGGCCGAGAGACCTTCCGGTTTTCCCATTATTACTGCTCATTGAAGTTTCTAGAACTGAACCGGTTGAGGCAAATGAGGTATTTTTATTATTTATCCCCCTGTGCTCCCCTTCCCCCACCCACTCCTCCTCCCCTTGGGAAACCCTTCCCCCATTTCTCTGGTCTGGTGTTGACCAGCTATTGCGTCCGTGAGCCACCCTGCCCCTCTATTTCTATTGTGTCTATATGTCCCCAAACATATATATATATATGTATATGATAATATTTATATGTATTTATTTATTTATTTATTTTATTTTATATATTTTTTTTTCCTCTTTTTCCATACCTTTCCTCCCTACTTACTCTATTCTTCCCCTTTCTTACCCAAAAAAAAACAAAACAACAAAAAAAAACCAATATATAGCCTATTTCCCACCTTCCCTGAGCTCTTTAGAAAAAGAAAAAAACTTGCCGATACATAACTTAGGGGATGATAGGGAGTAAGATAGGAGAAATAAGGTTATCCATAAAAAAAGGGAGCACTTGTGTCTCTCTAATCTGACATTTTTACACCCTAAAGAAAACCAGAGGAAGCTCTAAAGGCTTTTAGAGGCCTGCCTATTGATGAAATCAAGTAATTCATCTGCCTCTTGGGCTGATCTAATGTTATGCATCTTATTATTGTGCATAACTTTCAAGAAGGCCGGGAACTTAAGCTGTACTACTGCACCGGCCTTCCTAAAGTTTTCCATTCTTTGACCCAGTTCCCATTGTCTCTCCAGTGTGGCTTTGGAAAGATCCGAACGAACCTCAAAGGAGAAGTCCCTACTTTTTAATGTTTTAGCCTTCAAAGCCAAATTTAGAATTTTCTCTTTAACAGAATAAGTGAGAAAGTTAATAAGGATCTTCCTGGGCTTTGCCCTCTTAGGGTTGTGGCGAAATGGGTCCCTATGGATTCTTTGAATATCCCTTTCTAAGAACTCTGTTGTTTCTTCGAGTGATAGGGCCTCCTTAAGCAGGGCGATCATAAAAGTCTTAATGTCTGCCCCTTCTTTCCCTTCTGGAATATTCATAACCCGCAGATTATTCCTGCGGGAATTATTTTCCAAGATCTCCATTCTGTCCCGCAAAGCAACTTCTCCTCTCTGTAGGCTTTGTATCTTTTCCTCTGCTGACCCCAAATTCGTCTTGAGTACCTCAACTGAGCTCTCTAACGATTCAGTTCTAGAATTTAAGAGGTCAACCTTTCTCTCCAAAGTCTCACACACATTTCTTATTTCACTTTGGTTATCTGCAGAAACTGCAAAGCCCTGTTTTATATCTTCCTTTAATGAAGTAAACAAGGCTTCGATCGAGGCTCCTAGGGAATGATTGACAACTTCCCCGGATTCTGGGCTTCTGACTCCGCTACCTCCCCTGACTGTGATTCAGACCGCAACACAGGGGCTACTATAGGTAAACTGATAGGTATATCGCTCTGGCTGGAAGAACCCAGATTATCCATATTAACTCGAGAAACCCCAGCTACAGAGCCAGTGGAGCTGATGGAGTGAATTCCAGAGCCCCCCTGCTTTGTAACAGTCAAGACTTCCGGTTGCACCCTAAAAAATGACCGTAGTGAGGGGGTAACTCTTACTTTGCAGTGCGAGGAGACACTCTTATTCCTCCCTCTTTTTACACTTCTTCCCTTAACTTGGTAGTTCTGGAAGGCTGTATCTTGGTTAGAGGGTATAATACTATCGTCCCTCGTATTCACTAAAGCCTGACACCCCCTAAGTGTGGCTCCAGTAACCCAGTATCTTTTCCTTTAATGTTCGTTTTTCTGCAGCCAACCTCCCTCTGCCTACAATTTCCTCTCTTCTTTCCGCTTTTTTATTTGCAGCTACCACCAAGTTACCTGGGTTGTAGGACCCCCTTCCCCTTCTCGATGTTCATGCTTCTCCTTTGAAGTGGCTATAACATAATCCGCCTCTTGCACAGGAGTTTCCGCCTTCTTACCGCCAGTGATGTTACTAGGAGCAGCTGAAAAAGAAAAGACGCCTGGAACTGACCGCACCAAGCATTCCTCCGAATCGAGCCCCACACCACCTCCGGCGCAACCAGCAACCGCCGCAGATCTCACTCTCTCGCCAGCCGTCACCCCAAAGAATTGGCTGATGCTGGCGCTACCGCTGCCAACCCGGAGGAGACCGCGGGCCGCCGCTCTGCGACCACGCCTCAACTCCAGGGCGGCTCCGTACCAGCGTAGGAGGTGAAGCGGACGTGTCAGACGCGGAACTCCTGAAGCCTGGACGAAAGACCCGACACACATTCAGCTGAGGTATGTACACACCGATATTTCCGCAGCGAGACCTCCCTGAGATCCTCATAGAGCTACACCGAGCTCCATAAACTCCCGATAGACAAAAGATCACTACTTTGCCGGTAACATAACAGTCAGGGGTAGAGAGTACTCTCCAGACGCGCGCTCCGCTCAACTAGCGGACGCCATGTTTCCCTTGAAGTTCATTAAGTTCCTGGGCACAGCACAGATCGGGAAACTATACTTTTAACTATAGATGCAGAGAAGGCATTCGACTGGGTCGACTGGATCAACTTTGAGCCCACGCTTATTCACTTTGCGTGGGTGTGTGCTTTCACACATGGACCCTTAGCAATTATGCTATCCCAACGCGACAATCTGGGTGAATGGGCAAACCTCTGCCCCCTTCCAAATCCCCTGGGGTACCAGCTTGGGGTGGTTGCTCCTCCCCTGCTATTTGTCCTCTACATGGAGCCCATTGCCCAATGTGCTCGGGATACCCCGATATTACTGGTGTTACGTTTAGCATCAAAGAGAGAGCACACCATCAGCACCTACGCGGATGATATGCTAGTGGCTTTGGATAACCTGCGTACAGCCCGTCCAACCTTTTTGACGGAGCTGGAAACCTTGGGCAGGCTGCGGGATTCTATGTTAATGTCCACAAGTCACAGGCCCCTAACCTCTTGGCATCTCTGGTGACGTTTGCACTACTCGCAGGTCAGTACCCAATTCAGTGAGCCTCTACTTCAATCCCGTACCTAGGAATCCAGTTAACTTCTTCAGTCAAAATGACTGCGTCCCTTAACTACAGGACCCTGCTTCGGCAAATGGATCCCCCTCGAGCACAGAAAGACCGTCACTCACGCCCTCGTCACCAGCAGACTTAACTACGGCAACGCACTCTACGCCGGAATAAACAAAAAACTCACCCGCAAGCTACAAAACATCCAGATCGCCGCCGCAAGACTGGTCCTCAACCTGCCAAGACACTGCCATATCTCCCAGCACCTGCGCACACTCCATTGGCTCCCCATTGAGGCTAGAATCACCTTCAAGATTCTCACCCACGCACACAAAGCCCTCCACAACACCGGACCTGCATACCTGAACAGCCGACTCGAATTCCACGCACCCCAAAGGACCCTACGATCAGCCCAGCTCTCCTACGCCGTGGTCCCCTGCACCAGGAAGTCCAGATCGGGAGGCCGCTCCTTCTCCTTCCTTGCAGCCAGAGCCTGGAACACCCTACCGCTCCACCTCAGACAGACGACATCACTCCCCATCTTCACGAAAAACCTCAAAACATGGCTCTTCGACAGACCTCCTCCTTGATGGACTGGATCCTGCACCTACCCCCCTCTCCAGATCCTTGAGACCCTCACGGGTGAGTAGTCGCGCTTAACAAACCCATGATGATGATGATGATGAAATCAAGGACGATCTGGCTCAGTGGAAACATTATCGGCTCTCCCGGCTAGGCCAGGTAGCATCCCTCAAGATGACTGTTTTACCCAAGATTCTGTTTTTATTCCAGACCCTCCCAGTGATACCTTCCACAGACATTATACAGTCCCTACAAGGGGAAACGAACCACTTTGTTTGGGGAGAGGGACGTCCTCGGAATCAGAGAGGCCTAAGCTACCGACCCTGAATGAGGGTGACCTGGGCCTCCAAAATCTCCTACAGTACTATCAAGCATTGCAACTCTGATATTTGGTGGAGTGGAGCAGGGAGGAATTCGAAATCATTGGCTCTTCTTGGATCACAGAGTAGCGGGACAGCCATTGCGGCACATCCTGTTCCTACAGAGGTCACACTAATCACATAGACTTTACTCCTCCCCTGTCACTAGCACTATTATGGAAGTATGTGACCTAGTAGGACTGCATAAGGGCCTATTCTCAATTCCTTCCCCATTGATGCTGATTATGGGTAATGCTGGCCTCACTCCGGGCATGGATCAAGTGGCAATTCTGCTGTGGCAAAGAGAGGGATGCTGTTCTGTGGAACATATGTTTAATGAAGAGGGCTTCATCTCTTTGGCTCAGCTATGTACCGACTTCGCTTTACCTGAAATGGAGAGGATGCACTACTTCCAGGTTCACCACTGGCTGCTGCACCCATCCGTCCATCCAGGTGCGCAAAGACCTCTAATGCCCTTTAAGAAGTGGTTAGTGACTGAAACTTCAGACCAAAGCCTGGTTAATAAATTATATGTTTTTCTATGCCTGGTTCCAACACTGGTTAAGACAGCGTGACAGAGGAGATGGGAAATAGAGTTGGGGAGACAATTGAAACAGAGAGAATGAGAGTTAGTATACTGTATGGCACGCCATACTGCCCACAACACTGCCAGCGTCGAGACAGCTACTAAGATAGCCACATACTGGTACCTTACCACATTGCTTCTCCACAAAGGCAAACCAACACACGGTAACGACTTCTGGAGAGGCTGCGGTTTCCCTGGAACATTGCTCCATTTGCTATGGCACTGCCCAAAGATCACACACTATTGGGATGTTATCCTTGATGACACCGACATGCACTTAGACATGCAGCTACCAAGATGGCCTGCCTACACAGTCTTAGGGCTCCCAAATGTACTTACCTTCCCACTAAAATCGGCAGATAGGATTGGCCCTCGGAGTGGCACTCCAGAACATCCTCACACACTGGGGTACAGGACACACTGTCACAAATCCGGGATGGCTGCATCTCTTATGGTATATCCTAGAAATGGAAAATATTACACTCACTTTGACCGCACAGAGCAACTCCTATCAGGTTCCATGGTGCCCGAATATAGGGCTTCTTTTGTGGAATTCCGGGAACTCACCTGCCCCAAGTATCTGTGCTTGTTATGTTTGGCAGATATTACTATCCCAACGCACCTTAAATGGAAAAACTAACTGGGTGTCGTCAGCGTAGGAGATCGCCTTCACTCCCCAGTTGGCAATCAGGGAAAACAGTGGAGCCAGATATAAGTTAAAAAGCAAAGGACTCAAAGCTGAGCCCTGGGGGACACCGCACCAGAGCTGTTTTGATTCAGATTCGAACGGTTGTAGGGCAACTCTCTGCGTGCGCCCACTCAGATAGGATGTCAGCCAGGTCAACACTTTCCCACCAAAGCCCGCACCTTGTAGTCTTTGGATCAGTATGGTATGATCAACAGTGTCGAACGCGGCGGATAGATCCAGGAGCATCAGCAATGCTGATGCTCCTGAATCCAGCGACCATCTTACCGACTCTGCCACCTCAAGGAGAGCGGTCACCGTACTGAATCCCTCCCAGAAACCAGATTGTGTGTTATGCAATGCGCTATGCTGCTCAATAAAAGTGGTCAGTTGTCGCTGGACCAACTTCTCCAGCATCTTTGCTGGGGCGGGGAGCAGAGAGATGGGTCTAAGGTTGCTAAGGTCGCCTGGGTCACCATTTGGTTTCTTTTGCAAAGGGAGAAGTATTGTTTCTAATGCACCATGATGAGTGCCGAGGGAGAGGGGATGGGTTGGGATCTATTTTTGGTTGAGATGTTACTGTTATTATTATAAAGGTGACAAATTCAAAGAGCGTTGCTACACTCTATGTCTTGCTGATTTTTCCATTCTGAAAAATGCTAATAAAGAAGATTTGAACCATAAAATATATTGCTAAATGGCAGATTTGCTTTTTGTGTATTTGAGTGAAATCAAATTACACAAATTTTGCACACCCTACTCGACTCCCAGTGGCATATTACGGACATGCTGAAAGGTGACTAAGGAATGTATTCCACCCATTGCTTACCATTGGCTTTGTCTTTTGTCACTCACATTTGCTTGCTTTCTATTCACTGGCTCTGTTTTAGCCCTTCCAGTATGTCTTTGTTCCTCCTGTGGAGTATGGCCTTTTTTGCCACGTCTCTGATTTGGCTCCTATTCTTCCATGACTGCTTCTTTTTCAGGAACTCTTTTTTTCTTTTTATCCAAAGCACTCCATGAAAGAGCATGTTTTATCCAGCTGTCTCCCATGTAAGCTTCTACCACCCTTACCCCTATCCACACTGTCTCTCTCCATCCCAGTGTGCTTCGGTGTTTCAGGCCCAAGCCCCTATGGCTTTCTTACGTGTGCTACTGTTTTTTTTTTCATATAGTAGGAATTCGGCCCAAACAGAGTAATAGGCCTTTGTACAACAACCCCATAAATATTAGTCAGCACAATGAGCGAACCAAGCTGCAACTGTTTGCCAGAATCACAAGCTCCAGTCTGTTGCTTTTCTCGATGTTTCGGGGCCTAATAGCAAGCAGCCTGTCATTGTGCACAAGCTGGTGAAGCGCGGGGGTTCACGACGCCCCTGTGAGCAAGGACTTTATGGTAATCTAAAACAATATGGAATCCTGGAGGCTCAACATGATGCTTGGGGCGGCCAGGGTGGCAGAAGCAGCAGGGGCCCCTGTGTGGTGTCATGGGAATGCCTTGTCACATGATGGTCTCTCCTCCCAGCCTCACAGGCAGCAGCAGAGCTTTGACCTCCAGTGTCCCTGCTTCATTGCCCCACAGTAGCAGAGTGACTCACAAGTAGAGTACAAGTCTCACCTTCCACAGAGCATGCCTTGCAAGCACTCTCGCTTACGAGAGGTATTGTATACAAGGGGTTTGCTGTCTGTGCATTGGCTTCATTGTCACTCTAATTTGCTGCCTTCTAATTGGCCAGTGCTTGCCGGCTTCACTTCCTCTTTTTTTCGGCTAGAGCATGATCGAAGTACTGATTGTTTCAGCTTGGTTACTGTCCTTCCGCTGATCGCGCTCTGATTGAGGTATTATTTTTATTCTGCCCGTGTTGCTGCTTACCATCCCACACCCGCCCCTCTTGTCCATGTTGCTTCTTCCCTTCCCACCATCACCCTGTTGACCATGTTACTTCTTTCCCCTCCCAACCCCCTTGTCTGTGCTGCCTCTTTAAGGGCCGTGTTGCTTCTTTCCCTCCCATCCCTCACCATCCCATTCTGTGTTACCCACCCGCCATAAGAAAAAATGTGCTAAGCAGCAGCCAGTACAAAACACAGCTTTCTCTGCACTCTTCTCTCTGTCACGTGTTAAAACATGTCTAGTGCAGCACAAGGAAGAGACATGCAGTATCTCGTTGTACGTTGCTCCATCCTTCTGTGATAATCTGGCTGCCATTCTTTTCAGGTAATTGCACTCTTTCTGCTCCTTGGTATATTTTTTTGCTCCAAATGCCCATCAGTCAGCAGTCTTATTTATTAAAGAAGAGAAATTCATAACTGGCAGCCTGACAGAGCCTATCTCAGAGTTGGCTGTCCTTAATTTCAGACGAGCTGTCTTCTAGAGTGTGCCTGGTCGTGCTGGCTACATAAGGGAATTGCAGGTAGACTATTATTTATATGATACCAGCAAAAAGAGAATCCGCTAACCGACTGATGTTCCGTGGGCACTACCCTGATGTTCCTTGGGCACTACCCGGGCCAGTATTTAATTTAACCTTAATTGCCAACATTGGCGTTTATGACAGTCTGCCACATGGTGACGCTGTCTGTCTAATTTACTGATGAGCACAATCATAGTTGTTTATTAATTCAATATACATTAAGAATGGCTAATACATGTGGCCCAAGCCATTATTATAGCTTTGTGTGGCCTGAAATAGTCTGAATTGTCACACTTGTATGAGCATGATGGTTAGTAGTTGTGTTGATATTGTCATTGGCAGCGCTGGCAGGTGCAATGGATAAGTGCAAGTTGGAGTGAGCTCCTTACAAGGGCCCTGACACTTTGGGCTATATTTGTATAGGGGTTGAGTCGCTATTTCACCACGCTACGTTGTGTACGCGCGAGGCAACCCCAAAATGTGATTTATCAAGCCATGCAAGGACACTTTACATGGCCCTGACTGACTTGATAAATCCAAAGTAAAGCAAAACAAGACAAATCGCTGTGTTGCGTTACTCTGCTCCAGGGAGGCACTCCATCGGCATTGCAGGGGTGTTCCCACGCAACACCCAGGGATTTTGATGCATTCCCAGATATACCATTACTGGTAGACCTGGGAATGTGCCAAAATGCTACACTTTCCCAGGTGTGGCGTAACGAGGAGAAATATCACATAGAAAGAGGAACATGCCTCAGGGAATTGTTTTGGGCAGGAAGATGTCCCTTCCTGCCCCAAAACAATCCTGCATGCAACGCAGCCACCCTTGCACCATGGAGTAATGGTGTCTGCGTTGGCGCTAAGCAGGCCATTGTGCAACATGCTAGGAAAAGGCTGTAATGCACCGTATTGTGATAAATACAACATATTCCTGTTCTTTCCCTCTAGTGCAGTGCAGCACAGCAAGATCACTTGCTGAGCTGCGTTACTTTTTGTTAAATACGCCCCTAATTTTTTTACAAATTAGGTACTGACTGGTCCCTAGTTCTATAATTTCGCAGATGGGACAAAGGGAAATCAGAAAGGTGCTGGCGGGAATGTGTAGGAGAAGGTACGCTGGTACACCTTTTATGGAAATACATCGAAACTAACAAAATAGTGGCAGGAGATGGTGTGCATGGTGATCGTATAAACCTTGCCCAGAGAACCAGAGGTCATCCTGCATGACGTTCCGGTATGAGTTATTTTCACACTCCTTTCAGGCAGAGGGTACCACATACAAAACTGCAGAATTATTCAAGTGGATCCATGAAGTAGGTTTTTTACCCCGAGAAGAAAACCTGCCCATGTGTCCCATACATTAAAGGTCTGCTGTGCCCTTTCATTTCCCACCCAGGGATTGCACGCCTGCCTTTTATGGAACCAGTTTACATGTTATTTCAAGGTGGGAAACAGCCTGCATACATTTTACAAATATCCAGTTACATTCAGGTTTGGGTTCACTAACTTTCTACTAGGCAACTACCCCCATATTGTACTTATTTCACCCTTGTTTCAACAAAAAAAACCTGCAACACTCTTGCATTGTTCACAGTAATAACTCTGAGGGTAGGAATGCCCACTGAGGTTCAATCAGTGAAACAGTGCTAAGGAATTTTGGCACGAAGATACATTTTTGGGAAATGCAAGATTTTTGCAAATCTGAAACAAAAGATTTAAATACGCCAATGACATAATTATCCACATGCTTTCTAAAAATGTGTTGATCTATGGGAAAAGATGAGTCAGATGTGCTTTGTGCGAGATTTGTACTTGAGGTCCACCCACCGATACACATTTCATTGTATTGATAACCTCCCAAGAGAGAACTGTGTAAAATGTGTACATTTCCCTGAAATAACTCATGTTATGCGTTGGAAAACCGCATGATATTCAATTGCCCCTTGTTCGTGCCTGGTTTCCTTTCGATTGGTATAGGAAAACAATGGTCCTAGACTTATATTAAAGCTTAGTTGTCTCTCCACTCGAGCAGACCAGCTGGATTCCCCCGGGCTGTGCGAAGATGATTCATTGAGACGCCGTGGGCGATATTTCTCACCCATTGATTGAAGACAAACTGCTGATATCAAGCCGCAATTCTATTGCGGACCTTTATATCCATGCCTAGGGGCGGCACCTTAACTGTGCATCACCCATGATTAGTTGCTCCCCCCATCCCTCCTTTCTGTCCTTAGGAAGACCCGCTTGCAGAGGATACAAACTGCCCTCATTGCACTAGGGTCGAAACGTCGACACTCTCCCCCGCTCGGGGCCTGTACTTGATATTACCCAGTCCTACCCGCTTACAGACAAATATTGTTTGTTAACTTTTGAAAAAGAACAGAAAGAACAACCATGAATTAACTAATGGACAGGCCGCAATGTAGAACTGGTGTCATCATGAATCACGACCAGTTTTGCTAATGAGATTGTAATGTATATAAATGATGAACCATTGTTTTGCTTGATTGGATCCCCCTCTTGTATATTCTATCTTACTTCACGAGCACTTTCTTTCTTCACATTCTCCCTTGGAGCAACCACCTTTTATCTTGAACATTGAATATGATAATATGTTATGAAAAGTGACCGAATAAAATAAGAGTCAAATATAAAGCAATAGTGTGTGCCTTTTTTGGATTCTGAGGATATATATATTTGAATGCCCTTTAAATGAATTAATGGTACATTATTGATTTAAACTATACATGTACCGTATGCTGCTTATGAATGCTTCAGACAACTAAGCTTTAATATAAGTCTAGGACCATTGTTTTCCTATACCAATTAGTACCCAGGTCCATTGACTTCTATGGGTTACCCCATTATATCTTAATGGTTTCCTTTCGAGCCAGGATTTTATGCACAGACCCGTCACACTGCTTCAGTAGATCTGGCTTTCCGTGGAATCCCAAGGGCATTGGGGCTGTCCCCACACCTTTGCTCATAAGTGCTGGCAGCACTGTGCAGTGCTGCATAGATTTGAGAGGGAGGTTGGGGCGCTGCAGTACAAACTAATTTTAACCAAACAATAGACCTTCCTTAGCAACCTAAAAAATATACTTATGAATTTATCTGGACTGCGTTTTTTTCCTCAAAATCTCATCATATATTCACTACTCAACAAATACTATATTAAAAAATGTTTGCCTTATAATTATTAAAGCATAAAAATCACATACAACATATAATTTACAAAACGTAAATATCCGTTCATAGCTACAATTCTTCCATTCTGTTAGGAGAACCTTACTGCAAAATCTTGAATCATTAGTTTATACTGAAGTATTTTGAAATAATTCAACATGAATCCAATTTGTTTCCATTGAGGCAGCATTTCGATGGAGGGCGACCTTCTTTTCCATCTTTTTGTAGGCATGATTGCAATGTGTACTTTACAAGGGATATTATTCATGAGAACTGTATTGATCGTCTCCCACTCCAAGCAGGATTCTAATTTCCACTCCCTTTTCTGAGGTCACAATATAAGGAAACCTTTTTGATCACTGACAATCCCATATTCCAAACTCTATAGGGATATCTCAATGCTTTCCTCCTGACTCATGTTTTAAAACAAGACAGTCACAGCAATATGAGCCTTGTGAGTCTATTCATTGGTAACCCCTATAAGAAAAAACGTCGAATTTAGTGCATGTGGCACTCTCCAGCTTAGTTATTCAATTTTCACTGCGTTCCTCCTTGACGATCACCTTGTGTCAGGGGTGTACGCGACAAGGTTTCTTTAAAAAGAAACTGATGTAGTTAATATAAGTAACGTTGAATGTGTTAAATGATCAAAATAGGAGGTATGGCTCTGAAGTTATAAAATATAAAATATCAACAAAAAGAAAATAATTTGAAACTTAGGGGCATATTTAGAGTGGAGTGGGAGCAGCTGTATATTGGTGGGGCTCTTGCCCTAGCAAACTAGCAGTTGCCCCACTTTATTTAGATTTGGGGGAAGGACAAGGTGAACAATGGTGAAGCCTCCACTGGGTCTGCCAGTGTAAACCTTTAACCTGGCACCAGGTCACAGTGAGGGTCATCATGCGCTATTGAGGGTAGGACTATGGTCTGGCATTTTCCTTTCCTGTTTCGGACATATAAAGCATGGTGGACATGGACAGGGACTATGCAGTATGGCTCATTCATTTTTGTTCCGGGAAAACTAAATCCTGCTTTGACTTTAGCCACCATGAAGTTAGTTCTGTTTACATGACAGACATCCCCTACAAGCAGACAGGGGTCTCTAAATAAGGCAAATGTTCTTCTGCCAGGGTGGGCAGACTGGCAGACCACCCACCAGAGTATAAATGAGGCATGAAAACTACAATAGGGTGTGAAGAAAACCTGTGGCCAAACAGCTTTCTTGGTGAAGTATGACTCCACAGGCTGCCTTAATTTTGAGGTCTTTCTGGAACTTCGAACTGTTGTGCAACTGTTGGACATGGCCCTTCTTAGGGGGATTTCCCTAAAACATTTTGATTTTTGTCCTCCTGGTATTTGCAGACTCTCTTTCCTTGACCTTAGGAATCTGGGCACTTTGCCACTGTACAGCAGTGGGAAAGTGTGTGTACCCTTCCTACACATGCCAGGAAAGGGTGCTTACTTAATAGGTTTAGGTGCTGTGCCTGTGAGTGCCATGTAAAAAGGTACACCACATAGCCAGACGGGTACTGCACTAGTTAGTAGTGGGACACAGCAATGATTGTGCCACCCCAGGAAATAGCCTGTCAAACATGTATCATGCTCAGGGTGGCCTTTTTTACTCATTAGCCAACCCTGAGGGGGCTTTTCCCTACCACCAGAGTGCCCTAGGTTATGTCTTGGGGGGTGAAGCTCGGGATAGGCTAGTGGCAGCATAGGTACACCTGCATGTTCACTGCCCGGGTAGGGAAGAACCCCAATGTGGGTTTTTCCTATCTAGGGGGTCGTCGCTCCCAATGGGACACCTCCCAGATTTTGGTGATTTTCTTGTTGTGTCCTTAGGACCTGGGGCACTTTCCCGCTGTAAAGGTAATATCCATGCACCTTTCCTATCCATGGTAGGAAGTGGTGCTTACCTGATGTTTGTAACGCAGATCACCAGACTGCCATTGCAGGCCAGAGTGCACACTGGCACCAATGATGTGCTTAAACATGTGCCCAACCTGGCATTGCAGGCCGGTCTGCACACTTGCCCCAATGATGAGCTTAAACATGTATCGAGCCTGCCATTGTAAGCCAGTGTGCGCACCTGCACCTATGATGTTTTAAAACATGTGTCCTGCCTGCCATTGCCAGCTGGTCTGCGTAATTGCACCAATAAGGTGCTTGAACATGTGTTCAGCGTGCCATGGCAGGCCTGTGTATGCGCTTGCACCTATGGTGTTTCTAAACATGTGTCCAGCCTGCCATTGCAGGTCTGTGTGTGCACATTTGCGGTTCTGCTCAGGCTGGCATTTCTAAATCAATAGTCATCCTGAGATGACCTTTTACTAACACTGGAGCACCCCGGGGGTACATCTAAAGGGGTGAAGTGAGTGGTAGGTGAAAGGCCGGGCAGGTACATCTCTGTGTTCCCTGCCCAGGTAGTGAGGAATACCCATGTGTGTTTTCACTACCTATGAGGTCTGCTCTTCCCATACGCTAACATGGGAAAATGGTTGCAATTACTTCAAGCTGCAATAGTGGGTTTTAGAGGAGCAGCCTCATCATGTTTACTATCATTGGATTCACAATTTCAAACCCTTTCCTGTGGTAAAGGTGTTTTTTTCATTACTAACTTACAAATGCCTCTCCTAGAAAGTGGGCATTTCACTGCTCTAAAATTCTTTGTATGCCTTTTAGCTTGACTCCAGCCCACATTAGAGGTTGGAGAGGACATTTAGGCATTCCCAAGCGACAACTATAAAACATTGGGCATGCAACTGGAACAACAGACCTCTGCCATTCAAGGGCCTGGCTGGATAGATTGGAGGAAGAGGTTTTGACACTTGGCCTCTGGGAGCTAGACCATGGCCCCACTAAAGATTAAGATCTGCATTGAATGGCCCCATGGCAGACAGGACTAAAAAGGGAAACCCTCTGAATCACCCCCCACTTCAAAAGCACACTACAGTACAACTACTGGTGCCATACTTCAGCAGGGCAGAGATACGCTTGTGGGGAAGTGGAACTGGAGAACCTGGAACTGCGTGGTGCACACTAACAGAGAAATCTGTTGTACACAAGGAAGAATACTTTCATTGAAAGAGACCATGCACCCTTCCTGTTAGTGGCTGAACTGGGCTGACTCCCTGCTACTGTGTGGCACCCTGAAGTGGGCTGTCCAAGGACTTGTTGGCTTGCCCCCTGTTCTTTCGGAGGTCTCCAGGACATCAAAGATCTCCTACAAGGGACCTACACTGTCTACTTGTGACACCTAGAGAGCAATGCCCTCTTAAGTGCCAACCTCATCTTCTGGATCCCAACGGGTAACGCAGCATGAGAATGGATCTATGAATTGTGCCTGGAAATCAGATTCTCTTTTGTGGAGCCCCAGAAATCTTGCCTGCAACTAATGCGTATTACTTCTGCATCGTAGGGACCTTGGCACGCATAAGCGTCTTGTTGGTGGTGATCGGATTCACCGGTGCTGGATCCAATGTGTCCCGCTTCGTTGATCGTGCTGCATCTCTCGTGCGACACCCCGACTGCATGTTCATTGCATGCGGTGTCAGATTCACAGGTTGTGACCCTCGGAGTTGGGGGCATAACCGTAGTAGTGCCTTATACTACCTCATGAGGCATGGCTGAACTTACACCTGTGTGTGTGCCCGGATTTGTCTGGTGTGAACTATATCAAAGTGAACCGGACATTGTGCCTCATTTCCAGGGTAGTATGGAATTTGCATTTCTTTGCTGTGTGTAACTTCAGTCAGTGCAACTTTGTATCCGAGGGGAGGGACAGAAATTATCCCAAGTAGATTATCTTCTTTTGGGTCAGCCCTAAGCATCTCTCTGCCTTGAGAGTGGTTGCAGCAACTTCTATAAAGTGATGCTTACTCTAGGATTCTCTCTTTCTCTCTTAGTTGCTCACAAAGACTACCTCTTTCAGTCCCTTAGAGATCAAGGCAAATCTCTACCCATCACCTGGGCTTTTGCATCTTGTGGCGTAATAGTTTGTGTTATATGGGAGGATATATGAAAGCCATATGTAACCTCTCACACTCTCTGTTTCTTGATAAGTGGATGTACAGTGGCAGATAGTTCTGAGAGCTAGTACTCATAGAACTTACACTTGGTGATAAAAACCTTGGAATATTGAAATACAGTTCAGATGTATATGAAAATGGTAGAAGGCTTATCATTTGACAACAATACTATTTCAGCTATCTTAGGAACACCACCATTAATTGTGGAAGGAACATTAAATCAGACCCTATCAAACATCAATGATTGGGATATTGTTATCATACCTTAAAAAGACACAGGTGAAAACCTTATTACATGGGGCAATTATGACCGAGTATTTAAGGGGGAAAGCTACACCAAGGTGACTGATTGTATTCAACGAAGTTCGGATCTTCTTGGAAAATGTGGATTTCCAGAAGGATTGGTCTATGATTGCCTGGAAATGTACCAGAGACTGGCTTGTGTTAATTATTAAAAACTCCAAGCGCCTCTCAGATGCTGTCCTTACCAAAATTAAGTCTAGTGAGTCAGTCTTAAAGACACAAATCTAAATTACTATGTTTAAAAAGAAATTGGATGAAACCAATAAAACCATCAATGGATATAAAGAGTTTTTGACGCAGTCAAAAACTACAACGTTTCAGAAAGATTTTAGGAAATTCTCATTAGAAGGAGTGTCCTCCTATTTGAAGTGCGATTACCAACTAAGGATCATTCAAATTTTTGATAGCTCTTCATGGGATGGATCTTCAAGGGACAGTACATCTACAAATGCTGATTGGAATGAATACGAAGAGAAGAAGATACACAAAAAGAACAGAAGCAGAGGTCGAAGGTTTTGGAATCAACTACAAAATTATGGACAATCTGAAAATCCACCCCTGATTTTTGGATGGAATATGTTCTCCAGCTATGGACAGATGGCACCAATGCTGAACTGGCATCCTAATATTCACCCTTTTTCAGGACAAAGAAGAGGAGAGGTAGAAAAAGAAATTTGAAGGCACAGTGGGAAGATACAACAACAGAAAGATACATACAGCAAATCCCATGACTGAGTACTAGCAATTATTATTCTTTTTAAAGACTTTCGTCTTTCCCAGACACAGATCACAGTAATGGAGAAAGGATTAGGATTTGTTTCCTCAACTAAGCCCAATATATTCAGATTCCGCATAGAAAAGGCAGAATTCTTTAGGAAGATAAGATTGAGAACCTATATTTTTAATAGAGAAACCAATAAAAATAAAGATCACATGAACACAGGTCTACGAAAGAAGTCTACGTTTCCACCTCTGGTAGAACCATCCCTCCAGAAGTCCCAGCTTTTGAACAAGCTGTTCAAAAGAGATTGATAGTTTGATGGAATATTTATAACAATCTCTCAAGCTTAGAACAAAGGGCATTATCCGAGTTGGCAGAACTACCCTCTGCAATGTACAGAGATGAGTGCCTAAGGTTATTGAATGACCAAAAGAACTATAAGAGGTTAGATAAGAACCCTACAAATTACGTAATTGAAGATATAGCATACATGGTAACACAAACCAAAGAGAATGGGTGAATAACCACACATGAGTACAAACCACAGCAAGGAGCTCTTCCCAATCGTGAAGGAGTTCTCTAACCCAGCAGTCACTCGGAATGACATCACCCCCTCACAAGAACTGTGTGACACACTGGCAGACTTTTTCAACGACAAGATCTCAGCAATCTACATGAACTTCAAACTCCATATTGCCGATAGCATCAGGCTTCTCACACCCACGTACACAAAACCCGAATACCTGCTTACCTGTTAGGACCCTCTCACAACTCAAGCCACAATCTTCACCATGAACTCCTTCCATTCGGGAGAACCGGCAGACCCATGACACCACCACATCTTCAACCTCGGTAGCAAGATGATTTACGACGAGTTCAAGAAAGTCCTGAACACCTCCATCACCATGGCCTACTTCCCTGAGGACTGGAAACACGCCAAAGTGAGACCCCTCCTGAAGAATCCATCTGCTGATCCAGCAGATCCAAAGAACTACCGGCTCATCTCCCTGCTCCTCTTTCCGGTGAAGGTTCTCGAAAAGGCAATCAACCAGCAACTGGCCAAACACTTGGAACACCACAACCTCCTGGACCCCTCTCAATATGGATTCCGAGCCAACCTCAGCACTGAGATAGCCCTGATAGCAGCCACTGATGACATCAGAGCACTCCTAGACCATGGCGAAACAGCAGCCCTCATCCACCTTCAACATCATCTCCCACCACATCTTGATCAACAGACTCCACCAAACCAGAATCCAGGGAGACACCCTCAATTGGAATACCTCATACGTTACCGGAGAACCCAGAGAATCTGCCTCCCACCATTCACTTCCAAACCCGCGGAGACCATCTGCGGCGTCCCACAAGGATTGCCCACAGCCCCACCCTCTTCAACATGTACATGTCTCCCCTGGCCAACCCATCAGATTGCATGGATTCAACGTCATCTCCTATGCCAATGACACCCAGCTCATCTTCTCGCTGTCACAAGAGCCTTCCACCACCAGAACCAACTTCCACAGATGTATGATGAACGTCGCCGACTGGATGAAGAAGAACTCTCTCAAGCTCAACTCGGACAAGACAAAAGTCCTCATCTTTGGGAAAAATCTTCGCCATGGAACGACAATTAGTGGCCTGCTGAACTTGGCACTTCCCCAGCCCCAATAGACCACGCCCGCAATCTCTGCATTATCTTGGCCTGCAAGTTATCTATGCCGAAACAGGTAAACACAGTCTTGTCCACCTACTTCCACACCCTACGCATGCATTATAGGACCTTCAGGCGGCTCCCAATCAACACAAGAAGGACAGTCACTCAAGCCCTCATCACCAGCAGACTGGACTACGGCAACACTCTTCACATAGGAATCACAGCATGCCTTCTGAAGAGACTACACACAATACAAAAAGCAGCGGCAAGACTGAAGTAATAAATCCAAAAGGCAGAGTTGAAGTAGAAGAAAAACGTGGGTTTATTGAGTATAACGGTTCCCCAACTGCCATGCCTAACTCTCCTCAGCATCAATGCCAATCTTCTAAGGGGCACTCTCACAGGAGTTCTCTGGTAGAACCAACGTTCCAAAGTCATAGGGGTGGAACATACCATTAGAAACAACCTTAAAAACATACTAAATATAATATACATGAAATGGCATAATAAATACTGATAACATAAATAAATTATAACACATCTCCCTTATCAAAAGAACAGAGGAAAAAAGGTACAGGAAAAAAAAAAGAGAAGGAGAAAAAGAAAGAAAAATAGCAAGAAAGAGAGAAGAGGAGAAAGAAAAAAATCAGAGGATAGGAATAAAGGAAAAGTGCAAAGAGGGGAAGAACAAAACAGCAAAAGGAAGTAAGATAGAACAGGAGGAGGTCCCAAAGAAAGGAAGAGAAATAGAACAGATTAATTGCTGAATAACAATACAAATAAGGGATTATTTCATGACATAGTCCCCATGCCACTTGGGTGAACTTACATTCTTGCCACTGCGTTTAACTCCAGATATGTTGGACAACTCATTTGAACCACTAACAAACTTGTTACCGATACAATGCATTGGATGTGGAACCAATCTATCTATGCTCCACATTCGGCCATCAGCCATAATGACTACATTTTTCTTAACCTCCTTTATTCTTTCTGGGCCATAGTATTTATTGTACCTGTTCTGGTTAGGGTCAGGTTTCTTAACAAGGACCCTTTGTCCTACTTTCCATTAGCGTTGTTTGGCTTCCCATCTGTGGTCATATTCTTGCTTGTATTTCTTTTGATGAAGCACAATTCTTTCCTTTGCCACTCGACTATCCCATTCGAATGAGTTATCTTCAAACAACCAATTTGGTGTAAGTTTTGAGCCTGGTTTATGCCCTCTTAATAGACAAAAAGGTGAGTAATCAGTTACACTGTTGGGCGTAATATGATATGATATGACCATATCATGTCTTTGATTGACTGAACAATAGGTTTATGAGCCACCATCGCTAATTGTAAAGCGTCTTTGATCATTCTGTTGCAGCGTTCCACTAACCCATTTGCACGAGGGCAATATAAGGGAGTGGATATATATTTGATGGCGAGACTGACAAGAAACTCTTTCATTTCCTCTGACACTAGCTGCACCCCATTGTCGGTGATAAGAGTGTGATGGATACCTTCATTAGCAAATACATCAGAAAGAAAGCGTATTATAGTCTTGGTGTTCACTTTATTGACAAACTTGAGAGTGATCCATTTGGAAAAATAATCTACCAAAACTAAAATGAATCTTTCTTGCAGGCCTGATATTTGTAGAGGACCAATAATGTCTTGTGCTTTTAGATTTGTCACTGAGACCACAGGCATAACACTGTTTAACCAGTTCTTCTATTAGGGTGTCCATACAAGGGAACCAGTACCCTGACCGAAGCTTACTCTTCGTAAGATTCCTTCCCAGGTGGCCTTCATGAGCTATTTCACAAACACGCCTTCTGAGTTTTTCAGGGGGAATGATTTTGTCTGACTGAAATACATTAATCCCACAATGGACAGTTCTTCCTTTACATTCCAATATGGTTGTATTTCGCAAGGAAGATCACCACATTTCTTGGGCCATCCATTTTTGATATTTTCAATGACCACTCTTAGCGTAGCATCATCTGACATGTGTCTTTCCCAATCTTCTTCCAAAATGGCAGGGATGACCACTTGTAAAACTTCAAAATCTTCTACCTCCTCTTCCCTTTGCTTATCGATGGGTAAACGAGAAAGAAAATCTGCTACCTGATTCTTGTTGTCTGGTACATATTCAATCTTAAAGTTAAAGCTTTGTAAAGACACAAGCCATTTACCTATTCTGGGTGTGGTTTTTTCAATGTCCTTCGATGAAAATAATGATACTAAAGGTTTATGGTCTGTTCTTAGTACAAACGGTATACCCCACAAAAAATATTTGAAATGGTTTGTCGCCCAAAAACATGACAAAGCCTTTTTCTCAATAGTGAAATAATTGATTCCTGCTTCCTTCAATGTCCTGGAGGCAAAGGCTATGATATTTTCTTTGCCACCTTCCGTTTGCGATAGCGAGGCACCAATGCCCTTGTTACTGGCATCGGAGGTAAGAAAAGTATCCCTGGCACTATCGAAGTTTCCAATACAAGGTGCTGTAGCAATAGCTTTTTTATATCCATAAATGCACGGTTATGGACAGGTAACCATTCAAAATGTGTCCCTTTTTTCAGAAGGTCTCTAATGGGTTGTACCAGTACTGAAAAGTTCTTAATGAATTTTGACATATACTCAGCCAAAAAGGATTTGATTTCTTCCTTGTTGTTGGGAGTGGGAGCTTCCTTTACTGACTCTATTAAGTCCATTTCGGGTTTCATTCCTTCACTAGACAGGGTGTGACCAAGAAAATCCACAGATGCTACTCCAATTTTGCATTTATTCTTCTTGATGGTAAAACCAGCCTCACTAAGCTTTGCACACACTTTCCTCAAGTTGAGATTATGTTCTTCTTCATTGGAACCATAAATGAGGATATCGTCTTGAAAACAAATAGATTTATCTACTCCCCCCAATACATGTTGCATAATTCTTTGGAAGGCCTCTGAGGCCGAGGCCATACCAAACGGCATTCTTAAGAATTTGTAGGTACCAAAAGGTGTAGTAAAGGAGGTAAGAAACTGGGAATCAGGGTGTAAAACCACTTGGTAGTATGCCGACGTAAGTTCTAAAACAGAAAAGTATCTTGCACCATTAATTATAGACAACATTTCATTGATTTTGGGAAGCGGATACCTATCCATCCAAATATTGGCATCTAAACTTCTTAGATCCACACACATGCGGATGTCTTTACTTTCTTTTTTAGATGTTATTACAATGGGGGCCAACCATTCTGAACTTTCCACAGCTTTAATAATACCCTGCTTCTCCAGTTTCTCTAGTTCTTTTTTTAATGGTTCACGCATCAACAAAGGGATAGACCTGGTCTTGTGTGCAACCGGAACAGCATCATTTTTTTATTTAATTTTGTGTACATAGTTTTTCAACATTCCTATATTGTCGGTGAACACTTCAGGAAATTCTTTGCATACATCCACTCCTACCAAGGTTCTGTCAACCAGTAATACTTGCTCTTTATTATTGGGGTCAAGCTTGATACCTAAATCTTTCTGGTGTTTCCACCCTAATAAATTATTCCCTTTCTCTGTGATGTAGACTTTTCCTATAGTATGCCTGTCTTTAAAAGTGATTCGCATTTTCACCATTCCTTTTAAAGGAATGGGATCCTTATTATACCAACCTGGATGTATATCTGGCTTCTCCAATGTATACTCATTTTCCTTAAACATTCCCTGAAAGGTATCTTTGTCAATTAAGGTGTAAGGGGAACAAGAATCTGCAAACGCACTGACTTTTTGCCATCTAAATGTATATCACAAACAGGATACTTAATCCCTCTTCTTCCTCTTGACTATGCACTTGAAATATACATTTATTATCTCTAGAATCAGTGTCAGGTTCATTATGTACCACATGTATATCTCTTCCCACTTCTTTAGATTTACATATCTTAGAAAAATGTCCAACTCTATTACATTTCCTACAATTGACCCCTCTGGCAGGACACTTAGGGAAATTAGCGAGATGATTAACATTCCCACATCTGTAACACTGAAATTCTCTTTCTTTGACTTAGGTTTAACCACAGTGTGTGTATCAAGCACTCTAAAAACGTTATTGTCTTCCCTAATTTCATTTACCTCCTTCTCATCACTTAGAGTGTCTTTGTTATTCTTCATTTCTTTTACACAATAAGCAGTGTGCTCGATACTCTTGGCTATCAATACAGCTTCCTCTAGATCAGGATTTTGAGTCAACAACCTCTCTTGTACTTTGTGGTCATTGGTGCAACGAACCAATTGGTCTCTAATGAGGGAATCTGTGAGTGCTCCAAATTCACATGTGGCAGAGAGCCACCTGAATGTGGCAATGTATGAGGTGACTTTTTCATTTTTTCCTTGCGCCCTTTCAAAGAACTTATGTCGCTCCAAAACAACATTTATCCTATCTTTGAAATGGGAACCCAATTTCCTTAAAGTGGTGGTGAAAACATCTACATCACCTTCCCCTTCCTCTTCTCCACCATCAGCCAAATCTTCATAAATTTTTCTTCCTTGGATGCCCAAGTTGTGTAATAAAATATGCTGTTTCCTTACAGATGAAAACTTTTCCCCACCTACGGCAATTAAATAGGAATGAAGTATTTTAACCCATCTATCCCAAGGGATTTCTGGTTCACCCTCATCATTTAAGAACGGAGGCGGTTGACTCATATTTGCAACTGACATGACTGAAAAGAAACAACAAAATGATTACAAAAAAAAAAAAGAACAATATCAATGTATATAAGGTGACAATAAATGAAGGAAACAGGGAGAAAGGTAGTGACTGAGAAAAGCTCAAGGAATATAGCAGTCAAAATAGAATCAAATAAATGTGCTGTGCCTGTCAGCGATAGCTTAATGAAGAAACTGCAGACAAATAAAAACTGTGCTCATCAGCGTGTAAAGATGAACTGTAGACAAATGCTTATTAAAACAAGGATATGCTGTGCATGTCAGCGTGTAACTTCAATAAACTGAAGCATGACGATGATTACCAAAGAATGACTGCAGGCGTAAATAAGCTGTGCCTGTCAGCGTGTAATTCCAACCAAACTAGTACCATGTGGATAACTCCCCCAACTTACTTGAATGAGCTGAATGGCTTTGTGCACACTCTCAGCAGGAGAAGAGAGAATTACTCTTGTAGGTGCTGAGAGGAAGAAGCGTGACAGCCGTGACAGCCAAACATTTCCGTGCGAATGGCCTGAAATGAAAAGTGAGCGGTGATGACAGGCAGAGAACGCTAGGTGGAATCCTAGTGCTGAAGTGCAGCCGTGGCGCAGAGACGCTGTTCCTCAGCATCTACGCGATGAGGAAGTCAGGAAACCTTGATGGAAATTCAATGGGGCAAGCGCATCGTGGAGACGCTAATCCTCTGGGCCTGCGCGGTGACGACTCGGTGAAAACTTCACGGAAGGCAGAAGAAGAATGCTCCGGCACAAAGAACACCTCACAGAGCTGGCGCCGGATTCTACACCACAGTTTCCATAGGCAGTGGAGGAGGCTCCGGAGCAGGATGCCAGCAGTGAAAAATAGCGAGGCAAACTTGAGTAAAATACCTCGTAAGCAGGAGCTGGATACAAACTTAGCACTAAGACATGGTCAAAATAGAAGAGCGAAGAAAACTCCAGCTGGGTAGGAGTATGTAGAAAACGTGAGGAGAAGTCCCAGAGATGAGCAAGTAAGGCGTATACAAACAGCAGGTAGGCTGGCAATGTAACAGGGGTGGGGAACCACAGCTGCCCCCTGCGCAGCAGTCCTCAATCGTCGCCAAAAGAAGTAATAAATCCAAAAGGCAGAGTTGAAGTAGAAGAAAAACGTGGGTTTATTGAGTATAACGGTTCCCCAACTGCCATGCTTAACTCTCCTCAGCATCAATGCCAATCTTCTAAGGTGCACTCTCACAGGAGTCATAGGGGTGGAACATACCATTAGAAAAAACCTTAAAAACATACTAAATATAATATACATGAAATGGCATAATAAATACTGATAAAATGAATAAATTATAACAAAGACTCATGCTTGACCTCTAAAGACAGACTGACCTCACCCCGTACCTCAAGAAGCTACACTGACTCCCGATTCAGAAGAGATGCCAGTTCAAGATGCTGGCTTACACATACAAAGCCCTGGACAATGAAGGACCAGCATACATCAACAAATGAATAACCTTCCACCAACCAACCGACACCTGCGATCCACCTCCCTTTTCCTCACAGACAACCCCCGGATCTGTCGATCCAACAGCGGAGGACGCTCCTTCTCTCACCTGGTGGCCAAAGTCTGAAATGACCTTCCCCTGCACCTCAGGAATGCAACTTCCCTCAAGGAATTCAGAAAAGGACTCAAGACATGCTTGTTCGAATGAACAGAGCACCGTGAAGCAGCTAGCAATTCCAGTGCCTTGAGACCCATCTTTTCTTGATCTAAGAATTAGAGCCCAACAAGACACTCTCGTGGGCGAGGTCTTTTACAAGCAAATGGACCGTAACTATTTGCTAAGGTTCAATAGTTTCCATCCACGTTCCTTGAGAGAAAACCACCCATTTGGTCAGTTTTTATGACCAAGTAGAACTGGGTTTAAAGACACCTCGAGTGCTGAAGACACACACAAATTGCTATACAACCAATGTTTTCTGCAGTTTCACCTACCCTTGTAACCTGCGGTACGTAGTGAGAGTGAGAATAAATAAGCATTGGAGTACCATCAGGTGTGGCAAGGACAATACAAAGCTCACAAGGCATTTCTTAGACATGGGCCGCATTGAAAATGATCTGAGATGGGTGGTCTTGGAGAAAGTGATAGGGAACACAAACCAATTGCCGAATAAACTCCTGCATTCTGAACAGCAATAGATATATTAATTGGGGGCAGATATGGGCCTAATGACGAATCTGGAACCAATTGTAATCCCTTTTCAGATAGTGGATCTGACACCGCCCTTTTTGACAAATATCCTAAGTAGTCCTTGTTAGCAACATTGGGGTCTATCATAGTAACAGACCATTAAATATCCAAAGTGGAAGTTTTTGTAAATAGGGTTCAGGCATCACATACTACTAGCAATGATATCTCCCCCGAACTATAGTTTACATAAGTAACACCGGTAGTAACGGGGAGGAGTTTGAATATTAAGACAACACGATTTTGTGTAACTTGGCTCCATGCGACCTAAAGGGAGGTAGCGGCTTCTCGAATATGACACAGATAAATGATATAGAAAAACTACGATTCCCATAATCCCCCTACACCTTGTGATTACATAGCAGGCTAGTGTTATAGGAACTACTAAGATTCGGGTGGGCTTACAGATTCCATCATGATCTGACACTTCCTAGATACAGATGCTCTGTGGACATGAGGATCATAATCCCCGCTTCTTCCAACCAAAACGCTTTCTTAAGCGGGCAGGAATGGCCCGATAGATATTAGGAAATAGCAAAGTTAACACGTTCTTGAGCGCGCACCAGCAGCGAAACAAGATGGCTGCTCATTAATTTTCCTCCGCGGGAGCTGAGGAATTTTCTCTTCACGGTTGGCGGTCCCGGCTCGTCAACATTTGCCCCTTCTAGAAACAATGTTGGATGCGGCGGGGTGCGGCGGGGTAAGCATTTAGACCTGAATTTGGTCTTTATCTAATCTTTTTTTGCTTTTCGCCTGCTGCTCCCATCGCGTCAGGAGATGCTGCTGCCATTTTAAGCAGTCCTTAGAATGTTTCGATTTATAGCTCTTGGGAGTTATTCTTTCCCAACTTTCCTCATTTTTTAATTTTTAATTTTATTTTTCTATAGCGCATAATGATCTCTGCTCCACCTCATTGAGCTCCATTTTCTGACTGACGCCTTGGTGCACCTCTTGCAGTGTAATTGCTGTTATGGTTTAAATAATTCTCACAAGGTGGACCGCTACTATCAAGTTGCAACTTTAAAATGGATACCGTGCACTCCTTTAAGTCCTTGGCTTCCTCTGTCTCCAATGTTTCTGCTGAAAAGAGTCAGGAAGTGGTGCTAATAAAAGGGTTAAAAAAGATCCTATCTCACCTACGAAATCTCCACTACCCTTGACCTTCGAACATAACACGTGTATTTGTATAGCGCACGTATCACCCAAGGGTATCAAGGCGCTGAATAACAGATATTTATTGTTACCCAACTCAATGGTACTCATTTTATCGACCTCAGAGGAATGAAAGGCTGAGTGGACCCGCCGGAATTTAAACCAGTGACCAAGAGGTCGAACGCAGGCCCCTACAGTGGACGCATTAGTTCACTGAGCCACCAGACCCGGTGGAAGACATTATGGAGGAATGAGACCCTTCATAATGGAGACAAGTGTGTCCTTGCAGCGGATTGAGGAAAAGTGGTCCGTTCTAGATTCAAAGCTCACTGAGGTAGAACAGCGGGTCAGTGACGCACAGGATGTCTCTACGATAGCCTCCTACTTGACCAAGGAAGTTACACAGCTCAAGAAATTTAGAAAAACGTAATCGTCGAAATAATTTGTGCATTTATGGTATTCCGGAAGGTTCAAAAGGGCAGGATATGATTACATTTCTTAAGTTGCACATTCCAAAAATTGTTGAATTGAATTCTTCGGTTGAATTGAATATCCGTAGGGCCCATCGAATTGGTCCTTCTCCGTCTGCATCATCTACTAGACCCAGAGGGATTATTGATTTGTTCCTACAATATTCTGACCTTATGGAAGTCCTCACATTGGCCAAAAAATGTACGAAGATGCTCTGGTCTGGATATGAATTTTTTTTTCAGTCAGGATGTATCCAAGGCCATTGTTACGAGGCTCAAAGAATTTTTGGACTTGAGACGGGTATTAAGATCTATAAATCGTCGGTAGGGGCTTATTCACCCTTGCTTTTTGAGGGTCACTTATAAAGACAAGACGACCACCTTCAAAGATCCAAAGGAACTCAAGCTGTTCATCCATGAGAATAAGGGAGAAGACATGGAACTCAGCAAAACTTGTTTTGCTTTGCCATATTCTTATGCGTCTTTTTGCTTTTGATGTTCCTTTTCAGGTTCTGCTTTCTTTGGGTCCATTGGAGTTTGCTGTAGTGTTCGTTGATGTCCATCTACTCTCAGTCTCCGCTTTGTGTAATTATTGTATCAATTTTTCATGCATGGTAAGTTTGTTTGATATTTTTTTTTTGTCTATTTGGACTTAGTTGCTTTTCTCTGTTACACGTTTCTTATTTAGTGGCTGCCCCCGACTCTATTTGTTTTGTACTTTTTCTCTCCCTTGGTTCCTTTCTGGGCTGGTCATTTCTGTCTTGTTCCCCTGCTCCACTCTAATAACCTTTTTGCTTCTCCTTTACCATGACAACTATGACTAAAGTCCTTCAGCTTTTTGCCATCTTTTCATTTCTCTTCACATTGGGGAGGTTTTTTCTTCTCCCTTCTATCTTGTGTCCTTTCTCTAATTTTTCTCTCTTTTTTCTCTTTTGTTCCTTTCCCTTCCATCAATTTTATGCTGCTTTATTGTCTCTTTATTTACCACCCTGTTTTTTTGCTATTCTACCCATTTACAGTTCTTTCCAATTGCCTGTTGTTTTGATATTGAATGATACTTATTCATGTTTCATCAGGTTACCAGTTATTGTTTGTATTTTCTATGGTTAATTTACATGTTGTTTCCTGGAATGTAAAAGATCTCTGAAACCCTGTTAAAAGACAGAGGGTACTTTTGCATCTTTACAAGCTGAGATGCCAGATTGCCTTCCTACAGGAGTCACACCTTAAGGATAATGATGTCGAATAGATGTGCAGACAATGGGTGGATTTGTTATTTAGTTCCTCTTCTGTTAAGAATAAGAATGGTGTTTTAATTCTGTTACAGAAATATATCTGCATATTCAGTTGCTCAATGAAACCAAGGATGATGCTGGTAAATGGTTATTATTGAATATGAAAATTAATGATTTTCCTTTCTCACTATGTAATGTCTATGGCCCGACAGGGGTTGATTCCCAATTTTGGGACCGTTTTTCCTGTCTCTTATCTGCCTGTTCATTGGGTCATTTTATAGTAGGAGGCGATTGCAACCAACTAATAGACCCTTTTTTAGATCCTCGTTTCCAGGTTAGATATATTTCCAATAATATGCAAAAATCCTTTCAGAGGGCTATCTCCTCCAGAGGTCTAATTGATGCATGGAGAATAGTCCATCCAGACGTGCTAGAATTCACATATTTCTCTCCGGTACTTTCCTCACATTCCAGAATAGCCTGTTTATTAGTTACACAAAATGTTCTCCAGTCTGTATCAAATGTTGAGATAGGTTCCATTTTAATTTCCGACCATGCTCCTGTCATTTTATATTTAGACACCCCAATGACATTTCCCGCTCTAATAGATGGAGATTCAACAATGTACTACTGCTAGACAAAGATTTCACTGATGCTTTTACACGCTTCACCAATGAGTTTTTTGCCATTAACCTTACTGTTGACTCACAATTTAATAATATATGGGATGCTTTTAAAGCAACTGCTAGGGGTTTTATTATAGATTTGGTTGCTACAAAGAAAAAAAAAATACTTAAGGACTCTTCCGATTTTTTAAAACAAATTAAAGTGCTAGAACATGAGTTTTTCTCCTATAACAAAACTGATATTCTGCCTAAATTAATTCAAGCTAAATTACAATATAACAAATAATCTTTGAATGATGCCTGCAGTGCTCTACTTAAAATTAACGCAAACATGTATGGCGGCGACAATAAAGCTGGAAAAATGCTCGCTGATCATGTCAAAATAGAGAAGGAGAAATCTAAAATACATGTTATTACAGATGCATATGGAGTCGGTCATACTAGTGACGCTAAAATATTAGAATGTTTCTTACAACATTATACTATAATATACTCATCAGAACTCTCTACTACAGCTGATCAATTAGATACTTTTTTTACTCTATCCCAAAATCGTCGGATTATACATTTGACCTTTCCATTTTAGATACTGTCATAACAGAGAAGGAACTTAAACATGCGGTACTTCAACTTCCTAAAGACAAAGCTCCGGGTCCTTTTCTGTCCAATTTAATGCACATTTTGCACATCTTTTGCTTCCAAAACTTTTACTTTTAATTTCCCACTTTACCACACAACAATGCACAGAAGGAACTTTTTCTCAAGCTATGCTTTGCTTGCTACCCAAAAAAAGGTAAAGATCTATCCCAGTGTGGGAATTATAGGCCTATTTCTCTTATCAACACTGATTGCAAGATATTTGCGAAGGCACTTGCTTTATGTATTAAACAGGTTGTTCCAGACTTGATTGACATTCATCAATCAGGATTTGTAAAGGGTCGTTTTCTCTCTGACAATTTCAGAACTTTTCTCAATATAATTCACATGGCGTCTACTTCTAATATACCATGTGCTGCAATAACCTTAGATGCTGAAAAAGCTTTTGAACTGGTTAACTGGGATTATATGTTTAGCACCTTGAAATGGTATGGGTTTGGCTCTCGTACTATCAGTTATATTCATCTTTTATACTCCCAACCTTCCACTTCAATTTTTGAAAACGGCAAACAATCCTCTTGTTTTTCTCTTTTTCGAGGAACTAGACAAGGATGCCCTTTATAACCCCCATATTTTTATTTTAGCCTTAGAGCCTTTTCTAGAGAAAATCCGTAGGTCGTCAGCTTTTTCGGGATTCAAATATAAGCATATGGAGGTGACATTCACTACATATGACATTTTACTTTATGTGTCAAACCCGCAAACCATGCTTCCTGCCTTTTTTTCTCTCTTAGATGAGTATTTCTCAGTATCAGGATATAAACTTAATATAGAGAAATCAGAAGTATTGTCATTTAATAAGTACTGCCTTCCTGGTATGTTTCATAATACAGGTTTTACCTGGGCTTCTAAGCCCATCAAATGTTTAGGCACTCTTTATCCTAATACTATAAAAGGAACTATCCAAATCAATTTAGATCAGGTTAAGACAAAAATGTCTAATTCGTCACTTAATTGGTCTCCTCTTTATCTGTGGGGGAGACTAGCTACGATTAAAATGATGATGTTACCAATCATCAATTTTTACTCGTCCATGCTTCCTGTTAAGCTCCCTCTTATCTTTTCTAAGTCTATTAATCATTTACTTATATAATTTTTATGGAACAAATGTAAACCCAAAATCTCTTTATTAAGACTCTAACACTCTAAGAATAATGGAAGGGTTAAGCTTCCTAATCTCAGACATTATCATTCAGCTGTCTCTCTCAACCAAGTTTGGACCTCTCTTTCTTCTCCTTCCTTGGTTGAGCTTACAGTCTGGGGTCAACTAGAGCAAGCCCAAACCGCCCCGTTCTCACCTGTGGAGTCGGTCCATATTTCCCAAGCCCCTAGAGCTTTTTTTACACCTTTAATTTTGCATTATCTTTCTATTGCTGCTCCCCAACTGCTTCAATTCAATTCCCCATTAGAAACATTTCTACAAACCCTGTTATGGGATAATCAACAAATAAAATTAAATAATCTAGTTCTTTTTTTGAAGGAATACATTGATAAAGGAACAATAGTTAATTGCCGTATTATTTCCAATGATTCTGTGCTAGAATTCAAGGACATTCAATCTAAATATGGTGTCTCATCCAATTATGCATCTCATTATCAACGCCTTAGGCCTATTCTTCTTCAGCTTTATTCGCAGGTTTCCTCCACATCAGTTCATCCTTCCCCTCTTTCTTCTCCCATTGATTTCTCCACACAAGTTAAGGCGTCCTATATATACAATCTTTTATGTTTCTCTCATGAGGATAGACCCAAGTCTAAAATTGAACTACAATGGGAGGTCAACTTCCATCAAGAAGTTTCTCAATGCACTTTGAAAGCAATTTAGGACAAGATACACAGCACTTCCCGTTCTTCTGCTACCACTCAAACATTATTTTACTTCTATAATAGATAGTATTATACTCCTACACAACTTTGTAGGTCTCACCTTATTACACACACTAATTGCTGGTCTTGTGGCCAAGAAAATAGCGATTTCCTACATATGTTTTTTGAGTGCCCTCGAGTTAAAAGGTTTTGGTCTCTTATTTGGGATAGAATTAATATTATTTTATTCACAGATATTACATTTAACATTGTACATCTTTGTTGGGTGGTTCATCCCACCTTTGGCATTCTCAAAGGACAATTGGGAAATGTACTGATTTATTGATAGCTTTGGCATTACATGTCATTACATCAAATTGGAAGGATACTTCAAAAATCACTTTCATTACTTTGTAGAATTTATTATGTCACTATCACAGGTTAGATAGAGCCTATGCTACCACACTTCCCCTGTTGATTAAAAGAGATTTGATATGGCTGCCTCTAACATCTTACCTATCTGGAACTGGTACCTCTTCTAGATCTGTTAGCATTGCCTATGTTTCCCCATGAGGTAAGCATCATTTATTTGGATGTTTAGCAACTAAGAGATGGTTGTTACGCCATGTTATTGTATATCTTGTGATTAATCTATTATTTTCCTCTTTTTTCTTCTTTCCCTCTCCTTCTTCTTTTTCTTGTCTACTTTTAAGAAAGTAAAAATTGCTAGAGTTTTCATATTTGTTTTGACTACTTTATGCTGAGCATTGCGGCTTTAAATGGCTCTGTTCATGAATCTATAATATTTTATATATGTCTGCTGTTTTATTGTTCTATAGTTGATGCACTCACAATGCTTAGATGATGTATATCATTTTACTCTTGTATAGTTTCATGATTCTCTTCAATAAAGCATCTTAAACTAAAAAAAAAAAGGAAAACGTGTCCTACATTGGGGGACTAAATTTCCTGTGATCCTGTTGTATAGGGTGAGCCAGTCACATGTAAAAAGGGGAGTAACAGAAATCAGAAAGCAAATATGGGGAGGCCTGCAACATGAGATGATGGAACTACATTTGCCATGATCCTGTGATGCAGCGTGAGCTTGCCACGTGACAAGATGCTGAGTAATGGAACCCGCGAAGGAGACGCGGGGAGGGAAACAACTATGAAGTATTCGCTCTCAGTTCAACGCATGACCGATGGAGCTGTGGCGAGCAATGTAGGTTATGAGCTGTGATGCTGTACCCTTGGAGTAGTAAGTAAAGGAAGATATTTTCTCTTCCCACAATCACTTTAGGCATTTTGATTCTCATATACCAGGAGAAGCTACTTATTGCTTAATGGACACATGTACTATTTTTATACATTAAGAAGATACAATGCATGATTAAAGCTTGTAATAGTAGGCGATATATGTTGTGTTGTCTGTTTGTCCTATGATATGTCCGAGGATGAGAGATTAAATTCCTAACTCAACACAAACCAAAAGAGCATAACATTACTTCTATTGACTTTAGAGGAAAAACCCTGCAAACGAGCAGACTAGGGCAATGTGAAAAGCTGGATATGAGTACACCACTACTTTCCCTTCTTTTAAATAGAAAAAAAAATGTCCACCTGGTATAGAAAACAGAGAAGGTTGTATATGTATTATAGGAGTAATAATAGTGTATCTTACTCTAAAGAGTGCAACTGCAGGGAAGCGTCTACTCCCTCCAAGCCAAACAGGGCCCGCTTAGAAACCTAAATTGGGTGAGTTCGATTGAAACCCACACACACCTTCAGCCATATATCACAGCGGTATACCAAGTTACTATGTTGCAGTATATATGAGGAAAGAGTGGCCTTCATGGTGTGCAGTGTGTTGTTATTGTGAAGTGGGATTTTACTTATAGATACACAGAGTGTGCATGCTTTGCTATGAGCATGAAATGAATTGCCGACTCATCCTTGCCTCAGGGCCTCCAGAGATGGTAGACTATGTTCATGCAAAATGATATGGTATTCCATAGGTTTTGTAAATATAGACAGGTAGGAGAGCCTTATGCCTCCTATTGTTCACTGTTCCCTTAGAACTTGACGAAGGTAGGCAGGGAGGTCTAAATGCCCTGAAGAAGGCCAATTAGGCATTTTTAGAATCTGCCAAAACATGTTGGCCGAATAAGAATGCAGGAAACATTGGATTCCTATTTGCCATCAATGGTATAGGTTTAAATCATGATATGGATACCCATCGAATAAAGATATTTAGGGTATACCTATACCTATTTTTACACTTTGGCTGGACCCCTCGGAATTGTACAGATCATTTAATATTTAATGGCCCCCAGACCGGGTGAAGCCCACCCGGTTGGCATTGCCCTACCAGGGTGAGAAACAACTCCAGTGATGAAGAAGGCTACCATTTCGTGGATGAGGTGTTTTTTTCTTAATATTATTAATATTCCTGGAGGATTTGGTACCACATATAGGAATTAAAGCCTGGCCTTTCGCATCTTGGGTTGTAGTAGTTAAAGCCTGTCCTTTCCTGTAAAATTCGCTGTATTAAAAAGTCAAGTCTATCGGATTTGCAATTTTAGCTGTGCCAGCTGTTTCTCTGGATGTGCAACTTTATGGAAGGCCGATATTGAACAGCGAGCAAGTAGACTTTCAGAAGCGTTGTTTCTTCAGGTTGACTGCTGCAGTACATGAGTTTTCTTTTAGTGTTTGCTGCCATCTCCTGGACATGAATGTTAACTGCAGAAGAGTAAAATGTATTTGTGCAAAACAACATCTGATTGTTATCACAAGGAGTGAAATGTCATGTTTGTGAAAATTTTCTGACATAAAAAGGAAGGTTTCATATGCTCTTATAGGGTCTGGAGTTGGCATATTCTTCTCTAAGCTGATTGTGCAAATACAATTTGCCAGTGTACTCTCGTGATTAAATATAAGGCAGTGATTTGGCAGCCCTAGCAACCTAGCAGCAAAGGCTTTTCATGCGAATTGTATTAAAAAAAAACTGTAAACTGATGCCTCATTTTGTTATGCTTATGGTATGCTTGCATTCTTAAAACCCTGTAAGTGCACTAGCAGAAGTATTCAAAATTCCCCTATTTCTTTGCACACTCCTAGTCCATCATTGGTACTCCAGTAGAATATCTGTTTGGTGAAAAATCGAACGGTGTGGGTAAACAGTTCTTCCAATCTAACAGCCCCTTTCCTTACCACCATCTATACGGTGCTTAGGGGGATATTCACAAGAACGTGCGATAAACATCGCCAAAATAGGCTAACGCAATTTTCCATATCGCCGTCTATCGCGGGAAAATAACTCTGTGTCAACGTCGTATTCCCAACACGGCGGTAACATGCGATAATTTCCCGAGAACGCCTCAAATGTCCACAATACAACTACCGCGACGGCGATAAAAAGGGAAACCCGAACGTGAAAAAAGTTGCGATGGGCCCAACTGCGATAAAAATCCAGCGAAAAGCTGCACCAGGCCTGCAAGTCCCACAAGTAAGGCGGGAACAATAACTATAAAAGCGGCAAAAATGAAATACAAATAAAACACAAACAACTGCGAAGCACCATGGAGGGAGCCGGAGCAAGTACAGAGGACAACCCGAACCCCACAAGCCCCACGGAGGACCAGCCTGGGACCTCGGGGACAGGGAAGGGCAAGGAGAAGAATAAGAGGAACCCGCGTTTCAGTACGCAGCAAAACCAGATCCTCATTACGGAGGTGACAGAACACCACCACCAACTGTACATCACCTCCACTGTGACATTGGCAACTAAAAATACAATATGGCAGTCCATCTTGGCCAAGGTGAATGCAGTCGGAGTGAAGAGAAGGGAAGTGGACGACTGCAAGAAGTGCTGGACTGATGTGAAGCGCAAAACCAAGCTGAAAATCGCTGCCAACCTGAGAGCAGCAATGCAGACTGGAGGTGAGAGCCCAGCGACACACCAGGAGCTGGATGAGATGGAGAAAATGGTGACTCGAGTCATCATTGGGGAGACGGTGGCAGGAGTTGGTGGACCGGACACTGCACAACATGACCTGAGCCAACAGCAACAGGGTGAGTAACAACCAGGGACCGGGGGGACGGGGGGAGATGGGCACAATGGCACACATGCACAATTAAGTAGAGCACATCTGCGGACAAATCATGCCCAAGAGTCACAACTCCGACCAAGAGCCCAACTCACCCAAGTCTGCAACATCTCAGCACTGCATAAGCACAGAAGCGAAAGGCACACCGCCTGAAAGGGAGAAGGGCCAGCCAAATCAGAGCTGAAGGGGCAACACACCCACAATGCAGTACACACACATAAGAATCAGAGCACCCCAACATTGACTACAATGTGGTACAAACTGCAACACTCCCACAACAGAACAGAGGACACAACTGCTGCCGCTTGTGTGTAGAAAATGGCCATTCACATTTGGCATAGCAGGAACCTGTGAGATGACAATGGACAAGTACAACCTCACATCCCAGATGGTGTAGAAATGTCAACTGTCCCGCATTAAATAGGCATCTCTTCACAAACAGTCACAATGTACATTGTCATGCAGTCCGTTAGTAAACTTGTACAATGCGTGAACATACATGTGAACACAGTGTCAATCTGCATCTCCCCTTCACATTGCAGAGGGAGAATCAACACCTCCTGCAGAGCAGACACAACAACTCAGCACTGATGACAAAGAGGACCTCCCCAACATCGACACCAACGCCCTCCAGCAGCTCATGGACAGCTTTGGCATCCCACCTCCAGGAGCAGGGCAGCCCAGCTGCATCGAGGAGACCCCACCCCCTGCACAGACCACACAGCAGGAAGCACCCACCACCATGGCTGTCTCCCAGGACCCCCACGACCAACACATGGCATTCCAACGCCGTGTGTTAGGGTGCCAGGAGAAGATGGCTGATCAGGTGCAGGTGGGGTTCGATCTCATGGCAGCCAAACTAGATGCCATTCGTGGGTGTCTAAGTCCCATCAGGGTCCACTTACAGTCTTTAACGGACACCCACTGTCCGCTCCATGCTCTCCAACAATGCATGGCTGACATCGCTGGAGTCATGACTCGGAGACAAGAACAAGTGTCTAGTCAGAGTGGCTCCAGCGATGTCAGCCGGGAGTTGGGGCACATGCGGAGGATCATGGAGAACATGGAGCGGATGCATGGGGAATGATTGGCTGCCACGGCTGCACACCAGCGAGATGTAGCTGGGATCTCCCATGACCTGCAGATCCTCATCATGGCATTGCCGCCACACGGCCTGGCGCGGATGACTGCTGCTGCTACTACTCCATCCACATCTCCGCCCCCTGAAGTGTCAGTGCCACACAGTGCGGCAGACCAAACACCACCACCCACATGTGAGGCATCTGACACATCAGAGGACGAAGATGATGATGAATCTGGCTTGGTGGTAAGATTGAAGTGGTAGCATACATCACCGCCATATGGCCTGATTCAGCTTGTTTCTGCCCTCCGCATCATGCCCTGGAATAACATCTTCCACTGTCCCCCGTTACACTCAGCAACACTCACCTTGGACCTCGACATGGACTGCCATATTAGGATTGGTTACCAATGACACAGCAATCACACTGGGGACTTAAGTCTTTCTCTCCCGATGAACCTGTCTATCCCTAAAGGACTCTGGCTGGCCCTCCACGGGGCAACAATGTAAAGTGGGGTTTGCATGGCCCTGTACTGGTCCAGCTAAAACACCCCACTGAATGCAAATAAAACATTCAAATTCACACTGATGTGTCATGGACCTGATCAATTAAGCATGAAAGTATTGATGAATGTAGAGACAGTGATTCCACAGAAATGGTACTCCCTGGGTAATGCTATCAATGCGCATGTATGGCCGTGACCCAGATAGGCAGTGAGACACACATCGTCATCCAAAACAACTCACATCACAGTTGAATACAAGTGAATGTGCGTAGACTTTATTAGCATATGCGTGCCAGTACAGGCAAGAGAAGTGTCACAACATGCGGACCAATGCAGCAGTATGTCAGAATGAGGAACATTGCCAAGCGCCGCTGTCCACTCCGGGGAGTGCCTCACCTTTCACAGGTGTGTGTTACCCCGCGTGGTTGTCCGCCCACGTATTCGGGGTCCAGGCGAATGCAGCCATGTCCACTGTTGTCGTGGGATATGTGACCAGAACCCCAAGATGCAACAAGGTGTCGGGACATGTGCAATGGGTTCCAAACTGTTGTGGCTGCAGGTACGTAGTTACACGTCCATGAAAGCGATTGCAGCTTCGTAGGCAATCATTTCCAACATGAGGTCATTGTCGACTCCATCAAACAGGACGGCAAGGCTAGCCCTTAGCAGGTCCGTACAGATGTGCTGCGTCCACCTCCTGTCACCAATTAGCACTACAGCCCAATAGGGAAGCGGCTCAATGTTGTCACTGCACACGAGGAGTTCTGCAAATTCCCAGGTCCAGCTGCCAGCATGTATGCCAAGTATCCAGGCATCCCATAGACGGGTGTCACGGTGACACTCCTGGTCGTGGGCCAACAGGGGGCGCACACACATGTCGAAATCCAGTTCGGCTACCGTCCTGTTGGATAGGCAGACATCCATGGACCACTCGAATATGCACGATCGATAATGCAACACAGGCTGAACGCAGGTGACGTTGGCAAGGCGGAAGCTCAGCCGGTAACTGACCTGCAGCACTACCAATGGCAGTGCCCCCAGTAAATGCAGCATACGTGCACCGTACAGTTCCACGTGACAGGGGTTGTGCATGTGTCCGGGATGTTCTGCCATTGCGTTAGTGGCCCTGGTTGAAGCGGCACTGTTCTGACCTGCGCCAGGTCTGTGGATGAAATGCCACAGCTCGGATCAATGAGTTGTTTAAGTGTGCAACGGTTGTACGCCTGGGATGGTGTGGGAGTAAGTGTGAAGGCCATTCCATGCAAGATAACTCCGAGCAAGGACTTCTGTGTGTGGGGTGTGTATACGTTGGTCTGTCATCAGGCTGTGCGTAGTGTGGGAGTCGTCCTCAACTGCTAGCGTATCTGTCAGGGGGTGCCGGGCACATGCAATTCCAAGGTCGGATGTGCAGATGTGCTTCCGCCTGATAGTTCAGACAAAGGAGCTTTCATCCCTAATGTCAGTTTGTCATCTGCTTGCATTCAGGAATTGTGATGGGGTTTGTTGGGTGTGGGGTGGGATGTGTGCGACTTTGGAATACATGTTTGACATGACTTGCATGTGGCAAATGAGCGGCATCACTGTGTGTTACGTTGCCTCACAGCCGCTCCTCCCTCCCCCGAGCCTATTCACTTGCGTACGCTGCGCGGTTGCATCACTTGCACTCCAACGGCACACCATTGTCATGCCTGTCTGCGCATGTCCACAGGCCTGACAACGACACTGTGATGTTGGCCGTTCAAGGTGGGCGACCACGTGAGTGTAGGCCTATGGTAAGGATAGTGCGGACACAGATGTGGAGTTCATGCCTGGCTGAACTCGCGCTGCGATTCAGGCTAGGCATTTGGCTCATGCTGCGGCAATGCAGATACACACAACACTTGGCATGTATGAGCCAAGACCCCGAGCGGTCTTGCGCTCCTTCATTTCTCCGTTCGTGCGAGACCGCCCTCCGGGTGCATGCTACATTGCAACATTGTCAATTGCGGGCTGGGTGGCGCCAACACTACAACAGAGACACACTCATTGGTGACTTCCTTGTCCAAGCCAGAACTGAACCACGCCCTGAGCCCCGGGCTAATTCTACACACCCCTGCGCTGGACTGACGTACGCCAGCCCAGACCACTCCGCTTGTGCTTACAGGGGGGAGGAGAAAGCTACATGTCCAAGGTCTTACCCACTGCCTGAGGTGACATGCTTGCGTCCGCTGTCCACAGCACGATGTGATGTGGTAGGTCCAGGGGCCATCGCGCATACATAATGACCACACGGACACACTTAGATGTATGGTGGAACTGGCTACGGGCACGTGCGCCCAGCCCCTTTTTATTACCAGGGTCACATGTCCAGTGACGCCTGTGCTGGATGGGTGTGGGGTGAGTGTAAGCCAGCCCTCGGGGAGTGGTTGGTGCTGGCAACAACTAGAACAGTGATCATCGGATCACACACACAGATTTAATCATAAAGGGTCCATGACTTGCAGTGCACTGAGGTAGGGGCACCAGAACTGGACTCACACACAAAAGATTACATCATAAAGGGTCCATGACTTGAGCTGCACTGAGTTCGTGGCACCGGAAGTGCTCGGCGGGTGTGCGGCCTGCGATGATGCGTCGTCCGGGCAGGCCGCCCTGGAAGCAATGTCTGTTGCCTACTGGACTGCGCCATAAATAAATAAAGACTCAATTTGAATTGTGAGCCCTGCTGACCGCAGAGTAGGCCGGAGGCAGCGGTCAGAAAGGGCCCACAGCCACGTGGCGATGACTTGAGCTGCACAGAGTTAGTGGCACCAGATCTGGAATCACACACACAAGATTCAAACATAAAGGGTCCATGACTTGTGGTACACTGAGTTAGTGGCACCTGAAGCGCTCAGCGGGTGTGCAGCCTGCGATGATGCGTCGTCCGGGCGGGCCGCACTGGAAGCAATGTCTGTTGCCTACTGGACAGCGCCATAAATAAATCAAGACTGAATTTGAATTGTGAGCCCTGCTGACCGCAGTGTAGGCCGGAGGCAGCGGTCAGAAAGGGCCCACAGCCACGTGGTGATGACTTGTGGTGCACTGAGTTAGTGGCACCTGAAGCGCTCGGCGGGTGTGCAGCCAGCGATGATGCGTCGTTTGACTTGGGGGACCTGCTGACCGCAGTATAGGCTGGAGGCAGCGGTCAGGAAGGGCCCAGAGCCACGTGGTGATGACTTGTGGTGCACTGAGTTAGTGGCACCTGAAGCGCTCAGCGGGTGTGCAGCCAGCGATGATGGTGTGTCCTCGCAGGTCAGGATTGGATTTGATTTAAGCGCCCTGCTGACCGCAGTGTTGGCCGAAGGCAGTAGTCAGCACACACATTACTCCGCGGTGCTGTGCCGCTAGGTGCGCTGGGGGCCTGGGTCGCGGAAGGCAGCGATCGGCTGAAGAGGCTGGCGGTCACGGCGGCAGACTCGTGGCAGGGTGAGGGGCGCCGCCCTGGCAGACGCGTTGGCTATCCCGGAAGTGAACCACGCCCAGAGCCCCGGTCTATTATTCGCACTCCTATGCTGGTGTGGCGTACGCCGGACCAGCCCACTCCGCTTCCGTGTACAGGGGGGACGACACAGCTACATGAGCGTGGTCTTCCCCACTGCCTGAGGTAAGATGGCTGCGTCCACTGTCCACAACACTGCACACACCAGCTGTATATGTCCACAGGGACATGTCTGTGCTCTGCATACTGGAGTCTGTCCAGCACATCACCGCCATGCTTGGCATTGTGTACATTCTTATTCATGGGTGACTTGCCTCCTTCACACATACTTGGTTCCCACCTCTCCCCACATTCTGCAATTGTGTGGCTGAGGGGCTATGCCATTTTCGGAAGGTCAGCTGTCTTGTTCTGCGCTGCCTCGGTGGTAGTCCAAAGGGTGTGCGGGGGGGGCCTGGGGGTGGTGGTAGTGGGTGTTGTGGACCTCTTGGGTCTCCGAGCTGCATGATCATTAGATCCATGACATGTGTTAGTCTTCAGATGTGGCTCTGGGCTGGGCTCCCTTTCATACTGCAGGTTGTCGTCCTGCTTAACACCAGTAAAAGGCAGGTGTTAAATCCCTGCTGCTAACGCGCCTTTTCGCCTGTTTTCGGGTCGCATCGCAGATCTGGCTGCTCGTTGTGAATATCGCGAAGTGGTGTTTTTGTGTGTTTTTGCGCGGGTACGCCTACTCTGCATATCATTAGCGTTAATTGTCGCTCTCATCCGTGGCGATGTGTTTTGCGGCAGCTATTGCGGGGAAACTGGCGATGTCGGCAGTTTGCACGAGCTTGTGAATGGGGCGATAAGTCTATTGCCACTTTTGCGGCCCTGATCAGGTGCGTGATTCCGCTCGCGGGCCAGGTGGCCCCCTCTCCCCCAGAATGGAAAGTCCTGCGCGGGTGGAAGAAAATAAAAGAATGTGACCTGGTGGGGACCCTGCGTAACTCAGCCCCAAAAAGGCCAGTACTGGGAAACCTTGACCAGGAAAGCGAGTCCCTCTCGCTCAGGCTGAGGAATGCCATTGATAAAGTCGCTCCCGCACATAGAGAAAGAGTGAGGAACAAAGGCAAAGGGGCCCCCTGGTTTAATGAGGCTTTGAGAGGGAAGAAACAAACACTACACCAATTCGAGAGAGCTTGGCGTAAATCATACGATCCAGGTGCTCTCTCTGAATACAAAGCCATGTTTGCAACCTACAAAAAAGCCATCATAGCCAGGAAGGCGGAATACTACCAATCTAGGATTTTGGCCGCCGCCAATAAACAGAAGGAGACTTTTCGGATCCTAACGGAGCTGAGACAGTCACAAGAACAGAAACCCCCGGGCTGTCCCGAAGACTGCAATAAGTTTCAGTCCTACTTTCTGCACAAAGTCAATGACCTCCTGTCGGTCATTCACCACACTCCCTCTGTCCATATTCCCCCGGTGGCTGACCCCACACTGCCTGTCTATGATAAACCCCTCTCCTTCTTTCCAAAGTTAAATCATGACTCTCTGAGCCTCCTAATGGCCCGTACCAAATCGGGGTCACCAGCGGACCCCTGCCCACCTAGGGTGGAGAGTGAGGTCCTCAACCGGCCATGTTCCGACCAACTTTAAAGAGGCGAGAGTCATACCCCTGCTGAAAAAACCAGGGGCAGATGCAACGAATCTCAAAAACTTTAGGCCAATTTCCCAGCTCCCTTTTCTGGCAAAGGTGCTGGAACAACATGTGCTGAAAACCCTATCCCACCACTTAGAGAGCAATCAGCTCTTTCATATGAAACAGGCCGGTTTCAGGGCTCACCACAGCACAGAACTGGTAATGCTGGCAGTGTTGGACGAACTCAGACTGATGGCCGATAACAAGAAGCCATGCGCCCTGGTCCTGCTAGACATGTACACAGCATTCAACACGGTCATGGCCTACTCTTGTCGCGGATTAGGGATCTAGGAGTCCAGGGGTAGCATTCCAATGGCTTGCGTCCTTCCTGTCAGGCCGATCTCAAAGGATCCAACTTGCTGACCAGGTGTCTGATGCGGGTGAGCTAACGTGCGGCATCCCTCAGGGATCGGCACTGTCCCCCCTTCTCTTTAATGCCTATCTCCACCCCATGGTGGCCGCATTGTCTGGTATGGAGTGCCAAGTCTTCAACTATGCGGACGACACCCAAATCATCATCCAGATTGACAACTCTCCCACGGCCCATGTACGGATGCAGAATATCCTGAAGTTCACAGTCAACTGGATGACAGCCAACTCTCTCAAAATTAACCCCGATAAAACCGAGGTATTGGCTATTACCACGGATATTAACCCCTGGAGTGACCTTTTCTGGCCACAAGAGCTTGGCTCCACTCCAAAGCCAGCCCCAGTTGTAAAGAGTCTGGGCATAAAAATAGACGCCAAACTCTCCATGTCCCATCAGGTTTCTACCGTGGTGGGAACATGCGTGGGCCTGCTAAGACTGCTACGGAAACTTGCCCCCCTTCTCTCATTTACGGCACTCCGTATGGCAGTGTCAGCATTGATTATTTCTTGCTTAAACTATGGAAATTCTCTGTATGTTGGCCTCCCGGAAAAGCTGCTAACAAAACTCCAGGTAGTCATGAACGACGCTGCCAGACTGATTTTCAGGCTCCCAAGGCGGGCTCACGCCACCCCCCTATTGCAGAAGCTACACTGGCTCCCGGTCAAGCAGAGAACCAGATTCAAGGGGCTATGCATAGCCCACAAAGCCATCCACGGTCAGGCCCCAGCATATATTAAGGAACGCCTGGTAAATTATGTGCCAGGGCGCTCCCTCCGGTCTTCGGATGCTGGTTTGTTGTCTTACCCCTGCTACCCGACCTCTTCCAAAGGGGGCAGAGCATTTTCCACAATGACCCCTCAACTCTGGAATGAGCTGCCGGCAGGCATTCGTAAGGAACCCGCCCTCCTCCCATTTAGGAAAAAATTAAAAACACTTCTTTTTACGGAAGCTTGGGGCACAACCTAGGCCAAGTCGGAGCGCACACTCTAGCAGAGGTGCGAAGGTTGGGCTCTCTCTCACAGCGCTTAGAGACCAGTAGGTGATTATGCGCTCTAGAAATCCCAATTAACAATAACAATAAAGTGCCGATAAATCGGCGATGGCTCCTTTAGAATATGCCCCTTAGTTAGTAAAACAATTAGCACCAGAGCTCTTTCAGGACTCCACTTCCGCTTGCAGCGCCCGTTGTTGTCAGCACTGCCAATTACAGTTTCAACACCACTACTAGCCCTCACACTCCTACACGTGTGACAATTCTGACTATCCCTGACCCCGAAAGCTATAAAGAATGAGTTCGGCAGCAGGTATTAGTCATTTTTATTGTATATTGAATTAATAAAAAACTGTTGCTGTGTTTGGCTCTAAATTAGACAAACAGCACCACCATGTGTCTTAAGTGCCATAGTTGCCAATTAAGTTCCGGTGCCGAGCACCGGAAACCACCTGCTCAAATTAAGCACTGGGAAGAGGGTAGCTTTGTATTTCCAAACTGGAAAGACACTTTGGGACCAATTTAATTCTTGACGGTAAAATACTCCATTGCCCTGGCGGAACAACATGCCATCCGCCAATATATAAATGAGACCCTTAATTTGGCTTTTCAATTAATCTGTGTTTTAACAGTGGCCCAGGAACATTCCCTGTCAGGTTGGTGGCCACAAACGCATTTACAAGTTGCAAATCCAAGCTCTGAATAGATCTCTCACTGAAACCGATCAGATTCTGTGAATCAGGAGCAGGACATTTCTGCTCTCTAGTAAGTTAATGGTACAAAAGGATATGCAAATAAGAGTAGATAACCTTGCTTTTTTGTTTGAACTACGAAAGAGATAATAATATACGTTTACTAGCGCAGACAGAGAGCAACAACATTATGCACCTAATTTATAGGCTTTGGCCACTATCTACACTCTATCAAAGACATTAATTTTTCAAACAGGTTATAAAAGTTTCAAAACATTAATTATTCAAACAGGGTATAAAAATGTTAAAACGTTATCAAATGTTTACTTTCTTACCTGTTATATTGACACAATGAGAATTGCTCCTGACTGTCACACCGAGCCAAAACTAGACTTTAGCAACAATCATTGTGCACTTGCGCCAAACCTGGAACACGTTTGTCTTTTAATACTATACAGTTAGCATTATAGAGAATGGTCAATCTTATTGTTTCAGCTTTACAAATGTGAGCCATACAATATAAAGCACGGTCGAGAGATTACAAAAGAAAAACAATCACAAACCCAACGACAATACATTAAAAATATTACATTAGTTTTATATTTTAGACGTTTCGTCTCCCTAGCTATTACAATCCAATAAACATTTCTTCTTGATATCACTAAGGACCATGATTATGGCCAAACTGGCTCCCCGTTTTGCACCTGATCAAAAAACGGGGCAGCTCATTTTACACTTTTTTTTGCCGTTTTTGTATAATGTGAAAAATCATGTTATATCCAGTTTTCAAAGGTAAAATATTTGCGTGAGAAACTCTATCTGCCCTTGTGAAAATGTACCAGTGGCATTTGGACCCTGAAGACACGGACTCTTATTTGTCCTATACTGGCTTCAGAGACCTAGGAAGACACTTTGGGATATGTAATACCCAACGGATATTGTCCTGTAAAGTAAATGTAACTATATATACCTGATGATTATATGGGTGGAATTGAACGTATTGGTGGAGAACAACCTTATAATATTCACACCAGAAACGACTCGGTGATTTCGTGACCCCCTTGCTTCGATTTCTGGCAAGCTGTCACCTTGCAGCAAAGTGATTTTTATAGATTTAAGGCTCACTCAAAAACTTAAATCCATACCTTTTTAAAGAAGAGACTTACTGATCTGATTTACTACCTATGAGTATGTTTATTGGAAATATAATATACTTCAAATGTCTGTTTTCTATTTGATCAACGAGATGAATTATTCCATTTGTCTTTGAGCCAGGATGGATCTATTTCCTAACTACTGTGCATGTCTCGAGTCCAGTCCCATTGTACTAGGGCCAATTGCCTGTTGGGACCTGAGCCATCCTCAGACAGTACAGAGGCCTCCTCAGACAAGGGTAGGAAAGTATGGGGCAGATTTACAAGCCCCTTGCGTCACCGGTGCGTCACTTTTTGTAACGTACTGGTGGCACATTTTACTGCTCCACCCTGCGTGACTTTTCCTGTCCTTGTAAATATGGCACCTTTACACGCAGCACTTTGCGTGAAAGGGGCGTTCCATGGGCAGGGCCGGACTGGGAACCAAAACTAGCCCTGGCAGTGGGCTCGGCCGCCCCCCCCCCTCCCGGGGGGGGGGGGCTTCGGCCAGTCCGGCCCTGTCCATGGGTGTTGCTGTGGGTGTTCCCACGCAACACCCATGGAACCAGACACATTTCCAGATTTACGAGGAATCGTAAATCTGGAAATGGGGAGGCGTAGGGAGGCGCAACGAGGAGAAATGTATTCATTTCTCCTCGTTGTTTAGGTCTCGCCTACGCAGCGCGCATGCGCTGCATAGGAGGAGACCTCTTGGAATTGATTCGCTTTTTAGGCCAAAAACGTGCACGCATTGCATTGCTTTCAATGGCAACGCGTGCACGTTTGGCGATTCCCTTGCGGGAGCGAGCTTTGAAACCATCTGTTTGTAATTAACTTTCAAACAGATGGTGCCCCTGCTCGCTCCCTCAAGGGAAACGCTGTGTGTGCTCTCGGCCGCACTCCCCCCACCCCTCCCACTTGTTTTTCCTCTTGTAGCTTTCGATTTCTTAGTGGCAATTAATCACCATACAAAGCCGAACCTATTAGCTTTGTCAATGACAGTTACTTTTGCATTTCTAGGGTATGTTGATCTAGCGTTACTCCTCCTTGATATTGCATAGCCGGGAGGCACACCAGCGTGCGCTTCGAGTCCCGCCTCGATGGCGCCTCTGAAACAGAGAGGAGCAGTTTTCACGTCTTACTCGTGAAATTGATGAGACGCTAAATTGCTTTTGGCAGAAAGACCGGCTGAATGCGGGTCCTGTTTTCGTTAGAGCGCCCGATAGCTGTGTGACAGCTTCCTCAATTGTTTTTGTTGCTGCTGCATGAAGTGACAAAACGCAGTCACTTAAATAAATGAAAATGACTTTAATCTGGCTCATTTGGACAATTTGGAGCAAACAGTATTAGTCTTATCAAGCCGTGATTAGAAGGAAATTGCTTTGCACGTTCCCAACAGCTCCTGCATGTTGTGGGCCCAGCAAACTCTATCAGTTATGTTAACAGCCCGGGAACACAAGGACTCGGGCGCCATTTTCAGCACTTGCCAGCAATTTTTAACATTCACATTCATAGCTGCAGTTGTTAAAGCAGGCACGGGGGGACAGAGGATTATACGAGATTGATCATTTAATTTCCTCTCACTCTTTCTAAAGTGACCGGAAAATCAATGGGAATTGCTTTATAAACATGCAGTTATGGCGTCCCATGTTGTGGGGAAGTGTGGCTGAATGGCAGCTGTCTCTTGGCACCAATTCCGTCTGTAGCATGTAGTCCGGGCCAGGGCCCACCCACGAACAGCAGTTATGACGTCCTGCACTGCGGGAAGTGTGGCTAAATTTAAGCTGCCTTCTGGCACCAAGGTAGTCTGGTACGTGTAGTCCGGGCCCCCACGAACAGCAGTTATGGTGTCCGCAGTAGATTGTGGCTGTCCGCGGCCCCCACAGGGGGCCACCTCAGCAGGGCGGCCCTTTAGTGCCATCTTGGCACCACCCACCCGCTCTAGTGTCCAGAGGGGTCTGCGATCCCTCAGCTGGGCGCCTCCGTGACGTCCTTCCTGTGCGCCGGGGAGGGTGGGAGGGCTTATATGCCTCCCCTGCCCCTCCTGGCGGTCTCTTTGCCCAGCCACGCCGTCGAGAAGGATCGTTCGTCTCTCGTCGTTGTCCTTAGGCCGGGTCGTGCCTTGTGCGCTCCTACGCGACAGTACGGTGAGTGCAGTAAAGCCCCCGCCCCGTCCCTGGGACAGTCCCAGGTGGTACAGGGGCCATGGCACGGGCTGCCATATGGGGGGGGGGTGCGAGCTCTTTGCAAGCTCGGCGGGCCGGGAATCCGGCACCTCCCCCCCCCCCAGGTCGGCTCTCTCAGCCCAGCCGCTCCGCAGTGCTGTCCCCCGCCGTTGACACGCTGACCTCCACCTGGCTGGTAGGTGTTCGAGGCTGCGGTCTGTCCACTGGTGTCCGCTCCTGCTGCCTGTCTCCCCCCGGTTTTGGCCGCACTGCTGGCTTTCCCACCGGGATGGGATCCGGGAGGGGAGAATCGCGTGCTCTGTATTGCCGGCTAGCTGGTGAGCTCCGGCATGGCACACTGGCTGGAGTGGGGCGTGAGCCTTTGGCTGCCAACGTCCCTTGCCCCCGGCGCTCCCCGGTTCCCCCACAGGGTCTTACGGCATGAGGCGCGGTGGCGGTTCGAGCGGGGTTCCACCTGTGGCTCCGGACGTGCCGGGCGCCTGGGTGCGGGGCCCGGGCGGGTGTCGCAGGGCGGGGAGTCATGCGGTAGTGTCTGGTTGCCTCGCTGGGTGCGGTCTGCGCCCCGGTATGTCTATGCACATTGCGCCCTTGCTGCGGATACGCTGGCTGACTATAGGACCGGGCGTGAGGGGCGGTGCTGTAGGGCACAATGATTCCTATTTTGCCTGGGGCGAGCCGCGGGAGGCAGCAAGCGGCGCGTTGTCTCGCATCGTGGGTGGACCCCGTGACCGGGTTGGAGGTCATGTTCTCGTCGGCCTTGTCGGGTCGACGCATCGCCGGAGGATAGGTTAGTGGCAATGACAACTTTGGGCCACGGCCAGCGAGCATCGCACCGGAGCCCCTCCTGTCCCTCCTGATTTTGCGGGGACTGAGAGGGTGCTCTGGCCTGGCCGGGTGTATTTTGGCATAGTAAGCGTACGGTTGGGTCTCGGTCGGGCGGTCAGCGGCCCAGGCGGGCGGGCAACGCGAAGGGTCGGGCCCGGGTGTTCATGGAGGCGCAGTGTGGACCTCGCACAGAGCCCTGCTGGTGAAGTAGCAGGAGGGAGCTTGCATGCGAGCGCGTGGCCTGCAAGTGGGCTGCACGGTGGCTGGCGATGAGTGCTTGGGTATTATATGTATGGTAGCATGGCCCAGACTGCAGGAGGGCTTAAGGTCCCTCCACGGACAGCGGTGAGTTGTGAGGCCCCTTGCCTTCGAGTTTTCGCATCGGGCCTCAGGACACATGGCCCACAGAATTCAGGTTGATCTGACAGTGGGTAGGGCATGCGGGGACCGGGCGGTGCTCTTCTACTGTCCATGTGTGTTTTCCCACACACCTGACTGCTGGGCACCTCGTAGCTGTCCTTTCTTTTCATCTGCCAGCGGGTCCAGAGCTGTGTGTTATGTGCCCCTGTGGGCCGGTCTATGCTCCTCATTTAGCGCTGATGCACTGTGAGGTGCTGATGGGCATAGCATGGAGGATCGGGATGGAGCCACCCCCTCCCCTGGGTGTACTTGCTGCTTGGAAAAGGTGTGACACTTCCGAGGCCGAGATTGAGTGCAAGGGGGTGGATTCACCAGGTTGCGCTTTCTGTACGGTGTGAGGGGGCGCGAGTCAGGCCGGGCGTTTTGTTGCATAGGAATGCGTGAATACATAAGGTTAGGAGTTGATTTCAAAGAATCTAGCAGCCAGGGCGAACAAAGCGTTGTGAGGTGCCACGTGGTTGGCAGGCAGGACGCTGTGCAGTCTGCAAAAATTTAGGCCTGGCGCTATGGGTATAAGTGGCATCCTTGTGGTATGGGGCAGGATCCATGCTTTTCTCGTAGTCCAGGACAGGGTAACCCTCCCCAGAGGCAGGCGGAGCAGTTGCTTCCTCTGGAGTCGGGTGCAGTTGCCACAGGTTGTGCGGCTGGGGTAGGGTCACAGCTGTGCTTTGGGCTCCATGTAGAGGTAATCCGTCTCCACAGGTAGTGGATGTTATAAGGTTGCGCGTTCCTTTATTACACCTCATCATGTGTCTCCTTACTGCACGTTACCCCTCTATCTTCCAGGATGTGCGTTATCGTTTCATCTGACCTAGTGCGCAGACACTGCTCAGGGTCCTGTACATAGAATTGAAACGCTCTCCAATAGTGACGTTCAGTGCCATTTTGAGATTGTTGTAATGCCAGGTTAGCATATTTTCTGTGCTATTCATGGTTAAATGCTAATTATTTATGCTATGCTTAGTGCATGCGTTTCAAATGACAAGTTTGCTTATTTATTTCACTATGCTGAACTGCTGCCTTTCATGCATTGGTAATGCCATGATAGCATAAGTTTAAGTGTTATCTTTGTTTTTGGGTTGCGGTTGCATGGGTCGTGAGGACCCGGACAGCTGGCTGCATTGCCACGGCGCTTGTTGGCAAAAAGGTGTTACTTACGGGTTTTATAGAACATTTTTGTTGTGTTACAGGTACATGGTAGTGTGGCGCCGGGTGGGGTACGTGGCAACATTAAGATGTAGGTAAAACCCAGGGTGTAAAATAGCGACCGCCACGCACGTGGTTGATAAGGGTGCCGGGGGCTGGAAACATGAGGGCCCGCTGGCCAGCGTGAGTGGGCCCGGCCGTGGGTCTGATGCGCCGGGGCCAGGTAAGCGGTAGAGGAAGGGAAATCCTTTGAAGAGAGTCATTTGCACTGTGGATTTCCCTTCTCTTTTTGAAACTCAGGAGTAGCAACATTGTCATGGTATCAGCGGGCTTCGAGTGAAAGCTTTTCACTATTATATACAAGCTATAGTTGCTGCTTATTTATCATACCCTTAATTACGTTAGTCACGCCTGTGAGGCAGGAAGGCCGTGCAATATTGGCGCATGGCTGCATTTTAGTGTACTAAGGTGACTGTTCACGACCACGGGTGACACTTTCACCAGTACAAGATGGGCACGCAGAAGAAGTAAAGCACCACGATTTCGGATCTCGCAGGACACAGAGGGCCTGTGGGCTAAACTAAGTTTGAATGAGGGACCAGGTGTAAGCTTTTATTTTGTAGGCGATAATCTAGGTCTTGGGTTGCACGCCTTGGTGCGGTCTAAAATCAGTGCATCACAGGTTTTGTGGCAGTGGGCAAGCGTGGCATAAGGTGGGCAAGAGCCCCACACTGAAAGAGGGGAGTTGCCAGCACAAGGTTTCAGCAGGGATGAGAAAGGAGGTTGTTCGCGGGGTTTCTGCATCGCCATTCTGTTTTCAAAATGGCTGCTGCTTTCTGGTTTTGGCACCTGGCATGCGTGCAGGTGACCTGTCTGGCTGTTGCGGAAGTACGGGGGGACTCCGGGGTCTCTTCGATTCCCTGATAAACTGCTTCTAGTGGCTTCGTGTGGCTACGGCTGGGTGTTACACACGTTTTCACTGCTTCATAGGGCGGTGCAGGATTTCAGTTCATTCGTGATGTTGCTTAATGGCAATGGTCTCATTTGCGGTTCAACTTGCTTTCGAGTGAATAGAGACATTTTATTCAATGTTCACCTTACAAGTGTGCGGGGTTTAGAAAGTTGGGGGAAACACAAGGGGCAATAACGTAGTAAGGAACACGAGACATTCCCAGATCCTGTAAAGGGCAAGTAGCTGGGCGTACTGTTCGCCCCCTGTTCCCACGGACTGGTCTGCCCCCTGGTACAGATTATCAGAAGTTTGGGAGAGCCAGACCTCACCTAGAGGTGCCTGACTTAAGTTTGAGGGACAAGTCCAATGTGTCACATCTACTGAACGTCTAGAAATGTTCTAGTATCTTGCAAGCTTGCCCAGGCTGTAGTGTCTGCAGAGTTTGGGGCAGGTTAGCATCCCCACCTTGCATTCAGTATTCCGACAGCTCAATAGTTGATAGAACATGGGAAACACCTTCCCAAAGCTGGCACCAGAACACAAGGTTAGTCAGGGCCAACTTGTCGGCGGGGCGACTAGTGCAGGCGAAGAATCACTCACTCCTTGCACAGTCACACCAGTTTGGAATTGAAGCTTTGCCTTGGGTATCCTTGGGAATATAGGAAGGCCAGACAAGCAGCCAGGGGTTACAGAGCAGGTGCACTCTGCTCTTAGCATTGTATTTCAGGCTGTATCACCTCACCTAGGAAACAAGCACTTCTTGGGGTGCTGGGTTGGACCCAGACAGGACATCAAGTAATAATTGAGCTATGCTAACTGCCGGTGAAGATCAATTTATAGGGGAGCAATTGAGCACTGCGGGTGGCCATTCCTTGCTTGAGAAAGATGATAGCTTTGTTCCCCGATAGTACCCACATACTGGTCCAGTGGCTACCAGGCCATCGCATCCCAGGTTGGGGGGGTCAACTCTGTTAAATCCTAGGGTGGACTAGGAGGGTACGGGACTGGTGCTTAGGAAACCCTGACGGAGCAGGGGAGATGCTGGCAATAGGCCCAGCAATTCACCTGCTCTCCCCCACCGGTGGTATTAAAAGTATCCCCAATTTCCACCATGTGAACTACACTTAGGAAGGCCTGGGATACAATTTCACCGGTCCGCTGAGCTACAGCGGGCCGTTCCGTTTAAGGGAAAACTACGTTTCAGGGAAAACTACAGCAGAGACTGGTAAGGGGGAGGTCCCCCAACACATCCTGGCCATCCACTCTGCTGTTCACAACCGGGATGACTTCTTGTTCCTAGGGCCTGTGGCGACCTAGAAGTGTAGTGAGGGATTAGTGTTTCCAAGAGCTGGCGGGGCATCTGGGGGTTCCCTTGGCACCAGGTAAAACCGAGGGTCCGGCACAGGTTCTCACGTTTTTGGGCATAGAGCTGGACACCATAAAGGGTGAATCCAGGCTCCCGGCCAAGAAGGTGGAGGATCTGCGGCAGGATATCCAGGCGCTACTGGGCAAAGACAAGGCCTCCCTGGGCGCGGTGCAGAGTCTCTTGGGAAAACTGAATTTCGCAGCAAGAGCCATCCCGGCAGGGAGAGTATTCTCCAGAAGGCTAGCCAGGGCCACAGCCAAGGTTCACAAAAAGCACCACCTGGTGAGGTTAGGTAGCGGACTGAAAGAGGACCTAGCAATGTGGTGTGAGTTCCTACTCACTTTCAATGGGACAGTCATATGGAGAGCCCCTGGGCAGGCAGCCCGGAGCTCCGCCTCTTCACAGACGCTTCAGGCAGGGAGGGTTTCGGTGCCATACTCGGGAGGACTGGTGTGCACAGAAATGGCCGAATGCATGGCGGCAGCGCAAGATCACCTCTAACATAACGGTACTGGAACTGTTCCCCATCGTGATCTCCCTGCATTTGTGGCCCAAAGCGCTGGCGGACTAGAAGGTAGTTTTCTGGTCCGACAACATGGGGGTGGTACAGGCAATCAATGGCCAGTCAGCCAAGTGCCCCTTGGTGCTGTGCTTATTGAGAGAACTAGTCAGGGCCGGCCTACGCTGCAAAACCTATTCAGGGCTAGGCACATCGAAGGGGTCCAAAATGTGGCAGCTGACGCTCTCTCGTTTTCAGTGGCTCCGTTTCCGGGAGGCCTGGCCGCAAGCGAGAGCAGAGATGACACCCTTCCCAGCACACCTGTGGCACATCCTACACTGGAGCAGCGGTTGAGATCGTTGGGGGAACGCTCCCTGGCACCGGGGACCAGGAAGAAGTACAAGGCCCACCTCGAAACATTCCTAAGCGTCACAGAGACCTTGAGCACTGGCTCGCTTCACTTTGAACAGCAGGTTCAAGCGTTTGTTCTATGGGCCAAAGATCAGGGAAAGAGCCACTCTTGGGTCTGTGGCCATCTGACGGCAGTAAGCCACGACACCAAGCTGAAGGGGGGGGTGGACCCGACCAAGTCCTTCTTGATCAGGGCGGCCCTCAAGGGATGGGCCAGGGAGGAGGTCCGTGCCCCGGACCCCAGGGGTCCCATTGATTTTCCCACCCTACAAGGGATGCTGGACGTAATCCACCAGGTCACCCACACGCTGTTTGAGGCCAAGCTATTCGCGGCAGCCTTCTGCCTAGCTTTCTTTGGGGCGTTCAGGATGGGGGAACTGGTAGCCAGGTCTAAAACAGACGCCTCAGGAGTCGCGTTGGGCTCCCAAGATGTCAAGCTTACAGACAAACTAGTGCTGCGTATCAGGAGGTCCAAGACAGATCAGGCAGGGAAGGGGGCTGAGGTTGTCCTGGAACCACTAGGAGACCCCAGGTACTGCCCTGTGGCAGTGGTGAGGGATTACATGTCCGTGCGCCCAGCGACTCAGGGTTACTTCCTGATTCATGCAGACTCTGGTCCCCTGACCAAATTTCAGACTGACAGGGTCATGGGCGCTTGTCTGGCCCGGACGGGCCTTGCCCGCCCCGACAAAACATATTCCAGCCATTCATTTCGAATAGGGGCAGCCACAGCGGCATTCAGGGCGGGCATGGAGCCAGCAGGCATAAAGAGGGTTGGGCGCTGGCAATCACGCTGCTACGAGCGCTACATCCACCCCTGAAGGCCCAGAATGTAACATTACAATTGTTTGCCGTGATGTAGTAAGCGTGACAATGTGTGACTTTAGAGATAATAAACAAGTTTTTGAAAATGGTGTCCGTTATTCACCAGGTTCCCGAGTATGGGTGAACAGCCATTCATTCGTTGCCAGGCTGGCTCAGTGGGCGGGACGCAGGAACTGGATGCGGGTGTTTACGCAAACACAGTTGGTCTGGATGGGCTTCCCAGGAATGAGATGGAGCAGCATCACCTCCAGACTAGAGCAGAGGCTGGCCCTAGGGGGCCCTCTCCCCAGCATCCTCGTGATCCACCTGGGGGGCAACGACCTTATTCCGATGGGAAGGAGGGCTCTTCTACAATCAATGAAGTCCGACTTGGGTGAATTCAGCAAACGCTTGGGGCAATGTGGACTTTGGTGGTCGGAAATAATCTCTCGCAGGAAGTGGCACGGGGCAAGGTCCAGCGAGGCGGTGGAGCATTCTCGCAAGAGGGTCAATGGTGCCATGCGTAAGTTCACTGATCAGAGGGGGCTGGGTTTCATCAGGCACGAACTGACCCAGTCCTCAGTCGAGGGCTACTTTGAGAAGGATGGGGTCCACCTGTCCCCGGTGGGGATGGACCTGTTCCTGCTTGACCTGCAGGAGGCGCTGCAGATCGCGGGTTGCAAGTGACTTTACTGCCTGTGTGTGGGGGCTCTGGCGGCGACGGGAGCCGCCTCCAGAGCTGTGGCGGAGTTACAGGGCGATCTGGAAGCAGACTGGTACAGTAAGGGTACCTCTGCGGCAGACCGGTACAGTAAGGGTACCTCTGCACGGCACAGTAGGGGTGCCAGGGCCAAAGACCGGGAGCCTCAGGGCAGGTTCCGGGAAAACCGCGACGGCGCCCCGTTAGTCCTTCGGGCGGTTGGGGGCCTGACCAACCGGGGGTTTGCCCTGCTACGCTCCGCCCTGAAAAGGGCGTGAGTAGAACAGACCAACGTGTCACGTGATCCGGAAGAGGATCGTCTAAGGTAGCACTGACGGCGTGCCCCACAGTGCTGGCTCACCAGGCGGGCGGGGGCAGCATAGGTTGGCACAGCTGCCCCGCCCTTGGATCGCCCGTAAGATAACCCACATATTGCATACTCCTGTATGGAATAAACCTGCAGCAATATTTTCCCACTACAAAGTTGTCTTGTGTATTTATTTATTGCATGCTCAGACAAGGGGGGAGAGGTTGCCAATGATGGCACTATGTGGCTGTCCGCGGCCCCCACAGGGGGCCACCTCAGCAGGGCGGCCCTTTAGTGCCATCTTGGCACCACCCACCCGCTCTAGTGTCCAGAGGGGTCTGCGATCCCTCAGCTGGGCGCCTCCGTGACGTCCTTCCTGTGCGCCGGGGAGGGTGGGAGGGCTTATATGCCTCCCCTGCCCCTCCTGGCGGTCTCTTTGCCCAGCCACGCCGTCTCCCGCCCCTCCTCTTACCCGGCGTCCTGGCTGGGGGTCAGGGTATCGTGAATGTTTTAATGTTTTCCTTTTGTGTTGCAGGCGGAGTTACAGGGCGATCTGGAAGCAGACTGGTACAGTAAGGGTACCTCTGCGGCAGACCGGTACAGTAAGGGTACCTCTGCACGGCACAGTAGGGGTGCCAGGGCCAAAGACCGGGAGCCTCAGGGCAGGTTCCGGGAAAACCGCGACGGCGCCCCGTTAGTCCTTCGGGCGGTTGGGGGCCTGACCAACCGGGGGTTTGCCCTGCTACGCTCCGCCCTGAAAAGGGCGTGAGTAGAACAGACCAACGTGTCACGTGATCCGGAAGAGGATCATCTAAGGTAGCACTGACGGCGTGCCCCACAGTGCTGGCTCACCAGGTGGGCGGGGGCAGCATAGGTTGGCACAGCTGCCCCGCCCTTGGATCGCCCGTAAGATAACCCACATATTGCATACTCCTGTATGGAATAAACCTGCAGCAATATTTTCCCACTACAAAGTTGTCTTGTGTATTTATTTATTGCATGCTCAGACAAGGGGGGGAGAGGTTGCCAATGATGGCACTAATGGCACTGCATTTGTAATGGATGCAACCTGCCAAGACATGACGAGAACACTGACAAGTTTGGAGAAGAAGAGCTGCTTTCAACAGCAGCAAGTGGCCCACCTTTGATTTATCGAGAGTGTAAATTGAATTAGGTCTCTTGGACAATTCACTAGTATTTTTCTAAATATGGTCCGTGTACAGTTCCCACTCCTCATGGAGAAAATCATTAGATTTTAGAGTGTAAGTATGCCAGACTGATGTGGCTTAACGGCTACAGCGACCGACTTTGAAGCTGAAAAACCCGGTTCGAGTCTGGCGGAATGCTCAAGCATCCTGTGATTCTGGGCAAATCACTACTACCCGTGCCTAGAAATTAAAAAAAAATGAATGTGTCCATCTGTAATTCAACTGGTGCTCATGTAAAGCGCTCTGATACCTTCGGGTCAAGTTCGAGCTATATAAAACTGCAACGAAACAGAACAATTCATTTTGCTACTTCTTGCCCCTCTCGTCTGCAATGTCTACTGTACACACCAGAACACAAAGATAATCTCCATCCTGATTTATTGCCAATTTTAATCTTTTTAACCCACTCAAACATTTCATCGAAACAAAATACCCACTTAATGAGATGTAATCAGGTTCCCAGCCAGAGTGCACCTCTGAGACACACAACATTAAAAATAGTGGATGATGCCCTTCGGATCCTGGACCAAGGTTTTGCATGCCGTAAGCTCCACGAAGCACTGGCACAGCATACCTTCACTCAGCCACCCCCCCATAGCATTCGGTAAACATTGTGCAATTTGTTAAAAATGCTGCCAAGGTCCGTCGGCGCATGTGCACACTAGTTTTTATTTCTGGCACTGCTCACACGTTTATGTACCCGTTCTATTTGTTTTGTCAATTTGCTAGTTAAAGCAGACTGATAAAGTTTAGTTTAATAGTAACCGGAAGTTGCTATGACAAAAGATGGTGCATGCCGGTAGCAGACTGCTCCTGCCTCTTATGCCTCTTGTTTACTTCCGGCTCTGCTCACAGCTGCTGCCTGACCATCAGCGACATCCTGGGCAAGGCACTAAGTTCTCTACCGGGGCTGCTGGCGCAGGATGCCGGGGCCAGTAAGCTGGTGGGAACCTACAGGCTGGGCGCCTTGAGCCGCAGCATCACTGCTCTCAGCTCGAGGCAGGTGAGGAGAGGAACGATTAGTGTCCTAATCTTTTGGGTAGCAGCATATTGCATTGTTGGTCTTGTAGTTTGGCATTTAGCTTTGCAAGTATGGGATTTAACCGCAGCTTTTTAAAGGACACTACTACTGGCTATTATAAATGTGTTTGTGCTGCTTTGGCCATTGGCGCCCAGTCTGTTCTGGGATAAATATAGCGATCGGACTTATAGTAGCCCAACCCATCAACATACTCAGTTTAAAAAAAATCCATTTAAATACAAATGCATTCACAATACGTTGATTGGCCTTAATTACATTTTTGATGAAAATTAATGTTGTTATAAGCAGGGATGAGGCAGTATGTGGATGAAGATATAGTATTAATGGTGATAGTAGTATACTCGTCAAAAGTTTTCACCTTACATATACATTTGTCCCGCACTAGAACAGATTAGGGCGATTTCTGAATTTTGATTGCATTGACAACATTTTTTGAAAACAAGCGTCTACCTTTGAAGGGCATGTACACCACATTTCTAAAACAAGGATTGGCTAAGCTTGATCTTGTTTTTTTTGGCCTTTCCGTACCCACATTGACCTGTGATGTCCCGTGAATCGTTTTTATCAGTGTTTTGAACTGGCCGGCCCCCAGGATCAGTTCTGTGTCTCTGTGCGGACATGTTCCCATAGTCGGAGCAGTTTATTGCAGGATTCGTCCAGTCATTCCATCGTAGTGCCTTTACAACACAATCAGTACCACGACTGCGACGTTACCACGAGTGTCATTACAACGACTTGCTTTAGGAAATGTGGTGTTGGACTCGTGTTGGATTTTATGTCCGACACCTTCCCTAACTGATACACCGACTGGAGTTGAATAGTAATTTAAACTATTCTAAAGTCCAGCGCTTCCCTAAAGCAAGTCGTTGTAATGACTTGCATTGTAATGAAACTCGTGGTAACCACAAAGTCGTGGTATTGACTGCGTTGTTAAGCCATGCATATTTTTGGCATGCGTGGTGTTGGACTTGGCCCTTTTTGCAGAGTCATCCCTGAACTTTTTGCCTTCCTCCTAGCCTTTTTTCTGACATGGTGTTGGTGGATTTATGACTCTGGGCACTTTTTCACTGCTGATCAGTGCTAAAGTGCATGTGCTCTCTATGATCAAATGATGTATGGATTAGTGGTTCCATGATTGGCTTGTTTGATTTACTTGTCAGACCCTAGTACAGTGCACCACGTGTGCCCAGGGCCTGTAAATCAAATGCTGCTGGTGGGCTTGCAGCACTGATTGTGCCACCCACAGAAGCAGCCTGTAACGTGGTACTCAGGCCTGCCATTGCAGAGCCTGTGTGCAGTCTGTGACTGCCATGTCGACTTGGCAAGTGCACCCACTTGCCAGTCCCTAAACCTTCCCTTATCTTCATATCAGACACCCCTAAGGTAGGCCCAAGGGCAGGGTGCAATGTAAGTATAAGGTAGGACATGCCCTGGTGTGTGTGGCATGTCCTAATAGTGAATTACAGCCATTTTCGTTTTTCACTATTGCAAGGCTACCTGTTCCCATAGGCCAGAATGGACAGTTTGATTATAACATCTTATAATCCTAACTGACCCAGGGAACATGGTAGAAAAACGAATTTAGTATGCCTGAACTCAGAATGATAAGATACATCTTTGAGTGAAGTTGGTTTTAACATTCTGTGTTTGAAAATACCACTTTTAGAAAGTAGGTATTTTCTTGCCTAACTGTCCAAGCCTGCCTCAGCTAGGTTGTGTATTGTGTGTCTGGCTTTGTGAGTGACAGGGGCTGGGGGATTCCAGGAGACAGGGTGAGTCAGCACAGAGCTGAATAGACCTTCCTGCATATAGAGTGGTGGGAGGAGTTGCACCTGGGTCTGAATAGGGCTCTGCCTGCCTTCCACAATGCTGGCTCCACCTCCTGCCGGGCGGCTGATTACTCTGCCCCTCACTCACAAAGGGAGAAGGTGTCTCCTGACAGAATGCACCCAGAACTGGTTTGGACCAGGTACAGGACCCTCTGCCTTCAGAGGACAAAGGATTTTTGACCATAAATACAGGGGCCCAGACCCCATGAAATTAGATCACTTCTAGGAAATCAAGAAACCTGTTGCCAAGGAGAAGAACCGGAGAAGCTGAAGGAGGAGTACTGCCCCTGTGCTGTTTTTCTGATTGGGGTTGGCCTGCAGTGGTTACTTTCTGCCAAGGACAGGAGAAAAGACTTTGCTGTGCTTTATCATCTTGAAGAAGAGAATCTCCAAGGGCTTGAACTGAGCTTGCCTCCTGCCTGAAGTTACAGGGACACAACGACTTCACCCCTTCAGTTTGCCTGCATCTAGAACTGCTGTTTTAGCTGCTAACAGAAGGAAATTGCAACACCGACGCCGGCAAGCAACGCCGTAACCTGCACCGAAGCCGTGGGCACCGCTCGTGAAGAGCACGACGCACCGCCCCCACTTGCACAGTAGGCCCGACGCCTGCTGACGCCGTGCGACATCGACTCCGAAGCCGTCACCGAGGCCGCTGCCTGCACCGGAGCCGAGGACACCGCTCGTGATGCTCACGACGCACCGTCCCGACTCGCACCACAGCCCCGACTTCACCGACGCCCGGGCTTCATCACCGCGGAGCTGATCCTCGACGTGGGTGACCCCCGAATCCATCAACACCGCACCATCGTAAGGAACCGACGCCTCGCCGCCATCCGTGACGTCACCTCCCCGACACAGTAAGGAACCGAGACATCACCTCCCCTGGGGTCGTAAGGAACCGACGCCGCCGGCACCAACGAAGCATCACCTCCCCGACTCCGTGCACCGTCTTTGTTTTCATCGAATTCCAGGTACTGTTCTTTGTGGGTCTGCTTGACTCCGTGCCCGACGCCGCGCACCTCGCGGTCGGCGCCGTACTTTGGGATTTCCACCGGTCACGACGTTGTGATTACTCCAAGTGGAGTTATTGGTTGCTACAAGCTTTATTTGATTGACTATCCTATTTTTGAAGATAACGTGAACTGTCTCTATCATTTTAAGTCTATTTTGGAATTACAGTATTGTGGATTTTTGCTATTGGGTCTTGTGTTAAGTCTATATAAATATTACTTATTTTTACATACAACCTGTGTGGTGTCCCTCTGTAGTGTTTTCACTGTATTACTGTATGTGTTCACAAATGCTTTACACACTGCCTCTGAGATAAACCTGTCTGCTCGTACCAAGCTACCAGGGGGTGAGCAGGGGTTATTTTAGGTGTGTATCCCCCTTACCCTGACTAGAAGCAAGGGTCCCTATTTGGACAAAGGTGCAAACCATTGCCAACTAGAGACCCCCAGTTCTAACATTGGTGGTCAGCGGTCAGGATTCTGGACTTGCTTTTGTGACTCATATACAGTGATGGGTGTACACTACTAGTGAGTGCAGACCAAACGCAACCACGTACTATTTTTCTGTTTTCTGGTGTCCTCCTGGAAGTATTTTTTGATACTATGACTCTGGTTAGTTGTTGTGAAATGGAACTCGACTTCTGGCACATGTTTGTCTACACAATGAAGGAGCTACGTGTGTTTTGCAAGGAAAGGGGGCTGCCTGTGAGGAAAAGGTCCAGGGAGGACCTAGAGGCATCCCTATTTCAGTTTGTGTTACCACGCTGGAAGGCAACACTACCAGTGGAGTCTGTGGAGGAGGAATTCCCTGAGAGTGAGGGAGAAACAGAAAAGATAGCTGGCTTCTGACTTGTGAGCAGAGGCTGAGAGAGATTGATGAGGAGCTTAGAGAGCTTGGTGAGGCTAAGAGGGCCTTAACCCAAGAAGAAGAAATGTATGAAGCTCAGAAAGTGAGCTTGGCTGAGTTGGAGGTGGAGTCCAGCTCAGATGGTGGCAGCAAAATTATGTTATCTAGTGCTGAGGGAGTAGTACACACACCCAGAGATGTGGCGCCTGACTTGGAGGGGGTTAATATACACCACGAGGTTCAAGGATATGAGGTAGCTCCAGTGGTGCGCAGTGTCCCTGAGGTGGATTGGGGAACTGGCACAGGGGTTCATAGTCCTAGTGGTGGGAGGGACACTCTACTGACTCTAGATGAGAGGTGCAGGGAGAGGGGTTCCCCAATAGTTGAAGTCCTGGTGTGTGAATGTGGAGACCGCCCAGAAGAGTGTGGGTTGAGTGACAGAGACAGTCAGATACTGTCTTGCCAATCTCAGCAGGGTGGTGTGGAGTACGTGTGCAAGGCACTGGATGGTGAGGTGAAGGATAGTTTGGTGGGTCTGTGTGATCCAATTTTGGGAGAGCATATTGTAAGTCCCTATTTTCCAGAGCTATGCCAACACCTGGTGGAGTGTGAGTTCTCTGACCCCAGGGAGCTCACAATGGAGGCAGACCTTTTGGTGGACTCCAGAGGGTCTGAAGAGGCATTAGGGAGTGACCCTAAGAGGAGTGGCTCAGGTGTCTTCCAACCCAGGGTGGTGGGGGAGGTTCAGTGTAGCCCAGCTAGGTTCAGTGGGAGGGGTGTAGGGGCTCACGTCCTGTCTCTGCGGAGAAGAATGAGTGTGGGACTGCGTGTCCCAAGGTGCCCGAACCCCAGTCTCAGGGCCTGGAGGGTTCCTTAAGGGAACACCAGGTTGGGGGCCTAGGCTGTACTAGTAGGCCATTCGAGGAGGATCTTCTAGTGTCTAGAGAACCTGGAGCGTCTGTAAATGGAGCTCCAGTGTTTCTGGTGTCTGGCGGTGCCGCTCCACTTGGGAGGGTGCAGAAGTCCAGAGTGAGGGGTGAGAGGGGGAGAGAGTCCCCAGTGGAAGAACCAGTGGGTCAGGGGCCAGCCAGAAGGGCTGAGTCACCGGTGAATGACCATGGTGACACCACTTCTGTCCTGGGGGATCTTCACGTGCTGTCAGATGGACAGGGGTCGGGAGATATGCGCCAGGCAGACTGTCACACAACACATGAGAGATGTGTTACCCTCTGGGGGGGCATGCGTGCTCCCCAGGAAGTCCTGGTGCGCCAGGCAGATTCTTACACAACTCTAGAGGAGTGTGTTTCCCTTGGGGGGGTTGGTGTACCCTCCCGGAAGTCCTGGGTTGCCAGGCACAGGTCCAGCCTAAGGGTACAGACTCTGGGTTAGAGGGCCAGGTTCAGGGTGTCCCCTTGACCTGGAGGAAGGGGCAGCTGCTAACAGTGCCCCTACCAGTTTGTCTTCTGGGGACACCACTCCAGGTGGGAGGGTGCAGGGCCCTAGTGAGGGAGGCGGGGAGAGGGCAGCCTCTCCCCTGACCTCTGCCCAGTCTAAGGGTACAGACCCTAAGCTGGGATCCCAGTTGCAGGATAAAACCCCTGAACTGGTGGGCGAATTGTGCAGGACACCTGCCACAGGTGCCCTGGCAATTCTGGAAGGGGGTACCACTCCAGGTGGGAGGGTACAGAGCCCCAACAAGGAGGAGGAGGACCGGGTGTGGGAAAGCCCACCCCAGTCTCCAGTCCAGCCGCCGGGTAGAGGCTCGGGGCTGGTGGGTCAGTGCCAGGATGTCATACCTGACCTGACAGGAGGGAGAGGGGACAAAGGGTGCCAAGCACCTGGGGCTACTGCCCCCCGCTCTCTGACGCCACAGAGGTTTGAGAGCCCTGAGAGGCATAAGGCCTGGGTCTCATCCCTGACAACTGTCAGTGGCCACTGTGGCTTGCTGTCTGTCTGTTGGGACACACCTGTGAGCAAATTAAGGTTAGGTGCTGCACAGGTGGTGTCCACAGGTGAGGAGAAGGGTTCCCCATGGATTAGCTTGGTGGGCCCTGAGAGTATGGACAGAGGGATCCAAATAGGTTCAGATTGGCATAGAACTGGAATATGCCCCTGCTGTTGCGGGCCAGGGTCCAGGTTCTATCGCCCAAAGCAGGGAAGCCAATCAAGGTAGTGATTGGTCTACCCTGCATTTTGGCTGGAAGGGGGTTGTGTTGGACTTGGCCCTTTTTGCAGTGTCATCCCTGAACTTTTTGCCTTCCTCCTAGCCTTTTTTCTGACATGGTGTTGGTGGATTTATGACTCTGGGCACTTTTTCACTGCTGATCAGTGCTAAAGTGCATATGCTCTCTATGATCAAATGATGTATGGATTAGTGATTCCATGATTGGCTTGTTTGATTTACTTGTCACACCCTAGTACAGTGCACCACGTGTGCCCAGGGCCTGTAAATCAAATGCTGCTGGTGGGCTTGCAGCACTGATTGTGCCACCCACAGAAGCAGCCTCTAACGTGTGACTCAGGCCTGCCATTGCAGAGCCTGTGTGCAGTCTGTGACTGCCATGTCGACTTGGCAAGTGCACCCACTTGCCAGTCCCTAAACCTTCCCTTATCTTCATATCAGACACCCCTAAGGTAGGCCCAAGGGCAGGGTGCAATGTAAGTATAAGGTAGGACATGCCCTGGTGTGTGTGGCATGTCCTAATAGTGAATTACAGCCATTTTCGTTTTTCACTATTGCAAGGCTACCTGCTCCCCATAGGCCAGAATGGGCAGTTTGATTATAACATCTTATAATCCTAACTGACCCAGGGAACATGGTAGAAAAACGAATTTAGTATGCCTGAACTCAGAATGATAAGATACATCTTTTAGTGAAGTTGGTTTTAACATTCTGTGTTTGAAAATACCACTTTTAGAAAGTAGGTATTTTCTTGCCTAACTGTCCAAGCCTGCCTCAGCTAGGTTGTGTATTGTGTGTCTGGCTTTGTGAGTGACAGGGGCTGGGGGATTCCAGGAGACAGGGTGAGTCAGCACAGAGCTGAATAGACCTTCCTGCATATAGAGTGGTGGGAGGAGTTGCACCTGGGTCTGAATAGGGCTCTGCCTGCCTTCCACAATGCTGGCTCCACCTCCTGCCGGGCGGCTGATGACTCTGCCCCTCACTCACAAAAGGAGAAGGTGTCTTCTGACAGAATGCACCCAGAAGTGGTTTGGACCAGGTACAGGACCCTCTGCCTTCAGAGGATAAAGGATTTTTTACCATAAATACTGGGGCCCAGACCCCATGAAATTTGATCACTTCTGGGAAATCAAGAAACCTGTTGCCAAGGAGAAGAACCAGAGAAGCTGAAGGAGGAGTACTGCCCCTGTGCTGTTTTGCTGATTGGAGTTGGCCTGCAGTGGTTACTTTCTGCCAAGGACAGGAGAAAAGACTTTGCTGTGCTTTATCATCTTGAAGAAGAGAATCTCCAAGGGCTTGAACTGAGCTTGCCTCCTGCCTGAAGTCACAGGGACACAACAACGTCACCCCTTCTGTTTGCCTGCATCTAGAACTGCTGTTTTAGCTGCTAACAGAAGGAAATTGCAACACCGACGCCGGCGAGCGACGTCGTAAGCTGCACCGAAGCCGTGGGCACCGCTCGTGAAGAGCATGACGCACCGCCCCGACTTGCACCGTAGGCCCGACGCCTGCTGACACCGTGCGACATCGACTCCGAAGCCGTCACCGAGGCCGCTGCCTGCACCGGAGCCGAGGACACCGCTCGTGACGCACCGTCCCGACTCGCACCACAGCCCCGACTTCACCGACGCCCGGGCTTCATCGCCGCGGAGCCGATCCTCGACGTGGGTGATCCCCGAATCCATCGACACCGCACCATTGTAAGGAACCGACGCCTCGCCGCCATCCGTGACGTCACCTCCCCGACACAGTAAGGAACCGACGCCTCACCTCCCCTGCGCTGCAGTAAGGAACCGAGACATCACCTCCCCTGGGGTCGTAAGGACCGACGCCGCCGGCGCCAACGAAGCATCACCTCCCCGACTCCGTGCACCGTCTTTGTTTTCATCGAATTCCAGGTACTGTTCTTTGTGGGTCTGCTTGACTCCGGGCCTGACGCAGCGCACCTCGCGGTCGGCGCCGTACTTTGGGATTTCCACCGGTCACGACGTCGTGATAACTCCAAGTGGAGTTATTGGTTGCTACAAGCTTTATTTGATTGACTATCCTATTTTTGAGGATAACGTGAACTGTCTCTATCATTTTAAGTCTATTTTTGGATTACAGTATTGTGGATTTTTGCTATTGGGTCTTGTGTTAGGTCTATATAAAGATTACTTATTTTTACATACAACCTGTGTGGTGTCCCTCTGTAGTGTTTTCACTGTATTACTGTATGTGTTCACAAATGCTTTACACACTGCCTCTGAGATAAGCCTGTCTGCTCGTGCCAAGCTACCAGTGGGTGAGCAGGGGTTATTTTAGGAGTGTATCCCCCTTACCCTGACTAGAAGCAAGGGTCCCTATTTGGACAAAGGTGCAAACCATTGCCAACTAGAGACCCCCAGTTCTAACACGTGGTAACAGATGCTATTCGTTCAGGGAAGCAAGAGACCCAGGATAATATGCTGCATGCCTAAACACTTAAAAGGTCCAAAAGGCAAGACCTATTGGCTATGCCAAGGCTTGTTTTTTCCTGTTTCTATGCGTACTGCATTCTGCAGCACACATAGAAAGAGGAAATCACCTCTAATGATTGTTTTTGTGCAGGAAGGGTTCCCTTCCTGCACATAAACAATCATTGAAACAATGCCGTTTTTCAACTTCAGTTGAAAAACGGCATTTCAGATTGTTTTTGTGCAGGAAGGGAACCCTTCCTGCACAAAAACAATCTCCCCACGACGCAGGTATCCTTGCACCATGGTGCAAGGGTGCCTGCGCCGGCGCATGGCAGCAGTTTGTGCGCCAGCGCAGGGGGAAGCACAGAGATGCAACATATTGTTGTAAATATGTCGCATCCCTGTGCTTTGAAAGTGACTCAGTGCAGCGCAGCCAAAAGCTTGCAGCACGCACTGAGTCACTTTCATTGTAAATCTGCCACTGGGTTTTTAGAAGAACATCATTTCTGCCGGAAATGCGTAAATAGACAACTCAGATTCACTGTTGAATTGTTTTGTAGTCTTCCTAGTTGCAGGAAGCCGCATGAGGTTTGGCTGCTTCCTGCCGCTAAAGCGGCGATAATGTTTGTGCCGTTCTTGATAATATGGCCCCATATTTCTTCTGCTGGAAAGGGCCTGCCCCGGTTCAGCCACATAAATTGGTCATCCAGGTTAAATGAGGCATGTGTCTGCAGTGGAACATTTGTTTGCGTGCTAATTAATTTTCCTCAGAGAGACAGTGGGTTGGAGAAGGTTCTGTGACTCTAGAGGAAGATGTTAACATACACGGTATTCCCAATCAATTGGATTCCTTGAATTCTGCCGTGGACTGAAACCAGCCTTTAGGAATAAATGTGTCCTGTGTGGAGTGGGTTCTTGCTTTAATCAATATCGGTAAGAATTTGTAAATGTGAACAAAGGCACTGTAGACCTCTTCAAAAGGTTTCAAGAAGTTTTCGAAGTTTAAAATTCAAGTTCGGGAACCCTAATTTCAGCCGAGGCACTGAAAGTCTGGCCTACAAGCCAGTTTGAGGCATGAGAAACGAACATGAGTAAACTTCAAGTAAAAATCATCTGTGTTTGCACATGAGTTTTAACAAAATTACATCTGAATACCTATAGCTCAAAATTGAGTCACACGAGCAAAGGAGTCCCCAATGGGGCATTTTCAGCTCAAGCTTTTGCTTTTGTGAATGTCTCCCAATTGCGACATCTTCAAAGTAGTGATAAATAGATGTTAGACTTGGCCCTTTTTGCAGTGTCATCCCTGAACTTTTTGCCTTCCTCCTAGCCTTTTTTCTGACATGGTGTTGGTGGTTTTAGGACTCTGGGCACTTTTTCACTGCTGATCAGTGCTAAAGTGCATGTGCTCTCTATGGTAAACTTGGTAAGATTGGTCTACACCTGTTTGGCATATTTAATTTACCTGTCAATCCCTTGTACAGTGGTATCTCATGTACCCAGGGCCAGTAAATTAAATTCTACTGGTGGGCTTGCAGCGCTGCTTGTGCCACCCACCAAAGTGACCTTTCAAACCTGTCTCAGGCCTCTGCCATTGCAGGGCCTGCGCGCGCAGTTTACTGCTGCTGTGACGTGGCACTTAAAGTGGTTGCGACGTCTGTGACTCCCCTTTTACTACATATCAGTCACCCCTAAGTTAGGCCCTAGCTAGCCCTATGGGCAGGGTGAGGTGTAGGTAAAAGGTAGGACGTGTGCCTCAACTGTGTGGCATGTCCTAGTAGTGACAAACAGCCTATTTGGTTCTCACTGCTGTGAGGCTGCCCTCTCATAGGATTGCATTGGGGATTCCCTGATATGTGCTTCAGTGGTAATTCCTGACATGAGAGGAGTAGCATTATCAAGTTTGGTATGTTTGGAATAGTGGTGATAAATGCTGCATACTGGTGTTCGCAGATTTATTATCACTATTTTAGAAATGCCACTTTTAGAAGTAGGCATTTCTGTGTGCCATGTGTCTTTGTGCCTGCCTGTTGTGTATTGACTGTCTGGCCTTGGAGTTACAGGGGCTGGGGAGGTGCAGTGGCTCCAGAGGGTCTGGGTGAGTCAGCGCTAGGCTGAATAGGCCTGATCTGCATTTGGAGTAGTGGGAGGAGTAGCACCTGAATAGGGCTGTGCTTGCCTTCCACAATGCCAGCTCCGCCCCCTGTGGTGTGTCTGGGGCCAGAGCCTACACTTTCAGTGGGGAGTGTTGCGCACTTGACAAATGCCCCCCCAGAACGGGTTTGGACTAGGCTCAGAACCCTGTGCCAGGGGGCAGAACAAATACTTTTTACAGTATAAGTACTGTGGCTGTGACTCCATTTGTGTGGAACTTTGTGAACTACTGGGACAAAAGGGACTTGTGACCAGCAGGCTGCTGTAAGCCTGGAGGAATCGCCTAGGGACTTTGCCCCTCTGGACTGCTGACTTGCTGCCCTTTGGGCTTGGGAGAGGACTGCAGCCTTGCCTTGAGGGACCCTTGTGCTGGCCTACCAGCTGGCACCTTGCTGGTGTCCCTGGCCTTGTGGAGGCTTAGCGCAGGTGAAGCGCTTTTTGCAAGGGGAGCTGGGAGTGCTGGAGAAGTGAAGCCCCTTTCTCCTGCAAGCAGAGAGAGAACGTGTGGAGTGCTGCTTGTCTTTCTTCCTTGTGATCCCTGAGGTATCATGACCACTCCGTGTGTCCAGCCCTGCCGTGCTTAGGAGCCTTGGTGCCCGGCGAGCGCTTTGTCTTTGCTTTTCCACCAAACGCGTGGTGAGAGCTTACCTGCCAAAACCTGGGGCACTTTCACTTCCCCAAGGGGAGGATCGTTTGTGTGGCTCTACTCCCTGCGAACTAAAGGTACCTTGGAGGGTGAACCTAACCGCTACCGCCATCTCCCCCGATTTTTGTTTGTATGAATTGCAGCACGTAGCTGTGGGAGATCCCCCTACCCTTTTTTGTTTTGTTACACTCGTGCCATCTGACATCACAAAAAACTTCACTAGGGCAGAAATAACTAGCCTTACATACACGGAGGAGGAAGTGGAGAGAATCCTATCCTCCATGACCCCCTTCGCAGAAACACCCAGTAGGGACAGTAATGAGGCAGCCCAATGCTGGGACGAACTATCAGGGTTAAAGAGAAACCAGGTCAAAACTATGATCCATGGAATCATGATGAACGAATATTTGAGGGTAAACGCTGCCCCAAGAGGTCTAATAGTGCACAATGAGCGATTTATCTTCCAACAGGACAAAGCTTTTAAGAAAGATTGGTCGCTAATCTCTTGGCATTGCACAAGAGATTGGTTAGTGCTCATTATAAAAACTGCAGCACGTTTGTCACAAGAGATGAGAGAGGAAATACACACATTGGAGGTCCGTCTTAAAACCTTTCAAACAGCAACAGAGCTGAAAAAAAGACTGGAGGAGCTCAATAAAACAATGACAGAGTTCGAGGTAACACTGAAAGATACCAAATATCAAAAATTTTAAAAAGATGCCAAGAACTTCAGCCATGACAAGGTGTACCCATACACCAGAGATGATTACCATCTTTCTGGAAAAAATCCAGGTTACAACACAGATACAGAAGGATCTGACACAGGCTCTGATAGCTCTGATAACAGCCTGGGCCGCAGGAACAACACAAGGGGCCGCCGCAATCACGGTGGCAGAATGAGGAACAGAGGAGGACAAGGTTATGGATGGCCACCCTACCAACCGCCACCCTTCCCAGCTCTCCCTTTCTACTATGGCCCCCCACAATATCCACCACAACCATACCCCTACTGGGAGTCAGCCCCACAACTGGATCATTCTGGATCATCGGTTCCTTTTTTAGGACGAGGAAAAGGGATACCAAGAGGAAAAATCAAGAGAGGACAACAGGTGCAATGGTCACACCCCCTAGAGTCAACGAGGAGGAACACGAGGAGTATGGGCCCACCAAACAACCCGACCACCAGCAGCAACCCAGTTTAGTTGTTAATTTATCAGGAACCATCCTGTCTACAACACAACTGACAGTCTTGGAGAAAGGACTAGGCTTTGTGCCTACACCAACTATGGACAAGTTTTTACTCAGCTGTGAGCTGAATGAGTTCATGAGAAAAATCAAGTTACAAGTTTACAAGTGTTTTTTTAAAACAAGACAACAACGGAAAATCAAGGAGGTGATACTGGTCTACATTTAAAATCAACTTTCACACCTCCATCAGTCACCCTACCAGTTGAACTTCTAGCCTTTGAGAAGGCAGTTCTGAAGGAGGTAGGAGAAATGGATTCAAGGACTATTAAAACCTTCCACAATACCACCAGGAAGGAACAGGAAGCCATCAGAGAACTAGCCAACAACACGAATATCATAATAAAACCGGCAGATAAGGGCGGCGGAATAGTCCTACAAAGCACAGAGGCATACCAAAGAGAATGCCTAAGACTCCTATCAGACCAAAGGAATTAGAAATGCATCAAGGAGGACCATACAGAACGATTACGGATTGGCATTACCAGCATGGTGGCAGAAGCATTAACACATGACTGGATCACTAAGAAGGAAGGAGAATTCATAATCAACACCCACCCAGTCATACCCTATTTCTACACTATCCCTAAAATCCATAAGGCATTGGAAAACCCCCCAGGACGTCCCAATGTCTCTGGTATTGGATCCATTTTGGAGCCGCTTTCAAAATTTGCCGGCGCTTTCTTGCGCCCCCTGATACAAAAGACCAGCACCTACCTGAAGGACACAAAAGCAGTACTTTGCCTACTACAAGACCTGCATTTTGATCCAACAAGCAACGTGCTTATTGGCCTAGATGTGGAGAGTTTGTACACAAGCTTACCCCACAAGGAAACTTTAGACATCCTAGAGGAGATCCTCTATGAATCAGACTGGACCTACCACATACCCAAACACCTAGTCCTGGAATGCTGTAAATGGGCATTGACGGAGAATTACTTTCGTTTCGAGGACACCCTGTTCCAACAACAGCACGGGACCAGCATGGGCAGCACCTTTGCTCCAAGTGTGGCGGGATTGTATGTTTACCACCTGGAGGAACACAAAATCTTGTGGGACAACAACCCACACCGCCAAGGAATTCTGGAATGGAAAAGGTACATCGATGATTTCCTATTAATATGGAAAGGCGACGAGTCTGAAGCCAATGATTTCATCGACTGGCTCAACCTACAGGTCCCATTCCTAAAATTCACGCACACCATGAGCAGATCAGAATTGATTTTCCTCGACCTAAACATCTACGCTGCTGGGGGATCACTAAAGCCAACAACACATTTTAAACCTACTGCCAAAAACTGTCTCCTTCTTTACGACAGTTTTCACCCGAGACACCTGAAGGAGAACCTCCCCTTTGGACAGTTCCTAAGACTCAGGAGGAACTGTTCGGAAATAAGGGATTATGAAGCACAGGCTAAAGATCTATCCGAAAAACTACTGAAGAGGAACTATCCACCCACCACGATCAAAAAAGCTAAGAAAAGAGCAGCAAATAATCACAGGGACGCGCTCCTTGAAACATATGAAAAAGAGGACAGGGACAAAGACAAGAGACCCATATGTATTACAACTTTTAACATAGCATCGGACAGGGTCAGGAAGATCATCAAGAAACATTGGCGCATCCTTAACAGTGGAAAATTGAACATCCCACCACCCATGTTTTCACATAGGAGGGGAAAAAATCTTAGAGACATCTTAGTGCACACCCACCCAAAACCTCACCACAGAAATGACAGTAACCAACAGGTGATTAGCACGCTACCAACGGGTCATCATCCATGTGGCAACTGTAGTGTGTGTCACCTAACCACTACCACCAAAAAGGTGAACTTCAACACAGGAGCCACATGGGAATTACAAAAATTCACTACCTGCAACACCACAGGGGTTGTCTACTTGATCACGTGCTGTTGTGACCTACACTATGTGGGTATGACCACCAGGAAGGTCAGCATTAGGATATGTGAGCATCGTAGCAACATCCGATGCCACATGGCCAGTACAAGAATGACAGCACATTTCAATGAAATGAAACACACCCCAAATGACATGCGTTTGGTAGTGTTGGAACATATAAAACACTGTGACAATTTAGAGCAGAAGTTACTGGAAAAAGAACAAAGATGGGTGTATAAATTACACACGGACACAGCAGCCCTTAATGACAATATACCATGGGGACAGTTCATAAGATAAACCTCAACACATGTATGCAACACAAAAAACCTAAGAACAAAATCCCAACACCATTATGAAAAGTCCCAAAAATAACCATCACTAACATCCTAGATAGTTTTTCCTATCTTTCTTTCTCCTGTTTCTTAACTTTTACCACCACATATGGACCTTTGTTCCAACTCCATTGAGGGGACCGGCCAAAGGGTAGGTAACACCCTAATTGAATCCCATTCATGAGGACCCCCACGTGGTACCTTTCCCCATTGTAAGACCTTATTTATGTTATATTATGTTTTGACTTTATCATTTATTTTTGGAACTGTCCTGCTACTTTATCTTCCTCAGATACTCTGTGAGAGGCACCCATATGCATCTCAGTATCACGGCTCCACATCTTAAGGCGCCGTTCTGAGGTTCCCCTTGCCTCACGGGTTCGAGTACGACCGTGATCATGATTAAGATTTTAGCTATTTTATTTGTTCAATTTTCTGCCATATTTTTAAATTATCGCTCTGGTACGTCCCCGGTAGCATAGCTGACTCCATCATGACCCTTTTACCAGACGAGGTGTACAAACACATGGAGAGTATTCTTTCCAATATGGCCCCCACTCGCCGAAAAAAGTGGCAGTCGAGCTGAATCGAATAAACGCTTATGTGTTTCTTCCCAACTAACGGGGGCAACACTGTTCTTCACGTTACCTGTGAATGTATTGGCACTACTAACGAGTTTTTATCTTTAACTACTCGTGGCACATATTTTGCGCTACGGGTATACCCTCAAGATGGCGCGTGTGTATGGCCAAACTCGACGGCCATCTTAACCACGCACAGCAGTCACGGTCTAGTCTCACGAGCATGACTGTGCTTCTTCTTCACTATTTAAACGGTACCGGGCAAACACACGCTAAGATGCGGTCCGCCCGGGTACCATTAGGTGTAAATTGACGGGGGTGTGCTGAGACTAAGTAAGTGGCTTTTTTTCAACAGGAACCCCGGATCCTTACCAGGACGCTTGCTTTTAGAGGTTCTTTCTCCCATCCACGTTATGGGCAGAAACGGCAAAAGCACTCTTCTATTTTTCTTCTATTTTTATTTTAATTTTATTTTTCTTCTGTTTTCTTTTCTGACACCAACGCTTTGTGTATATCCCTCTAGGGTGTGAATACAGGCCCCTCCACCCTGGTAGACCATGAGGCACAGTATTGCCTATACTTAAGTATGTTCCAGGAATTTGCGAACATTGTTTGTTTTTATATGTTTTGTTTGTCATGTGATGTGTTTCACGAGTGTTGTTTTGAAAGTTTTTTTAAAAAAAAGTTCAATTGTGCATTTAACCACGTTTCCTCACAACAGAAATATCTAAAGTGTTTTATTATGTCACTTTTATTGAAGCACTAATTAATTTTATTTTCTAAGGGCACCTACACCAACTATAGAGGAGTACATTGATCATATACTGCATATGGCATTGACCTGCCCACGTGAGAGGTGGGCAGGCAATATGTACTAACTTTCCATTCTGCTTTATTTTCCTGAACAGATACTACGAGTCAGATATTAAACCGTATGTATTTTCCATTTGGTGCTCACACATTAGGTGTGCATCTTGTTCCTCATTTATAAATTTTCCTTATTTATAGGTTTTTGCTAGGAGTGGTACGCATGGGGCAGGTCCCCATGCGGTCCTGAAGAAGAGGTTTAGGGGATACCTCGAAACATGTCGACCGTATATTAGGGACTGATAACACATAATATTTACATTTTTCCCTACTATCTACCCCTTTTTTATCCATACCAACTAGGAGCAAGAATAAAAATTAGCTCACTAGCTAGGTATTTTTAACGGTTCACTGACAGAATATCGAACAACAAATATCGTGTGGACAGAATATCGTGTCCAAAATATCGAGGACAAGAATATCGAGTAGGTAAGTGCAAATAGATAGGTATAAATGTACTATTCTTAACTCCAGATCTACGTACCTTGAAGATATATATATCGCCAAAGTACATATATGTGGAGTTATATATAGTAAAACTTTACTTACCCATAAGCAATGACCTTCACGATATTCTTGTCCTCGATATTTTTCACACAATATTGTGTCCGACGATATTTGTGCTTTCGATATTTTGTCCACCCACCATTTTTAACATCACTTCCACCACTCCCCTTACACTGCACCACACATATTTTCACAAAAAAGTGCTCCTACGTAGTTCCGCAAGTTGCAGCATGCCCCAAACAGCAGCTGTTTGGGATGGGCCCAATGATGAAGCATGTCACCTAGGGGCAACCCTAGGTGAGTGAGGGGACTCGAGAAAAGAAATTTTTCTTTTCTAAAAACAGGGGTTTTCGCACATCCAGCGGAACCCCCATTCCCTTGGTTAGGTTCTTGAATCTGTCACCTACAGATTCTTTTTTAACTGAATCTACTCCCTGCTGGACATGTGGGGAGCACTGTGCCTGGAAGCCAATTTTTATTCGAGGCACATGAGAGGCGCTGTGTGTTCTGACTCGAGGGCCCCATGGATTCTACAAGTGCGGCCACACCGCAGGAGCCTTGGGTATTTCCCGGCAACCTAGCCAAAACTGGAAGCCAGGCAGGAGTGAAGCCTGGTTGTGGGCAGGGCTCCTGTGATAACGAGGAGAGCCCCGCGTGTTGCCTGAGCCTGTTGGGGGCGGGGCCGGTGGCGAAGTTGAGCCGGAGCCTCGCGGGCAGCAAGAGGAAGGACTGGAGCCTCGCGGGCTCCATTCTTCGGCCTCCTGCCTCTCCCACCTGTTGAGGGAGAGGCAAACCATGAGTGGTGGCAAGTCTCATGGATGAGACCAACAAAGTTGGGGTGAGGTCCCAGTGAGTAGGGCCTACGGGGTGGGCACGGTCACTTCCCCCCCATTAGCACGAGTGAGGGGCCAGTGCTGGTGGGCCGAGGCCCCGTTGCGGGCCAGACCGGAGCTTAGGGAGTGTGGGATCAGTGGTGGCAGCTGCACAGCCAGATCACAGGCAGCTGCTGGAGAGTTACACACCTTGGCCTGAGCCCTGGCTTTGGAAAAGGGCCTTGCGGGGAAGGCTCAGGCCTAGCCCCGAGGACAAGACTAGACTGCCTGATGTTCGCCCCTATGTTTAGGTTGGACATAGTGCCATGAGGTGATGTGTGCACCTTATAAGTGATTACCGTGCACTGTTGATGTGGTTTACACCTAATGCTTCTTCCTAGGGTGCGCACTGCTGCAAGTGTTTACTTTGGCGCACTGCTGAGGTAATGTAATGTGCTCTAGTGCACAGCTGATGTCACTGGTTATTACTATGGTGCACCTGTGATTATATGCATATGGGGCTAATTGTACCCTTACCAGTAGTTACTGGTTTTCTTCACTATCTGTGAGTTGTGATATGATGACAGTGGCCCAATTGTTCTGATGAATATGTGATTCCTGTAAATACATGACAAGTGCCTAGTGGCACAGTGTATATATGTGATATGTTCTACTGTGTTTTATGGATAATACAGAGGCTATTTTTACATAACCTTGTGTCGAGTTTCTTTTGTGGTGTGACTAGGGTGTCGCTGCTGTGGGAGTGTGTCATGCAAAAGCTTTACACATTGCCTCTGGGATAAGCCTGACTGCTCTGCCAAGCTACCAAGGGGGTGAGCAGGGGTTATCTTCAGTGTGTAACTCCCTTGCCCTGCCTAGAGTGGTGGTTTCTGCCTGGCTTAGGCACATGCCCTAGCCAACCAGAAATACCTTTTCTAACAGTAGTTCAGTGAAGAAGACGTGTAAGTGTTGTAAATTACACAGACACAAAGTGTGAAGTGAGAGTTACATATGATCCAAGCTATAAACACTAACAAAGCGCTCCAACACCTTTCTCTCTGTGATTACACTGTTGCTGCTCAGGAGAACGAGTGGGAGAGGGGGCTATTTCCTGCCCTCTCCGTGATTTGAGTGTACAGTGTGGCATTGCGTAATGTCATTGCTATCTTTGGCCTAATAAAAAACACTTTAACTGTAATAGGGTCCTGGCTTCACCTCCTGGTGCAGGGCGGGCTGTGCTTTATGGCAGGCATGGAGGGAGGGATGGAGGGATGGTTTCGGCTGCAGCTCTGGCCTCATAGAGTGCCTCTGCTATTACTAGGGAGCAAGAGGCGCTGAGGTGGTGGTATTGGTATTGGTGGTGGTAGTATTGGTATTGGTGGTGGTGGTATTGGTGGTATTGGTGGTGGTGGTGGTATTGGTGGTATTGGCGGTGGTGGTATTGGTGGTGGTCGTATCGTGCTGGTATTGGTGGTGCTGGTATTGGTGGTGGTGGTATTGGTGGTGGCGGCATTGGCGGTATGGTGGTGGTGGTATTGATGGTGGTGGTATTGGTGGCGGTATTGGTGGTGGTGGTATTGGTATTGGTGGTGGTATTGGTATTGGTGGTGGTGGTACTGGTATTGGTGGTGGTATTGGTATTGGTGGTGGTATTGGTGGTGGTGGTGGTATTGGTGGTGGTGGTGGTATTGGTGGTGGTGGTGGTATTGGTGGTGGTATTGGTATTGGTGGTGGTATTGGAATTGGTGGTGGTGGTATTGGTGGTGGTGGTGCTGGTGGTGGGGGTGCTGGTGGTGGGGGTGCTGGTGGTGGTGGTATTGGTGATGGTGGTATTGGTGGTGGTATTGGTGGTGGTGGTGGTACTGGTGGTGGTATTGGTGGTGGTATTGGTGGTGGAGGTATTGGTGGTGGTATTGGTATTGGTGGTGGTATTGGTATTGGTGGTGGTATTGGTATTGGTGGTGGTGGTATTGGAATTGGTGGTGGTGGTATTGGTGGTGGTGGTACTGGTGGTGGTGGAATTGGTGATGGTGGTATTGGTAGTGGTGGTATTGGTGGTGGTATTGGTGGTGGTGGTATTGGTGGTGCTGGTGGTATTGTGGTGGTGGTGATATTGGTGATGGTATAGGTGGTGGCAGTATTGGTGGTATTGGTATTGGTGGTGGTATTGGTGGTGGTATTGGTGGTGGTGGTATTGGTGCTGGTGGTGGTTGTAGTGGTGGAGGTATTAGTGATGGTATTGGTGGTGGTATTGGTGGTGGTGGTATTGGTGGTGGTATTGGTGGTATTGGTGGTGGTGGTATTGGTGGTGGTGGTATTGGTGGTGGTGGTGGTATTAGTGGTGGTGGTATTGGTGGTGGTGGTATTGGTGGTGGTGGTGGTGGTATTGGTGGTATTGCTGGTGGTATTGGTGGTGGTATTGGTGGTTTTGGTGGTATTGGTGGTGGTGGTATTGGTGGTATTGGTGGAGGTATTGGTATTGGAGGTTGTATTGGTGGTGGTGGTATTGGATTGGTGGTGGTGATATTTGTGTTGGTGGTATTGGTGGTGGTTGTATTGGTGGTGGTGGTATTGGTGGTGGTGGTATATGTGTTGGTATTGGTGGTGGTGGTATTGGTGGTATTGGTGGTGGTATTGGTGGTTTTGATGATATTGGTGGTGGTGGTATTGGTATTGGTGGTGGTATTGGTATTGGTGGTGGTATTGGTATTGGAGGTGGTATTTGTATTGGTGGTGGTGGAATTTGTGTTGGTGGTATTGGTGGCGATTGTATTGGTGGTATTGGTGGTGGTATTGGTGGTGGTGGTGTATGTATTGGTGGTGGTGGTATTGGTGGTGGTGGTATTGGTGGTGTTGGTGGTGGTGGTATTGGTTGTGGTGGTGGTATTGGTGGTGGTGGTAATGGTGGTGGTAATGGTGGTGGTATTGGTGGTGGTATTGGTGGTATTGGTGGTGGTATTGGTGGAGGTGGTGGTATTGGTGGTGGTGGTGTTGTTGTTAACAAAACAGGCTTTTGAAAACAACCCGTCAGGTGGCTTAGTGCAGATGACATGTAACACAGATGTGCTATTGTCAGCTTCAGCCCATTAGCACACGGTTATGTGCTACCTGGAATTCACATGACTTAATTCGCTAATCATTTCTAAATCCATTTTACTTGGGGGGTGGACGGTTGAAACAGACACAAGATAATGCCGGGTTAAAGTGATTGAAAGCGGCTGTGCTGCTTAAAAAAACACAGGCAGTTTAAATTGAAGCAGCGCATGTACAGCCTGTATGTAAGTGAAACTCAATAAAGTAAATAGTGCTTACAGACTAAATAACAGGTCCTGTGTAACAACCGAAGTGAAGGGGCCAGTAGCCATGGAAGGTTACAAAGGAAAACAAGGCCGTACTAAGGAGGGACTAACAAGCCTTATTAACGAATCCTAAGGAAGCATTTATGAGAGACAATGACACAAGCCAATGAAAAATATGAGGGGAGAGTGGGCGCAGCTTCTCTCCCATACTCTACTATAGCAGTCTTGCAGAGCGAGCAGCACATGCATGCTGCCGCTAGGCACGACCTAAAAAACGCTGGGAGTGACACATGCATGAACATGCATTTAAACAGAAGCCCTCCTCCTTTAGTATTCAGGGGTTTGCAACAGCTCACTAAAGGGAAGCGATGCTATTGGTACTGATAAATAGGCGAGCAGGTGCTGAGCAAAGAGAGTGAGAGACTCAGAGATAGGACTGTGGCAGTGCAGAAAAATGTGGAATTACACAGGTGGTGAACAGGGTGCTGAAGATCAATCCTGGGAGCACTTTTCATTACACCAGCATAATCTGATGTAATCTCAGGAATTTCACATTTATAAAATTACGGGTAATGCCTGAGATTATGCCATTATGCTGCCTCATGCAAACAAGATGTCCATTCAGGGAATAATCCTGTAGTGGAAGCCCAGAACCAATGCAATTGACCTGAATGAAAGTAGAATTTCTTTAACCCGGGCACCAATACAATAACTCAAAGTCTGGCACTAGAGTTTAAGTTAGGGCGGGTGCAGGCAGGCCCATGTGAGATTGAAGGATAGTGGACGTTTTTGGATTGTGGAGGCCTGGGGCGATTAATATTTCCTCATTTTCCTTGTGCTTTTGTGAATTTGGTCTTCGTACTTTATGGGGCTAATCTGCTGTTCGCCTTCAACGTATGTTTTAATCTATTGTTTTCCCTTCTCACTGCTTGTGTCCTAAAGATATTTGTTATTATTCTAGGCACCTGTGGATGGCCTTTAACTCATGTCAAATATAGGTTTTTTTGTCTGCATGTGCCTGTCGGTGGCTAGGGTCTGGGTGGTTCCAGAAGTACAGGAGCATGTAGCCAGATATTTTCCTTTTGTTCTTCCCCATTTGCCTGCCCACAATTTTTTTGGTGTGTGTGTGTGTAAAATCATTGATTAGTTGTTTTTCTTCAACTTTTAAAATTATTTTGCCTGGGTGATTGTTACCGTGTGCTGTTTGTGGCATTTTAAAGTTTAAAATAAACCTTTCCCACTGAATTTATTGTTGCTGATTTACTGGTGGTGCACCAGGTCCAGTTACATTTTGACTATATATCATTGCAATCCTGCATGTTTGTGTTGATGGAGGGAGAGGAAGGGATTCAGCATGAGTATGGCAGCAAGGCGTTTTACATGTCTCCATGGGGGGCAGTGAGGGGAGAGAATGAGAGGGTGACTCATATGTGGCCATTTTGTCTTTGTTCTCCTTGCTTGCCATGTGATGAGTGACCACCATTTTATTAAGTAAGGGACTGAGTCTGAGTATTCATCATTTTACTCCATTTTCTTGTAGCATTGGTATTAGTAACACCCATGCCATTTTCAATATTTTATTTGCTTTTTTCCTAATATGTTTATCCTGATATATTCACTTGTGCTTGTGGCTGACAGTGGTAGTCTGTAGCACATAGGGGCTCATTACGATGGCGGAACGATCGCCACCGCCGGGCCGGCGGTGGCGATCGTTCCGCCATCACATTTAGATTTACCCACCTCCATATTAGGATGGCGGTGGGTATCGCGGCGGACGCAAAGTCCGTCCGCCGCTTTTCTGCTGGTGGCAATCGCACCGATTACCTGGTGGGCGGAGCAGGGCCACTAATATGGTGGCGGTGCCTAGCAGGCACCGTCAGCCATATTCGGATGTGTCTGTGTAGAGGCCTTTCCATGGCGGCGATGCTGCCATGGAAAGGCTGGCGGGATTGGGGGCCCGTTGTGGGCCCCCCTTGGGGGTGGGGGTGTCGTTGCACCGCGTGGTGCCTGCCACGTGGTGTAGGGAAATGCGGTGCAAGCACCTTTAACTTTGCGGACGGTGCTGCAGCCAGCAGCACCGCCCGCAATGTTAAAGGCCCAGGATGCGCCCGCCAGTATGGCGGGCGCATCCTAATCGCAGTGGTGGGACCGCCGCATGTCTGGCGGGCGGTCCCAATCACTGCTACGGTGGCGGGCGGACCAAGTCCGCCCGCCATCGTAATCAGCCCCATAGTTATTGTTTTTGATTAATTTATTCCATTTTTGTCTGCTTCCCATGTACTGTGGAGAAATGCCAGGTATATTTTTTTAAATTTTGCTTACCTCCCATAAGGGCCCATGAGCCCTGGAGGAACACCACTTGTTTATTAATCAATGTATTTGATTTTTGCCAGCCCTCTACCTCCCATATGGTCCGCATGGGCCCTGGAGGGACACCAGGTATTTTTTATAAAAAATGTTTTGCCTGTCTCCACCTGCCACCCGTTGGGCAACGATGAGCCCTGAAGGATATCCAACTATTGATTGATTGAATTTTTGCCTACACCCCCTGCCTTCCATACGAGCCTCATGGTCGCTGAAGTGTTACTAACTAGTTATTAGGTATTTGATTCAATGTTTTATTTTTTGCCTGCCTCTCATTGGGGCCGCATGGGAACTGTAAGAACTGCAGGTATTTTTATATCAAAATTTTCGATTTGTGCCTGCCCCCTTTCTCCCTTATGGGCCAAATACCCTGGAGGGATACCAGGTATTTATTTCTAATTTAATCAACTTTTTCATAATGTTATTATGATGATGGTACTGATGCTGGCCTTAAAAATTGCATACCCAAAATCTGAAAACAAAAGCATTCCTGACCTGTGAAGACTTGGCAGAAGAGCTGTCCTACTGTCTGAGGCCTGACGGAAGACTGGATTTGCTTGTCTTGAACCTAGGACCTCAGAAGTTACTCCGAGTATCAGCTGTCTGACCCCCTGTGTGAACTGCAGGGATACAGCAAGTTCCAGAAGACTTTCCTACTTCCTAGCTGATCAGTCTCCGTGGATCTGACCTGGTCCCCTGTGCTGGTCTCTGTGTCCTGACCCACAAGTGCTGTCCTCAAGGACCTGGACCTTTAGATGTACTCAGAGTGTACTTCTCCCTGCTTAACTGAAGGTTTCACCAGACTCAAGACAGACCCTTGCACCTCCTACCCAAAGGCTTCACTGAATCTGAAGCCAAGCAACGCAGAACCCAAAGAGCTGCACAGCTCCCAATTGGAAGCCTTCTCGTATACAACGAAGAAAAGGCGCTGAGCAACAAATGGCCCAGCAGAGCCACACCATGCAGCTTCTTGCCGAAGGCTTCACAGCATCTGAAGCTGAGTGACAGGGACCCTACCGATCCAATTGAAGCTCTCGACTGAAAGCCTCAGTGGGTCCAATGCAAAGTGGCGCCGGAAAACACAGAGCCCTGCAGGGTTGTGCTGCAAAGTTCTGGCATCAACATCAGAAGGTATAACTTTCAGCAGGATGAACCTGGTCCTGTATACAGCCCACACTTTTTCGCGGTCATCCTGAGTTTGTGATTGATTTTGTCCTGGTCCTGCATGACTAGATGCCCACAGTTGGCACTTCACACCTTTTGTCGCTGTTTTCACCTACGACTTTAAAAAAATAGGCACAGTTAAAAACAGCCGTAAAAGTGCAGTACAGTATATCATCACCAAATATACAACATAAAATGCACTGGTAAAAATAAAAACACGTGATTAAGAAACAGCTGTGTTTTCCCTTGTATTAACGCCTAGCACACATTACTTTTCCTGAGGTGTTTTGCCCCCTCTTATAAAAAGTGCAACATTAAAACATACAGAGGGGTTGTGAGAAGCTGGCTTGGTATATGATGTCCACTAATGTAAGTGGGCACCATGCACCAGTCCAGACAACCCTTATGGTGTAGGAGGTCTTAGACAACCTTAGAAAGCTCTCTAAGTGGTAGCTGTGGAGAGCAGCCTTCAGGCTTAGTCCAGAAGGTGTGTAAAGCAGCTTGTTTTACCAGAATGCAATCTTACAGTATAGATTAAGTGAATAAGGAACCACACAAGGTATTTATAAAAATATTTATTTATTATAATATACTCTCTAACATGTTTAGATATCTCCTACCCGGAGATAATCACAATTCACACAATACTTTGCAAAGAAACACACAGTAAATAGCACAGAATACACAGTGAACCCCAGGGGGGAACCAAACCATATACTAAGAAAGTGGTATAAGAACCACGACTCGGGTCAAGACAGTGTCCATAGTACGTATTAATGCTGGGGACCCAAGGAACCACACAAGGTGAGTAGATAGAGACCCCACGGAGAGCGTGTGCAGTGTGGGAACACGACCGCATGCTCCGTACAACTCTATGGGTAAGTCGCAGTTGGCTTTTAAAGATTAAGGACCCTTCCCAGTGGACCCTGCAGAAACCCCATGGAAGACAGAAGGTTGGAGAGTCACCCAACCTGTGTATACCCTAGTACCTACGTTACCTACACCAGGGAAGCCAGGTGCATAGGTGTGAAGTGGTGTCGGAAACCGCCGTCGAACCCAATGGAGGACTTCAGGAAAGTGCTGCTGCTGAAGGAGAAAGTGTCCGGTGGAATCTGAAGGTGGATTCTAGATGAGGGGTACCTGCAAGCAGAGGGGACAGAGTCTATGTCACTCAGAAGTGACCAGGAGACTTGGAAGACGAATGCCCTCCGATGTTAGGTGTTCAGGATGGATGACGATGACCTTGACTCTGCAGCTCTGAGGACCAGGCAATGCTGAGGAAGACCAGGAGCTGTGCATGAGCTAGTCCACATCGGATGTCGAGTGCTGAGGGGTCGGTGTCTGGTGGGAGCACCAACAAGCCTTGGCAAATGCAACCAACGCAGATGTCGAAGAAGGTGTAATGTTGGGACCAGCAAGGTCCAGAGGACTCACCACAAGCAGGGTAGTCAGGGCAGGCCCGAGCACTCAGGAGAGCCCAAAACAAACAAAGGTGACCCTCAAATGGACCCATAGGCCGAAGGCACTTGAGTCGCGAGAGGACCTCAAGCAGCTCACCAAAAGATGCAGGCCACACTGCACATAATGCTGTGTGGCTGAAGATTCTGATTGCTGTAAGTGCTCAAGGTTGGGGCTACTTGGAGCCCCAAGATCTTCTTGGAAGGAAGCCAACAAGCCATTGCAACTGCAAGTTGACTCGGTGCACAGGGGTTCGGTTATTGCAACCCCACGAGGGATACTGGCCACAAACTTGGTGAGAGGGCAGGGCAGGCCTCGGGAGCTGTGGAAAACTACCACCTGTGTTACAGAACCTTACGGAGTCCGGAGGAGCTCAGGATAAGCAGACCGGTCGGCTTAGTTGCGGTGCCTGTGAATGCAGGGGAGTGACTCCTTCACTCCAAGGGGGATTCTTTCAGGTGTCTTTGATGCCCACAGGCCTTGGAAGGTTCCCGTATGGTGCACAGACACAGACAATGCAGGAGACTGGAAGAGAGATGAAGTCAAGCCCAAACGAAGTCCAGCGAAGTCCAGAGTGCCCAGACGGTAGAAGTAGAAGTGGTGTCTGATCTGAATCTTGCCCCACGATGAATCTAGGGACCCACCCACAGATAAGCCCTTACGTACCCTAAGGAAAGGGTTGGGACGGTTCAGGGGACCCTCCCATTAAAGGGTCTGGACAGAGGGGAGGTTACTCCCATGTCCTTTGTCCAGTTTCGGCCAGAGCGGGAGCCAACGGCTTCCCGAGCTGGTTTGAACTGGACTATGCATGGGGACATCAAATGTGCCCCTCATGCTGAGTGAGTGGTGCTGGCAAGCGCACCCACCCTGCCACAATACACTAAATCCTGTCTGGGAGGTGGTCACACCTCCCTGTGACAGGATGCCTATTGTTCTGCCTTCCCCTGCTTGAGCTTGGCTCAGCAGCAGAAGGGCAGAATCATGTCTCTGGTCGGCAGCAACCATTTTGTGCTGTCCGGGTCAAGAAGGCTGGTACTGGGAGCATTGAGAGCCTAACGGAGGGCTCTTCCAGTGTTTGGAATCATACCTCCCACACCGTTTACGGTGTGGGGGTGTGATTCCAACATGTTTGATTCCAAACATGAAAGATTTAGTTGCAGCCAGTTTTGAGATGGTCATCTCGTAATTACGCGGTGCCCCTCTACATAGTATATGGCTGCTTCACTTACAACCCGGGAGAATGGACTCCTTAGGGTGGAGAGGTGTCCTGCTCATGCAGGGGCACCCTCACACTTGGAACCCAGCACCCTGCCTTCAGGATTGATAAGGCCTGCTATAGGGGTGACTTATAGGTTTTAAGTGCAGTGACCCAGATATAGGAAACCTATATCTGTAGTAAGTGGTGCAAGCACCAGCTTACACAGGCTGCAATGGCAGGCCTGTAGTTCCATTTTGAATGGTCTGTCATGGGTGGCATAGTGCATGCTTCAGCCCATTGGGGACCTCTGAGGTACCTATGCCCTGGGTACCTTAGTACCATATACTAGGGACTGATAAAGGTACCCCAGTATCCAATCTGGGCTGTTCCTAGGTACTGAACATACCAATTTAAGGGATAAAGCAGATCGACTGGGGTCCTGATTAGCAGGATTCCAGTCAGACTAGTCAGTAACAGCTTGGCACCAGGCAAAAAGTGGAGGTAACCATAAAAGCAGATCATACTTTCCTACAGGGATCTTCAAGTGCAAACAGATACCTTAATGCAATTTTGTAGTCTCTAATATTCTGTGCTAGTAGTATTGGTTTAAGGTAATATCTCCTTAGATTCTTATAAAAATCACAAAAGAATATGAAGTGCTGTGTGCTTTGTTTAGACCGACTATCACAGGGACAAGGGGTCATATCCGGTGATCGTACCTTCATTTCAGTAAAGGCAACTAGGTGATATACTGTGCCCAGACGGTTCACTGACACATTGATGTAATAAATATCGATGTAAAAAATATCGAGTAAAAAATATAGACAACAAAAATATCAACTCTTATTCTTAAACAGGTAAGTACAAAAATATTGACTAAAAAATATCGATGTAAAAAATATCGATGTATAAAATATCGACTTTTATATAAATATAAAATAAAATAATATATATTAAAAATATTAAATATTAAATTTCATTTTAACAAAATAAAATAAATTTAATATACATTGTAATACAATATAACAAATGAACTTAATAAAAAAAGATAAACACACAAAAATTATTATTTATACATATATATTTACTTTAAAACAATTAATAAACTATTATTTTTAATTTATATTAAAAGTTTAAAATTATATAAAAAATAAAAATATATATCAATGATTTAAAATATAAAAAAACTAAAACATTAAACTATTAAAAAATACTTAAACTTAAATTTCACAATACAGTCAGTGCAACAGTAGGGAAAGTGTTGGATAGCGGAGGGGTAAACTTTACTATTCCCACTCCAGTAAGTGCAACTGTAGGAAAAAGTGTTGGATAGCTGAGGGGTAAAAAATCGTATTCCCACTCCGGTGACTGCAACAGTAGGGAAAGTGTTGGATAGCGGAGGGGTAAAATTTACTATTGCCACTCCAGTGAGTGCAACAGTAGGGAAAGAGTTGGATAGCAGAGGGGTAAAATTTACTATTCCCACTCCAGTGAGTGCAACAGTAGGGAAAGTGTTGGAAAGCAGAGAAGCAAAAATTACTATTCACACTCCAACAGCTAAAAAACAAATAAAAAATATAAACAATTAAGACTAATTATAAAAATAAATAAATAATATTTTAAAAATTGAAAAAATATATATTAAATATATAGAAAAGAAAACATATAAATACATAAAAAAATAATTCTTTTAAACTAGAAAAATATTTACAAACAAAAACATTAATTAAGACATAAATGTATTCATTTTATTTCCTACCCTGTAACACCACACCAATAACAACAGACTTCAACATTTTAAATTAAATTTACTTCCATAATTAACATAATTAATAAACATTAATTAACTACACACGTTAACACTATAATGTGCACAACACACACCTAAATTAATCTATCAAATAATAAAACACAATTAAAAGTTATTTTTAAATTAAAAACTATTACTATTAACAACTAATTATAAAGTAATTAAAATCTATTCAATACCCACTCTTTACCCCTTTAAAAGTAAATACAACACACAGAAAATAAACAATTACCTAAAATAAATATCAAATAATTAACATTAATTAACAACTATATATTAATTAATTAAACACAAATTACTTCCCATCCATTACCCCTATAAACACCACAACACACACCTAAAATTAATTACACAATTACCATAATAAATGCTTAATTAATTTAATTAATATCAATTAACAAATAATTAATACAAAATAAAAAAACTATTTAACACCCTTTACCCCTATGAGCCCCAAAACACACACCTAAAATTAATTACACAAAAACCATAATTAATTACCAATTAATCATTAAAAATTAATTAACAGCCAATTATTAATTCATCAATTAAAAATAAATTACTTCCCACCCTTTACACCTATAAACACCAAAACAAACACCTAAAATAATTACACAATTAACATAATTAATTACAAATTAAATAATTATTATTAATTAACAACACATTAATTAATAATAAATTACTTTGCACATTTAACACTATAACATCTCAATTAAACAAATATTAATAAATAAGAACTAATCAATTAATTTAATATAATTAAATTACTTCCCACCCTATTCCCCTATAAACCCACAACCCGCTACGGAACAAAAAACACAAAATTCAAATAAAAAATGTTTAATAACTACTAAAAATGTAACACATATATTAAAAATACAAACAATTGTTATACAAAAAAACATACATCACATACATTTAAAACATACACTAAAATACATATCACTAATTGAAAAATCGATATTTTTAACAACTGTATTTTTGCAAACAATATTAAACACTTCGATATTTTTAAAATCGATATTACTTACCTTAATCCGATATTCTTGACCACGATATTCTTGCTATCAATATTTCTGAACCACGATATTTCTGACTTGATATTTGTGCAGCTCGATATATTAAACTCGATATTCTGTCTGCACAGCGCCCAGGTGCAACCTAGTCAGAGAAAAATGGTGTTGAATGCTATTCACCCAAGACAAGTAATATTGACATCCAACCTGTAAATCAATCAACATGTAAAAGGCAACTGTTGGCTTTCTCAGTTCATCGCATATTCTACGATCCTGCCTATATTTGAAAAAGGATGCCTTAATTGTACCCTTATCAATGGATAAAGACATGTGTGGATCTTGCGAAACAGACATATTAAATACTGTTCTAAAAGAATAATTTATATAAGAAAGCCAAGGGATATTAAAAACATGATCCAAAGCTAGCCGATGTAAAATAAGCGATTTGACGAAACGTCAGTCATTTTGGTGTCATTTTTTTAAATTAAAATGTATTCTATTTCTAAATTGGTTTGGGATTTCTCTTGTGCTGTGTTTTCACTTTATTACTGTTGGAGCACTGTCTAAATACTGTACATATTGCCTCTAAGTTAAGCCTGACTGCATTCTGCCAAGCCACCAGACGGTTAAGCACAGGTTTATTTAATGACCTTTGTCGTTCACCATGACAAGGATTGTGATTATTATATGAGTTGGGTTCTCACCCACTCAACTAATAATCCAAATTTCTTAAAGCAGCAATTTTGTTCAATCCATTGCTGATGATAAATACTTCAGAGTCCTATGTTTAGCACATTGCATCAACCTGATTGTTTAGGACTTCCTCAAAATGGAAGCTGTAGTCAACAACATACTGGTCACCTGTCACCAGAAATGCACTCATTTCAGTTATTTATAAAGGCTGGAAGTAGTTGAGGATCATTCAGTGTTCTAACAGAGACCTGGTGAAATACCTCATACAGGAATTGCTGACCTGTTGGAACTCCACCTTCCATATGCTGGAAAGCATGTTTGAGCAGTACAAGTCTATTAATGATTACGTACTACAAAGGAGAGGGGATGCAACTACCAAAGTCATGACAGTGGAGGTTGACAAATGGCGACTAGAGGATTGTCTGATCCAAATGCTTGTGCTATTTTGAGAGGAGAGCAAGGAGGACAGTACATGGGGTGGTCGGAACTCGCGAAGTTACATAAAAGCCTGGCAAGATTCTACGGAGTTCCACAAGCAGGCGGATTTCTGCACGTCACGCTGCTCGCACTGATTTTATAGTCAAGAGCTAGTTCCGTCCTGTGAAAGCAGAGCGAATGGCACCATGTGACGCATGAGATAGCACTGCTTCTTTCTGCCGCTCGAGTAGATTATCTACTTGAGTGGCAGCTTTCTCAATACTGATGGTCAGAGATAGCACTGCTTCTTTCTGTCGCTCGAGTAGATTTTCTACTTGAGTGGCAGGTTTCTCAATACTGATGGTCAGGACCTGCTGTGACCGCCCACGTTGACAAATCGCCAACTTAACCTTGGAGAGCTGCGCGCAAGAAAAAACGTTGCGACACAGAAGTTGGTGGAGTTTTGTTGAAATTCTGAATTCCACAAGGTAACACAAAGTGGGCAAAGAAACGCCAACGGAGTGGAATTTTTCACCCACATCTAAACTGTACCATGAGCCAAGCGATTCTATTGCTGCACCCACTGCAAGACCATTTGCAAAAGGTGGAACAAACATTTACCATTGTCAGTGAAGAATGATATGCTTTTGTCAACAGCTTAATTTTTCATTGAACAGAAATAAAATGCTACAAAAATGACTGTGTCCTCTGAAAGCATATCTGTGCCATGATACTGTATCCACGGTACAAAACACTGCTGGCCACAGTGGATATCTAAATTTACAAAAAACTGGATTTTGAGGAAAGCGGATGCCGTAGCAGATGAACAGTGGCAGATTTGAGACCACAGCACAACTGTAGTGCTGCTTTAATCTCCGGAGAGCGTAGTGTTGGCCCAGAGTCGAAAAGCATGTCACAACTGCAGCAGTATCATCCACTTATAGTAACCTCATCCTTTGCTACTAAGCCTACAGAACCAACAGCTTCACTTCCATCATCTGAAATGGGTTGGTTTATGGAAATTGCAGGAATTAAATCATGTGCACATTCAATGAAGAAACAAGAGGTGTCACCAACAATGACACTTGGGAAGTTAGTAGAGGACTATTTGGATGACCCAATAGAGGTCTAGCTGGATCAAGAGCTATTGACCTATTTGCATGGGAAGAAGGAACAGTGCCCAAAACTCAGCAGGCTGCCAATGAAGTATCAGGCATGTTCTGTAGTGACCGTACCTTCAGCTGGGGCAATTGTCATGATCAGTAGGACCACTCTCTCCTCAAAATGTGGAGACTGACACTAACTAAAAAGAATAAACATTCCATAACCAAAAATTATAAGCCTGCAGCATAACCGTAAATGAGGGAAGCATCTCGGACATCAAAAGTGTGGCAAGTGATCATCCTCCAAACGACCTCCCGGAATTTGAGGATGCATGCTGCTTTACAGATTAGAAAAAGAAACGATATCACAACAGAAATGTCTACTATTTAAAAAATGAAAAAAAGGGAAAGAAACTTTACTTTTGTATTTGGCGTGCAGCAAATGTAAATAAACATACATGAACTAGTATGTGTGGCACAGAGAAACAATCAAGGAGGGTGTAGCCATTTCACCTAAAGACTCAGGGGCCGATTCCGATTCCGGCCGGAAAACGTACCGACCGACTCGGAGCCGAAATTAATTCCGACCGACACGTACCGTTGCAGCCCGATCCGCCAAGTACGATGAGAAGCGAGCAAAACCCGACCGACTCGTACGGAACACAAGCCGAAGGACCGAGCCGCGCGGAAAACAGCAATCCGGCCGGAAAAACACGCGATTCGAACCGACCGACTCGCACCCGGAACAATACCAAACGAGACGTAGCCGCGGACTCCCACCCGCCAAGTACGATGCAAGGCGTGGAAAACACGACCGAGTCGCACGGAGGACAAGCCGTACGACTGACACGCATACAAAACTGCGAGCCGAAGCAACCCAAAACACCGTGACCGACGCGTACGCAGCATAGAAAACAGCACAAACACAGCGTGAACGAAACGGACGAGCCCGTACCAGACAACTGCAGGGTCCGACTCGGTCACAAGAACGTCTCCTACATGCACGAAAAGTACAAAGGGAAAATACACAAAAAAGGCCAAACAAGCAATTACAAAGCCAATAAATACTGGGGGGGAGGGGCAGGGAACAAAGACACACCCACAACTCCACCCATATAAAGGACACAAATCCCTACCATGATCCTTTGCAAATTCAAATTACCTGCCAGCACTCAACAGACAGCAACCACACACCCACAGCTCATCCATCACACAAGCCACACACCATCAGCACCACAACAAATAGAAACCTCACATACACCTAGCAAAACACACACTCACACACCTTCACCTGCACACCAACACACACATCACTCACCATCACCATGCCCCCAAAGAAGAATCACAAGTTCCTAGATAGTGAATTGGAAGTCCTGGTAGATGAGATCCTCAGGGTAGAGCCACAGCTCTTTGGTACACTGGTCCAACAGACACCCATGTCACAGAAAACAAAGATGTGGGAGAGGATCGTCGACAGGGTGAACGCACAATCACCATGTTTGCGCACAAAGACAGACATCCAGAACAGGTGGTATGACGTGCGCAGGAGGGTGAAGGAGCTGCTGAAGAAGGACTACATCTTGAGCCAATACACCGGCAGTGGCCCTCCTGCCAAGCCAGTATACCTCAGGCCCTGGGAGGAGAAGGTGCGGGCCATCCTACCACCAGTGAGCGTCTATGGACTAGAAA